>CANTUV010000029.1:12400000-13135000 GCA_947685225.1 Garcia nutans | reverse complement strand
AAACCCTAAACCCTAAACCCTAAACCCTAAACCCTAAACCCTAAACCCTAAACCCTAAACCCTAAACCCTAAACCCTAAACCCTAAACCCTAAACCCTAAACCCTAAACCCTAAACCCTAAACCCTAAACCCTAAACCCTAAACCCTAAACCCTAAACCCTAAACCCTAAACCCTAAACCCTAAACCCTAAACCCTAAACCCTAAACCCTAAACCCTAAACCCCAGACCCTAAACCCTAAATTTGTGCAGGTTTTATTATCAGTGAAAGTGTTAAGTTATTAAATAAAAAAAATTATATCTACTCACTTATGTTATTTCAATAAAATTATAATAAAAAATAAGATAAATATTTTATTTTATACCATTTTTATAATATAATTTATAGTTAATTTACATATGAATTATTTTATATTTATTTATTATTGAGTGTATTCATTTGTGATTTACAGCTAAATACATATGTAGCTCCCTCAACTTAACTTTTCCTCTTAAACTTTCAATTTAACCATATAAACTCCTGAATTCATATTTTTTAAATTTATAGACACAAACTCGCTGAGTTGTATAGAGTCATATCGAATTACTGAGGTATCTATTTGGTATAAAATATATAAATAAAATGGATAAAGTGACCAATATTCATTAATATAAGTGTCTATCAGTAAAAAATAGCCAAGTATAAAGGGTAAACTAGTTAAAATAAAAATTTAAGCGGCAAAGTAACTAAATGTTATAAGTTCAGGGGACTACATATATATTTAGTCGTGTTTTATCATTTCCATTACCGTGCAATGCATGTGTAAAAGACTAGCTGTATTAACTATAGTTAAGAGTTATAATTGAAAAAGGAAGTTTTAAGATTTCATTAAAGCATCCATTAGGGGTAATTAATTATCTAACCAATCTTGCTTTGAGGAAGAGTTAAAGATTAAGGAATTGGATTTTTATTGGAATATCATGTTCCGTAAGAGAGGACAAGAATTTGTTGAAAGTACTTTTTTGAAGTAAGCGATGTGAGACTATGAATTTTATTATTGTTTTAGTTTTAATAATTTTAATTCAATGTGAAACTCTTATTATGTTACCTGACAATTAATTTATGGATCTCGAGTGTTTAATATTGCAAGAAAACTTATCGCATGTTTATTATGTTAGCTAATGTATGTGTTGAAATTTCAAGTGTTGGTAGAATAGAGAAATCTAAAATAGATGAATTTAGTGAAAGATATATAAGTAAAAATAATTCATAAACTCAATGACTTAAAATTTTGAATTGAAATGTGGTACTAGACCCATAAAAAATCTCCTTAGTAGGTAGATTCTCCAAACTCAATAATATGAAAATATTCTTTACTATGATTAATTTTAGTGTATTTTTGGAAAATTAATTAATTAATTTGAGATATCAATCTAATGTAGAATTATTAAATTACTTTAAAAACACTTGTATTTTGAAATATGATACAAAAATTTATTTTGATGTGTTGGTATTTTGATAGATACTGAAAGATTTGAAAACATCATAAAAATACTTGTTATTCGAATTTAACCTAGAAAATACCTTTTTATAAGAGCTTAATATTTTTTAGACCTCATTAATATTAAATGGGCTCTCTTTACTATAATACCATTAACCCTAAAAAAACTTTTATCTTTTTTTTCTCTCTCTCTTCTTTTCTTTTCTCTTTCTTCTCCTTTTCTTCCAACGCCGTTCTCCTTCAAATTTTCTCCCTTGATCATAAAATCTAAATCAAGATTCATTTTTAACTTCAACTCCAATTTGATCATAAAAAAAATTTTATCTTTTTCTCTCTCTCTCTTTCGATTATCTTTCTTCTTCCTATCTCCTTTCTCATTTTCTCTCTCTTTTTTTCTCATTTTATTTTTTCTTTCTTTAATCATGGATCTAGCTTAAGTTTTGTAAAAAAAATAGATTAGTTTTAGTTAATCTTTATTTCTCTCTAATTTCTTCTTCTCTTTCTTCTCATTCACTATGAATTGAAGCTTCTCTAATATAAAATTTCAGTAAGTTTTTTTTTCTTTTTAAACTTAAGTTTTGTAAGAAAATGATCAATTTAAATATTTCATATGGTTAATTTTGTTTTACTTCTTCATAAGTTTTAATCTCCTCCTTTGTTTAATCTTTTATTTTAATTTTTAAATTCATAAAAAGTTAAATTGAGTGTTATAAATTTTATGTGAAATGATATTATGTATTGTTAGCACTAGTATGGATTGTTAACAAGTTGATAGGGGGCTGTTAGAGACTGACAGGAGCTGTAATGAGTTGTTAGGAATTGTAATACAGTATTATAGACTTTATATGAAATAATATTGTATAGTGTTGGAGGCTAGTATAGGGTGTTAGGGGCTATTAGCTATAGAGGAGAGGTTGTAGAGGCTAATAGGGGCTATTAAATATTGGTAGGGACTGTTAGAGGCTATTAGATATTGTTATGAGCTACTGGGGCTGTTAACAATCCCTAACAACCCCTAACTGATAAATAGTTTATATATTAATATTTAATGTATATTTTTTTATTTTAATTATATACTGAAATTGTAAAATGTGTCATAACTGCAAATAAAAAATGTGTGAAAATAACTCTTAACAGCTTGTAATATACTGTAATAAATAATAACAGCATATGTAAAAGTTATATATGATTGTATTTTATTGTGTAGTTATTAAATATTAGTGATTAGTTTTATTTTTTATTTTTTATTGCATGGTATTTTCTTAGAAAGAAAAATTGATATGAAGCTTGGCATAATTATCATCATCCACTATGGTGAAAATTTTTATGTGGCCATCTCAAAATTTAATATTATTACATAGTTCTTCACAATCATCGGATGTTAAAAAAATAATATTGCTATATTCATAATTGTGATATCTATTTCATTATTGTTGTATAATTGAATTTTATTAACTTTTATTTTTTTCATTATAACTGAATGTTATAAATATTGATATATTTTGATGAGTTCATTTTAATTATTCTCACTATAAAAATTTAAATTATAACATAATATCCATATTGTGGTATTTTATGAGTTATTAGGAGTCCATGTTGTGGTATATTAGTGACTATTGCATGTTTTATTTTTTAATAATTTTATATTCTTTCTCAATTCTCATTGTATGAGATTAAATTAAAGCAGAATAATTATTGTTAAGGGTTGTTAGGTGATGTTAGAGGGCTGTTAGAGGCTCTTATGGGTTGTTAAAGGCTCACGGCTAACATCCCCCCTAACAACCTCTAGCAGCAGATTTAAAAATTAATAATACATCTTTAATATGTATGTTAATGATTAATAATAATACTTCACAATTATTGGATGTTTAAAAAAATAATAAGATTGTTTTTGTGATCTCTATTTTAATGTTGCTACTATGAAAATATTATAAAATTTTATTTATGTTGTTAAATACTCCTAACATATATATTGTAATTGGATATTGTAAATGGAATATAAGTGTAATACTCTAGATAAAATAAAAATCTAGTAGCTTAAATATTGTACAAATTAATGAATAAAGTGAGAAAAAACTTGATTGAAATAAAATATTAATGTGCCAAAATAATATAAATAAAAATTTTAAAGTATTTGAATTAAAAACTGTACAATTTATAACAAATAAGAATTAAATTAACTAAGTTATTAAATAACTAATTATATTTGCATATAAACTATTAGATAAATAAAATGACCTATTAGAGTGATAAAGGAAGTATACATATGCAAAGAAGTGAAATTTATATGTTACTAATGTAATGAAAATAAAAATTTTAAAATAATTTAGCTATGACGTTAACTCGTATGTATAAAAACCTTAAAATATTATACTTGAAATATACAATAACTTAATTAATAATATTTTAACATAATAATATACATAAAAACCATATAAGATAACTTAAAATTGAAATTAGAAGTGAAAATAACTTTTAAAAAAATTAATATAAGTGTAGGTAGTAAAATTATAGTGTGAAATGACTAAAAGAGCATTCAAGTTAACAACTGAGTATTTAAGACTTGAGGGGCAAAATGAATATTTCACCCACTTAATTCTCATCCATTTCTCTGCCACTTAATTCTCATCCACTTAATTCTCTCTCTTTTCTTATCTCTATCAAAGCACATCTATATCTATCAAGACTCTTTTTTTTTAGCAGCCAAAAATTATTTTTAGGCTAGTTTTTTATGTTTAGAAGTGATCCAAAGTGAAAAATTAAATTAACAAAGTGATATAAAGGCAAAGAATGTAAAAGAACTCCTAAATATAAGAATCTGAAAATTCTAAATCTTAATCTTTTATTTTATTTTTCTAACTTTAAATCTATTATTTATTGAACCTGAGCTAAAAATTATTATTTATACATATTAATTAAGTATTTAGGATGTTAAAAATTGATTTATATTGAAAAAAATTGAAAGGAATAAAGCTAGAAAATCTAATACTCAAATCTGTCCAAATATTACACCTTGAGCTTTTAATAATTTAGCTACTGTATTTTATTTATTTAAATATGTAAACAATCTTTAAAATTGATAAAAATTAATATAAAGTTGTATTTGAATATTGAAAAGACTGTGGTAAAAGTAAAAGTCAAAATGATAAGAAAAATGAGTGAGTAATTAAATAAACACAAGTAGCTCATTTTAATAGTCTAAATGAATACTACTGAACTTTTGTTGTTGTGTTTGAATTATTTATCTATATAAATAAACTTTATAATTTGTGAAATTTTACAGAGAGGTCTATATGATGTTGAAAACATGCTGAAAAAATTTCAGAATAAATAAATTTGAAAAAATTAGTATACATTTAAATGAATACAAACTATTCAAATGCTGAAATTTAAGTATTTTGTTGATTTGAGACTAAATTGAGTATAATAAAATATATTTAATTTGATCATAAATACAAACATTTTATAGATGAATATAAAGTTTAATATGTGTATTTAATATTTTCAAAAGTATAAATATTAATTTAATAAATAAATAAATCAAATAACTTAAAGAAGCCAATGTATATTTTTATAGGTATATGGCACATATTTGAACTTACTCTATTGCATAGTCCTATTATAATATAATTTTATAATATTTAAATTCATAATTACAAAATAAATTTCAGGGTGTATTAAGATATTAAAATAGGGTATAGGTGTCTAATAAATAATTAAGATAAAAATGATAGATAATAAATTAAAAATAAATGTAAATATGCAATTTATATGTTGATGTAAATGTAGGTCGAGTATTACCATCAAACCAACCAATAATTCTCAACGATTTAGAGAAATCAAATTTGCATATTCAAGGTGAGTTATAGTGTTCATCCCTTATTTTGTCACTTTAAAATTTTTTGATGAAATTTTAAACCATTGTTAATACTTGAGCCATTTGATATCATTTTGTTACTTGTGTTCTTGTAATCACGGATTATAAAACTCAATGTGATCTCTAAGCCTATGTGATCATACCAAGTTATTTGATTAGCCAATATGACAGAATCTCAACTTAATGAGTGTTATATCATCAGGTTATGTGCACATAGAAGTTTATGATTTATAGGGTAAAAATCACCCTTATGTGAATATGATGTGTGATAGTACTGAAATAACAATATGTTTATTCAGTGCTATTGCTATGTGTTATCTGTCATATTATATTATTTAATTTTTTATGATATTGGTCCAATTATTATTTGTATTTCTTGTACATTAAATTTTATTTTTATACTTTTATTGTGCAACCACCTTATTTATATATTATTCTTGAACCTTGAAATATTTGTATTGCATACTCTATCCCTGTGACACTATAATCTTATTGAGTTGATGACTCACCCATCATCTGTGGTTTCAGGTAAAGGTGATCCAAAATCATCAGCTTCTTAATTTTTTCTTATAGCAAGAAGCTTGAGAATAATGTAATTAGCAAATAATATCATATGTAATTAAATAATTATTTTGTGTTATACTCTAGTTACTTCATAGTACTATTGTGAAAAGTTTAGTAAATTGTGTAAATAAATTATAATGTAATAAAAAAATATTTGTATGTGTATATAATATGAAAATAAATGTGTAATAATAATATATCATAAAATTATGAGTAAATAATAAAAGTTACAAAATAAAGTTTTTATTCACTAGTGCAATTAACCAATTTGTATGAATTCATAAATTAGTTAAGTTCTATGTGGTGTTTGATAACCTTAAACCTACCTAGACCCTAAGATCTTCACATTTCTAAAAATAGAGTGTGACAGTAAGGTGTTGTTAGGGGATGATATGGATTATTAGAGACTGTTAGAGACTGATATGAGCTAATATGGGCTGTTAAAA
Source organism: Garcia nutans (assembly GCA_947685225.1). Classification (NCBI taxonomy): domain Eukaryota; kingdom Viridiplantae; phylum Streptophyta; class Magnoliopsida; order Malpighiales; family Euphorbiaceae; genus Garcia; species Garcia nutans. The sequence goes on along the minus strand of CANTUV010000029.1, from coordinate 13,128,634 downwards.
TAATTGTTAGGAGCTATTAGATGCTAATATGGGCTGTTAGAGGCTGATATAGGCTGTCAGAGTCGGCTATAGTATGAGCCCCTATTATCCCCTAACAGTCCCTAACAATCCATATCATCCTCTAACAATCCATATCATTGTTGTGTCAAATTAACTCTACCACAAAGCGTCACTCGCAAGTATACGAGGTAGCTGTAGCAAAGGTGATCGCCCCAAGGTTGTCTCACAAGGAAGCTAAAGTGGCTAATTGATTATCAGATTATAAATAAAAAGTAATAAAGAAATTTAAATTGCTAAATAATGAAGAAGTTTGATTAAAGTTTAAAACGAATAAAAGTAAACTAGAACTGATGTTTTGATTCACTTGATAAAAAGGTCTAGGGTTTGCACTTCTCTACTACTTGTATGTATGAATGGTTATTTCTCTTAACTAATTCAATTTCAAAGATTAAATCTCAAACAACTTAATTAATTGAGTCAAGGAAATAAGCTCTCGCATTCAAACCTCTTACAACTAATCTTGTTATAATTGAAACAATCTTTTTAATATGTTATATCTCTAATTCACCTAAGTCCCTAATTGAATTGATCCAGCATTAGACTTCATCTCTCAATCCATCATCTAATACCTAAAACACATAATTGGTGGCCAATCAATTATATATTAAAATATTTCATTCAATCAAGGCTAAAGAAATTATTAGCTAAGAGAATAACCAATTCATACAATCATAGCAAATCCATACAAACCCTAGACTAGATCAAATTAGTTCATGATACAATCAAACATATTCATCTCATTAATGTTCAAAGAAATCAAAATAGACATGATAATATCCGTTAATACAATTTCAATGAAAATAAAGAGAATAAGTTCGAGAACAAAACCAAGTTACAAACTCCTTGAAGCTTTTGAAGAATCTCTTGATCAAATCTTGCAAGAAGGATGTATCAATGGCTAGAACAATCTAATCTAGGCTAGTTTAATCCAAAGTGAAATCAAAATCAAAGAAAACAAATGTTCAAACCCTAACTTCACTCTTGACAGCTAAATCAGCTCTCAAAATCTCAACAGTCCCAAACCCTCGCTTCTCTTTTCTTTTTATATGAATCGTCCGCTTTAAAAACTCGCTACGGCTTTGGTTCATGAGAGACACGGCCAAGTTGCATGTGACTTGGCCGTGTGAGTGCTCTTTAGAGGGACACGGCCAGTGACTTGGCCGTGTCCCTTGCATGTGTCCGCTTCTATCTTAGAATTCCTTCTTTTCTTCTTGGATTGAGTGACACGGCCAGTTGAAGCTTGACTTGGCCGTTTTGGACTATTTTGGAGGGACACAGCCACTGACTTGGCCGTGTCCCTTGCCTGTGTTTGCTTCTGTGAAGATGTAATTCTCTCTTGCTTTGGAACTAAGTGAGACACAGCCAAGTGAATGTGACTTGGCCGTGTCTGGGCTTCATTGGAGGGACACGGCCATTGACTTGGCCGTGTCCCTTGCTTGTGTCTGCTACTGGGACTTGCTCTTCCTTTTTAACTTGGTATGGGACACGGCCAGTGACTTGGCCGTGTCCTTTGCCTGTGTCAGCCACTGCCCCTTTCTCCTTCAATTTGTTTCCTTGCCTTTTTTAACCTAACACAATACTTGCAACAAAACTTTAAACAAGAAATAAATAGACAACAACCAACAAAACATAAACACATACTAAAAACTAGATCAAAAATAACATAAATACTGAAATAAACTAAAATACCAAAATTAATAAAAACACAAAACAAACTGATAAAAACAAACAAAATACCTAAATAAAATAATAATTATCATAATAAACAAGACACAAATCTATAACAAAAACTAATAAAACAACTACCCCACACTTAAAACTTTGCTTGTCCTTAAGCAAATTCACATGGCATAAATTAAAAACTCAAACAACCTTAACCATAATTCCAACATATAAGATGAAATACTTTAAGAGTCAGACATAAATAATTGCAATTACTTTCAATCAAGATTTTCTTAACTCATTCATTAATCCAGACATACAAATCTTATCTCTCATCTAAGTGTTTCACTCAATTTCAAAGGTTAATCACTCAAACCACTCATGACTGCATACTACCATAAACTTGCTTAATTATCCAATCTCCCTCACTGATTGTCTCAAGAAATAATCCGAAGGTCTTTTATTTGGATGCAATGGGGCTAAGGTGAAGGTGTGAGAAAAGACATTTAAGCTAGAGCATCAAGAAATGGAGTATTTAAATTAGACACTACTCTTGCTAAGGAAACTCATAACTCCTTCAAATAGCATACTCACCAACCCTTGATACTTTCATACACTTGCATACTCAAAGAAAAATACATGAGCGACATTCCTCTTTTGATAACCAATGCTATAACATATTTGACTTTTGTATATATATATATCTCTTTTTTTCTGTTTTTCTTTTTCTTTTATTATATATAATAATTTTTTTTAATACATATATATACAAAGTATAACATTACATATATCATCTAGCTTAATATGTAGAGGAAAAGAATAATCAACTCTTAATCCAACACAATGTGCAAAGTATGCATTTCAACCCCAAATAGCAATACCATTTTTTTTTTTACTTACTCACCCCACACTTTGAAATAAACTACCCAATTATCAAAACATGAAAACTCCATTCCTTAATGCATAGGTATGATGATAATAAGAATATGTTAAGTTGAGAATTGTGTTGATCAAACAAGAAAAGGTCAATGGCTCAACTTGGCTCACTAAGAAACTCAATTTTAAGGGAAGTCTTTTTAAGCTAAAGGGGCTAACCTAATTTGCCTTCATCATTTTAAAACTTGAGATTAAATCATAATGTGAGTTCAATTAGTATGCAAAAGTAAACTCTAGAGATGTCAAATCATGAAAGTGCACACTTAAGAAAAGAAAATCAATTGACAATAATATCAAATTTATGAGGCTCAAAACTCACACAGGTGGGTTCATAAAGATTTATATGTTATGAATTGCAGAATGTGAAAATTGATCCTGAATGAATTCAAATGCTCATTTCTATGCTGATACTAAAGTCTCAACTACTACGCTAGAATCACAGAAAAGATCAATAAATTTTCAACAATTATGCCATGCACAACACAATAAAACACACCAAGACAAACAAAACAAGAATTAAGGAACAGCTAAAAGATTACCCCACACTTTAGAATTTTCATTGTCCTCATGGAAAACAAGAATAATAAAGAGAAAGAGAAAGTACAACCTGTCTTCCATCGTACCCTGGTGAGGCAAAACCCTAACTTTTCATCACAAACACAAATGGTCAAAAACAAGATACAAGAGAGCTTAAGGGTTTCCATTTATTTAAACTAAACATAAAATCAAAATTGCTAAATATAAAATTATAACTATGAAAAAGAAATTCAAACTAATAGGTTGCCTCCCATTAAGCGCTTCTTTAATGTCATTGTTAGACAAATGATCTTAATTTTGATCCTTGACAACTCAAATGGATGATCTATTTAACTTGTGTTTGAGAAATCTTGTTGCAGGATTAGGTTGCTTCAATTAAAGGTAAACAGAACAAGTATAGCGGTCGCACCTCACCTGAATACGACCTCTCCAAGCAATTACAGAATGAAACCTTGTCACAGTAGGTTTCACGGTCAGAAGTTCGACCTCAGTCGCGACCGCTTCTACATAATAGCGACCGTCCTAATATTTGCACGACCGCTACTCAAGGAACTTAAATCATTACAATCACAGTAAGGTTTGTGGTGACAAGAACGGTGAATAACTCGACCTCGCTTATCACTTTAGCGACCGCCCCATTCAGAGTCGCGACCGCCCTACAATTCAAGAAGAAATTGCTCAAAGAGACAGTAGTGTTCGCGTCCTCAGGTGCGTCCAGAAGTTCAACGCAAGAATGTGAGTTCGACCGCGAAAAGCTACCAAGGGCGACCGCGAAGATTCAAATTATGGCGGACATCTCTTTTGCTCTATCAGAAAGTGACACGTGACATGACCGTTATAAATCCACTTCAATATTCAAAAAGGGCGACCGCACCTCTGCTTGGCGCGACCGTCCCGACAAACACAGCATGGGCAAGAAACGGTCCGACAAACACATCATGGGCAAGATTCCAGCTGCAAAGCACTAAAATTCGACCGTTGAAGCTTTTTAAAAGTAGCGACCGTCCCTTGTTAAAAGGACGACCGCGTGAAGCATGAGCGCGACCATCCATGTATGAAGGACGACCGCGAAGTGCTTTGGACAGTTTAAGTAAAGAAGGTCTAATCTGCCAAGACTTTATTCTCAACATAAATAACGGCTAGTAAGACCACATTGGCTATAAATACAAAGTTTCTATGAGAAAACAAAAAAAAGTGAAACATATTGAGAAAAGATTTTCATAGCCAAGCAACAAATTTCGTTTTACTTAAACTTGTATTTTAATTGTTATGAATGTTAGGTGTTAGCATTGAAAACACCATTGTAAAAGTTTGAGTGTAAGCTTAGGAAACACTTGGGTTGTGAGAGTAATCCTTGTAAAACTCTTGTTGGGTTGTGAGAGTAATCCTTGTAAAACTCTTGTTTGGGTTGTAAGTGTGAGCCTAAGAAAAACACTTGTAAAGTTGGAAGTGAGCTTGTGAAAACTTCAAAGACTAGTGGAAGCTTAACAAGTTGTTAAGGAAGTGGATGTAGGATTGAAGTAAATCCGAACCACTATAAATCTTGTGTGTTCTTTCTTTCTTCCATTACTCAACCAATTCTCTATTCCGCATTTCTTATTTGTTGAGTTTTTTAAATTGTCATTACTTCTTGAGGAAACCAATTCACCCCCCCCCCCCCCCCCTCTTAGTTGCCATCTTGGGACAACAATTGGTATCAGAGCCCTGAGATTTCTTGAACTTAATTGTGAAATCTGATCCACAATGGCAACTTCTTCTTCATCAAGCTCTCATGGAAATCTTAACTCTATTCTTAGACCCTACTTTGATGGAACGGATTACTCATACTGGAAACACAAAATGTATTTGTTTCTAGATAGTGAAGGGATTGAACTATGGGATTTCGTGGAAAATGAGTGGAAATCTCCTACTCATGAAGTTGACGGTATTCAAGTTCCACTTCCCAAAGCTCAATGGTCAACTAGCAATAACAGAGATCGATTCAAGAACAATAGAGCTGCTTCCATCTTGATGAACTCCATTTCAAGAGAAGAAGGTGGAAGAGTTCAACATTTAACTTGTGCACATTGCATTTGGAAAACACTTGAAAACTACCATGAAGGTACAACTCAGGTAAGATTTACCAAGAAACAAATGCATGTTCATGAGTATGAGCTATTCAAGATGAAACCAAATGAAAATGTCACCGACATGACAAATCGCTTGCTTGCTATTGTCAATGAACTAAAGAAGTATGGCAAGGTATATGATCAAGGTGATGTAAACAGTAAAATCTTGAGAGCCCTAAGAGCTAGAAAGAACTTTGAATCCAAAGTATCATCCATAGAAGAAGCTCATGATCTCAGCACATTAAGAACCGACGAGCTAGTTGGTAAATTACTCACTTTTGAGCTGCACAGTGAAAAAGAAGAAGATCAAGGTGAGAAAGAAAAGAGAAAACCAATTGCACTCAAAGCAATCAAAGAAGCTGAGAGCTCAAGCAATGAAGGTACTGATGATGAAGATGAAATGGCAATGTTCTCAAAAAGAATGAATGAATGGAAAAGGAAGAAAAGATTACAAGCAAACAAAGGTACACCTCCTAAATTCTCCTTCAAAGATAAAGAAAATAAAAATGAGGTGAAGTGCTATGAATGTGGAAAAACTGGTCACATCAAATCGGATTGCTACAAATTGAAGAACAAAAGGAAATGGGATAAAGAAAAGAAAAAGTCTCTCAAAGCCACATGGGATAACTCTTCCTCAAGTGAAGAAGAAGAAGAGGAAGGAATTGCAAATCTTTGTCTCATGGCTATTGAAGATGACTCCAATGAGGTAAGTACTCAATCCTTTGATCTTGTAGCACATGATGATATAAATGATATAGATGATAGTGACTTGATTGAGCACATGAATTCTAAAATAGAAAAATATTTCTCTAAAATGATGCTCTATAAAGAGAAAAACTCTAAATTAGAAAAGGATTTTATATGCTTAAAGAACTCTACCTTAGAATTGAAAACCTCAAATGAACACTTAATAAATACAATAGGAGAATTAAATAAAAGCTCACATGACTTAGAAAAGGTGATTAAAGAGAATGAGGCATTGAAGCATGAACTAAAAGAACTAAAAGAATCAATTTCCAGATTTCATAAAGGAAAGGAAGCATTGAACACATTAATTAATAATCAAAGATCACCTTCCTTGAAATATGGATTAGGATTCAATGGCTCAACCAATATTACACCTAGCAAACCAACATTTGTGAAAGCATCTACAACTAAAATTTCTGATGTTCATATCAAATATGCTTGCACCAAGTCTAAAAGAACTTCTTATAGTTCGCTAGGAGATAAAGCCAAAAATAATTATGCATTGTTGTTCACTAAACTTGTACAAAAGAAATCACATACTTGTAGTTGTATATATAATGCAAAAAGAAAAATGCAGAAGCATAGGATACCATGGCAATGCACATATTGCATGAAATTTGGACACAAAAACTTCTATTGTTATATAAGAAAGGCTCATCTCAAGCTAGAAGACTCTTTTTCTACTAACCATCAAGGACCCAACTTCATGTGGGTACCTAAAAGAAGATGATCACAATTGTCTTGCAGGTATGCCTAAAATCTACTATCAAAGAAAGCACATGGCTTGTGGATAGTGGATGCTCAAGGCATATGACTGGAAATGCAAAGCTCTTTACAAGTATTATCTATAAACATGGAGGTAACGTAACTTTTGGAAACAATGCTAAAGGTAAAATTCTTGGTGTTGGTTCCATTGGTTCTATTGGTAAGGATTTAATTGAAGATGTATGGCTTGTTGATGGTTTGAAACATAACTTGCTAAGTGTTAGTCAACTTTGTGATAAAGCATACTTTGTCAAGTTTGATTCCAAGGAATGCAAAATCACAAATTCAAATGATGTTATCATATTTAAGGGCACTAGAACAAACAACACTTACAATGTCAGCATACATTCAAATCATACATGTTTAATGTCCACTAATAATGATGCATGGTTATGGCATAGAAGACTAGGACATGCTGGTATGGATCAATTGAAATATATTTGTAATGAGAACTTAGTTGATGGCTTACCTAAGATAAAATATGATAAAGATAGGATTTGTGAACCTTGTCAACATGGTAAGCAACATAAAAGCTCATTTAAATCAAAGAGTGTTATAAGTACCTCTAGACCTTTAGAGCTCATTCATTTAGACTTGTTTGGACCAAATAGAGTTACAAGCTTAGGAGGCAAATCATATGCATTTGTTCTTGTTGATGACTACTCTAGATTCACATGGGTTAATTTCTTAGCTCAAAAGAATGAAGCCTTTAATTACTTCAAAACTTTTGCAAAAAGAGTTCAAAACGAAAAAGGATATGTGATCACATCTATTAGAAGTGATCATGGCAAAGAATTTGAAAATGAGAACTTTGAAGACTTTTGCAATGAACTTGGCATTTCACACAATTTTTCTGCTCCTAGAACTCCACAGCAAAATGGTGTAGTTGAAAGGAAAAATAGAACTTTAATTGAAATGGCTAGAACAATGCTCAATGAATATGATTTACCATCTTATTTTTGGGCGGAAGCCGTTAATACAGCTTGTTACATTGCAAATCGTGTTTATAAAAGGCATTTAACTAATAAAACTTCTTATGAGCTATGGAATGGAAGAATACCCAGAATTGGATATTTTAGAGTATTTGGATGCAAATGCTTCATATTGAATACCAAGGATAATCTTGGAAAATTCTCATCCAAATCAGATGAAGGCATATTCTTAGGATATTCATCATATAGCAAAGCATATAGAGTATTTAATATGAAAACTCTAGTTATAGAAGAATCAATGCATGTTGTATTTGATGAATCATCTAAACTTGATCAAAAGAAAGGTATTACTTTCAATGACCCTGCAGGTACTCTTGAACCTCTTGAATCTGTTGATGCTCCAAAGATCAATCAACTTGAAGAAAAGACTCAAGATCTACCTAAGGATTGGCAATACAAGAAAGATCATCCAAAGGAACTCATCATTGGAGAAACATCAAAGGGAGTAACTACTAGATCTAAAATTAATCATGTTGATGTTAATGTTGCTTTTGTTTCTCAAATTGAACCAAAAACTATTGAGGAAGCTTTAAATGATGAAAATTGGATAACTGCAATGCAAGATGAACTTAATCAATTTGAAAGAAATAATGTTTGGCAACTTACTCCTAGACCTATAGATCATTCTATAATAGGATGCAAATGGGTTTATAGGAATAAGCTTGATGAAAATGGTCACATTATTAGAAATAAAGCAAGATTGGTAGCCAAAGGTTATAATCAAGAAAAAGGTATTGACTATGATGAAATCTTTGCTCCCGTAGCCAGATTAAAAGCAATTAGAATATTACTTGCTTTTGCATGTCATATGAATTTTAAGCTTTATCAAATGGATGTTAAAAGTGCATTTCTAAACGGACTCATAAATGAAGAAGTTTATGTTGAACAACCTCCTGGTTTTGAAAACTACAAATTTCCTGATCATGTTTTCAAACTTACCAAAGCTTTATATGGATTAAAGCAAGCACCTAGAGCTTGGTATGATAAACTTAGTGCATATTTGCTTGAAAATGGTTTTTCAAAAGGAAAAGTAGACACAACTCTTTTTGTTAAAAAGGATAAGCACAACATTTTGATTGTACAAATTTATGTGGATGACATAATATTTGGAGCTACTAATGAAGCCTTGTGCAAAGAATTTGCTTCTTGTATGACTAGGGAATTTGAAATGAGCATGATGGGTGAACTCAAGTTTTTCCTTGGACTGCAAGTCAAGCAATGTAAAGATGGGATCTTCATCAACCAATCCAAATATACAAAAGAACTCATCAAGAAATTTGGAATGGATGGCTGCAAAACTAGCAAAACTCCTATGAGCACATCATTGAAATTAGGTAAAGATGATAATGGTAAAGCAGTAGATGAGAAGAAATATCGAGGTATCATCGGATCACTACTTTACTTAACTGCTTCTAGGCCTGATATAATGTATAGTGTATGTCTTTGTGCTAGATTTCAAACTAGTCCTAAAGAATCACACTTGAATGCCACTAAGAGAATCTTGAAATATTTGAGTGGTACAATACATTTAGGACTTTGGTATCCTAAAAACACATCATTTCATATTATAGGATTTTCAGATGCAGATTATGCTGGTAGTATATTAGATAGGAAGAGCACAACAGGAGCATGTCACTTTCTTGGTAATTGTCTAGTTTCTTGGCATAGTAAGAAACAAGCATCGGTTGCTTTATCCACAACGGAAGCTGAATATGTTGCAGCATGTTTTTGTTGCACACAAGTATTATGGATGAAACAACAATTGCTTGACTATGGTAAAGTGTTTAACAATATCTCCATTAAATGTGACAGCACTAGTGCTATCAATTTGTCTAAAAATCCTATCCAACATTCTAGGTCCAAGCATATAGATATTAGACATCATTTCTTAAGGGAAAATGTACAAAATCAGAACATAATCCTAGAATTCATAGATACAGAAAATCAACTTGCTGATGTCTTTACAAAACCCTTGAATGAAGATAGACTTAACTTCATCAAACTCAATTTAGGAATGATTGATGGAATCACTTTGAGTTAATTAGAATTTTTGCCTTACAATAAAGTTTCTATGTGCATGAAATTAATTTTCTTAACACACTTGGAATATCTTTCATCTTTCCATGAATCTCTTATTTTTAAGTTTGTCGCGGTCACTCCAGTGTTCTTTCGCGATCGCTACTTCGTCTGCTAGTTTCATTCAATAAAGATCTCTGAGCGCGGTCGAGAAAATTTGTGCGCGACTGCACCAATTTGAATATTTTTGACCGTTACAGTTGTTTTCTTCACTCGCGAGCGTACTGATCATAATAATGGTCGCTGTACCCCATGTCGCGATCGCACCTTGTTAAATCTGCGACCGCACCCTGTACACTCTGCTCGAAAATTTATAACCGTTGGCTGTGTGACAGGTCGCAACTCTTAACTTTCAACAGTCATAAACGGCTATTTTCTTTAATTCATCTATTTAAGAGTGTTTTGCATCAATTTATCTGATATTTTGCCTATTAAAACACACAAACTTCCTTCTGAAACTCTAAAAAACTTATACTTCTCAATCACCCTCTGTTTTCCAGTTTACTTCTACTCTCTCTATTCTAATGGCTCCCAAAAGAAAAACCACCTCCAAAATTAAAGGTCAAGCCAAGAGAGTTCCAGGAATCACCATTAGAGAACCTGTAGTTGAACCTCCATCTCCTCCACAGTCAAAAAGAGGTGAGAAAATTCACAAACCTCATCACCAAACCACTGAGGAAGACATTAGGTATGCCATGCTAAAGAAGAAGAAGGTTGAAGGCACTAAATCACCTTTTGGTGGGATGCTGTCTGCCTTGAACATCAAGGACGAAATTGAAGAATTGTTGGATGTCCTTGGATGGAGAAATTTTGTCTTTCCAGAAGAGGTAGGCTACTCTAGTCTAAGTAAGGAGTTTCTCATGTCTTTCCAAATTGAGAAGAATGCAAACTCTGCACTAGGGTGTAATGGGGTTAGATTCAAACTCTTTGATCAGTATCAATTCTTAACCCTAGAAGGATTTGGCAACATTTGGAACTTCCCCTCTGAAGGTATAACCTCCTACAATGACCAAATCTTCTCAAACCCAACCCTTTCTGATTTCTGGCGAGAAATTTCCATTGAAACTTCTTTTGAAAAGGAATCTAAAGCCAGGCATATCAAATCTCTCACCCACTGGATGCTCCATAGGATTATCACCTATACCATTCATCAAAGAGCTGATGGGAATGAGAAAGTCACCAAAAGAGACCTTATATTTCTGTATGCTTTCACCCACAACATCAAAATGAACACAACCAAGTTCTTGATTGACACCCTTTACCATCATGCTGTTACAAGAACTGGTACCTTCTTCCTATCCTCTCAAGTTACTCAAATAGCTAGGCACCTAAACCTTCTGAATGATTTAAACTTAGCTACTTTGAGAAACCCTTTCACTCTAGCCTCCAATGCTATCACAATCTATTACTTAGAGCATGCTGGATGTGTAAGGAAGATAGAAGGATCTTATGTATACTGCTTTGGCAAGAAAGGAGTTATGGATAAACAAAAGAAAAGGCCAAGGTATACAATTGAGGAAGAGGGAGATTCTGTAGAAGTTGCTGTGGAATTACCCCCCAAAAGCAACTTCATCAAAAGCTGCTCAAGAAACTGCTTCATCCTCCACACAACCCATCCTCCAAGCTATCAAGACTCTCTCAAGGAAACTCTCTAAGTTCAAGAAAAGTGTCTCCAAGAGATTCCAGCACTTGAACAAAAGGATAGACCTTATATCCCACATGCACCATGATCTTTATGACATACAAGGCAAATTGGACTTGCCTCAATGCAATCTTGAAGATTGGGATATAAGTGATCACACCCAAAGCGTTGTTGAAGAAGAAGAGTCCATTAGCACTAGCTCTGCCTCTGTTGCACCTCAAGATAAAGGGAAAGCTCCTTTAGTTGAAGAAGAGTTAGACATAGATGATGACTCATAATAGCTTAGCTTTAATTTGTTTTTTCATATGTTTGCTACTTTGCTTTCTGTCTTGTACTTTCCTCCACTTTAATCTATATAATGTTTATATTTCCTTTCATTGCTTTGTTAATGGTTTTGCTTAACATTTATTTCATTTTGCCTATGCCAATGGGGGAGAAAATACCAAAATGGAATGAAAATACAATAATGGGAAAACAAGAACAATTTGTTAAGAACAATAATGAAAATTTGTTGAAATTTGTTGAACATTTGCAAATAAGGGAAAAATGTTTATGGGGGAGAAATGTTTGCATCAAACATTAACATTTGCACCAAGATAAACTAATAATCACAATGCTCTTAACCATGATTGTTGCATATGTTAAGGGGGAGCATTTTAGACTTATTATTTTTCTAATCATTCCATTTGAATTGTCAAAGTCAAAATGGGGGAGATTGTTAGACAAATGATCTTAATTTTGATCCTTGACAACTCAAATGGATGATCTATTTAACTTGTGTTTGAGAAATCTTGTTGCAGGATTAGGTTGCTTCAATTAAAGGTAAACAGAACAAGTATAGCGGTCGCACCTCACCTGAATACGACCGCTCCAAGCAATTACAGAATGAAACCTTGTCACAGTAGGTTTCACGGTCAGAAGTTCGACCTCAGTCGCGACCGCTTCTACATAATAGCGACCGTCCTAATATTTGCACGATCGCTACTCAAGGAACTTAAATCATTACAATCACAGTAAGGTTCGCGGTGACAAGAACGGTGAATAACTCGACCTCGCTTATCACTTTAGCGACCGCCCCATTCAGAGTCGCGACCGCCCTACAATTCAAGAAGAAATTGCTCAAAGAGACAGTAGTGTTCGCGTCCTCAGGTGCGTCCAGAAGTTCGACGCGAGAATGTGAGTTCGACCGCGAAAAGCTACCAAGAGCGACCGCGAAGATTCAAATTATGGCGGACATCTCTTTTGCTCTGTCAGAAAGTGACACGTGACATGACCGTTGTAAACCCACTTCAATATTCAAAAAGGGCGACCGCACCTCTGCTTGGCGTGACCGTCCCGACAAACACAGCATGGGCAAGAAACGGTCCGACAAACACATCATGGGCAAGATTCCAGCTGCAGAGCACTAAAATTTGACCGTTGAAGCTTTTTAAAAGTAGCGACCATCCCTTGTTAAAAGGACGATCGCGTGAAGCATGAGCGCGACCATCCTTGTATGAAGGACGACCGCGAAGTGCTTCGGACAGTTTAAGTAAAGAAGGTCTAATCTGCCAAGACTTTATTCTCAACATCAATAACGGCTAGTAAGACCACATTGGCTATAAATACAAAGTTTCTATGAGAAAACAAAAAAAAAAGTGAAACATATTGAGAAAAGATTTTCATAGCCAAGCAACAAATTTCCTTTTACTTAAACTTGTATTTTAATTGTTATGAATGTTAGGTGTTAGCATTGAAAATACCATTGTAAAAGTTTGAGTGTAAGCTTGGGAAACACTTGGGTTGTGAGAGTAATCCTTGTAAAACTCTTGTTGGGTTGTGAGAGTAATCCTTGTAAAACTCTTGTTTGGGTTGTAAGTGTGAGCCTAAGAAAAACACTTGTAAAGTTGGAAGTGAGCTTGTGAAAACTTCAAAGACTAGTGGAAGCTTAACAAGTTGTTAAGGAAGTGGATGTAGGATTGAAGTAAATCCGAACCACTATAAATCTTGTGTGTTCTTTCTTTCTTCCATTACTCAACCAATTCTCTATTCCGCATTTCTTATTTGTTGAGTTTTTTAAATTGTCATTACTTCTTGAGGAAACCAATTCACCCCCCCCCCCTCTTGGTTGCCATCTTGGGACAACAGTCATAAAGCTGGACATCATGCAAGACTAGGAATCGTGGATCAAAGTACTGTCAATGATCCTCACTTCATGAAATCCTTCTTTATATGGTTTAACTCTATGTCTATTTGCTTTAAAAATCTTATTAGTTCTAAAGTTAAGCAATTCAATGGCACCAGAAGGACATACCTTAGTTACCTCGAAAGGACCACTCCATCGAGATTTGTGTTTACCTGAAAACAGACGGAGTCGAGAATTAAAAAGTAAAACTTTCATACCTGGACTCAATCTCTGTCGCCCAATAAATCTGTCATGAAGTGCTTTAGTGTGATCCTTATAATTCCTCGAGCTCTCATATGCCTTTGGATTAAGGCACTTTTGGGACTCCCCCACTGGTTTAGCCTCCTCTTCTAAGGTCAGTGTCAGTCTCACTTTATCTGAAGAACCTGTATGCAAGAAATCATCTGAAACAACTACATCAACACAATTAATTAAAGAACAATTCTCATATAAAGCAGTTGTAGGAATGGGAGAAGTGTTAAAAATAGAAAATTCTACAGTTTGTCCTAAGACAGTCATTGACAACTTACCATTTTTAACATCTATTAAGGTGTTGGTAGTAGCCATGAAAGGCCTACCCAGTAAAATAGTGTGTGCTGATGGTGCAGAATTACTTCCTTCCATGTCAAGAACTATGAAATCTACAGGTACTATTAACCCACCAACCTTAACTAACACATCTTCTATAACCCCTTTCGGGAATCTAAAAGATCTATCAGCTAATTGCAACATCATTTTGGTTGATTTGAGTTCCCCTAGTTCTAATTCTTTATACACAGAATAAGGCATCAAATTCACACTAGCTCCTAAATCACACATGCCCTCAGTCTCCTTTCCATTCCCCATAGAAAGTTGAATTATAAAGCTACCAGGATCCTTTAGTTTGGGAGGTAGTTTATGCTGCAAAACAGCCCTAGCTACCTCGGAAACTATCACCTTTTCGTTTGGCTCATACCTCTTTTTCTTGGTGATCAGGTCTTTGAAGAACTTGGCATAAGCCGGCTGTGAACACTCGAATTTTGAGGCTCGGAAAGCCAATTTCCTCATACCAGGCTGGACCGGCGGGCAACGGTAAAAGTCCACCGAAAGTATGTCTTCATGGTGCTTGAAATGTCCGGTGCGACGCAAGGATCATGGATATGGTCTCGGAATAATTTTTGGAGGCCCGTGGCTCCCGGAAAGTCAGTTTTAGCAGAAGTAGCGCGAGTCGCAATGGGCCAGGACAGCGGCCCAGCCGCCGTGGGGACGGCGGCTCGGCCGCCGTACTTCCGGCGGCCAGCCGTCGTGAGGACGGCGGCTCAGCAGCCGTTCACGGCAGCCCAGCCGCCGTTCATGGCGGCCCGGCCGCCGTGCAGCCCGATTTTGCCTATATATAGGCTTCAGATTTTCGAAAAAAGGGGGACTTTTGGACTTCCTATGCCCAGATGCTGACGAAATTTTTATGCTTAAAAATTTCTAATATTGTGTTTTAGAAACCAAGAATCATACTCAAAAGTGCAAGGAAACAAGATCTGGAACTTAGAAGTGGAAAAATTATGATCAAGGTAATATCATAATTCATCTTTGGTCAATTCGAGCATATCATAAGCATTCTAACCTTCTTCTTAATTTCTTCTCGGTCAAAGACCTAATCTTTTTAGGTCTGAGGGCCTAACGGACTAATCAATCACCCTTTCGGCATTAAGCTGTAAATAAAATTAACTCTTTTTGGCACGGAGCCTAAATTGCATCTCTTTGGTACTAAGTACCTAAATGGCACTATTAAAATGAACTTTTGGCATGAAGCCTAAATCGAACTCTTTTGGTACTAAGTACCTGAAATTATACAATTTTTGCACTAAGTGCTAAAACTCACAACTCTGGCAAAATGCCTGAAAAATGCACGAAGCATACACACACGCATGCATGAAGCATAAATTTCATCGCCTCTAAATAGGCTTTCCCGAACTACATGGGCTTTGATCTCTCATAAAAACGAGAGTATGTAGGCATATTTGGGATTCACCCCAAATAGCAAGTCCACAAACTACCAACAATCTTTTTGTCTTTAAATTTGTTCCATTTTTGCAAGTTAATCAAAAGCATGACATAGTCCCCGAATCCTCCTTGGGTTCGCAGACTAGAAGCCTTTACATTGGATGCATTATTGGAGTTAAACAAGGGTTTTCTTAGTTTTTCCCTTCGAACAAAATAAACTGAGTGGCGACTCCCGACAACGAGTGAACTTTCGCCCGGATCCTTTTCGGGCGGAAAACGGAGGTTCACAATGTGGCGACTCCACTGGGGACTATAAAAACCATTTATGGGATCCTAGTGGACTACTATTGATTATTTGATTAACTTGCCACGGGAGACCATAAAAATAATTTATGGGATCCTAGTAGGCTATTATTGCTTATTTGACTAATCTGCCCTTCTTTAGGGTATTTTTATTCATTTTACAGGGTACCCTAGCATTATATATCCTTTCTTTAAGGATATTGGACTGAAGATTGAAGAAAGGAATCTTGTTCCTTTGATGATCTATTATTTGACTACTTGTGCATTTGTTTTGTCATTCAGAGAATCTTTTTCTCTTGCATATATGGGGGAATCATTTTCCTCCATTGCATAAAAAATTGTTTTCAAATGAATTTCTTCTCTTTCTGTTCAAAGTTCTGAGTCTGGATAGCAAGTAGCGCTGACCGGCAGGTCTCCTTGATTATGCCGGCGGACAGCCAAAGCGTCCTCCCTGTTGTCGCAAACCATTCCAATCCTTTTGGAGTGGCCCATGAGTAATCGTACTGTTGGACCCACGCGAAACTCCTTGTTTCACATGTGGTTAGGTATATCTTACTCAAGACTCAAGGGTCCCTATGATAAGCCGATTCTCTATTTTTACATAACAATAGAACCTTCCCTTAGGTTGTATGTACCCAATGATAGTGCCGCATTCCATTAAAATGAATTGTGATGTGATGAGGTGCATTCATGCAACATAACAACATTGTTTTGGGGAAAAAATTTTGATGTACATAAGTGGACCAAGAGTTTTCCTACCCTACACACCACCCTGATTTTTTACCCTTGACCTTTTCAGGTACCCACTGTCCGTGCGCCTTCACCTACACCAGACACACCAATACCAACTGTGCTATCCCCTACAAGTTCTACTACCCCAGCTTCACCAACTACTCCAATTACTGAAATGGCCACAATTGAACAGATTAAGGCTTTGCTGGATGGTCAGGTTAAGGAAATTGAAGCTAGAATGCAAGAAAAAATTGATGAAGCTTTAGCCGCCCAAAGGGTAGCCATCCTGGCTGAATTAGAAGTAGCACCAAAGACAGTCCCTATTCCTGGAGATTTGGGGAAGGAACCCATTGTGGGGCAAACTAGTACCCCCGTGACTGCTCAGATTAATACCTCTGTTATCAATTTGGAGGATTCACCCTCCAAGAACGAAACAGATGAACTGAAAAGGAAACTTGAATTGCTTGAGAGGTCAATCACTGCCATGAAAACTTACAAAGAGGTGGTAGACATGGATTCCTTATCCTTGTTTCCCCAAGCCAGATTACCTCCAAAATTCAAGATGCCGGGGATGGACAGATTTGATGGGACCACATGCCCTAAAACTCACCTGAAAATGTATGTGGGAGCCTTAAGTCCTTGGGGTTTAAATGATGAGCTCTTTGCTCAACTATTCCAACAATCCCTGACTGGGGCTGCCCTTAAATGGTTTGTGAGTCTAGACCGTTCCAAGATTAAGACATGGGAAGACATCTGCAATGCATTTAACTCTCAATACCACTACAATATTGAGGTAGATGTCACCAGAAGGGAACTTGAGACCACCAAACAAAACAACAATGAACCCTTCTCCTCGTTCCTTACGAGGTGGAGGGCAAAAGCCGCCCAGATGATCAATCGCCCTTCAAAACAAGAGCAGATTGATATTATAATCAGGAATTTAAGACCTACATATCAGGCTCAACTGCAAACCCAATATCTACCTACTTTCAAATCACTCATTGCAACTGCAACCAAGGTAGAAGATTTGATACAGTTGGGTAAAATAGTGGATGAGGGGGCTGCATCGAAATATAAGAAACAAAGCCAAACTCCTTCCTCAAGCAAGGTCAATCAAGTGGCCAATATTGCCCCTGCGAATCCTTTACGTGTGGGCAATCTTGGGCCGAGAAATGAGCCAAGAAGGCAATATACTGACCTTGGGATACCCCTTCATTTGGTGTTTAAAAAGGCTGTGGAAGGGAAATATTTGAAGCCTTTGGACCCAAGACCTCCTCCAAACCCATTACCTTCCAGTTATAAAGTCAATGAATACTGTAAATACCATCAAGGGAATGGGCATAAAACAGATGCTTGCTGGACACTCAAAAACCGCATCCAGGATCTGGTGGATAGTGGTGACATCATTCCCCTCAGGAGGCAACCAAATATCAACACTAACCCTTTGCCCAATCATTCCATCCACGCCATTACTGTGGAAGAAGAGTTGTTTAATCCTTTCAAACTTCTCTTGGAAATGAATGAAGTGTGTGTGTTAGATTTGAACGACCTTGCTGAAGAGGTCAGTGCTCTGACAAGAGGTGGAAGACAATATCAGCCACTTGACTTGGGAAAAACCCCTACAACCTCAAATCACCCCCATAAGAAAACACCAGAGCCAAAAGAAGACCCTGTCCTCACTCAGCTTAAGCAAACTCAAGCTAAGGTGTCAATTTGGGAGCTCCTTGCTTCCTCATTCCCACACCGCCAGGCCCTCAGCGAAGCTTTGAGTCAACTTGATACACCAGTGGACACAAGCCCAGAAGCTTTGGTGGCCACTTTGACCCAATCAACCAAAGCATTGAGTATCAGGTTTTCTGATGTAGATTTACCAGAAGACGGTAAGAAACACAATGATGCTCTATACATCACCATACAGACTGGGGGAAAGACTGTGCCCATGGTTCTCATTGATAATGGGTCAGCCTTAAATGTGTGTCCTTTGAAAGTAGCAAGCTGTTTGGGGTTGGAGACTACAGATCTTACACCTTCTGATCAGATTGTGAGAGCATATGATAACACTCGAAGAGAAATTATGTCGACTGCTTCATGTGGAAGGCAAGTGATGTCACGGGAATAGACCCAGCCATAGCAGTTCACAAGATTCCGCTATACCCCGATGCGAAGCCGGTTAAGCAGAAACTAAGAAGAATGAAGCCAGAATGGTCTTTGAAAATTAAAGAGGAGGTTGCCAAGCAACTGGACAATAAGTTCATAGAACCAATTGCCTACCCTTCCTGGTTAGCAAACATCGTGCCAGTCCCGAAGAAAGACGGAAAGGTCAGGATGTGTGTTGACTACAGAGATCTGAATAAGGCTTGTCCCAAGGACGATTTCCCGCTACCTCACATCGATTTGCTGATAGACAGGATGGCTGGGCATGTGATGGTTTCCATGACTGACCTCGCGGTTGGGTATAATCAGATCCTGGTGCACCCACCAGACAAAGAGAAGACAGCTTTCATTACAGAATGGGGCACTTTCTGCTACAGAGTTATGCCTTTTGGGTTGATAAATGCAGGGGCTACCTACCAAAGGATGGCGACAACAGTCTTTCATGACATGATTCACAAAGAAGTAGAAGTGTATGTCGATGATATGATTGTCAAGTCAAAATCTCCAGAAGAACACGTTGAAGCCCTTGAGAAGTTCTTCCTTAGACTTCGCAAGTACAATTTGAAGCTTAATCCTGCAAAGTGCCTCTTTGGAGCAACATCAGGCTTATTCTTGGGATATTTGGTCAGCAAGAAAGGAGTAGAAGTTGATCCAGCAAAGTCAAAGGCTATTCTGAAAATGCCCCCACCAAGAACAGAAAAGGAGATTAGAGGCTTACTAGGTAGATTACAGTATATCAGTCGATTCATATCACAGTTGGCTGAGACTTGTGGTCCAATCTTTAAGCTACTGAGAAAAGGTGCTTCACAAGAATGGAATGAAGACTGTCAGAAGGCCTTCGACATGATCAAAGAATACTTGTTAAGTCCGCCAATTCTGCAACCTCCCAGAATGGGAAAACCTCTGCTCTTGTATTTGTCTGTAACAGATGAAGCCATGGGTGCAATGCTAGCTCAAGAAGCCGAAGATACAAAGGTGGAAAATGCAATTTACTACCTCAGCAAAAGGATGCTGGACTATGAGTTAAAGTATAACAGGATTGAGAAGTTGTGTTTAGCGTTGTATTGGGCTTGCACAAAGTTGCAACACTACTTGTCTTCTTACACTACTTATGTCATGGCAGAACAGAGTCCCTTGAAATTCCTTATGGAGAGGCCGGTTTTGGACAGCAAAATGGCAAAGTGGGTGTCAACATTAGCAGCCTTTGACTTGAAATTTGTTCAAAGGAAAGCTGTGAAAGGTGGCGCAATAGCTGACCAATTAGCAGAATTACCCGTGAATGACGAGATGCGAGAAATGGGTTTCCCTGATGAAGACCTCTTGAACGTGGAAAGCAGTGTTTGGGAGATGTATTTTGATGGGGCATCCAATTATCATGGAAACAGAATTGGGATTGTGTTCAAAACTCCTTGTGGAGAATACATTCCATTCGCAGTTAAGCTTGACTTTAGCTGCACAAACAACGAAGCAGAATATGAAGCTTGCATTAATGGGCTTGAAGCTGCCCTAGAATTGGGGATTAAGGACCTAAAGGTCTATGGTGATTCTATTTTAATAGTATCACAAGCTTTAAGGAAATGGAAGATAAGAGAAGAGCGTTTGGTTCCTTACCTACAACGCCTTGATCATTTGGCACAACAGTTCAATGATTTGTCCTTCGAATATCTCCCAAGAGCAAAGAATCAATTTGCTGATGCCTTGGCTACTTTAGCTTCCATGATCAATATCAGGGAGGGGATCCATTGAAAGTTCAGCCTCAAAAGCAACCCGCCCATGTAATGCACTTGGCCGATGGTAAACCATGGTTTTGGGATATCAAGACCTATCTCAAGGATGGAAATTATCCGGAGGGATCATCAAAGGTTGATCAGAGGGCAATAAGGCAGCTTGCCACAGGTTACATTCTTAATGGAGATATCCTCTACAAAAGAAGTTGGAATGGAATGCACCTAAGGTGTGTGAATGAAGCAGAGGCTAAGTGGATAATGAAAATGGTACATGGGGGCGAATCAGGACCGCATATGTATGGGATCGCCTTGGCTCGGAAAATAGCCAATCTAGGATATTACTGGTCCACCATGAATACAGACTGTGTATCATTTGTGCAAGAATGCCATCAGTGTCAGATATTTGCTAAGCTGCAGAAGCAACCTCCCGTTGCCCTGAATACAATCACTTCTCCATGGCCCTTCGCTACTTGGGGAATTGATATAATTGGCAAAATACATCCAAAAGCATCAAATGGACATCAGTTTATCTTGGTAGCAGTGGATTACTTCACAAAGTGGGTTGAAGCAGCTTCCTATGCAGAATTAGACGCCAAAAAGGCAGCACAGTTTGTCCGAACCAACATCCTTTGTCGGTACGGAACACCATTCGAGATTATCACAGATAATGGAACTCATTTCCAAGCAGAATTTGCTAAACTCTTGCAGGATAAGAAAATCCAACATCATAAGTCCTCTCCTTATAGACCCCAAACAAATGGAGCTGTAGAAGCAGCGAACAAGTCTATAAAGGTGATCATACAAAAAATGATCAAGGAACATAGGCGTTGGCATGAGAAGTTGCCATTGGCTTTGTGGGGATACAGAACATCAGTTAGAACTCCTACTGGGGCAACCCCGTATTCACTGGTATACGGAATGGAAGCAGTACTCCCCATTGAACTGGAAGTTCAATCGGCGAGGATAATTCAAGAAAGTCAGATAAATGAAGCTGAATGGATCAGCAATTATCATCATCAGTTGTTGAGTTTGGATGAAAAAAGACTTCAAGCTCTACATCAAATTCAAGTGTATCAGAGGCGAATGGCCAGACATTTCAACAAAAAGGTCAAAGATCGAAAGTTGGAAGAAGGTTGTTTGGTTTTGAAGGAGATCAGAACACCAGTCACAGATCCTCGTGGGAAGTTTCGTCCTCTTTAGGCGGGACCCTACATTTTAAAGAAAATGCTTTCCGGCGGAGCCGTCATCTTGTCTGATTTGGATGGTCTGGAGTTCACAAACCCATGCAATCTGGATCAATTGAAGAAATATTATGTATGATCATGCATTCCATAATGAACTACATTAGACCTGATTCTCGCAAACTAATTCGAGATATGTAGGCAGCTCTCCTTGAGCACGGTCTAAATTTTAATAAAAATCTTTCATTCATCTTTCTTTTGCCAAGAAAAAATAATAATAATAACAAAACAAACAAAAAAAATTCCGCTAAGCCGAAAATCCACAAAGGGCGGCTTAGGCAATAGTGGGGCCCGCTAAGCTGAAAACCCGCAAAGGGCGGCTTAGGCAAGAATGGGTAAGAGCTCGCTAAGTTGAAAATCCGAAAGGACGGCTTAGGCAAAAATAAGAGCAAATAAATAAAGTAGATAATGCTTGGAAAGCAAACAAAAGGGTCATTCATTAAGAATCATTCATTACAAAAAGAGAATCATCTGTTACAAAAAGAGTCATTCAGCCTACAAAATACAAAAAGGTCAAGTCACATTCCCCAAAAAACCAAAAAGGTAAAAACAACCCAAAAACAGAAAAGACAATGGAGTCACCCTGGGATCCAAATCCTACACCCCCTCTCCCTCCAACTCCTGCAGCAATGCGCACCTCCTCGGTTTCTCAACGGGCCAAACCTCAGCTATAAACCAGGTCCTGTACTCTGGAGTGGGCTGAACGAGGGAAGGCTCTGCACCAGGCCTGATCATCCGATGGTCTCTGACCCAAGTCTGTAGAACAGCCCGAGTAACCCCGGGGGTAATAGGAGAAGCAATGGTAAGACCGACAGGAAGGGGAACTCTCTGATCAATACCCATCTGCCTGAGGACGCGGGAAGCACTGTACCAAGTACTGTGAGTGAACCCAAGCAGGTAGACATGGTTGTGCATGGCATTTGCCTCTATGAATTGAGGAATCCTATACCAAGGGACGAACCATAATAATTCTTCCGGTCCAAGCTCAAACAGCCAAACAGTCCATTCGGCCATAGAGGGAAAAGAAATCTGAATTTTCCTGGTGCGGTACTGCGAGGGGTTGTAGGTCAAAGTCTGGGGGGCTGCAACCACTCGAAGATGATCTCTCAGCCAAACCTGAAAAAATAGATCCTTTCTATTTTACAAAGGAAAAGAGAGATGATAAAATAAGCAAAAAAAGAAACAAAAGGTATAAATTACCTGAAGGATGACCGGGGTGACGGTCCAACGTTCAAATCCAAGTGCACATCTGTCGAGACTCTGAATAGTCTCAGCCAGGATCATGCCCCCGATACAGTTGAGCTCTTCCATTTGCCTAACCATTGGGCAAAGTCTCAAATCTCCAAAGCCGGGGTCACGGTTGAAGAGGAACCCAGCTAACAGACAAAAGACGAAGGCTCGCATTCTATGCCTCAATTGAACATCGTCTTCAAAATCGGCGGTCAAGAACTCATCAATTAGGGGAAGCAGCATCGCTTTATCCCCATCTACAATCATAGCTTGGGCTTGGGGTTTTGTGAAGCTAAAAAGCCTCTGAAAAGATCCCACATACCCGATTTGGACCTCATGCCTCACAAGAGGGGCATTTGGATCGCACCCAATGATCGAGCAGAACTCCTCAAAAAGAGGACACATTTCCTCCATCCGAGCCCCAAATCTGAAAACATGGGCTTGGGGATCCCAAAACCTTATGCAAGAGTGCAAGAAATCCCAGTCTACTGCTACACCTCTGAGTGTGGCGACAGCTTTCAACCCGTACCTCCCCATGTTGATCCTTTCAACATTGTGGAGACTTTTGGTCCAATTATGCATCACGTGATTAAAAAGAGGATTCATTGTTATTTGAAAAAAATATATATAAGATCTTTCAGTAAGAGGATTGCTTTCTGGCCCACAGATGTAAGACAACCTTGATTTTTATACTGGTCTAGCCCGGGCAGCGGCTCGGCCGCCGTTGCCGGCGGCTCGGCCGACACCGACCGTCCTGATTCCTCTTTCTTTTTGGTGTTTTGTAAAATTCTCATGTTTTGGCCCTGTTTTGGCCCTGGTATGTGCTATTTTTTGGGATTGTGTCAGGGATTTATTTTTAAAATAGATTTCTAAAAAGAAAAAGCATCATGCATACATATGTGCTGTTAATACTAACAAATAAGTGCAGGTTTACAGATAAGTTCAGATAATAGCTGAAAAACATGAAAGGTACAAAGTACAGAAGGAAAATAATTCAAATACAGCAAGCATAGTTCAAGACAAATATGAAAAAAATCAGTGCCGGCCTCTCCGTCTTTGCGGCCTACTCTGCCTCTCGTAAGCAGCCTCAGTCAAAGCACCAGACAGTTCATCCGAGAAAGCAGTAATCAGTGCCGCCATTTCCGTGATCAGGCCCTCTGGTACCTGTAAAAGAGACGAAATCACAATCAATCTCAAGAGAATTTTATGAATCCTTTTCATGAAAAATTCTATGAGAATATACCTGAGTGACATGAGCAAAGCTCTGATATAATGCACCCTCTGCACTAATTGGTCGGGTCACCCAACCACCAGGTGCATGATGACGAACAGCATAAGGCAGCCTCAAATCGGCTAAAATAGGGTCAAATTGGCCGGCAGCTGTAAGGACGGATGCGGGAGGCCTCAAATGAGATGAACTGCTGCTTCCTCCAGTGTCTGATGGTCCAGCCCTGAAAGCGGAAGCCTCAGCCCTAGAGGAAGAGGGTCTGTCAGTTCGCCGGTCGGGAGAGGGATGGTCTCTCGGAGTGCTAGAAGTGGGAGCCGAAGAGTGGAAAGACCGATAAGGGGGTACAGAGTCAAATCGTGCCCCAATGCGTGGCATCAGTCGATGAAGACAGTAGAAGTCATAATCCTCCTCATCCGGGGCATAAGCCGACTCGAAAGGGTCGCCCTCATACTGGGACACAGTAACAGGCAGAAGTGTTGAAGATAGCATATCATCAGGGGGATCCACAGGAACTGCACAGAAACCGGCAATCTGGAAAGTCACCCTCTCAGCGAGATAATACCGTCGAAATTCTGGATGGGGAAGTATGAATCGTCATCGAGTCAGAAACTCTGATCGCTGAAAGCTGTAATCTTGAGCTATCCACTCTGCCAGTCGGCTAGACATCACTTTAGATGCAACCTGTAAACACTTGTTATATTAGTGAATCATTTTCTCTAATATAATAAAAAAGATGACGATAAAGCATTTACTGAGTCCATTGGGCAGCTGTCGAAGAACGATCTCAGCACTCTGATGGGAAGTTTCCTCTTTGGTACTTCTACCCTCTCTCTATACCACCTCCAAGCAATGGGGGAAAGAGGATCTGCGGGGGCAGGTATCTCACGAAGAAAAGGGGCGATGTCAGGAAAGTACTCGTAAGCCCAAGTCTAAAAAAAAAAAAAAAAGAGAGAAAGAGAAGGTATCAGAGTTTGTGTATGTCAACATATATAAAGATAGGGGAAATGTTCTTTACATTACCTCCCAGAAGTAATACAAGCCACACGGAGTAATACGGGTATAGCAGAGGTCTGACATGTCGTCATACAACCTACACAGCATCATGCTAGCCCAATCGTACGTATGAAGCCGTGTCAGGTCAAGTAGGCTCTTCAGCACATTGAGACTCACTGCATCTTTCCTATTTGATAAGAAAGAGCTAGCAAACAGGAGAAGCAAGGTAAACCTGGCCGTCTGGTCAGCAGTAAGGTTGCCTGTCTCGTAACCAGTGTAGATACCTGGCGCTTGCTCCACAAGCCACCTCCGCTGAATGCAGCGAGGCGCCTGATATCGAGGATAGTCAACCCCGATCAGAGTAATCATGTCGGCTGAAGAAATGTCCTGCCGCCAGTCATCATAGGACTCCACCATCTCAACGCCAAAGGGAATCCCAGAAATGATGGAAAAGTCAGTAGGCGTCATTGTCATCTCCCCCCAAGAAAAATGGAAGGTGTCAGTAGTAGGCCACCAGCGCTCGGCTAAAGCACAGATCAAATCCCGGTGGATATCTCTGCCCACATCTATAGCCCTCAAATGGTGGAGGAAAGCAGGTCTGATAAGATCCCCCACTGGGTGCCCAGCATCAAAGATGTAAGCCGGAATAGTAACCATCGGACGCTCAGCTATAGATATCTTGATCGTAGAGTTCTAAAAAAAAATTCAAATTCAGAAAAGATGGACAAATTCAGAAAAGATTTAAGTTCTTTCCCCAGCCGGGTGTGGATCCCTAAAGGATTATTTCTAAGTTCTTTACTAGAAATAATTACTGATGGCAGAACATAATGAAGCCTGGTACAGATCCTAATTCATTACTAGTATATGTAAAGGAAATGTTCCTAAAATTTATTTCTAAGTTCCTTACTGGAAATAAATAAAATTCCTAAGCATGCATACTAGATGAACAAACGGGAATGTACTCACCTCATAGCAGCCGGTCCGAGAACTATGCTTCTCCTCCTCAAGTAAAAGATCGCAGGGAGGGAGTGGGATTTCGAGGTCTTCAAAGCCGGTGAAATCCATCGTCGAAAGAAAATTTGAAAGAAGTGAAAGAAGAAGAATGAATGAAAGCAAATGAAAATTGAATGAAATGAGCCTATTTATAGGAAAAACTGAAAACACGGGTCTTTTTGCACATCGCTCAAAATTCGCTCTTCAGAAGACCACTGAGTTCCATAAATCATTTTTATGGACCCCAGTGGGGGGCAATTGTGAACACTCGAATTTTGAGACTCGGAAAGCCAATTTCCTCAGACCAGGCTGGACCGGCGGGCAACGGTAAAAGTCCACCGAAAGTATGTCTTCATGGTGCTTGAAATGTCCGGTGCGACGCAAGGATCATGGATATGGTCTCGAAATAATTTTTGGAGGCCCGTGGCTCCCGGAAAGTCAGTTTTAGCAGAAGTAGCGCGAGTCGCAATGGGCCAGGACAGCGGCCCAGCCAACCGCCGTGCAGCCCGATTTTGCCTATATATAGGCTTCAGATTTTCGAAAAAAGGGGGACTTTTGGACTTCCTATGCCCAGATGCTGACGAAATTTTTATGCTTAAAATTTTCTAATATTGTGTTGTAGAAACCAAGAATCATACTCAAAAGTGCAAGGAAACAAGATCTGGAACTTAGAAGTGGAAAAATTATGATCAAGGTAATATCATAATTCATCTTTGGTCAATTCGAGCATATCATAAGCATTCTAACCTTCTTCTTAATTTCTTCTCGGTCAAAGACCTAATCTTTTTAGGTCTGAGGGCCTAACGGACTAATCAATCACCCTTTCGGCATTAAGCTGTAAATAAAATTAACTCTTTTTGGCACGGAGCCTAAATTGCATCTCTTTGGTACTAAGTACCTAAATGGCACTATTAAAATGAACTTTTGGCATGAAGCCTAAATCGAACTCTTTTGGTACTAAGTACCCGAAATTATACAATTTTTGCACTAAGTGCTAAAACTCACAACTCTGGCAAAATGTTTGAAAAATGCACGAAGCATACACACACGCATGCATGAAGCATAAATTTCATCGCCTCTAAATAGGCTTTCCCGAACTACATGGGCTTTGATCTCTCATAAAAACGAGAGTATGTAGGCATATTTGGGATTCACCCCAAATAGCAAGTCCACAAACTACCAACAATCTTTTTGTCTTTAAATTTGTTCCATTTTTGCAAGTTAATCAAAAGCATGACATAGTCCCCGAATCCTCCTTGGGTTCGCAGACTAGAAGCCTTTACATTGGATGCATTATTGGAGTCAAACAAGGGTTTTCTTAGTTTTTCCCTTCGAACAAAATAAACTGAGTGGCGACTCCCGACAACGAGTGAACTTTCGCCCGGATCCTTTTCGGGCGGAAAACGGAGGTTCACACCGGCATATTCTTTACTGCTTCAAGTAAGGGTAAGTTAATACTTACCTTAGACAGCATGTTGAAGATATTAGAAAATTGCTTATCTTTTTTATCATCTTTCAACCTGCTAGGGAATGGTATAGGAGGCCGGTACGGATTGCTTGCCTTATGTAAATCTGCTGAAGGTGATTTCTCCACTGATATAACTCCATCACCTTTGTTCTCTGGTTCTCCTTCCTCCTTGTTCTCTTGGTCACCTGCATTCACAAAATCATTTTCAACATTATTGTTAATTTCCTTACCACTTCTAAGAACAGTCACTGAATGTGCCTGCTCAGGTTGACTTAAAAATTTCCCCTTCTGTTGAATCTGCATCTGTTGTGCAAGTTGTCCTACTTGAGTCTCCACTTTTTTAAAGGATGCTTCTAATGAGTCCAGCCTCTTATTAGTCATCTCTTGATTTTGAACACTGACTTTGATGAAAGCTTGTAAACTTTCCTCCAAGCTCTCTATCTTAGACTGCCCTTGATTTGAGGATTGGCCCTGCTGTTGGTTCTGTCTCTGGAGCAAATGGAAAGGCTGCTGAGAATTATTTGTTGCCCAAGAAAAATTTGGGTGATTCCTCCAACCAGGATTGTATGAATTTGAATAAGGATCATTCCGAGCTCTTGGTTGAAATCCCCCCATGGCATTGACTTGCTCAGCTTCATCCCCATATGATTCATATGCAGAGGGGCAACTGTTTGCTCCATGCCCTAATGTCCCACAGATTCCACACACTTCTTGAGTAGATGAAGAAATATTGTTCTTCATGTTTAGCATCTGAACCTGCCTTGTCAATTCAGCTATTTGACTAACCATTTCACTATTGGCTTCCAATTGATTCACCCCTTTACTTCTTCCCCTTACACTCTTTTATTGAGAATTAGCTCCCAACATCTCAAAGATCTCATAAGTCTCATCAGCTATCTTTTCTCCCATAGCTCCCCCAGCTGCATTATCGACAGTGTTCTGAAATTGCTGGGTGAAACCATCATAGAAAAACTGGTTCAGAAGTTGAAGTGGGTAGTGATGATGTGGACACTGGATCAATAGCATCTTAAATCTGTCCCAAGCCTCATGAAATGGTTCTCCTTCAAATTGAGAGAATGTGGCAATCTTCCCTCTTAACTCAGCTGTCTTTTGATGTGAATAGAACTTGCCCATGAACTTGTTATAAACTTGCTCCCAAGTTGTCAGTGAGTTTTCGGGCAACATCATAAGCCAGCTCTTTGCCCTATCCTTCAAAGTATATGGAAAACACCGCATCCTCAACTGATCCTCTGTTAATCCTCCCAATGGAAAAGTGTTGAGGGTGGAGTAGAAATCCCGAATAAAGTTTAAAGGATCTTCATTTGGAACTTCATAGAATGATGGCAGCATGTTGTAGTGAATGTTCTTCAACTCATAATTCCTTGCTGCATCTGTCAACCTTATACAAGATGTGGAAGTCCCAATAACAGGTCTAGCAAAATCTCTCATGGTTCTTTGTCTTTCTTCAGCCATTTTAACTGATTGTGCAGAATCTGACTTAAATTCAGAAGTGTCCTCCTCTGTATCAAATCCGGTGTAGAGTTCAAACTCTTCTCTGCTCCTTTTCACTCTCTGAATTTCTGGAATGAATGGATGTAGCTCTCCTTCGAGCGATCTCCTGCCTTGCATAAACAGAATTTTTCTAGAAAAAGAAATTATTAAAAGCAAAAGACAAAATAAAATAAAAAATAAACAATGAAAAATAATCTAAAATATTTTTGCCTAATAAACAATTTCGCCAATTAGCCTCCCCGGCAACGGCGCCAAAAACTTGTTGCGCTCAAATTAACTCTACCACAAAGCGTCACTCGCAAGTGTACGAGGTAGTTGTAGCAAAGGTGATCGCCCCAAGGTCGTCTCACAAGGAAGCTAAAGTGGCTAATTGATTATCAGATTATAAATAAAAAGTAATAAAGAAATTTAAATTGCTAAATAATGAAGAAGTTTGATTAAAGTTTAAAACGAATAAAAGTAAACTAGAACTGATGTTTTGATTCACTTGATAAAAAGGTCTAGGGTTTGCACTTCTCTACTACTTGTATGTATGAATGGTTATTTCTCTTAACTAATTCAATTTCAAAGATTAAATCTCAAACAACTTAATTAATTGAGTCAAGGAAATAAGCTCTCGCATTCAAACCTCTTACAACTAATCTTGTTATAATTGAAACAATCTTTTTAATATGTTATATCTCTAATTCACCTAAGTCCCTAATTGAATTGATCCAGCATTAGACTTCATCTCTCAATCCATCATCTAATACCTAAAACACATAATTGGTGGCCAATCAATTATATATTAAAATATTTCATTCAATCAAGGCTAAAGAAATTATTAGCTAAGAGAATAACCAATTCATACAATCATAGCAGATCCATACAAACCCTAGACTAGATCAAATTAGTTCATGATACAATCAAACATATTCATCTCATTAATGTTCAAAGAAATCAAAATAGACATGATAATATCCGTTAATACAATTTCAATGAAAATAAAGAGAATAAGTTCGAGAACAAAACCAAGTTACAAACTCCTTGAAGCTTTTGAAGAATTTCTTGATCAAATCTTGCAAGAAGGATGTATCAATGGCTAGAACAATCTAATCTAGGCTAGTTTAATCCAAAGTGAAATCAAAATCAAAGAAAACAAATGTTCAAACCCTAACTTCACTCTTGACAGCTAAATCAGCTCTCAAAATCTCAACAGTCCCAAACCCTCGCTTCTCTTTTCTTTTTATATGAATCGTCCGCTTTAAAAACTCGCTACGGCTTTGGTTCATGAGAGACACGGCCAAGTTGCATGTGACTTGGCCGTGTGAGTGCTCTTTAGAGGGACACGGCCAGTGACTTGGCCGTGTCCCTTGCATGTGTCCGCTTCTATCTTAGAATTCCTTCTTTTCTTCTTGGATTGAGTGACACGGCCAGTTGAAGCTTGACTTGGCCGTTTTGGACTATTTTGGAGGGACACAGCCACTGACTTGGCCGTGTCCCTTGCCTGTGTTTGCTTCTGTGAAGATGTAATTCTCTCTTGCTTTGGAACTAAGTGAGACACGGCCAAGTGAAGGTGACTTGGCCGTGTCTGGGCTTCATTGGAGGGACACGGCCATTGACTTGGCCGTGTCCCTTGCTTGTGTCTGCTACTGGGACTTGCTCTTCCTTTTTAACTTGGTATGGGACACGGCCAGTGACTTGGCCTTGTCCTTTGCCTGTGTCAGCCACTGCCCCTTTCTCCTTCAATTTGTTTCCTTGCCTTTTTTAACCTAACACAATACTTGCAACAAAACTTTAAACAAGAAATAAATAGACAACAACCAACAAAACATAAACACATACTAAAAACTAGATCAAAAATAACATAAATACTGAAATAAACTAAAATACCAAAATTAATAAAAACACAAAACAAACTGATAAAAACAAACAAAATACCTAAATAAAACAATAATTATCATAATAAACAAGACACAAATCTATAACAAAAATTAATAAAACAATTATCTCCTAATAGCACCTTACATTTTATTAACATTATCCGGTTAGAATATACATATTAGAGGTATTTAACACAATAAATAAAATTTTATAATATTTTCATAGTAGCAATATTAAAATAGAGATCACAAATATGAATACAACAATCTTATTATTTTTTAAACATTCAATGACTGTAAAGTATTATTATTAATTATTAACATACATATTAAATATGTATTATTAATTTTTAAATCTGCTACTAGAGGCTGTTAGGAGGTTGTGAGGGGATGTTAGCCGTAAACCTCTAACAGCCCACAAAAGCTTCTAACAGCCCTCTAACATTACCTAACAAAAATTAACAATAGTTATTATGCTTTAATTTAATCTCATATAGTGAGAATTGAGAAGGGATATAAAATTATTAAAAAAAATAGAACAAGCAATAGCCCCTAATATACCACAATATGGATCCCTAACAACTCATAAAATACCACAATATTGATGTCATGTTATAATTTAAATTTTTATAGTGAGAATAATTGAAATGGACTCATCAAAATATATCAATATTTATAACATTCAGTTACAATAAAAAAAATAAAAGTTTATAAATTCAATTATACAATAATAATAAAATAGATATCACAATTATAAACACATTAATATTATTGTTTTAAACATCCGATAATTGTAAAGTACTATATAACAATATTAGATTTTGAGATGGCCGCATAAAGTTTTTCACCATAGTGGATGAGGATAATTATGCCAAGTTTCATATCAATTCTTTTTCTAAGAAAATACCCTTTAATAAAAAATAAAAAATAAAATCAATCAATAATATTCAACAATTACACAATAAAATACAATCATATATAACTTCTACATATATTATTATTATTTATTACAGTATGTTACAGGGTGTTAAGGTCTATTTTCACATATTTTTTTATTTATAGTTATGACATATTTTACAGTTTCAGTACATAACTAAAATAAAAATAATATACATTAGATATTAACATACAAATTATTTTTCTATCAGGAACTGTTAGAAATTATTAACAGCTCCCTAGTAGCCCCTAATAGTCTCTAATAGCCCTCTATTAGCCGCTATCAATATTTAATAGCCCTTATTAGCCCCTAACAGCCTCTATTTTATAGCTAATAGCCCCTAACACCCTATACTAGCCTCCAACACTATATAATATTATTTCACATAAAGTCTATAATATTGTACTATAATCCCTAATAATTCATTACAGTCTCTGTCGAACCCTAAAAATCTCTAACAATCTGCTAACGATCCATATTAGTCTCTAACAATACATAATATTATTACATAAAAAATTCATAATACTCAATTTAACTTTTCATGAATCCAGAAATTAAAATAAAAAATTAAACAAATGAGGATATTAAAATTTATGGAGAAATAAAATAAAATTAATCATATAAAATATTTAAATCGGTCATTTTCATATAAAACTTAAGTTTAAAAAGAAAAAAATTACTGAAATTTTATATTAGAGAAGCTTCAATCCATGGTGAATGAGAAGAAAGAGAAGAAGAAATAAGAGAGAAATAGAGATCAACTAAAGCTAATCTATTTTTTTTATAAAAATTAAGCTAGATCCAAGATCAAAGAAGAAGAAATAAAATGAGAAAAGAAGAGAGAGAAAATGAGATGGGAGAAAGGAAGAAGAAAGATAATCGAAAAAGAGAGAGAAAAAAAAAAGATAAAATCTTTTTTATTATTAAATTAGAATTGAAGTTAAAGATAAATTTAGATTTAGATTTTATGATCAAAGGAAAAAAAATGGAGGAGAACGGCGATGTGAAAAAGGAGAAGAAAGAAAAAAGGAAAAAAGAAAGAGAGAAAAGAAAAAGATAAAAGTTTTTTTAGGATTAAGAGTATTGTGATAAAAAAAAGGGTCTATTTAAGATTAATAAGATCTAAAAATTATTAAATTTTTATAAAAGGGTATTTTCTAAATTAATTTTCCTTGTTATTTAAAATACAATAAAAATAAATAAATAAATAAATAAAAAGTCTGCCGAAAACCTAAGCTGTTGGAGTGATCCTAGTACACTTGTCACCTGAGTCTTTGGGTTCAAAAAAAAATTGAGTCCTGACGTAAGTCCCAAACGAACCTTATCTTACGCATATGTTTTGGCCAATAGCAAGCTAAAGGTTGAAAAGGCCTTGAAACATTCAAACTCATTTCACCTTCCATGTCTTATTCAAATAACATTACTCGTAATAATTTCTCCTTTTCTTTTCTTTTTTTTTTCTCATTTAGGGTGTTTGTTAACA
Source organism: Garcia nutans (assembly GCA_947685225.1). Classification (NCBI taxonomy): domain Eukaryota; kingdom Viridiplantae; phylum Streptophyta; class Magnoliopsida; order Malpighiales; family Euphorbiaceae; genus Garcia; species Garcia nutans. The sequence goes on along the minus strand of CANTUV010000029.1, from coordinate 13,095,105 downwards.
TTATTTATAAATCTCATATAATATAATGTTGCACATATAAATTATTTATTTATTAAAAATATATATTCAAATGCTCTATTATTAAAAATTTTAGTTAAAATCAAAGTTGGATCACGCGAGTTAATTTGGCTAATACCAAGAATAGTTATACAACTAGTCACATTCTCACACGATACGCCGATATGATTTAACTTTTTTTCTATATATATTAATTGTTTCATATAATAAATTATGAGAAACAAGCACTAAAGATGAATTTTTCTATAGGAAGCAAAAAAAAAAAAGAACTACTTTGCTCCTATTCAGACTTTTGATTAGATTCCTTAGCCATTGAAGAAGAATGAAAAATCAATTAAGGAAAAAATGCACAAAATCAAGAAAAAAAAAAAGAATCGTTCAGGAAACCCTAGCTTAGCTAAGGAAGAAGAAGGGTAAAGTAAGAAAGAGAATGGAAGAAAGTTCCAGAATGTACGAGAAGGAAAAAGAAATAAAGAGAGTGAAAGAAAAAAAGATAGCTCTGATACCATATATCAGTTATTAAATTTGTCAATTATATTCACATGTTAAGTACAAATATAAAATAATATATTTATATACATTAAAGAGGAAAAATATCTAGAACTACTCTTCTTATCTAACAAACTAATTGTTACATAAATAACTACTACTAATACTAAAGAAAAATCCTCTTCAAACTATAACACTTGAGATTTTTATATTGTATATATAAATTACTTGATAATTTACTTTTCATTTATTTTTTAATTTTGGTCAATGAATTTTTAAGATATTTTATCTTTATATATTAATAATTTATCAAATATATTATTTTTTATTTTCACATATATTAATAGTTTCAATTAAAATTTTAGTAATAATTATTAATTTATTAATAATTTATTAAATATGTAATCTTTTAACTTTATATATTAATAGTTTCAGTTAAAATATTTATTAACTATTTATTAAATTTATTAAATATGTGATATTTAATCTTCATATATTAATATTTTCAATTATCAAATTTATATTAGTAATTTATTAAACACATTAATTTTATCTTTATAAATTAATAATTTAAGTTAAAAATATTATTAATAATTTATTAAAGATATGATCTTTTATATTCATATATTAATAAGTTTTATTACTAAATGCAATAAATATTATTTTTTCTTCTTTTTTTCTCATTATGTATATATGTATGATGTGGCACCATATTATGCTTCAATTTTTCTTGACTGATATATATATATATATATATATATTAGGAATGTTAAAAATTATATATTTTATTTTTAAATTTTTTAAATTTATAAAATATATAAATTATTTATTGTTATAAATAAATTATTTTATTTATAATTAAGTTAGTATGAAGGTTAAGAGTTATATATTTGTTAAGTGTTACCTTTCAAATTTCTAAAAAAATATAAATATATTATTAAATTATATTAATATGTAATTAGTTTATAAAATATTAAAAATCACAAATATAATTTATTAATTATTTAATTTAAAATTTTATATAAATAATTGAAATTAAATAAAAAAATAATTAAAAAATATGAATTAGCCAATTTTAAAATTTGATGATGTGGCAATCTCATGGTAATTTTCTTTCCCTAGCTTTATAAAAAAAAATAAGAATTCAAATAATTTTTTTTCAAATACAGAGAAAATAAGAGTAAGAGGATTTATAACCATGGATTTATATTAAAATTATTATTATTAATAATATTATTAGTACATAAATTATCAATTTATAACTAATCTTTATAAATATTAAAAGTCATATTTTTATTGTTTAAATTTTAAAATTTATAAAAAGATATAAATAAATTATTAATTAAATGAATTAAGTGTTTAAATAAATTATTAATGTATAATTAATTTATTAAGAATGTCAAAAGTCATATATTTTATTTTTAATTTTTTTAAAATTTCTAAAACTATACATATTAATCACTATTATAAATTAATTAATTAATTTTATACTTAATTTAATAGTAAGGTCTTAATTTATTAGTAAGGTTAAAGTCATATATTTTGTTAGCTTTTCAAATTTCTTAAAAAATATATAAATCAATTAATAATATTTAATTATATTAATATGTAATTAATTTATTAAAAATTAAAAGTCACAAATATAATTTATTTAATTAATATTATAAAACTATATTAATATGTAAGTATTTAATAGAAGATTAATAATCACAAATATAATAAATTTTAAATTTTATATAAATTATTAAAATTAAACAAAAATTATTTTAAAAATAAAATAGCATTATTTTAAAAATTGATGATGTGACACTCTTTCAACACCTCTTTTATCATTAGCTTTTATAGTGTAATTAACATGATTAGCCTTATTTCCAAATATGTTGTTATAGTGTTTGATCATTGATTTTGTCTTAACATTATTAGGATTTTGGTATTAATTTTTATAGTAACTAAAAAATTTATTTTGACTTTGAAAAACAGAAAAAAAAAAAAAAGAGAGAGAGAGAAGAAAGATTTTGTGTTGGAAAAATTGTTAAGGGCAATATAAACTTGCGAAAGGCTCATGCATTTTTTAGTAAAATTGGGAGTTAGGTTTAGGAGGACAAAAGAAGTTGACTTTTTAAAGTAGCATTTGAGGCAAAAGACTGAGAGCTCTTCATCACTGACACTTGATCAGGAATTAAGGGGGCTTTAATTAATTAGCTAACAATTGAATCAATCTGTATGGTTTTTAAGGAATGGTAAATGTATTTACTATTAATTGTTTTGCTTTAGTTTAGTAGGCTTCATAGCTGGATATAAATTTTTTTTTTTGATATTGATTTCTATATTTTGGAGCTCTGTTTGGATGATGAATTTAACTAAGAAAATTATATTTGTTTGAAAATGAATGGTCTAATTGAAATGTTTATATATGTTGTATTGATTTGGGAAGTATAGGTTGAGGCATACAGGTCCTGATTGGAGTAGTTTACATTGTCACAAGGATTGCTATCTTGCTCATCAATGATTAGCTATTGTAGATCCTACTTCTGAGCATCAGCCACTTTACAAAGAAGACAAGATTTTTGTTGTTACTGTAACTTTACAAAGAATACAAGATTTTTGTTGTTACTGTAATATTCTTATACTTTATATAGATACAATACATACACATATTATATATAAAATATATATACAAAATATACAAATATTAACAGTCTTCATCTTTTCAAAATTTTTATAATTATAAGAAAATATTTAAACCTTTAAAATATACTTTAATAGATAAATAAATATATACATAAGTAATTTAATTATTAAAAATATAAATTTTAGAGAAAAATCTCTGAAAAATATTTATCAGAATTTTATCTATTTTTAGACATATTCAAAATTTCAAACAACCACAAGATGCATACAAACATATTCCCAAAGTATATAAATATTCAAAGTATCTAAATACTTAATTTATTTTAATAAACTTTAAACTTTATAACATTTATACAAGTTATCATATTATATTCACATATTTAAATACAAAACAGAAATAAATACATGAAATGATGACCATCTAGTCTCGTAGCAACAAAAAATTTCAAGCATAATATCCAAAATCTAGACCTGACTGGGTCTAGCAAAACTTTCTGAATCTACCATGTCACTTGTAACATAGAATTCACTAAGCTAAAAGCCTAACGGTATATATTTTAGTACTAAAAATGATATTTTAAGAAAAATACAAGGAAATGTATTATGTCACAATGTCAAACAAATTTCATATAATTTATCAACATATCAATCACCAACACACATTGGGCCTAACAATTCTTATACATTGACCTAGTTTTATAAAAATTATTTTGGTCTATCTCAATAACAATGATACCGGTGTACTTCGCCCAATAGAGTATTCATAATTGTAACACCAGTGTGTTTCGTCCGAATGTGTAATCATATCTGTGACATCTGTGTGTCTCGCCTAAAGGCATATAACAATGTCAAACCTAAAATAAATTTTAGAACTAGACATTGTATAAGGCAATATACAATTCACATTTTTTATATTCTATTTTTCTCTTGTTTTTTTCCATATTTTATATTCTTTTTCTTATTTTTCATATACATTTAACATTACTATCATTTATTTAGCAAATGTGGTCAACTTCCATATTTTAGTGCATAATTAGCATTTTTTATAATTTACACATAACACACTATTAGTCTTTTTTTTATGGCTTAACATGCCACAATTAAATCAAATCATGCATTATTACTACAAATAATATTTAACACATGTATGTACTCATGTTCAAGTAACATAATTAATATATTCACATACAATATACTATGTTTTAACCAAAGCAACTAATTAAAATAAGTTCTAAAGTATATACTAACCTCACAAATAACATAATATAAGTTAAAACTCCACCCAACACCAAGTTCTTCTATTGCCCTTCACCATATTATTATGGAAATTTAGCTCCACTCACTTCAAAATTAAAAAATGAGTGTACATAATCAATTATAATCACATTTCTATATATCTTAACTAATAAAATTCAATTTAGCATAATTCCTTCAAGTTTTTATTTTTTTTGCCCTAGTGTATTTTAACTTTGGAGGTCAATTCTACTCAATTCCAACTCATTTAAATAATTATCCAAGCCTCTTGCAAAAATTGGATTTTCACATAATTGAAATTTCGAGAAAAACTACCTGAAACCAAAGAGAGCTTACCTTTTACTTAAGCTTTCTTCAAAATCTTCTTTATCAATTGATGAATTAAAGAAGAAAATTTTCCCCCTTTACTAATGGAGAAAATCGACCAATGTGAGAATAAAAAAAAAAAAGAAAATGAGTCTTTTGAAATTTTGACTTTTTCTCTTTCTTATTTCTTAACCATACATATATATAATAATAGTTATTTAATTAATTATTTATTTAAAAAATCTTATTTTTCCTCTTCCATTCATAACTAATTTAATTTTTTTTATTTTTTTATTTTATTATTTAATGAATTAATTAATATTTCATAAATATTTAAATTTTATCATCTTTCACTATCCAATATTATTTTAATTTTGATATATTTTATTTACTTATTATTATTATTATTTTAACTTTCTACTTTTTACCTTTTTGGTTGACTGACAAGTTCATACCAATCCATCCTTTTATGTCTTACGGTTGCACAATTCTTGTTATTATTTAATTTTAAGTGCTTCTTCCATATGTCTAAATATTATTGATTCAATATATTTGGCGTTAAAATTTAAATTGGCTTAATATTGTGTATTCACATAAATAGTGCGGCTATCGCATAAGTATTTGTGCATCGAAGCTCAACCGCACACATTGACTGTTATTACTTCTATAAGTTTTGAGATTTTAGTCCATTGGGTCGTGCCGTTGCTCGAGAATATGGAGCGATCACATAATTGGCTCGCGTTCAGGCTTCACTGCACACTAAGATCACTATCGTCTCTATGAATTTGTGTTTTTGCTCAAACAATTTGTGCAGTCGCACAAGAATCTTGGACGGCCGCACAATGTGTAGGTGATTTCTTCTATGCTTTGAGGATTTGCTTTCCCTTAACTCACATCAAAATAATTTTTTTTGATATAGAAAATTCTCCATTGCACTTTTTAAAATAGTCTATAACTTAAATTTTAAAATAAAATATGTCTGGTTCATGTTAATTTTTAAAGAAAAAAATTATAGTATTGTCCTAACTCCCCCTAACTTGTCCTAACTCGTATCAAAATACTTCTTTCTGCTATAGAAAATTCTTCATTCCACTTTCTAAGATAAATTCACACATTTGAATTTTAAAATAAAATATATCTCGTTTATATTGATTTTTAAAAGGAAGAACAAATTTATTGTACTGCCATAACAACCCCGATTTTGCCCTAACACATATTCAATTTCTTCTTTCTGCTATAGAAAATTATTCATTACACTTTCTAAAATAGTTTGTATATTTGAATCTTAAAATAAAATTTGTCCAATTTATATTAATTTTTAAATAAAAAAAATTTACAGTACTGCCCTAACTCCCTCTAACTTACCCTAACTCATATTAAAATACTTTTTTGCTATAAAAATTCTTCATTATATTTTTTTAAATAGTCTGCATATTTAAAACTTAAAATAAAAATTATCTAATTTATGTTAATTTTTAAAGGGAAGAAAAAGTTTACAGTATTGCCCTAACCCCTCTATCTTGCCCTAACTCATATCAAAATATTTTTTTTTTACTATAGAAAATTCTTTATTGCATTTTAAAAGATAGTCTGCACACTTAAATCTTAAAATAAAATTTATCTTATTTATATTAATTTTTAAAGAGAAGAAAAAATTTACAGTATTATCATAACTCCCCTAACTTATCCTAACTCACATAAAATATTTTTTCTGCCATAAAAAATTATTCATTACACTTTCTAAGATAGTTTGCACACTTGAATCTTAAAATAAAATTTATCTAATTTATCTTAATTTTTAAAGGAAAAAAAATTTATAGCACTGTCCTAACTCTCCTAACTTATTCTAACTCACATCAAAATGTTTATTTTTGCTATAGAAAATTCTTCATTGCATTTTATAAGATAGTCTACATATTTGAATCTTAAAATAAAATCTATCTAATTTATGTTAATTTTTAAAGGGAAGAAAAAATTTACAGTACTACCCAAATTTTCTCTAACTTGCCCTAACTCATATCATAATAATTTTTTTTGCTATAGAAAATTCTTCATTATACTTTTTAAAATAATCTGCATACTTGAATCTTAAAATAAAATCTGTCTAATTTATATTATTTTTAAAGGAAATAAAAAATTTATAATATTGTCCTAACTCTCCCTAACTTACCCTAACTCACATTAAAATATTTTTTTGCGATAAAAAATTCTCTATTGTACTTTTTAAGACAGTTTACATATTTAAATTTTAAAATAAAATATATTTTATTTATATTAATTTTTAAAAGAAAGAAAAAATTTACAGAACTACCCTAACTCTCCCTAATTTGTCCTAACTCGCATTAAAATATTTTTTCTATTATACAAAATTCTCTATTTTACTTTTTGAGATAGTTTGTATACTTGAATATTAAAATAAAATATACATGATTTATATTTTTTTTAAAGTATTCTAAAGTGAACAGAATTGCCTTAACTTCTCGTAATTTACTCACATAAATATATGTTTGTCAAATATTATAATGAATGAAAAGGTTTTAATATGATTTTTTTATTTTTTATTTATGATTGCAAAGCATTTATTAAAATTTTAAATTGAAATATCAAAAAGCAATGTAGTTATCTCCATTTACTATGGTGAAAATTTTAATATGAACACTTCAAAATATATTGGAGGATGTACTAAATTCAAAGTTATAGTTCAGAATTATTTGAGTGTATACAGATACAATTAGGACAAGTTATGAAAAATTAGGGTAGATTAAATTTTCAATGTATGGATATTGTTCATTTATTATTTTGACTAAAATTTAAAAATTAAAGTCATTGTAATAATTTAGGCCTTCAAAATAGAAAATTATTAACTTGATAAAAATAATTTTTTTTGTTTTCACTTTTATTTGTATAACATCCCAATTAAGTCTGATATATTGTGCATGTTATGATTTGGAGCTGTCTGAGTATATATAGGTATAGTTATGACAAGTTAGGAGCAGTTAGAACAAATTAAATTTTTAATATTTGGTCATATTTAATATCTATCTTGATTAATATTAAATATTTACTAAAATATATTAATATTAAAATATTTATAACTGAATGGATAATAAAATTTTAGTTCAAATATTTAACTATATGCAATTACATATGATCATCACTGTGATATATAAATTAGCATGTTTTTGTACTACATGGGACCATCTATTGCATATGGTAATGTATCTCATCTTCTTTATATTTTTCTGATTGTATTACTGGATATCACAATTTGAAGACACGAAGAATTCAATAAATTTAGCAATAAATATCTCATAATCTGACATATTGATAAAATAAAAATTATATATTAGTGTTATATAAATTTTATTTTCTTTTAAAAATCAATATAAATAAGATATATTTTATTTTTAGACTCAAGTATGCAAGCTATTTTATAAAATATAATGAAAAATTTTCTATAGCAAAAAGAAGTATTTTGATGTGAGTTATGACAAGTTAGAAGAGTTAGGACAATTCTATAAACTTTTTATTCCATTTAAAATTCAATATAAATCAAATATATTTTATTTTAATATTCAAGTATACATACTATCTTAAGAGGTACAATGGATAATTTTTTATAGTAAAAAAAAAAGCATTTTGATGTAAGTTAGGGAGAGTTAAAGCGGTACTATAAACTTTTTCTTTTCTTTAAAATTCAACATAAATTAGATAAATTTTATTTTAAGATTCAAGTATGCATACTGCCTTAGAAAATGCAATAGATAATTTTCTATAGAAAAAAATATTTTGATATGAGTTAAGAAAAGTTAGGGGGATTTAGAGCATTATTGAAAACTTTTTTTTCCTTTAAAAATTAACATAAATCAAACAAATTTTATTTTAAAATTCAAGTATGTAGACTATCTTAGAATATATAATGAAGAATTTTTTTTATAGCAGAAAGAAGTATTTTGATATGAGTTAAGACAGGTTAGGGGAATTAGAGCAGTACTATAAATTTTTTTCTTTTAAAAATTAACATAAACTAGACATATTTTATTTTATGATTCAAGTATATGGACTGTCTTAGAAAATAAAATGGAGAATTTTTATAGTGAAAAGAAGTATTTTGGTGTGAGTTAAGACAAGTTAGGAAAAATTATTACAGTTCTGTAAACTTTGTTTCTCTTTAAAAATTAACATGAACCATACATATTTTATTTTAAGATTTAATTATGCAGACTATCTTAAAAAGTGAAATAAAAAATTTTCTATGGTAAAACTAAGCATTTTGATGTGAGTTAGAGCAAGTTAGGGGGAGTTAGGATAATTCTGTAAACTTTTTTTTCTTTAAAAATCAATATGAAGTAGACATATTTTATTTTAAGATTCAAATATGCAGACTGTCTTAGAAAATAAAATAGAGAATTTTATAAAGCAAAAAAGAAGTATTTTGATGTGAGTTAGGGTGAGTTAGGGCAGTTTTGTAAATTTTTTTTTTAAATCAGCATCAACAAGACATATTTTATTTTAAGATTCAAGTATGTCGACTATCTTAAAAAGTAAAATGGAGAATTTTCTATAACAAAAAAAAATATTTTGATGTAAGTTAGGGTAAGTTATGGAGAGTTAGAAAAAATTAAATTTTTTTTTAAAAAAAATTAATATAAATCAGACAGATTTTATTTTAGTTTTAGAAGAAAAAAGAAGATGAACTGAACATAGATATAAATATTGGTTTAAAATATGATAAAATAAATTATTTTCTCTTCAAATATTTATCATTTTATAGTCAAATCATCATAATGAAAGTTACAGATTCGACTAAAATAAAAAAATAAAAAACATACCGTATGTAAGAAAATTTTATTTTGTCGATCTAATGGTTGCAGATCCATATTTTAGAAAGAAAAAGAGAGAGAAATGTGAAAAAGAGAGAAATATGCAAGGAGAAAGAAGAATACGAAAGGCACTAAAACTTTTTTTTACTTTATTAGGCATAATAGTATTATTGTCTTTTCTGATCCATTTAAGGTGATCATGGTCTAAAAAATATTAATATTTTTTGAAAGAGTATATTTTAAGTGATTATCATTATTGGTTCGATACTAATAATGTCAGTCGTTTCAGTATGGTGCTAATAAATTTTTTATGCCTTTTAAAAATATTTCTAGCAAAAAATTTGCCCTAAAATATTATATAATTGTCATACTAAATAGTTAAAGTATGTAAAATATTATATAAATTTTAATAATAAAAAAAATTTATATCAACGCATCACGCTAGTTTTTCATTGGCCCCACATGATGCATGAATGTAATTTTTATTTGATCATGAGTATAAATAATTTTTAACACTAATAATTTTTATCATAATAGGCAATAAATTAAATTAATAAATTTAAAAATATTAAAATATATATATTAAAAAATAATTAAAAAAATTAAAAAGACCGTTTTACTATATATTTCATAATAAACTCATTACAAATTAAATATATAATAAATTAGACTGTAAGAGAGATAATTACTTATTATCACATAATATATATAAAAATTCTAATAATTTAAATAAATTATATTAAATTAATTTCAGCTACTTATCCATTATATGTATATAATTTATCTCACTAAAAAAACTATATATACTATTTTAGTGAAAACAAAATAAGTTATTATTATCACAAAAAATCAAAGAAAAATCTAAATATTTTCATTCAATTAAAATTAACTATTGCTATTCATGTAATTTTTCTAAATATTATATTTTCTATTTATATATTTATTTTTTACAAGCGACTTATTATTTAGTGAAATAGTCTTTTACTGATAAGTAATATTTTTAAAATTAGACCGAATATTAATCTAAATTGATGAATTATCTATTATTCAATCAAGTTGATTTGAATTCAATAATATAAAAATATTATATAATATTTTTAAATGATAATAGATAATATTTTATTATTTTTTAAATTCATGACTTTTTAATTCTAATCTTGTTTTTTTAAATTATAATTTTATAATAATAAATTATAAAATTATATTTTTTTATTTTTTTATCCGTTTATGCAGCAACTATAAATCTTCTATATTTTAGTGTTTTACCCGCCTATTGTGTGGTAATGAGAATAACAAAATATAAATAAATATAATTAATAAATATAAAATAATTTATATGTAAATTAAGAATAAATTATATTATAAAAATATAAAATAAAATATTTATCTTAATCTTTATGATATTTTATTAAAATAATATTGATGAGCAAATATAGTATTTTTATTTCATAACTTGACACTTTTACTAATTAAGAATAAAATCTACATATATTTTTATTACAAAAAATTATAAATTCTATGATAATGAGAAAAAAAAAAGAAATTCAAACAAGATTTTTTAAATAGAGAGATAAATGTGAGTAGGAAGATTTATAATTATAAATTTTTATTGAAAGTATTATTAATATAAAAATTATTATTACAAAAATTATCAATATATGATTTATTAGGAATGTGAAAAGTCATATTTTTTTATTATTTAATTTTTTTAAAATTTTTAAAAATATATAAATTAATTATTTAATTTATAATTAATTTATTATGAAGGTGAAGAATTATATTTTTTAAAACTTTTCAAGTTTCTAAAAGGATATATAAATTAGTCAATATTATTTAATTATATTAATTAATTTATAAAAAATTAAAAGTTTTAAATATAATTTATTTAATTAATATTATGAAATTATATTAATATATAATTATTTAATAGAATATTAAAATCATAAATATAATTAATTATTGAATTTTAAATTTTATATAAACTATTAACATTAATTAAAAATAAATTTAAAAAAGAAGATATTAAATATTGAATGAATATCAAATTGAATGGTTTAAATTTTTTTTCACTAAAAAAAGAGAGAGTGAAATTGAGAAATTGATGAGGAATTGTGATAATGTAGTATCCCTAAAAATAGATGATGTGTCAGTTTTAAAAAAACTCTCATTTGCTTAGCTTTTTTATATTTATGTAGATATAAATAGATTGGCCAATATGTGAACCATCTAGATATATTATCTTTGGAAAAATAGAAAGTGTTCAGGGAGATACTCCAACTATTAATATTTGATAATTTTTTTAGATAGTAGAATTTGAGATTTCAATTAAAGATATCATTAAATTCTAATTTTAAATTTCTTATTATTGTTATTATTTAGAATATTTTGAATAAAGTACTAATTAAATTAGAAAGAATTTAATTTACTAGAGGGAAAAAAAAAAGAGTAGCTAATTTTGCTAATTCAGTTGGTCATCGTTTGAAATTTATGACATAGAAATAATCGGATAGCAACTCATAAATTGCTTGTAGAAATTTAGCTTGGAACTTTTTGTACTAATACGACAAAGGAATAATCCGACAGCAACTTGTAAATTGATTGTAGCCTTGTACAACTAACTAGTCTACTCGTCAGAGGACGGCTAAGGTACTTGTTCGAAATTTTCTTTTTAAGATTCAATACATTTTCTTTTTCTCTTTTCCTCCTATTATTTTCAATTGAATATAATTCTCTCTTTAAAATTTTTAAATAATCAATATATATTTTTAATTTATCTTTTATATTCAGGTTAACAATTTCATATATTATCTATTAATTTTTTTAAAATTTTTTCCTTTCTACTTAAAGCAATAAAAATTAACATTTTGATTGTTGCTTTAATATCAATGAGTCTTTAAAATCAACTCAAAAAAATATCTTAATATAATTGACATATTCTATTATAAACATTTTTATGATAAATAGATATTACAATTTTTAGTGTTAATTTATCTTTTATATATTACTTCTAGTAATATACAAATTTTTTCTAAAATATCAAAAATCGCAATGACATGAATTCACTTATTTGTGATATTAAAATGATTGAATCAAGAATATAATATATTTGTTGAATATTCATTATAAATTAAAAAAATAATTAGATACAGAATAAAAGAAAAGTGTAAATATAAGATTTAATTTTTAAATATAATACACCATTAAATTATTATTTTACTAAATAAAAAAAAGGATGAAGTGTATTTAACAATCGATATACAGTTATATTGTTTTTTTTTTGAAGGGAACAGTTATATTGTTTTAGTATTATCTTTTAAAATAAAATATTAATATAGAACAACGAATTGGTTAACGAAACATCAATCAAAACAAAGATCATATATTCACCCCATGATATAATATTTCACATTTATATCTCCATATATAAATACATATAAACTATACCTATTAAATATACACTTAATTGCTTTATTTTATTTGTATTTTAAAAAAAATCCATATATATTATGATGAATGTAAAAACCCTGTAGGTACTTGAATCATTTGCAACTCACAATAATGAATTTGTTAGTCCAAAAATAATTAATAATTTTAATTTAAGAAATAACTAATTATTAAATACCACCTAATTAAAATCATATGTTGCCAATTATACGCACAATCTAATTAAATATTTATTCATATTTGATTTACAAATTTAAGAATACTTTATATTAAATTTAAAAATATATATATTATATTAATAAATAATTCTTACATAGATTAGATATATATGCATCCGGCTAATAAAAATTATTTAAAAAAGTAATAATATGAAATATAATTAATCACACTGACTAAATACATGTGCACCGATCTAAGTAAATCTCTTCCCATATTAATTAATGCATGAGGTTTGGTAAGTGAAGGAGATGCTTCTCCTAACTGCCAATAAATAAATAAGATCGATGTTATCAATCCCAGGCTGAAAAAAAAAAGTACATATTGTAGTGGTTAGCTTAATTATAGATGAACTAATATTTCTAACAATTCTGGCATTACTATTTTGGCTACTTGTTGTTTGGTGAATCCTCTTAACACATATGCATCCACACCAACATGATTGCTGCAATCAATATTTTGATATATGGAAATTTCATTGGTTGTGAAATAATTGTTTATGATTTTATAATTTAAAATTTTTATTTGCATCATGAAATCTTTTTTATTCTCAGTTTGTTTTATGCATTTTTTTTTTGAGCCATTGTTTTATGCATTTGCATATATGTATTTTGAGATATAAACAACAGCGCTATTACCTAAATAAAGTTGACAAGTATTTTATGGGCGAAATCATTACTTTTGAAAACTTAATAAGTCCGCGAAAGGCCCTTTTGTCGTTTAGTATCTTCATATTTTATGGACAGACGTCGAGATTATCTCCAGCTTTTTTTTTCCTCTCTCTCAGTTTCCTCTAATTCGTTTCGAACTGAATTTTGATTATGTAATTATTAAGCTTTGCTAAATGAATTTGAATAAAAGCAATAGATAAAAATAAATACATATTCAATGCTTCACCAGTAATTTGTTGGATTATTTAGAACATTAACATAAAATTCTTGTAATTAACGGTAACAATAAATAGTAATTACATATCATTTCTTATTGCGGTGAATATATATGTAAAATGGTTAATTAAGATAATCAAAAGTCAGGGGCTTGAAGAAAGTGGCAGCCTGGGCCTCTATAAACTCAATCTGGGTTTTCAAAAGGTGCATGTACACTATCCAGTCACCGTTCTCGTTGGGACTTGGCATGGGCATCACATATCCAGCGCTGCCTCCCCAAGGAAAATGGTAGGACCCCAAAAACGGCACACCCCACCCAAAGTCAACCTTCGAAACCGGAAATCTTTGGCCAGAAGAAACCACAAAAGCCGGTCCATCATTACTTCCCGTGGCATATATCTTTGCCAAGGCTGGTTCAGGTCTATGGGCCTCCACCCAATCAATCAATCCCAAGAAATGGTCCTTTGTGGCTGCAGTATGAAGGAAATCATGGACCTGATTGGCGACCCAACTCAATGGATTTTGCATCAGGTCATCAATCGTGTTTTCACCATAGGGGATGGATAGCACATTTCCAAAGTAGGAATCCATAATTCTATCACCACTACTACTGCTTAGTCTACTCCTCCCATCCACAACGATGCCCATTTTCGAAAATATCTTCTTCTTTTCATTATTATGAGGCAATGTTATTCTTGCACTACTACTTTTAGCAACCAGCTGCCACAGGAAGGCGCTAAAAGACTCGAGCTTGCTGCACCTAGTACTATTATTATCATTGGAGCTTGCAAGTGATTGGAGATGATTAAGTTGATCGGCTTTGACGTAGTAAATGCGACTTATGAGGTGATCATCAATATCACCATCATTATCATCTTTTGGAGTAGGTTGCAGTTCGGAGATGGGGACGTACATGTTGTCAAGGGAGGGGTCAACGCAGACAGGACGTCTAGGATTTAGCAGAGATCGCCTGAAAGACGGCAACACAACTGCTTTGTCTCTGGATTGGGCCGTTTCCGCCCATGACACCAAAAACATGTTGGTCGAATAGGCGTCTGCTATGCGATGATCAAATGTGCACCCCACCACTATGCCACCGCATTTCAATTTGGTCGCCTGCACAGCAATTACTCCGTCCTTCTTCTTAGGCACGAGATTGCCTTCAATGGTATGGTCCGGGTTATACAAGTTGAGCTCCTTAAGCTCAATATCTGCAAATGCCTCAAAAAAGTCCACACCACGGTTGTTGCATAGGATCTCGGGCTCTCCCACGGAGTTTGCCACCATCTCACCCGCGAAGGCGTAGTACGAAACCAGAACTTGAGCTAAAGCTTTCTTCAGAACACCCACCATGGACCCGAAATTCATCACCATATGGTTTCTGTAACAAAAGAAAACACCAACGTCCACTGAAGGGAGAAGCAAGTCCAGGTTGGAGAGTGGCAACCAATGTTCTTGTAATGGTAACGCTGCTGCCACCACTTCCTTCTTGTTCACCGTTACACTAAACATCCTCTCTCCTCCTTCAGAACCCATTATTAATGATAATATCAGTGATGATCTGCGTCAATTAAATTTAAAGACTGGGTTTAATTGTGACCTTGGGGAGGGAGAATGCTTTGTGATTTTATAGGCAAAGGAAAATGGAAGAGACTCATGACTTGGTAATATTTCATATGGCCAAAGTTAAAATAAGACTAATTCACCTCCTCAGTCGTCATTACGCTACTGACTTGATAAATTTTATTATGAAAAAAATAATAACACTAGGAATAAAATAAATACAATTCAAAGTAGCATAGGTGTGTATATAGCTAAGTCAATTCTGGTTAGCTTATTTATTTGTTCTGTAAAATTCATGACTGCTGGCTATACTTTTTTTGAAAATTTTTAACTTCCTCATTCACATTTTAATTTTTTTTTATTACCAATTAACGTGCTCGCATATTATGTTGCTATTAACTAATCCGTCTGGTTTGTACATATAAAAAATAAGTATTTTCCTCTTATGTTCAGAGTGGTAGGTATTAATAAAATATTATTAATCGCACACTGCTGTAAAAACATATATTATAGTGGTTAGGTTACAGGCCAACTGATTTTTCTGACAATTCTGACATTGCATATCATTTTGGTTCTTCTGTTTGTTGGTGAATCTAACCCATGGACACCAACACAATTGGTGCAATTTACTTTTATACGGAAATGTCATTGCTTGTAAAATAATTGAATTTTTTTTTTTACTAATTTAAAATCTGAAGTTATTATTTGCATCCTGAACTTAGTTTTTTTTCAGGGATTTCTTCAAAAAAATATCCTAAAAATTAAAATATTTTTAAAAATATCTCCTTTTCTTTTTAAATTTCAAAACTACCATTTTTTTCAACTTTCAATTTAAAAATTACTCTTTTTGAAGGTATATTTTTAGTATATATTTAATATACTAAAAGTACACTTTATTTTCAAAGATATATATTAAATATACAATTGATATATCAAAAATATATTAAAAATAAAATATTTTTTAAAAAAAGTTAAAAATTATGATATAGAGTTTATTTTATATTAGAAAAAATCTTATTTAAACCAAAAATATATGTTTCCGGCCAATAAAAAATTATTAAAAAAATAATAATAGAAAAAATATGTAATCTTATTAATCAGATATATAAACACTCAGTTTAAGTTAGTCTTTCCCTTTATATTATATGCATTTACATAGTCAAGTACTTAAGTTAATATTTCATACCATATAAATTAATTTAAAATTATAAAAATATTAATTTAAATAATATTTAAAGACATGTATGTATTAATTGTGTCTTTTTTATAATTATAAATTAAGATCAATGATAGTAAAATATTATATAAAATAAAAAAAGTACAGTTTTTTGTCAATAATATTATAAAATTACAGTTACTCTATATACCTAAACTAAAAATTATAATTATACATAACAAGAATTTATTATATAATTCATTGAATAGTAATTTATTTATTTCTAAATACTACAATTTAACTAAAACGTATTCTTTAGTTAGATGCAATGACTAGCTATGAAATAGCTATTCATAGCTAATTATGGCTGAATGCCTGAATTATCACACAACCTTAAGTCTTTTCCTTTCCTTCTTTCTTTAAAAAAAAACAACAACAACAACAACCTTAAGTTGATTAAAAAACAATTTTAAGTTTAAAACAAGTCTCAAGAATTGATTATAGTCAATATTAATTGAAGACAGGACAGTGTTTGATAATCTTAAAATTTTACAAATATTATTTTTGTTTGATATTCATACATTTTGAAATAAAAAATAACTAAATCGATTAAAACTAGCAAATATTAAGGATTAATTACAAGTATTTTGTTATTGGTAATCGAGAATACTTACTCGGCGGAACCATCATCCCTTCGAAATCAGCCTGATCCAATAAGAAGCTTAAACTTAGGAGAGACTAGTCCATCAGTGAAAATCTCTCACTTCATTCTGAGCTTATGGAAGAACTCCACGCAAGATATATTCAGTGTCTTAGTGTTAGAGGTGTTGATATAAATTGTGGTTTGAGCTTGCGACCTTGTTGACGCATTCACTTATGCTTTACTAATCATTTTATCTGTGGTGGATAATTAATTACAAGTATTTATTAAAGAGATTATTACACAGAAAAAGATAGTCACCGTAGATAATTAATTTAATATGTAGAATAATTTTTTGTTAGACTGTATAATCCATGCAAACATAAATGATTGCATATATTACATTCTTTAGTCTATTGTTGTTGAATAAATTGATCACTCGCTAGCTATCAATTGTGAGTTTAATATTCAAGATATGGAATAAACTCATTGAATACATATACACCACTTTCATTTATGTTATGAGCCAGAATATAACTGTTTTTTTTTTCATTAAAATGAGTTAATTGATATCTAATTGCATTTTTTTTCATTGATACATAAAAGGCTTAGGCAATTGAGGAAAAATAAGATATTGAGATTTCATGTTCAGTAGCTAATGTATTCTCATGAATTATAAATATTAATAAATATATATATCATGACATGACTGAATATACAAAAGACTCCAGCACTTTTTGTCTAAGTTAAACTAACTGCAAATGAAGATTGTATCATACGTGCGTGAGCTTGCTTTAGCAAAGAAGCATCTCCACGAATTGTCTCCAAAGTAATAGTCTAATTTTGGATGAAATAACACATCATAAGCCATTTTCGAAAATCTCTCATTATTAACCTTTTAAATTTAGTTTTATTCTTTCATGTAATGGCTTAATATTAGGTCTGAGACCCAATGATAAGAATCAAATTTTTAATTCATCAATGTTCAACTTTATTGATATCAATGAGAAGTCTTGTATATGAGAAGGATGATAGAAAAAGTGCAACTTAATTATTTACAGTCCAAATTATAGAAAAAGAGCTTCAAAAATTAAAATTTTCATTAGTAAAATTTTATCTCGTCGAATATATTCCTCTAAACACAAAGGACAATGTTTTAATAATAGCTTAAATGAAATAATTTCTGTAAACACCAATAAAAGAGGATAATGTCTAAACTTTTGAATCTCTGCATAATTTTAAATATATGTGCAACAAAATTATTATGATCACTGTATAATTCTATGTTTGAAATTTATGAACATTTAGTGCTAAAAAGTACTCTCCTTTTAACTATACATGACATTATTTTTTTTTTAAAAAAATCTGATATCATTTATGCTTTGTTATAACATCAAACTATAATATAGAGAAAGAAATCACTTTGCATTCAAGTGCTATATCTTTTAACTTCAGATATTGATACGAAAATGAATAGAGAAACAACACATTATCTCTGAGAGGGAAATAAATCAACACATTTTAAAGGGGGTAAAACTATAATAACAATATTTGTGAAAAACCCGTTGAGGCTAGCTCAACTGGCCACCTGATGTTACTCTCTTAACAGAGATCAGGGGGTTCGAACCTTATAAAAACCGTATTTCAATATTCGAGTTTAAAAAAAAAACAATATTTGTGAAATGAAAAACTATATCTAGCTACCTTGTTCTCTTTTTTTAACCCTAATTAATTAATTATTCTTTCATACATCAACGATCCGCACCAATTAAATAAAAAACTGAACATGCATAGTCAAATGTCCCACTTGCCATATGCTCTCAATGTTTCCCTTTTAATTATATTATTCTTCGACAACTAGAGGATGCTAATTAACATATTACTTTAGGTACCAACCAACACATTTTCATCCCATATTATTATTATTATTATTATTATTATTATGAAGTCGTGTGATCCAATGTCAGCACATTAGTTGTACCATAACCAATTTATAAAAATTCTTAAATAGACTTAGTCAATGACTTCACTTATGGACCAAGCTAATTACAAATTGCGATTTAAAAAAATTGATTTAAATTATTTTTTTAAATATTATAATTCAAATTATAATTTATGATTGATCTGGTCATGAGTTGAGACATGGATAAGATCCATATAAGAATTTTCCTTTATATATACTTCAACTTCACATCATTTGGTAAAACTTAAAAAAAAAAAAAACTAAATATGAATCATCCACCACTTGCCCCAATCTATGCATCTATTAAAAAATTAAACATAAAAATGACTCTGCCTGGTGGAAGAGCGTGTTTCCACACCCACACCCTTCCTTCTTTTATCTTTGATTTTTTTTATGTTGGATTTGGCTTAAATGAAGTTTTTTCACCTTCTTTTCAAAAAACATAAAAATGACTATTCGAAGTAAGTGGACTTTTCGTTTTGGGATTATTAAAAAATAACTAAAAAATTACAAAAATTAGAAAAATACGGATCAAATTAAAAAAAATATTATATATAAAACTAGAAAAATAAGTAAAAAAATACGGCAACTTAATGATGCCTTAACGTAATGTCATTTCTTCATCTTCTTCATTCATCCTCTTCATCCAACATTACAAAAATAGAAAAAATCAAAAAGAAAAAATTGGATTAATCAACCAAAATTAAGAAAATAATCAAACAAGAAGAGATCAACAACAAAAAATCGAAAAAACAATATCAAACAGGAAAAATTACATAAAGCACTGTATTTTAATTTGTAGTTTTCAAATTTATAGTCTTTTTTTACATTTTTATATTTTTCTCGTTTCATATATACGATAGTTAACCTTTTTTTCATTTATACACTGCAGTTGGGGGCCACCTTTTTTTACCTGTTTTTTTGTTTGTTTTTTTTCTTCTACTTTTTTATACTGTTTTATTTTATCTATTTTTTCTTTTCCTTCTTTCCATACATATTTATATTTATATTTTTTATGCAACCATACACATATTTTATCTTTTGAAATATTTTTTATTTTAATATAAATACTGAACAATTTATTATTATTATGTTTTATTTTTTGTATTTTACATATACACACCAAATTTAATTTTTTTTAACTTTATTTTTTATGTATATAATATATGAAATTTATTTTAAAATAAATTTAATAATTTTTATTAAAATATTTTTATCTATTTTACTTTTGTATTTAATCTTTTTAGCGTTATTTCTTGTTTTTAATTAATAATTGTTAAATTATATTTTTTATTAAAAAACAAATTTTTGTCGGTCTTTATGTGAATTTTGAAAATATTTGTAAAAAATAATTTTAGAATGGCCAACTAAAAATTTAGAAAAAATTAATGTATTAATATATAACAACATATATCAATTATATGTTGATATTTTATTTACAAATTAACTAATATATATTATCATATATAATATATATGAACATATAATAATATATATTAGTTTATATATTAAAATTTATTGCAAATTAACTAATATATATTTATATGTAATATTTATAAATATATAATGAAATATCAATTGTATACTAATTTATTTTTTGCAAATAAATTAATATATGTGTAAACCCCTATTGCCATAACTCATAACCAATTCGTCATGAGCCATAACCAATTCGTCCAGGATCCACTATCTTAATATCTCCTAAAATGCATAGATTTCTTAAGACTCATAGCTAAATCAAGCTTTTATTACCTACCCTAAATACTTCTTATATAAAGAGACTAAAGTTAATAACAACAGCAATAAGGGAGAGAGATTAAAAAACACACAGAAAGAGGGGAAAGACAAGAAATAATAAGAGAGGCAAAAAACAAATCTAAGATCATTAACTAAACCAGCTAACCTTGATTGATCCAATCCAATTAGAATGATTCAAATAGAAGAAATTGTGGGATTCAATTAGCAAGGCTTGATTTAGTATTTAATATCTGGTAGAGCCAACATGTATGAATTCATAAATTCATTACATTCTTTTAGATTGATTTGTGAGTTTTATATGTTTGATTTGTTCCTTTGATGTTTTGAATTGATATTAATCAATATAGCTATTAAGGTACACTGTTAGCATGGTGTTAAACATGGTGTTTGTGATTTGGAAGTGCTTTTGGCTTGGGTTGAGAGCTAAATAAAGTTTGCACATACTTTGGCAATATATATTTTAAAAGTTTATGTTTGGCCTAATCACATTACCATTTTGAAAGTTTGTTGTTTTGTTTTTAAATGAGTTTATTCATATATCATGTGCATTGTTTCAACCAAAGCATTTTGAATATTGCTTTGAACTTTAAACCACTATAATGTGGTAACTTTAGACATTATGAATGAGGTATATTATTAATACGGAGTATAATGTGCAATGTGAAAATAATTAAAGAAAATGATAAACAGGTAAAAATGTGAAAAATGATGAAATGAGATTGGAATATGAAAATGTGATACGATATTGTGTGAATGTTTGCCTTGTATAATTACTTGTTTCAGAATATTAAATTTGATACCGTCAAATTGACATGCTAACGATACGTCATGATATTTTATATGCCTAGGGTGAGATATACTTATATCACATTTATTATTATGTTTTCAAGTGAGACACATTGATATTGAACACTTTGTGTCGATGAGATGACCTTCGGGTGATAATGATATATTGATATCACATGACAATTGATCTCTGATGTCGGACTTTTGGGTTGCAATAAATCAAATTAATCTTTCTAAAATCTGAATATTTTATAGGAATTTGTTGTACCAATGTGTGTTGATGTGTTATGTTTATATAATTTATAAGATTATAAATATTTATGGAGCATTTCATTGTTATTGGAACTAAATGTATCTTTGTACCATGAGAAGAAATATTTATCTTAAATATTTTATATTATCAAAGTATGTACCGCTAAGCTTCTAACTTAGCATGAATAAGCATCACGCATGTGACAGGATATATAAGAAAAGCCCTAACATATTAGAACAAGTGTAAGATTGAGGCTTGCTACGAGATCATCTAGCTGGTGCTACACTGCATTATATGTATAAATTTTTATTCTAATATTTTTGGAATATGTACATTATAATTTTTTTCTAAATATGTTTAAGTTACAAAGTTTGTAATGTTTTAAAAATAAAGTTGTATATTATTAAAATGTGTTAAATGTTTATTTATGAGATGAAGAGATGGTGGATTTGCGAAATTATAAATTGGATTGTATTTTCTAATAAAGGTTGAGATATTTTGATTTTGAAATTTATTAAAATTTTAGATAAAACTCTGACGAATTTTTCATAAATCAATTTATATAAATTAATCAAATTATATTCGAAATAGTTTTACTTAATTTTTATATGTTTTTATATTTATATGCTTACTATATCTTTTTTTTTTGAAGATTGCTAAATATATATTTATATGCTTATCATATTTATATTTTTGATATTAAATATGAGAGTTTCTACAGTTAATTACTGTAGTACTATTGTATTCTATATGTATATTATACATATATAAGATATAAATGTGTTACGTATAAAATATTAATGTTTGACTCTCATATAAAAAATAAATCATTCAAAAAATAATTTAAAAATATAGATATGTTATGGATGAATTATAGAGGCTGTGTATATGGGTTACAAATACAATGTAAAAGAGAGAGGAATGTATTGTAGATGACTTGTAGATTTTATACATAAAATGTTGATGCTTAACTCATAAAAAATTGATTATTTTGAAAATAATTCAAAACTGTAGATGTATTGTGGATGAATATATGATAGAAGTTATGTAAATGGGTTATAAATACAATCTAAAAAGAGATTAATGTATTATAGATGTTTTGTAAATGTTAGATAAAAAATATTAATGTTTGACTCATACAAAATACAGATTAGTCTAAAACTAATTTAAAACTATAAATGTATTGTGGATGAATTATATATATTATGTAAATGGATTGTAAATACGATGTAAAAAAAGAGTGATGCAGTATAGATTTCTTGTAGATCTTGCACATAAAATATTGACGTTTGACTCATATAAAAAACTGGTCATTCTGAAAAAAAAAATTAAAACTGAAGATGTGTTGTGGATGAATAATAGATGTTATGTAGTGATGTGGAACAAAGACCTTTAACTTTCATGAAGTAATTTGATAGAAAACTGCTTTAGCGACGATTTGATAATTATTGCCAAAAACTGAAGTTACAAACCTGGCGTTCTATGGGCTTTGCAGTGAGATTTATCACTTTTAGATCAAATTTCATCGTTTGGGCATCCAAGTACGCATTTTACTATTATGGCAGCTTAGAATAAATTTTTATTTTCTTATTTAGAGTCCGAGGATTGAGGCTCCGTTTGGGCATTTTGTTTACCTCTTTAAATAATATCTTTCTATATTTATAATTTCGTTTATTTTTGCAGTTTGTTGTATTTTAAAATTTTTTCTTATTTAGAATTAAGATTTTCTATAACTCTTTATATATTGTAGCATTTGAAGAAATATAAAAAGTTTTTTGAGAATTTAATAATATTATCACAAAGAAATCTTTCTCTCTTTTATGTCTATTTTTCTGGATATTCTTAGACTAAACATGTTATAGCACATTTATCCCTTTATTCGTTAACTCCAGCCACGTCCTGTAAATAGGTTACAAATATAATTTAAAAAAGAAATAAATACATTGTAAAAGTCTTATAGTTATTGTATAGATATTTAATTGATATTGCATAAATATTGAGTTACAAAATAGATATTATATATCAGCCTTTAATTAACTCATAGATATTGTATAGATATCATATAGATGTTTGTATATGTGCTAATTAAATTAGTAGCAAAAAGTGTAGATATTTTGTAGATATTCTATGAATGGTATAGATATTGCGTAAATATCATGTAAATATCGCATAAATATTCCGTAAAGGTTGTATTATAGCTTTTAATATATATAATACCCATACACCACAAACAAAACAAACAAACAAATAAATAAATAAATAAATAAAATTAAAAAGAATAAGAAAATATATCAAAATATACTCCTCTAGTATAAAAAAATAAAAAAAAATTACATCATATACTACACTTTTTAATTTTTTTAAATATATTATTTTTTAATGTCTTTGATATACTAAATTTATATCTAATATTTATTTTTAAAAATAAAATATATTTTTAATATAATAAATATATACTAAAAATATACTATGAAAAGAGATATTTTTAAAATTGAAAAATAAAAATTAATATTTTTAAAAATAATTTTATTTTTTAGAATATTTTTGAAGAAACTCCAAATAAATATTTGTTAATGGGCTTATAGATCCATTTAGGTGCAAAGAAATCAGGCCCAATAATTTAGCTTCTTTAGTCTTTCGTCGATCCATTCCATTCTAGCAAAACTACGTACTAGCAAGTACTGTGACTTCCGATCAAAATTTCTGATCAAAGCATTACTGCCTTTAAATTTCTGATCCAAATTTCCAATCCAATAAATTAATTTATTGAATTAATTAATAAAACCAAAAGTGAAGTCGCAATCATTAACAATATATTAAGAATTGTAGAAGAGAGATTTGAATTTAAAATTTTAGTTAAAATATGGGTGAAATTTATATATCAAATTTTCGGTTTTAATTGAATACAATAGAAGGAAAAAAAAGGAGATTTAAAGAACATACCTCGTTAATTAACTTCGTTTATAAGGACAAGACAAGGGAAAAGAGCGGAGAATTCTCTTCAGGAACCGCTGCTGCATAGGATTTCCCAAGGAAACCAGGTTTCATTTGCAGTTTGCTTCGATACTGTTTTTCGATTTTTATAACAAGATCGACACCCGGTGGTTCTGCTTTGAGTTACAGTTACTCATCATGGCGCATGATGTAGAATTAATGCACATGTAAGAAAAGATAATGAATAGGCTGTGATTCGGGCGGCGGAGTTTTTTTTTTATTTTAATTTTTTTTAAAAAAATAATTTCATATAAACAATATCTAAGCATATTTGCAATACTCTCCTGGACTAGCCATATCTTTTCAATAGTCATGCCAGTGCAGCGAAGGATTTTAAAGAAATGAGGCTTCCAGTTCCACTTCTACTACTCGCATGTCTCAGCTTCTTCGAATTAATTGCTGCTGTTGAAGCCGATAATGAGGTAAACACTCTTCTTCTTCTTGTTCTTCCTCTCATCATTTACTTTTAAAATACAGTCTAGATTTTGCTATCCAATTAAGAGTCTCGAAATTAACGTGCTTCACATCGAATGCCTACTTTTAGTCAACATTAAAGATTTGTCGGTTTAGTTAGAGCATATCCCTACCAAGAAATTAGCACCTGAAATACCCACTCGTCAGTTTGTTAATTGTTATTGCTAACGCGAAAGAGACTATGCTTGCACCGCCGTTTAACCCACAACAATGATGGGAGGTCCGTCTTCTCAAACGATCATTAATTCATATCAGTGTCCATATGAAATGCTCATCATTTGCCAGCTCAAGCAGAGCTTGAAGAGTTTGTTGAGTATATGATTTAGAATCAATAGGGATAGGGAATGCTTCAAGTCTTAATTCAACAAAGAAAAAGGAAAAATCTTTTGCTTGAAAGGTAAATATTATCAATTATTATTTCTAGGTTGCTTTGGCCGGTCATAATATATATTCATACTAAAAGAGAATTAGTTAGGAAAAAAAATGTTGAATTATATTTTATCACCAAAGATTATATTCACCCTATGTTTGTATTGGTGGAAAATAACGAAGGATAAAGAAGGAAAATAATTGTATTTTCTTTCCTTTTCTGTTTAGGAAAGAATAAAAGAGTGTAGGAAAGTACGAAGGGAAAATAAATTATGGGGCAAGTTATTAATTTTCTCTTCAACTTGGAGGAAGATGAGAGAAAAACCATCAAAATTACAATTTTATTCTTAATCCTACTATTCATATGGAACTAGTTTACCTAATTAGAGGAAAAATAAATTTGATTCTTTTTCTTATTCTCCCCTTTTATTTACTGTCCATTTTCGTTTCTCCCCTTGTTTGCTTTGCAGACATGGTGTTAGTACTGCTCTTTTGCCTCCTAACCATGTGGGGAAAATATCATATGAATGGGTATGGTTTTGAGAATGATCTTTGATGCATTTGTTTCATGGTTTCGGTATTCACTTGCGGATTCTTTTGTTTCTTTTCATTTTGTTTTTTCTTACTATTACATCAACATTTTTCACTTACTTTTTATTTGTTAATCTTTATAATTTTAGGACTACTACTCGATCTGTTCTCATATGGATATGTGTTACATACAAAAAGAAAAAGAAGAGAATAACTGAAGATTGATGATGGGTTGATGATTGGCTAGTAGATAGGACAAAAAGAATAACTGAAAGGCATGCATTTTAGTTATCCCTTTTGTCCTATCTAGTAGCCAATCCTCACCCATCATCAACCTTCAGCTTATTATCTTCTTTTTCCTCTTGTATGTAACAATATGCATGTAAGGGGGAAAACTTTTTTAACTGGTCAACGAGAGGTAGATAACTGCTTATCATTTTAGGTTTTGTATTTGAGTCTAGTCTGGTTCTTTATTTACAACGAAAAGGAACACTGTAAAGCATTTAGCAAAAAGGGTATCTTTCTTCTTTATGGAACACTTTGAAACATCCTATAAAGGCGGATATTTCTATGGTCAATTGCCAAAACATATCATTAGTAAAGAACTTATTAGCTCTCATGTTCTACTTCACTGCATCATTTTGTTCACTGGTTGCAACTTTAGTCCTCTTTCATGCATCATATTCATGTAGGTACACTTGTTATTAGGCTTCAAACTCTTCTTTGTAAGTTTCAGATGTTGGATCATAAAGCACAGGAAAGAATAAGTGTTATAATTCCCACCCTTGGTTCACCAGTTCCTGACTTCGGCAACTGGTTCTGCATTCAAGGTAACCTGCTGTTTCCATTGAGTGCTCTCTTGCAAATTTTGATCAATTCATTAGCTATAAATGATGTCGAATTTTTGGTTTCTATTTATTACATTGATTATCTAGTATATTTAGGTTTGCCAATGAAAAAATACATGTTTGTTTTTTGCTCAGTCTTTGCTTTTTATCTGAAAATGAACCTGGTTTTCTCCTACTGAAGATACTTTAATCTCAAGAAGGAGAGAAATGTTCCGTGGCTTTTAAGCTTAACAAAATGCCTTTTAACATGATCTTAGGAAGTATGACATAGCTCTGGATAAAGATTAATGAGTCTATGGCAGTGTAGCTCTGGATGATAATTTATAGTAACAGTGGTTAGAAAGCCAATTAACTTAACAATAAATCCATTTTGCAGAGATTTAAGCCAAGTCAAATGTATAAAGGACGAAGATCAACGGGTGTTGACAGGAGATGTTGAGATTAAGGAGAGGTGGAAGGCTTATTTTGAGCAGTTATTCAACCCGGAACATGAACAAGATTTTCAAGGTATTCATGCAACAAATGGTTATATCAGCTGGTCTATGAGGATCTTGCATAGTGAAGTAAGAGAATCCTTGAAGTATATGAAAGTTGGTAAAGCTTGTGGCCCGGATGGTATTCCTATAGAGGTTTGGAAGAACTTTGGAGAGGTAGGAGTTACCTGGTTAACTAAACTCTTTAATGCTATTGTGAAAGGACGTAAGATGTCGAATGCCTGGAGGAAGAGTATCCTGATACCCATATATAAAAATAAGGGAGACATTCAATGTTGTACAAATTATCGGGGTATCAAACTTATGAGCCATACTATGAAATTATGGGAAATGATTATTGAACACAGATTGAGGAAACTTACAAGAGTTTCGGAGAATCAGTTTGGGTTTATGCCAGGGAGATCTACCATGGAGGCTATTCCTCTTCTAAGAAGACTAATGGAATTGTATCAAGAGAAGAAGAAAGATCTCCACATGGTATTTATTGACTTGGAGAAAGCCTATGATAGAGTACCAAGAGAAGTGTTATGGTGGGTTTTGAAGAGGAAAGGAGTCAGCGGCAAATATATCAACATCATCAAGGACATGTATGAGAATACATCCACTAGTGTGAAAACATCTGGTGGAGACACTGAGGCTTTCCCCATTACTACCGGATTGCATCAAGGTTCGGCCATGAGTCCATATTTATTTACCCTGGTTATGGACGAGCTAACCAGAAGCATACAAGACGATGTTCCTTGGTGTATGTTGTTTGCTGATGATATTATTTTAATTGATGAGACTAGTGCTGGTGTAAACCGTAAATTGGAAGTGTGGAGAAAAACCCTCAAGGACAAGGGTTTTAAGTTAAGTAGGAATAAAACGGAATATATGCACTGTGAGTTCAGTCTAAGGAATAAGCAGGAACATGAGGTTAAGTTGAATGGAGTTTTGATTCCTAAAACCAGCAGTTCAAATATTTGGGTTCGATATTCCAGAATGATGGCCGTATAAATGAAGATGTGGCTCACAGAATACAGGTAAGGTGGTTGAAGTGGAAGGGTGCGACTGGGGTTCTATGTGATAAGAAAATTCCTCTGAAAATGAAAGGTAAATTCTATAGGACGGTTGTTAGACTTGCGATGCTCTATGGTAGTGAGTGTTGGGCACCAACGGGACAACATTTGCATAAGATGAGTGTGGCAGAAATGAGGATGCTAAGATGGATGTGTGGACATACCAGACTGGACAAAATTAAGAATGTTCATATTCGACAAAAAGTCCAAGTAGCGGATGTCGGAGATAAGGTGAGGGAAGGAAGACTTAGATGGTATGGGCATGTTTTAAGAAGACCTCCTAATGCTGCGGTTCGTAAGTGTGAGAATTTGTTGATTGAGGGGGCTAGAGGTCGTGGAAGACCTAGAACTGTGTGGAATGAGATAATAGCAAGAGACTTACGTGCCTTAGATCTTGATGCGGATTTGATTAATGACAGACTTGAATGGAGACGTAAAATCTGTGTCTTGGAAGGAGCCTAAGGCTGGAGTATCTTTTTTGGTGTCTTTTGAACTTATTTTGTTGATGATCCATACAGCCGACCCCAACTTGTTTGGAACTAAGGCTTAGTTGTTGTTGTTGTTGTTGTTGTTGCAAGTTTTTTTACCTTTCTGCTTCTGTTATTTTTAGATTACTAGTGTTTCATTTAATTGCTTTTTTATCTTCTCTAAAATTTGTTAGTTGATTGCGATGATGCCATTGTAGTTTGCCAGAGAAAGTTAGTTGAATGTACCTAAGGCTAATCTCTTGTAACTTAGTAACTACCTGTACATGTGTCTATATATATATTATGTATTGTACAGCTGTTGATATATCCCAGCATCATATTTCACATGGTATCATAGCTTCAGTTCAGTATCATGGAATTCTGAAAACAACGAAAGGAACTGTATCATTACTGGTATGGCTTCAATGCTTGCTCGAAGAACATGCATGTTCTTGCTCAAATAAATTGGACATATAGTTTCAGTCCCTGCGTTATGGTGTAACAGCACCTGTACAAAATAAGATAGCAAAAAAAGGAGCTCAACATTGTTTGTATCTCCACTCATGATCAATTGGGAGACATTCCAACAAAACCGTTGTCCAAGCAGAAGTTTCTTAATTTCGGACACAGGTTGAAGGTTTTCATAACCGGTTCAGCTCTTTTCACATGCCTCTGAGACCCTGCTCTTCAACACACACTTAATGTAGTTATTTGCATGTATTACGTTCTGGAAAGACTTCCAAATGATGTTTCCTCAATAATTACTGTAATTATGCAGTGTAAATCAATGAACATTTGCTATTTTTTCACACCTTGTGATAGATATTTTATGCAGCAAGCAATACCTCATGTAGACTTTAATTTCAGGCTCTGGCCTTCTGGACTCTTTTTGAATGTGTGTATGTTTTAAAATCAATTTTTTTTTAATTTTATTTTAGACAGAAGTTCAAGAAAAATAGGTTTAATTCATTTTTTTAAAAAAATTATAAAACAATTTATAACCTTTTTCCAAAAAGGTTATTTTCTCCGTTCTCTAACAAGCAACCGTTAGAGCCTAAAACTATGAATCAAAACGAAGAACTAAGATCAGGGAATATGGAAATGGCGTATTTGTTTGTTTTTCTAAACGAAACAGCAATGCATGTAGTCAGCTGGAGATGAAATAAAATGGGCGACTAAAAATCGTTAAAATTTGCAGGGGCATTTATGTCACTTTACTTACATAATTTTATCTTACGATCGTAATTAGTTTCGCCAAATCCCTCTCTTATCTTCTCCGTTCCTTTTATTTATTTATTTTTTAAAAAACGAGTTTGTAATATTAGAGGAAAAAAAATTAAATGAAAAAGATAAGAATAGACGCACGCATAATAATATCGGTATTTGTTTGCGTTTTTTCTTTTATTTATTTATTTATTTATTTGCTTTTGACGATTTGACGAAATTAATCCCCAATTGAACCCTGAAACGAAGAACCCTTAAAAAAAAATAATTAAACACTCTCGTCGACTCTCTTTTATTGTTATTGTTTCGATTCAATTCGATTGCAAAATATCTGCTTTCATTAGTTTTTTGTTGTCGTCTACTATCGTCTCCTTCATCGTTAATCGTCAATCTTCATAAACCGTTAAAAGCAAACGTGTCAATTTAGCACGTGTGATTGAGACGGACGTCGACGATCATCATCGACTTGCAATACCTATCTATTTCTTTCTTAATTCGAGCCTAATAATCGCTGTTATTGTCTCTCAATTTCACCTTTCAGGTACGTTAGGGTTTTCTCCTGATTTGATTCGTTTTAGTAAGCTAGGGTTACTATAATTAGTTTTATCATTCAAATTGACTGTTATGAATATTCAATTGCATCCTATTCTACCCTCAGAAGACGATCTTGTTCACTTGCTTTTAGAAAATCAATTTAAGTTGTGATTTTACATTATTGTCGATTTCATTGTCATTTTCTTCATTTCACCAATTCCCCTATTGCAATTCCTCCACTATCGTCATCTGTCTATTCTACTTCAATTGCTTCTTCTAAGAGGCAACATTAGCTTTTAAACCTATTGGCTCACGTCAGTTTTCGCTGTTACTCCACTTTAATCATAAATGGACTATGTTATTCTACTTCTCCTCCATTGTGTCTTCGAAAATTATTCTGTAATTGTTTCACTCAAGTTATTTTTATTTTCTTCCTTTTAATTTTACTTTGGAAACTTTACTTACCTACATTGGAAATAATTCTATTACTTCAAATGGGATTAATTATATTGTACTAATGTTTGCTTTGTGTAATACATGCATTTACTCTTGTAAGGTGCACTTGATTTGAAGGTGGAGATTTGGTGCTTTCAATTGCAGCTACAGCGGCATGAGTGGGTTATAGGTGAGGTGTAAAGGAGATGAATGTGCAGGCGCATATGTCTGGGCAGATCTCGGGGCAGGTTCCTAATCAGTTGCCCCAGCAAAATGGGAACCTGCTTCCTCCTGCGCAGCTGCAGAATTTAGCTGCTGCTGGCAGTGGAGGTGCGGTGCCTCCAAATATGTTTACCATGGACCCTGAGCTTCATAGAGCTCGCATTTATATGCGAGACAAAATGTAAGATGTTGATCCTCCTTCGTGTCCTAATTTGAATATGTAGTTAAGCTCTACTACCTCTCTCTTTTTTGTGTTCTCTCATTTTTTAACTTTTGACTAATGACATTTTTGTTCTTAATTGTTTTCAATTCTGTTCTATATACTCAACTGATGGTATTATAGGAACAAATATAAACTTGTTAAGGTCTATGCCTTATACCTTTTTGTGTGAAAGTATATTGACATTCAGGTTTTATCTTGAGTTTGAACTTTGAGACCATAATCTTGTTATATATTCTATCAACTCTTCAATTGTTTGCTTTGATACATAATATTTTAGTTATGTGTTACTGCTCATATTTCTATTATATAACTTTTGTTCTTGTATTAAAATTGTTGGCATTTAGCCCATGATCACTACAGATTATAATTACCGCAGCCTGCTATCAATATCTATATATGCCTGACTTCTATCACCTGTCCTTTCTAGATTTGCTATTATATTGCAGAGGCAGCCTCAGCCAGTTAGTGAACAACAGAAACAGAAATTTAAGGACATCGCAAAACGCTTGGAAGAAGGACTATTTAAAGCTGCCCAATCAAAGGTTTTTACCCTCTTATTTCAATTCATATTGAATTCTACAATTGGTTTGATGGTTATCTCACTACTTCACAAAATATATCATAGTGAATAATATTTAAATTTGTTGAATTTCTTAGTTTTATTTTCTTAGTAAGCTTAATTTGCTGATGGAATTTTTGGTTCTCATTCCTTGATTGTTATTTAGGTTATTTCTTTAACTGCTTTACACAGCAATTAAATTTTGTTGCAGGAGGACTATATGAATCTAAATACCTTAGAGAATCGTCTTAGTAGTCTGATCAAGCGCTCACCTGCGAATAACCACAGCCAGCGGCATGTGCAACTTGTTAATCCGTCTGCTTCCATTGGTACTATGATACCAACACCTGGAATGTCACATGGAGGGAATTCCAGCTTGATGGCATCTTCTGTAGATACTATGATGATTGCTTCCAATGGATGTGATAGTATAGCAGCTACAACCATGAACACAGGAAACCTGTTGTCAACCAGTGGCATGCATGGTGTTTCCTTCTGTAGATCTGATGGTAAATTTAAGTCTGATAATATCAATCTATATATTTTTGTTTACTCTTTCACATCTATGTGATAAACTTGTCCTTGCAGGATCTCTGTCTAATGGATGTCAGCAGTCGCCGGCCAATTTTTCCATTAGCTCTGGTGGTTCATCTATGGGCATGCAAAGAATGACAAGCCAGATGATTCCAACTCCTGGTTTTAATAATAGCAATAGTAACAATAACAGTAACAATACTAGTAACAATCAGTCTTATGTGAATATGGGATCTTCTAATAGTGCTGGTGGTTATTCAACTGTTGAATCTGCAATGGTATCACAGCCACAGCAGCAAAAGCAGTTTGCTGGTGGTCAAAACAGTCGCATTCTGCAAAATCTTGGCAGCCAAATGGGTAGCAATATCAGATCTGGCATGCAGCAGAAATCTTATGGGTTCTCAAATGGAGCTCTAAATGGTGGAATGGGGATGATTGGGAACAATTTACAGGTTGTAAATGAATCTTGTGCCTCTGATGGATATGTGAATACCACACCATATTCTAGCTCACCAAAACCATTGCAGCAGCAATTTGATCAACAGCAGCGACAAATAATGCATGGTAACGTCTCTTTCTCTCTGCATTCTTTCCCTTCCTCTCCCTTGCTTTGGTTTCTGAAATCTGTTTTTATAAAGTTACATTGTTTTGGGCTGTGGAACATCTGAAACTTTTTGTTTGTCAGGTGATGGATATGGAATAACTAATACTGATTCTTTTGGATCTGGAAACTTTTATGGTGCTGTAACATCTGTTGGAGCAGTGATGAATTCTCAGAATAGGGCTTCTGTAAACGTGCAGCCTATGCCCAAAACTAACTCTCCTCTGTTAAATAATCAGTCGAGTTTACATGGTATGCAACAAATTGCACGTATAAAACCTCAACCAATTGATCAATCTGAAAAGATGAATTTCCAATCTGCATTGCCTTCCAGAGATAGCATCATAACACCTCACCAACAGCGGCAATTTCAACAGCATCATCATCAATTTCCACAGCCGCAGTTTGTTCAACAATCATGCATGCAAAAGCAGCAGAACCAGCAGCATCAACATTTGTTACATGATGCTTTTGAACAGTCTCAACTGACAGCTGATCCCAGTAACCAGGTGAAGCGTGAGCCTGGAGTTGACCATCATAATGAAGTTCTGCCCTCACAAACCTCCCAACAGTTCCAAATTTCTGAGTTGCAAAACCAATTCCAACATAATGTTGTTGATGATCGTTCCAGGGGTGCTCAAAATCTCCCTCAGCCACCTGGACAGCATGACAGGTGTTCATCACTGACTCAAAAGTCACAGCAAATGCAGCAGATGTTACATCCGCATCAATTGGTTTCAGAGTCTCAAAGTGATTTTAACCGTCTTCCTGTTGGAACAGTGTCGGATACTGTACTGCAGAGTCAATGGAGTTCTCATTTGCATGAGAGATCTGGCATGACTAGGAGCATGTCACATGAGCAGCATGTCCAAGAGGATTTCCGTCAGAGAATATCTGGCCACGATGAAGCTCAACAGAATAATTTAGCTTCAGAAGGATCTATTATGGGTCAAAATGTTCTTCCTAGAAGCACATCAGACACCCAAAATTCAAATGGTATAATGGCTAGATCTGGCAATGCCAACCATGACAGACAGTTCAGAAACCAACAGAAGTGGCTCTTGTTCTTGCGGCATGCTCGCCGTTGTTCAGCCCCTGAAGGTAAATGTTCAGATATTAACTGCATTACTGTGCAAAGATTGTGGAGACATATGGATAGGTGCAACTCATCTCCTTGCCCGTATCCTCGATGCCATCATAGCAGGATATTGATTCAACATAACAAGCATTGCAAGGATGCAGGCTGCCCTGTTTGTATTCCTGTTAAAAATTATATAGAGGCACAAATGAGAGCACGTACTCGTCCGGGTTCAGATTCTGGTTTTTCGAGCAAAGGCAATGATACTGTTGATAATGCAGCTAAATTTATTTTGAAAAACCCATCAGTTCTTGAAACTTCGGAAGAACTCTATCCGTCCTTAAAGCGCATGAAGATAGAGCAGTCCCCCCAGTCTTTTAAAGAGAGTGAAAGTTCTGGTGTGTCTGTTTCTGTAAACAGTGATTCCCATGTATATCAGGATGTCCAGCTCCAAGATTACAAACAGGGTGACACTTCTATGCCAGTTAAGTCTGAATACATTGAAGTAAAGCTGGAAGTCCCTGGAAGTTCTGGACAAGGAAGTCCTAGCAGTAATGAGAAGAAAAAGGATATCATGGAAGATACAAACAGCCAAAGGCCTGATGCTGAATCTATTGTACAGGATGAGTCAAGTGGTTTAGCCAAGCAAGAGAACATAAAAGTTGAGAAAGAAACTGCTATAATCAAGCAAGAAACTTCTACTCAGGCTGCTGATAATGCAGCTGGAACCAAGTCCGGAAAGCCAAAAATAAAGGGGGTATCATTGACTGAACTTTTCACACCTGAACAAGTTAGAGAGCATATTATCGGTCTCAGGCAATGGATTGGACAGGTAAATTACTTCTTTTGAATTCTCTCTTTTTCTTTCCTTTTTTTTTTTGGTAATTTAGTGGTTTATAAATTGTGTAATAGTGGTGTATGGATTATGCACTCTAGCATTATTACTGAGTTATCATAATCCAAGATATAGTACTTCTGCTTGGGGTTAAACTGAACTGGAATTGGATGCAAAAGTCCATTGTCAGAGATAATGGCAAAACTTTTACTTTTTTCAAATTATAAGCTATGCTTAAAACACTATCTGTGGCTTTGTATTTGCATTCTTTGATAATATTTTCTTTTTGTTGTTAAACCATCAGCTTAATTGCAAACAGTAAAAAGTATGCTTGCATACAGTAAAAAGTATGCCGGGATTTTACAGATTTTGTGTCACTGGATATTGTACCATCTGGGATTTTGTGGTTGTAGAACCTGTTTTATGTGTGTGTACAAATTTGAGGTCTACGTGTTAAGCGCATGTGAGATGACAATAAATATTTAGAGCCAGTATGTGAGGCTTTTGGCATTTTTTGGTAAACCACATCAAATCATTTTGATACATCTTTCAACTGTACCATCTAACTGTCGTAAAGGAATTGTGAAAGCCATATTAATTTTAAGAATTAAATTTTTTTGTAAGAATTTTTAAGTGGCTAGCATTTGTTGTCATTGTTTAATAGGTTGTTGCTTGCATTTGCATACTTTGCTCAACTCAATTGATGTAAACATTTGCCTGCGACATAAATGGCTTTGTCAATGATACTTAATTTGGTTTGCTTTGTACAGAGTAAGGCAAAGGCAGAAAAGAACCAAGCAATGGAGCATTCGATGAGTGAGAACTCTTGTCAGTTGTGTGCAGTTGAAAAGCTTACTTTTGAGCCACCACCAATATATTGCACACCTTGTGGGGCTCGCATCAAGCGAAATGCAATGTATTATACCATGGGAGCTGGTGATACACGTCACTACTTCTGTATTCCATGCTATAATGAGGCTCGTGGAGACGCTATTGTTGCCGATGGGGCTACTATCCCGAAAGCAAAGCTTGAGAAGAAGAAAAATGACGAGGAGACTGAAGAATGGGTGTGTCTATGTATTGCCTTTTCATCATTATTTTGCATGGCAATCTTGGATAATTAGACTTATGTTGTTGTCTTTTGACATTCTTGCAGTGGGTTCAATGTGACAAATGTGAAGCTTGGCAACATCAAATTTGTGCTTTATTTAATGGTCGAAGAAATGATGGGGGGCAAGCTGAGTATACTTGCCCTAATTGCTACATAGCAGAGATTGAAAGAGGAGAGCGTAAGCCCTTACCACAGAGTGCAGTTCTTGGGGCCAAAGATCTACCAAGAACAATACTTAGTGACCACATAGAGCAACGATTATTCAAGAGTCTGAAGCAGGAGAGACAGGAGAGGGCCAGGATTCAAGGAAAAAGTTATGATGAGGTAATTTTGATGTCATGCAACAGCTTTTGATGCATATTTGGTGGATGCATGAATACTCACAATTTACCTTGATGCTACTTGCAAATTTACAACTTTTCCTATGTTCAGCAAAAAAATTTCCACGTATTTATGCCTTATTATCTCGCTGACAGCATATTTTTGGTTTTGCATACAATAGGGAGAATTCTAATTATATAATTAAAAATAAGATTTGGTTTAATGCAACTTTTATTCCCCCTTCTCTAAAAATGCAGTATGAACTTTATGAAAACCAATTTGATCCTTAATTTGCTAAAAATAGAAATGAAATGTTGTTTTGGTATAATGATGTCCTTTTGTACCGTAAAAGAACCTAAGTGTTGATTCTTTTTAAAAAAAAACTCAGTAGGAACCAAAGTGTGAATTAGGTCAAATGTCAATTTTTCTTTTTTTTTTTAATTTCCCATGTTATTTTCTTC
Source organism: Garcia nutans (assembly GCA_947685225.1). Lineage (NCBI taxonomy): Eukaryota > Viridiplantae > Streptophyta > Magnoliopsida > Malpighiales > Euphorbiaceae > Garcia > Garcia nutans. The sequence continues at coordinate 13,057,545 of CANTUV010000029.1, read as the reverse complement.
CATCCTGGACTCCTTTAAGTGCTTGATCTTTAAATCATCAATATATTCTATTTTCTATAGTCTAAATTCTTAAAAATCTACATCTTAAGGTTCCTGGGGCAGAAGCACTTGTAGTTCGAGTTGTTTCATCGGTTGACAAAAAGTTGGATGTGAAGCAGCGGTTTCTTGAAATTTTTCGAGAAGAGAATTATCCTACTGAATTCCCTTATAAGTCCAAGGTAGACATGATATATACTGAATTCATTGCTCTATTTTCTTTTCATTGGACTGTAAGTATTTGTATTGTTCCCCTTTGGGTTTTTGCACAAGTAATAGTTATTTTTTACTAGAGACTTGTTGGCCTTTTTTTTTTCACAGGTTATTTTGTTGTTTCAAAAGATTGAGGGGGTTGAGGTGTGCCTTTTTGGCATGTATGTCCAAGAATTTGGATCAGAATGTCAATTTCCAAATCAGCGTCGTGTATATCTGTCGTATCTGGATTCTGTGAAGTATTTCAGACCTGAGATAAAAGCAGTAAGAGGGGAGGCTCTCCGTACATTTGTTTACCATGAAATTTTGGTTAGTTCGAAAGTACTTTTTCATCCTATTTTGCAGTCGGCATTTAGGAAGTCGTAGTTACTGTTGGCCTTTATTCCTTTTCTGTTTGCTAGATTGGATACCTGGAATACTGCAAGAAGAGAGGTTTCACTAGCTGCTATATATGGGCTTGCCCTCCATTAAAGGGTGAAGATTACATATTATATTGTCATCCAGAAATCCAGAAAACACCAAAATCTGACAAACTCCGGGAATGGTGAGGGTAACCTCTTTTAAGGAGGTATCTGCGCATTATTTTTCTGGTGATGATATGTTACCATTTTATCTGATTCTGTTGTGTGGATTGCTGGGTTGTATTTCTTGTTTCAGGTATTTGTCAATGCTAAGAAAAGCTGCTAAGGAAAATATTGTGGTTGACCTAACTAATTTATATGATCATTTCTTTGTATCTACTGGTGAATGTAAGGCAAAGGTAACTGCAGCAAGGTTGCCATACTTTGATGGTGACTATTGGCCTGGTGCTGCTGAGGATTTAATTTATCAGCTTAACCAAGAAGAAGATGGCAGAAAACAAAACAAGAAGGGAACTACCAAAAAGACCATAACAAAAAGGGCTCTAAAAGCATCTGGTCAGTCAGATCTTTCTGGTAACGCGTCAAAGGATCTGCTACTAATGCATAAAGTAATTTTACCTCTTGTATATTGTATTTATATATTTGTAATATTGTTATTGGATAAGCAATTATGCAATATTTGCTGTCAGTTGGAATCTATAACACGATCAACATTTTGCATGATTACTATTATTTTTTCTGACAAGCTACCTTTCTCTCCAGCTTGGCGAAACAATTTCCCCAATGAAGGAAGATTTTATCATGGTTCATTTGCAGAATTGCTGTACACATTGTTGCATTTTAATGGTATCTGGAAACCTTTGGTTTTGCAACCAGTGCAAAAATTTTCAGATTTGTGATAAGTAAGATTTCTTCCATTTTTATCTTCATCGTGTTTTGTTAAAGATGTTATTCATGCTGCTGGATGAGGTATTACCGCAGTTGGATTGTTTGTGTTTACCATTTCTTAAGGAGATTTTTATTTATGCTACCAAGAATGTTTTAGGGGATGTTTAGAACTGAACAATTTTTTACAGATCTAACTTTCACATTTTTGTTCATTACACTTACACGTAGGCACGCTTCCTTATTGGCACCATCTAATATTCTCGCATAACCAGTCTAAACAAACTCTGCCAGATGCCTTCTTAATTGGTTTTGCTTTATTTATTTTCTTTTGTTTGTTGTATTTCATCTCCAATGAATATTTTGTATTGTCATGCATCTTTTTTTTCCCTCATGTAGATATATTTATTCCATGGATGTGTCATGTCATTGTTGTCCATCCTTCTTCATGAAACAGATATTGCTTTATCACTGATACATACAATAAATATATCCTTTTTGGCCCCAAAATCTGCATTCTATTAACTTCTTAAAGATGTTACCGTGTATGTTTAATGTATGCTAAAATCTTTCAGATTATTGACCATGATATTCAATTGACCCTGTGATAACATATTTCCCTTTTGATTTTGCACCCTTCGAAATTCTCCCTTTAACTAGTTCCTTGGTTTCAAAATGCTCACTTGCCTTGTTCTCTGATGCTGAACGTCTTTTCAGTAATTCAATTTCATGATCTTGTCCTTGTTTTTAACCTTTCTTTTTTCCTTTTTCATTTTTTTTCCTTCATTTTGTGTTAGTTCAGTAATTGACGCTCTTATTTAAATGAGATGTACAATTTTAATCTATTTGCTTGTAGCTGACTCTAATAGTTCTTACCTTTCTGCTTCCATTTCTGAAGGTGTTATGAGGCTGAACAGAAACGTGAAGAGAGGGAGCGACATCCTGTCAATCAGAGGGAGAAACATGTACTCTATCCAGTAAGTTGACATCTTGGATAATTTTGCAGGATCCTAAGTGATGCATTAAAAACGCTTGTTTTATTTTGTTCCCTCCCGCACCATAATAGCCGAATCATTCGCAGGTTGAAATTACTGATGTCCCAGCTAATACAAGGGATAAAGATGAAATTCTTGAGAGTGAGTTTTTTGATACGAGACAAGCATTTCTGAGTCTTTGTCAAGGAAATCATTATCAGTATGATACTCTACGCCGGGCTAAGCACTCCTCAATGATGGTACTTTACCATCTCCATAACCCAACTGCTCCAGCTTTTGTGACAACATGCAATATATGTCATCTTGACATTGAAACGGGTCAAGGTTGGCGCTGTGAAGTTTGTCCTGATTATGATGTGTGCAATGCTTGTTATCAAAAGGATGGGGGTATTGATCATCCTCATAAGTTGACAAATCATCCATCCATGGCTGATCGTGATGCCCAGAATAAAGAAGCTAGGCAACTAAGGGTTCTTCAGGTAAATTTTTACTCCTTTTCAAGATATTTACTGCAGCGAGGGGGAAAAGAAAGGTCTACTTATTTTTTAGGTGGGAGGGTTTTTAACTATTGCTATTTCAGTTTTCTCATTTACTTTCTATGTTTGACTTGCCTAGTACACTTATCACGGATTAATTGAATGTATGGAAAGCATATTGGATGGAAAAAAAAAAAGAAAAATGCTGTTGACTTATGAGAGTGAGCATTTGATTGAAATTCTTCATTCTGACTGAAAATAGTTTTTATAATATTTCTTGTCCATTTTTATCGGGCCAGCACATTGAGATGGAACTAGAAAAACAGTATATAATAGTGTCATTATCCCCTCAAAATTATCTATTTATGTGTTGCATATTTGAAATTGCAGCTAAGGAAAATGCTTGATCTTCTGGTGCATGCATCGCAATGTCGTTCTGCACATTGCCAATATCCAAATTGTCGGAAAGTGAAGGGGCTTTTCCGCCATGGTATATCATGCAAGACACGTGCTTCTGGAGGTTGTGTTCTTTGTAAGAAGATGTGGTATCTCCTGCAACTTCATGCTAGGGCATGCAAAGAGTCCAATTGCCATGTCCCGCGTTGCAGGTTTATATGCAGATCTTACATATTAAATCAACAAGTTCTTTAAATCATAATCCAACCCCCAGATTTCTGGGGCTGATTTATAAATCGTTAACATAAATGTATGATGTTGATCCAGGGATTTAAAAGAACATTTGAGAAGGCTGCAGCAGCAGTCCGATTCACGTCGAAGGGCTGCTGTTATGGAGATGATGAGACAGAGAGCTGCAGAGGTTGCTGGTAACTCTGGGTAACTATTTGTACATATGAATATGGTTGTTTTGGAGATAAGGCTTCCAGATAGAGAGGGAGGTAGACTATATGGTTTTCTGCTGTTCCATTGGGCACTGCTTGAAAGGAGGCAGTGCAGTAAAAGCAGCACGATAGGTGCTCAGAAGGGGTAGGCATACAGTAGTACAGCATATTGGTTTTGACCACGCATGTTAAGGGAACCATTTTTTTTTTCACTCGTCTCCACGGCTTACTTTCCCTACAAAGAAGCAGTGAAATTTGTTGACAGAAGCTGCCCACTTGATCATCACCAGCTAACTATTTCCCTCGAGAGTATAGGATTACTGGTGTGCTAGTCAGTGGCTCAATTTGGTGATTCTTTGATTTTATATCCTTCTGTATCTGTTTAATGCTATCTTTGGTGGCAATTGTACTATAATTGTTCTAATTTGTCAAAAATGTTTTTGATTTTTTTAGAAAGGAATGATGGAGGGAGGTTAGTTCGGAATCCCTCTTTTTTTTTTTTTCTTTTTTAGCTCATTTTTTTTTAATTTCCACCTTCAAATATTTGACAATATTTTTGTAGAATGCCTTATTTAAAGTTGGAAGAAATAAATATATTCCATGACTGCAGCAATTCGTTTGCCTCGAGTACTCTTTTAACTCTTGCCAATGTGCGATCCGGCTGTCTCCAATAGTAAAAAATAATTTACTTATTTTAATAAGGGGCTGTAGTTAATTTATCCAATTATGTTTAGTCGGAATGGATAGGTGTGACATATTCGTAGAATTATTTCTATTCAAAAATCTTCTTTGAACTCGGATTGGTTCCTCCTCAATTAGAGGACTTATTATTCTATAATGCGAATTAAATCAATGATATTTTTCTTTTTTGATAAAAATAAAAGAAGTGTGAATTGCTAAATTTGCTTGATATTTTATATAATTTAATATTCTTAATAGATGTGTGATTGGTATATTTTATATATATTATATATTTTTTTATAGAAAATGTATATTTATATATATATAATGGAAATAAAAACTTGGAGGCTGAGAACTTTTCTGTTGCTGGAAGTTGAGGAGTCTTGCGACAGAAATGAGGGGACGTGGCAGACTTGTGAGCTCTAATTCTTGCTGACAAACTTTTTTTGTGGTTTTTGCCCCTCCCAGTTGATCTCGAAAACCAACACCATCCATCCTTTATCAATTAAAATTAATCTTAGAATTTGGAAAAAAAAAATGAAAAACTGAATTGATTGGCTGCATAATCAAGCCAGCCAAGATGAGAGCATCAGCCAGTGTAAGTCCAGCAACCAGTGCTGCTTTGGGAAACATCAATCACTTCAAATTCAGCTCTCGTCGCAAAATCATCGCTCTCCCATCAGTGAGAGCCACCAGCAACAAGAAAAGCAATGACACACAGGAATATAACGAATCCACAAGAACGCAGAAGCAGTCCCTGAGTTTAGAGGACGTGAACCCGGTAGGTTTAGGGAGGAAATCGAGGCAGATTTTCGACGAGGTCTGGAGGAAGTTCTCTGGGTTGGGGCAGATATCAAGGACTACACGTGCGGATGACCAGGATGCATTGCTCATAAGGGAGGGCCCAATGTGCGAGTTCACCGTCCCTGGTGCTCAGAATACGATTGTGCTTGTGATTGGAGCTACCAGTCGCATTGGCCGCGTTGTTGTCAGAAAGCTTATGCTTAGGGGTTACACTGTGAAAGCTTTGGTAAGGAAGGCCGATAAGGAGGTGATTGACATGCTCCCGAGATCAGTGGAGATTGTAATTGGGGACGTGGGCGATCCCTCCACCCTCAGGGCTGCTGTCGAAGGCTGCAATAAAATTATCTATTGTGCCACTGCTCGTTCTGCCATTACTGGCGATCTATTCAGAGTTGATCACCAAGGGGTTTCCAACCTTACCAAAGCATTTCAGGTATATCTCAGTCCCTTTTTTCACAAAAATAACTATTTCTGCTATTTTTTTTTTCAAGAATTTTGCTTATATTGACATTGCAGGATTACAACAACAAACTAGCACAACTCCGAGCAGGAAAAAGCAGCAAAAGCAAGCTTTTGCTTGCAAAGTTCAAATCTGCAGATTCATTGAACGGGTGGGAAGTCCGCCAGGGAACTTATTTTCAGGATGCTATAGCTTCAAAGTATGATGCAGGAATGGATGCTAATTTTGAGATCACAGATACTGGTGATGCAGTTTTCTCAGGTAAATAGACAACCTATAATGTGTTTGCATCAATCCAATTTCAGCATCTAAAATTGGGTCTTGAGAGGGGCTTTTACATTTCACATTCCTTAATTTGTTAGGGAAAGGTACATTTGCCAAATAAGCTTTCCTTGACTCTCCCTTTTTGATGTTTACTGAAGGGTATGTTTTCACCAGAGGAGGGTATGTTGAACTTTCTAAAAAGCTATCACTTCCTCTGGGCTACACTCTTGACAGGTACATGATAATGTAGATGGCCCTTTGTATTACCGGAAGCAGATATTCGATAGTTTTCTTTCTATTCTTTTTTAGCCTTCACTGTGAGTGCTTATCCTGCTCCCTTAATGAACTTTTCTGTGGTCAGGTATGAAGGTCTTGTCCTCTCTGCTGGAGGTAATGGAAGGTCCTATGTTTTAATTCTTGAAGATGGTCCTTCAGCTGATACAACTCAAAGCAAATTGTACTTTGCGAGAATTAGCACAAAAGTAGGATTTTGTAGGGTAAAGATCGGTGATACCTTACTCAAAAAGCTGTAGTTTGGCACCACCATTAGTTATAATTTTCTTCTTTTATTGGATATATTTGTTGAGAAGTTTGAACCTGATATCTTTTTTTTTTTGGTGTGTGTAAATGGCAGGTCAGAGTGCCGTTTTCCTCCTTCCGCCCTGTGAAACCAGATGATCCGCCATTAGACCCATTCCTCGTACACACATTGACTTTGCGCTTTGAGCCACGAAGACAGGTTTGTTCATCACTTGATCTTTGTTCTAGTCTTGTTTAATGGAGTAGAAAAGGATGCAGACCTTGAGTAACATTCCCCAGAATGGATTATTAGGGTACACTGACATTAAGAAGCCATTGGCATTGTAAGTAACCATTAGGAGTGGTTACTTCCTAAAGAGGGGACAAACTCATTTCAAACTTAGGCAATTATGAGTATGAGATTACTCTTTTTCTTCTGCCATGAAAGTGTGGATTTTTCTTCACAGGATTATTTCTAATTGTGATTATCATTCTCATTATTTTGGTCTTAGCATTAGAAACAAGAATGTTTCTCAGGATGCTTTCTAACTGGATTATTTAGTTATACATATTGGCGTATTTGGACTGCTAGAAAAAAAATGTTGCTTTTCTAATTCTATCTAAAATCCTTGCTGCAGCGACCTGTCGAAGGACCTGCAGGAGCAAAGCAGGATCTGAGAAGCTTTAAGCTCATATTGGAATATATAAAGGCCTTGCCTGTAAGTCACAGCTTTGCTGTACAAAGAACTTCATTTTTTGTTATATCCTCAACTTATGCTCTTTGCATGCCAGGATATATATCAAACAGAGATGAAGAATGTGTGTTTTACTTTTCATAGTAAACAATACATATATAATGGCAAGAACCAATTATGGACTAGCATTACTATTTGTTCTAAATAAATGCTTGAATTCTCATTTGCAAGAATCAGACTACATTTATTAATAATGTGAAAATTGTGAATTTCTTTGTGCATGAGTTTGTGTTGCAAGAATGTTGTTTTGACTTCTTTTATATGGAGGTTCAAAGTCTCTGTGCTTAAGGTGGGTCCTATTTTTTTTTAAAAGAGTGGAATCAAAATTGTGCAGACTGGGCAAGAAACAGACTTTGTCTTAGTCTCTTGTACAGGATTAGGAGTAGAACCTACCAGAAGGGAGCAAGTTCTGAAAGCCAAGAGGGTTAGTTTTTTTTTTATTGTGCATTTAATTATTTTATAATCTGTTGGCTAGTTATCTTTTATTACCTAACGGTGTATGTTGTCCAGGCTGGGGAAGATTCATTAAGGCAGTCAGGCCTTGGATACACAATCATTCGCCCTGGTCCTCTGAAGGTAGCTAATGTCCTACCAAAGGTTTGCTGGGTTTGTAAATATGACACTCACTGATCACTAATTAATTAGATAGGAGAAAAATAGATTGAATGAAAAGCTGTTGTCAAGAATAAAATCACTCAAGTGCCACCTGGTTAGATGTTTCAACTGTCAAAAATGGAGAAAATAATTAAAGATTCCTCTCGCAGGAAGAGCCTGGCGGCCAACGAGCACTCATATTTGACCAAGGAAACAGGATTTCTCAGGTGTGAAATTGTATATCCTTGGATAGAAGCAAGAGAACTACTAGCACATATATCAGGTCTTGATAATTGTTCTCTATTTAGGGCATTAGCTGCGCGGATGTGGCTGATATCTGTGTGAAGGCATTGCACGATCCAACAGCAAGAAACAAAAGCTTTGATGTGAGTAACAATTCGTTTTGACTTTTAGACATATCTGTTTGGGCTGACTCAGATAGGATTTGACATGACTTCAATTACGTGCAGGTCTGTTACGAATACGTTGCTGAGCAAGGGAGGGAGCTCTATGAGCTGGTAAGGATCACAATATATCCTATTGATCGTTCCCTTAATTTATCTTACATTACATTGAACTGAAAACATTCAAAAAACACATCCAGTCTTTAAGTTTTAAAATATTAAATTCAAATTTGAATCCCCAATTCTCCAAGCCTTTTAAAAAAATTAGAAAACTGTTCTACTATTTTTATTGAAGTGAACCAGCTATTTATCTCATTATTATTTCATGCAGGTGGCACATCTACCTGACAAAGCCAACAACTATTTGACGCCTGCACTATCTGTTTTGGAGAAAAACACTTAAAAGACTTTGAGAACATTACCCGAGAAAGGCAGGGTAGCATAAAAAAAATGGATCGACACCTTTTTTTTTAAATATTTTGTGAATTTGTACTCGTTGTATGTTGTCACGTAGCGGTAAATAGGATACTAATTGATTACAGTTACAAAATATTAGTAATTTAATGTATAAAAATATGTAATGTTAATGAGGACATGAAAAATACTCAAATGATACATGACAATTTCTTTTTTGTGAATCAGGGAAATGAATTTCATGATTGATATTTTATGAAGTGTAATTCATTAAATTAGAATAGAAGTGTTGGCAGATGTATTTAGTGGATCTTCATATTGTTTAAATATTTGTAAACAAATTTAAATAGATCTCATTATATGATTTAAACAATTAAATTTGAATGGAACTTCATATAGTTTTCTCGTTATTAGTGATTCATAAATGATTATTCATTGCTGAATCATATTTATAAAAGTTATAAAACAATCAATTAATTAATTATATATTAGTTGGCCTATGGAAAGAAATTGTCATTGAAATGGGACCAACTAGCCATCTACTATTTTCACTTTTTTTTAAAAAAAAAATTATTGCACTTAAATTATCATTTTATAAAATAAAAAAATTAATTGAAATTTCTTTTTTAGTTATATATCTTTATTTTTAACGAGCGAGAGTACTTTAATATCAATGAGATAGTTAATAGAGGGAAGGATAATGTAATTCAAATTTCAAAAGAAAGAGATGAGGAGAGTGTGAACCGAAGACGTTCTAATTTTTGGTTGGACATCTGATTTTTGGATATTAGTCTATTACTAATAGGTGTAGATATAAAGTACAACTATTTTAGTGAGGGATTTTAAAAAATTATTTAATAATTTATCTAAAAAAATAATAGATTATGTTGTAAATAAAAGAAGAGAGTAGATATATAGAAAATAAAAAATTAGAGAAATCTCTTTATTATCAATTGTTTATAATAAATCATCTATAATGAAATATTTATAGTTGCATAAGTGAAAATTAGATGAGAAGAAAGATTACAATTAAATTCTAATTTAAATAGGATAACACTAATCATAATTTTAATATGATAAGATTAATCTAATAAATAGTCATTCACATATTATTTAATATTTTTTTTGGATAATTATCCTTATGAATATGTCTCGTTAAAATCTTGCTAAGAAAAATTCAGTGGGATAAAACTTAGCGAAGGAAAAAGAGTACAATATTTATAGGTAACTTCCCCTCAAAAATACAACTTACTAAGACATATTTTTAATTGAACGCATATTAATATTGTGCAAATATTTTTTAAAAATTGATGTCGGTAATGCCTTTGTAAATAAATCTTTTGGATTATCACTTGAACGAACTTTATAAACATTTACTTTTTCTTCTTTCATGAGCTCATGAGTATAAAAGAAATTTGATGATATATGTTTAGTTTTATCACCTTTTATGTAGTCTTTCTTGATTTGTACAATACATGTTGCATTATCTTCATGTAATATTATTGGTTGGTTATTTTCTATAGGTAATCCACATGATCTTCTAATATGTTCAATTAAGCTTCTCAACCATACACATTCACGACTAGCATCATAAATAGCTAATAACTCTAAATGATTTGATGAAGTAGCAGTGATTGTTTGCTTTACATATCGCCATGAAATAACAGTATTATTACATGTGAAGATATAACATGTTTGGGATCGAGCTTTATAAGGATCAGAAAGATATCCAGCATCAGCATATCCTGCCAATTCAAACTTTATTCCTTTCGAAAAAAATAAACCCATATCAGATGTACTACGTAGGTAGCGTAGAACATATTTCACTCCATTCCAATGTCTTCTAGTAGGAGCTGAACTAAATCTTGCAAGCAAGTTAACTGCAAAAGCAATATCTGGTCTTATATTGTTTGCAAGATATAAAGGTGTCTCTATTGCATTGAGATATGATACTTCATAATCAAGAATCTCTTCATTATCTTCTCGAGGGCAAAAATAATCTCTTTTTACATCAAGAAAATAAACAACTATTGGAATGCTTAATGGATAAAATTTATCCATATAAAATTGTTTTTAAGATTTTTTTTCAATATATGATGATTGATGGAGAAGAATTTCATTTGACAGATATTCAACTTCAAATCCAAGATAAAATTTTATTTTTCCAAGATCTTTCATTTCAAATTCTCTTGCTAATAGTCTGCAGTAATTGAGATCTCTTCTGGAGTTCTTACTATATTTAAATCATTAACATAAACTGCAACTATGATAAATTTTGTATTTATCTTCCAAATAAAAATACATGGGCAAATTAAATTATTTTCATATCTATTTTCTCTAAGTATTTAAATAGGCGACTATACCACATCTACCTAGCCTATATCAGAATTTTTAAACTCAATATAATATATTTATCAAGATATTATATGCTCTAGGTATCTTGATGCTTTAGACATCTTAAATCCTTCAGGGATTTATATATATATATGTCATTATCTAATTAACTATATAAGTAAATTGTCACAACATCCATCAAATATATGTCAAGCCTTTCAAATGCTATCAAACTGATAAAAAAATCTAAAGATAATAACATCCATGATAGGAGAATATATCTTATCATAATATATATAAGAACTTTATGAGAATTCTTATACCACAAGTTGTGTCTTATATATCATAATTTTATTTAACTCATTTTTCTTAAGAGCTATATGAGTAAATTATTATAATATAATGTCGAGCCCTTCAGTGGCTACAAAACTAAGTTTAAGAGTAATTGTATTCATAATAGAGAAAATGTACTTTTTCACAATTTCATATGATTTTTTTCTTTTACATACAATACTGATAGGTATGACATCTTCTGATGTCTAGACTACTGGTCTAAATATTATTTGTTTAGCAAATAAATCTAGCTCGGCCTTGATTATTTTTCATTTTGGCTAATTACTTCGATGTAGATAATTTTAAATATTTTTATGCTCAAGCATATTTTAATAATTTCAATAGCAACATATGCAAATATATTATCAACAATAATTTCATCTTTTTCACATATTTTTAGATTTTAAGGAGATCTCATAATTTTTTCGGTACCGGAACTACTTATTGGGTTACTTCTATAGAAATATATGGTTATTGACTTATGTTACTTTTGACCTCTTCAGGAGTGTCATTTTGAAATTATTCATTTCTCCTTATCTCAAAAATTAATATTTTAAACTAAGTAGTCTACTATGCTTCTGACGTATATTATATTTATTAGTTGTCACACTAATAAGATATCCTATAGGGATAATCAATCGAGCAAGAGTATTAGCAGTTAAAATATGTGATTTGAATACCTACTGAGTATTTATAAAAATATCTGATAACTGATTTGTAACATTATGCAAACAAATTAGTTTTTGAACTTTCAGTTCACATTGATTTGTGTATGTATCAAGATTGGATAAAGTTGGTGTATTCCAACTAATCTATTATGCTTTTGACTATTTACTTTTATCTCCCCTTAATGGAGTGAAAACTAACTCACTAAAAATCTTGCTCTAGAAAATTTATAGGTAAAGGTCTATAATATCTAATGTAGGCAATTAAAACCTATATAGATATCAATATAATATTGATAATTCATTTTATTTCTTTAAGGGGATGCAGTAAGAATATATACACTGCAACAAAAAAATTTAATATCGCAAATTCTAAATAAGACATATTAATTCAGATAAATACAAGTTGCAAAATAAAAAACTTGTGATATGCAGACAATCAAATACAAATTAAAGGCGCAATATAAACAATAATATGTATCCAAGCATATATTGAAAGTTTTAATTTCATAAGCATAAGAATAATAACTGATCGTAAAATCTTAATAATAATTTAACTAAATCATATCGAGTATAAACATATGCAATAAAATTTTTAATAGTAATATAATCATAAAATACTTTTCAAGTGAACTCATATGCATTATTGTTGCGCTCGAATTAACTCTACCACAAAGCGTCACTCGCAAGTATACGAGGTAGCTGTAGCAAAGGTGATCGCCCCAAGGTCGTCTCACAAGGAAGCTAAAGTAGCTAATTATTTATCAGATTGAAAGTAACAAGTAATGAAGAAATTGAAATTGCTAACTAATGAAGAAGATTGATTGAAGTTTAAAATGAATAAAAGTAAATTAAGCTGATGTTTTGATTCACTTGATAGAAAGGTCTATGATTTGCACTTCTATACTACTTATATGTATGAACGGTTATTCCTCTTAACTAATTTAATTTCAAAGATTAAATCTCAAGCAACTTAATTAATCGAGTCAAGTAAATAAGCTCTCGCATTCAAACCTCTTTCAACTAATCTTGTTATGATTGAAATAATCTGTTTAATAGGTTATATCTCTAATTCACCTAAGTCCCTAATTGAATTGTTCCAGCATTAGACTTCATCTCTCAATCCATCATCTAATACCTAAAACACATAATTGGTGGCCAATCAATTATATATTAACAATATTTCATTCAATAAAGGCTTAAAGAAATAATTGAGTTAAGAGTAATAACCAATTCATACAATCATAGCAAATCCATACAAACCCTAGACTAGATCAAATTAGTTCATAATGTTATCAAACATACTCATCTCATTAATAATCAAAGAAATCAATTTAGACATGATAATATCCATAAATACAATTCCAATGAAAATAAAGAGATAAAGTTTAAGAACAAAACCAAGTTACAAACTCCTTGAAGCTTCTGAAGAATCTCTTGTTCAAATCTTGCAAGAATGATGTATCAATGGCTAGAACAATCTAATCTAAGCTAGTTTAATCCAAAGTGTAATAAAAAATCAAAGAAATCTAATATGAAACCCTAAGTTCTTCTCTTTGACGGCTCAATCCAAACTCAAATTCTCCACCCCCAAACCCTAGCTTCTTTTTCTCTTTTATACGAATTCTCCGCTTTAAAAAAAATTTCTCTACGTCTTTGGTTCATGAGAGACACGGCCAAGTTGGATGAGACTTGGCCGTGTTAGTGGTCTTTAGAGGGACACGGCCAGTGACTTGGCTGTGTCCCTTGCCTGTGTTTGCTTCTGTGAGAATTGCTCTTCTTTGCTTTGGATTTTGGTGAGACACGGCCAAGTTAGAGCAACTTGGCTGTGTTGGAGCATTTTTGGAGGGACACGGCCAGTGACTTGGCCGTGTCCCTTGCTTGTGTCCCTCTATGTGTCTTGATCTTCCTTTTTAACTTGATATGGGACACGGCCAGTGACTTGGCCGTGTCCTCTGCATGTGTCAGCTACTGTCCATTTTTCTTCTTTTTGGTTCCTTGGCTTTTTAACCTAAAACAAGACTTGAAACAAACTTTAAACAACAATTAAATAACATTAACCAACAAAACATAAACACACACTAAAAACTAGGACAAAAACGACATAAACACTGAAATAAACTAAAACTACTAAAATTAACGAAAACACTAAATAAACATATTAAAACTAACAAAATATCTAAAGAAAACAATAATTATCATAATAAACAAGACACAAATCTATAACAAAAACTAATAAAATAATTATCTATAAAAATTATCTTGATGTGATAATCAAGAATCATTAACCTTAACTTTATAATTTGAACAAGAAATTTAGCAAAAGCAATATTAGGAGTTGACGATAGACAAACATATGGTCATCTAGTTGAAGTGTGGATTAAAACCATAAAGTAATTAAATGGTCTATAAGGTTGATGGATAGGATCACAAATATCTTTATGTATTTTTATAGAAATTCAGGGGACTCTAAATGTAATTTAGTTGGTGAAGGTCTCATAATTAATTTATCTTTAATACAAGAAGCATAAAAATAATCATCAAGCAAAATTATTTTTTAATTTTTTTTAGTGAATGTTCATTTGTATTTTCAATAATACGTAACATTATATTTGAATATGGATGATCAAGATGATCATGCCAAAGGATAAAAATTTTAAGATCTATGTACTTCTGGTGCATATAGTATAACTCAGCCATCATTATTTTTTATAAAGTACAATATAGTTAAGAAATTTAACATTTTTTTAATATGAACTTCTGGTTCAAATTTATAGAGTTAACATATAAAAATTCAATATCTCTTTCACTTTGTTTCAATAGAATATCCATTGCCACGTATTCTTTAAAACTTAATAGATTTTTTTCAGGATCTATTTGAATACAATGCATCATTGAAATATTATTTTGCTCAAATTATGAATATAAGGTGAACTCTTCTATAGTCTTCAACTATATTTGCAGAACCAGATATCATATTAACATTAATTTCTATTAATGTTAACTATAACAAATATTTTCTAATTATGAAAAATTATGAGAATTACATCAACATATATCTTTTTAGCGCTTTTGATTTTAAAATTGGTAGAAAAAAAATTTCACTATAATTTTTTTTATCAAGATCTCGTTCATGATATTAAAAATATATCACATTTACTTCAGGGAATAATGTCAAAATAGTTGGACTAGTTTGATTATTTTTCATCAAAAGCTAAAAATTTTATTTAGTTATATGCAAATAAAAAAAATTAGTTTAAAATATTTTGTAATTCTTTGCTCTCGATATAGCTACTGTAGGAGCATATTTGAAGCATGAAAAATTTAATATTTATCAAAAAAATTGTAATAATTAATAATGAGATAATCAATTTTTAATTTTTCATTTGAGTAATAAAAAAATTTATTAATTCTAAGCGATTCTGCGATGATGCTTGATTTCCTTTTCATAGTATCTCTAAAATTTATAATATCAAGGTGAATCTTATTATTAAGTACCCATAACATATAATTTCATCAGAAAATATTAAGGTAATAAATTCAAGTTTTATTAAGAACTTGAATCAAAAACCACGAAATATGTATATATATATATACACGTTAAATTCAAGTTTAAATCCATTGGTTAATGTGTATAAAAAATAAGAAATTTACATCATATTCGTAAATCCAAGTCAAAAACATGTACAGATGTCAATTATTTTTACGTATATATAATACTTAAAGCTGACAAATAATAGAACAACAGTACATATATCATTGTAAATATATTAACGAAATATGTATTATTATTGTAACAAAACCTCTTTATACAAGAGATATATATATTAAAAAAAAAAATTCATAATATTTTTTCTTTTTTCTTAATGATTCAACATAAAGAGATTTGATATTACTTAATTTGAAAGATATAAAATTTTTCTTACAAATTAGAAAAATTAAATCTTTCTCCTTTTACCATTATAATTTGAAAGAGATTATTGTGTTAATGACGTGTTGTAAATAAAAGAAGAAAAAAGATATATAAAAAATGAGAAATTAGAAAAATCTCTTTATTATCAATTATTTTTAATGAACCATTTATAATGGGGTATTTATAGTGGTATAAGTACAAATTAGATAAGAAGAAATATTACAATTAAATTCTAATTTAAATAGGATAACACTAATCATAATCTTAATAAGATAAGATTAATCTATTAAGTAGTCTACATATTATTTAACATATTATATATAATATATATAATACCAAAACGTCCGTTGTTGATATAATATTGTCATGTATTATAATTTTTAAAATTTTAAATTAATTATAATAGATATAATTATATATATTTATATTTAGCCATATGTATAAGTGGTTGAAACCAAAACCTAATATAACAATCATATTTGGATTTTATTATAATTATATATATATATAGACATTTATAAGTGGTTGGTTTTAATTTTACTAATACAATATATATAAGTGGTTGATGTTGATTATATTAATAGAGTATATATATTGTAATATTTATTATAATAATTATTATATTTATTTAAAGAGTTTAGACATGATTATGATATTTTATTTTATATAGAATTATGATTAATTATCTATATATCTATATATAGTACTAAAACCCTAGCTATTACATTAATATGAAAGCACCCAACTTTATTTTAATTATGAATATCACGAAACACAATTCAATAGCTCAGCAACATTGTACTTCTGCTTCTGCTTTCCAGGAACAAGATACGCACTCCCACAAATGAATAGCACAGAAGATATGCGGTCGAATGACCAAAACTACGTCGATCGCGTCATCTTCAGGGAGCCTTAATCTGTTTTTTCTTTTGGCATCTAACATGGGATGAATTTTGAATCGTGTTGTCCTGATACAGTTAGGTTACTTTGGAGGTCAAGTTAGTATGATGTATGAACACGCATCATCAGACTTTTTAAGTTTTTTCAGGCATGAAGAGATATCGGAAACGAGAATCAAATGGAAGAATGCCACAATTGCGAGAACCAAGCAGGCTTTTTTGCCGCCTTTGTGAAATGCATTGCTCAACAAAGGCAGCCTGGGCAGATGGGAGATAATGTGATATCCAAACTGCCAAATTCGAGTCGTCAACAAAGCCTTTGGCAAAACAGTGTAGCATTGTTGGCACCAACAACTTCCCTTTGTTACTATCTCCAACTGAAGCTCTTAAGAAATCATCCTGGGCTTCTTGAAGCTCCTCTCTCACATTCTTAGCAGTGTACACTATTACCTGCATTTTAAATATATATTTACTAGTATCATCTATCTATAAAAAAAAATGCATTTAGCATATAGCAACACAAGTTTAATTACAGCAGGTGATGAGAGCATTCCACAGCTAAGAGCAAATGCTACAAGTGGTTCATGTGTGTCTATTGCAGACTTCCGCTGTTCCCCTGATACCTTCAGCTTGCGAAGAGCTAGAAGCAAAGACTGGAAATACCATTCACTGCCCAGTGTTAATCAGGAAAAATGATGTACAACAAGAAAAAAAAAAAGTGAACAGCCCATTGGCATCATCAAAGAAGGTACATACAATTTGTGGCCTGTGGAGAGGTGGTTTCATCTTCAAAATTACATACTCAATGGCCACCGCACTGAAAGACTGCCCTTCGACAGTATATGCAGCCTGGAAGAATCAAAATACCTCCTCTATAGATGATCGCAAGTATGAAAACCAGCAACCAATCACATATACAATGATTATACCTTGAAAATTTTCCATTTGGTAGCAATATTTAGAAAAGATATATCTAATGATACCGAGTCTAATCAGGATTTAAGAAACCTATTTATTGGCAAAAGAAACTCAGGAATTACAAAAGTTCCCAAAAAAAAAAACGTACAAACCATTTTCTAGTTTCCGCACTTGTGATGTGGGATTTTATAGTACTGAGTTAGTCTACATAACCACTAGCCATTTCTCTACATTTTCGATATGGGATCTTTCCCTCTACGTATAACATGCTACCTTAAACTCCTCAAGCTAGATCATTTTATAAGACTATTACACACAACACAATGACTCCCTATGCCTCTAAAAAGAAAAAACAAGCAAGTTGTATAGGGGAAAGAAAAGGAATGAAAATGTTGTGTTACAAATCAAACCTTTTGCATCAAAGAAAAGAGCTTCAAATCACTTCTTGGAACTCCATATGTCAAATATGCCTGCAATAATTATTGAGAAGAAAAATGAACACTTTAGCCTGTTCATCATATGGAACCCTAGTTTCATTAGCTATACTAGAAAATTACATGTCATAGAAGCAAGGAGACCCACATGCATGATCAGAGCATTAGACAAGTTGATCCAGAAAGCAAGCTTCTCATTTTGTGTCAAGTGGATAGGGTTCACTTTGGCCAGTTGCTCAACAAGAGTCATGTTCTCCAAAGTCCAAACAATACAACCAAAACAAGATTTGTCAGATGTGATTCCAGAAAACAAGATTTATAACAAGTTCATAAAAAAATAACAAGAGCACAAGTTTATCAAAATATTCAAGGTTTTACAAATGTTTCTTCCAGCATGAGTTAAAACTGTGCATGTCCTCGACTAATCACAATAGATTAACAAAAGAATAGACTGGAAAAGCATATAGGAAGAAATTTTAGCTGACAACTTGTGAAATACAACAATGCACAGGAAAAGATTGAATGAAACAGGAAAAAGTTCAGACTTTCCAGGTCCTTAACATGACATCTCCTAAATATTAAGCAATTATATGAAATCATCAAATTATTGTTGTTGCTTGGGCATCATTTCTAGATAAAGGGACATTCAAAGGATGAAAAGAAGATGGATATCACGAACTAGAACAAGTATAATATGTGAAAAAAGATGTTGAAACCAAATTGTACCCTGAGATGTGGAAGCCAATGTAAGAAGAATGTCAAATTGCAACAAAAAAAAAAGAAGCAAAATGATGTACTCAAGCAAAACCCCCTAGACAGACAGATTGCAGATGCCTTTCTAGATCAGAGCTACTTGCAAAATGATTTTCATTATGTTCTTTAGTAATCCTAAAATTATAAATTGCTAAGAGGCAAATGAGAAAAGACCTAAACTTCAACAGCACATCATACCTGAACCTCCCTAATGCCCCCGAGGTATATTCTAATTGCTTCTTCCCAACTGACATCCAAGACACTTCAGTTGCTAACCATAGTTTCCAATGTCTGCCCAGCTCAACTTCCCTTGAACTCTATAGGGATTAAAGACATTCTCTGAAGCCAAAACCTCAGAACTACTCTGTATATCAATTTGGGGGCTCTGCGCCCATGATGAGACCATTGGGTGCTCAGACAATGACCACCATGATGAATTGGAAAAATATCCTCGAGGGAACACCAGTGAGGATTGGCTTTCCAGTGTAGATCACTTGGATGGTATAGTAGAATCTGCCAGAGACATGAATATATTTTTCATACATCTTACCATCTCCTCTGAAAGTTGATTAGGGTAATCCCAGAGGCCCTTGGGTGAAAATCCTTTTGGAAGCTTCTTGTGCTCTACAGGTTGAGCAGGTTCTGTATTCATTTTCACAGATAATTTGCCATGGAAAATTACAGTCGACTTCACTGCATGCTGATCCAAAAGATCACATATTAATTGCCAAGTACTCCAGGAATAAATTTCTGGAAAATGTTCGCCACCACCCATTTTAAATTAATTCATATATTTTAAAAAAATATCATCCAATGTATCATAATTTCAATGATTTAAGGTATGAAAACAGATTTCCACTATGACAATATCTATATAATATTTTTATATCTGCCAAAAAACATGCAAAATAAATTTGCAGGTCCAAACCAAAAACTGCATCAGCCTAACATGAGGTCGAACCAAACAAGTAACTCCAGACCTAACAGACCATGTTGAATGGAATAGCAAATTTAGGACATAATACACAATATTAAACAAAACAGAGCAGGACCACAATGACAGTAATGAACATAAGATGGAAGGAACATATTCCTATGAGGATGGATGGGAATATACGAAAAGGTTTCACTATGTTATTATCAGCTCAATAGGAACTTTCTAGGGGTAAGCTCTTTCAAAAAACTATCTATAAGTTGCATTTTAGCTCTCAAAGAAGGTGCTTTTCTTCACTTGCCCTACTGATACCCTGCTGGGATCACCTCATAGCTCCTGGAGACAATTGCTCCTCTACCCCCCTTCTGACCTTCCCTAAATTCTTTCTATAATACGTAGTCCCAAAATCCCTCACAGGCAAACCCACATCAGTTCATCATGATAATTGTTAATGACCCTTGACATTCCCTGTCCACATGAACTATTATAACCTCTGGTTTATAAATAACACTCATCAACTTCTTCAGAAGTATATATTCACAGGACCACAATCATGTAACAGCCTACACATCTTCCGATGAACAGCTCAGGTAGAATGTGGATAAGTGCTTCCATAAAGATAGAAGCTCTTCAATGTTTCAACGTAACAGGATCCTATTTTGGTAACTAAACAAACAATATCACTATCCGCTTTCCAGTAAGCAATCTCGTCATAAAATAGTTCTTCCACAAAGTCAAATATATGAATTAAGCATTGAAAGCCATTAAAATATCTGATATAGTACTTCATTCCAAAATATGGAAGTTTCAAAATTTACCATTCATAACGCCACCGTCAATGTCTTCTAAGTTGTTCAATCTCGTTTCAGCTTCATCAAATTCATCAGTAATTTCATCAGTAATGTTATTCTTTACCACCCTTTTCTCTTCAGAAGTATTATAACAAGAATTATGCAATATACTCTTCCATAATTAAATATGCTAAATATTCCACCCAAACTGCTCATAAGTACAGACAAATGATCCCTAAACAATCAGATGATAATAATAATAATTATAATAATAATAATAATAATAATAATAAACTTATTCAAGAACAATAAGATGAACCACTAGAATTACCCCCATTAGAATCTCCTTCATGAACAAATGGAAAAATTACCGATGCCGTCCAACTCCTTCAGGGAATAGACTTAAATAGCACTATCCAGTTTCAATTTGTTACTACAATTTAGCAGATAAATTTAGGTACTTTTACTTGTACACTTCATCTATTTATCAGATCAATTTCATCCATTCATCCACTTAGACCAGAAAATTTTCACTTTTTGCCAATAAAATGTGAAAACCAAACAGAAACATTGCAGACTTCACACAAGGAAATAGTGGCAAACTGCTTAAAGGGTTGATGCTCTAAAAGTACAATATGCTACACCTGTCATCAAGCAAAAGAACTTAAAGCTACACAGACAAAAGGAACCCAGACAGATACCTCCATTTCTGACCGTGTACAAGATGCGTCACAGCTAGATCCAACGTGGTGGCCTTCAGATGAGATATCCTCTTCAGAGTGATGAATTACAGGATTATAATGCTTCAGACACATCAAAGAAGATGAAATCTGGAAAGTCAGAAAATGTCACAATTGCATAATGATTTGGCATATGAAATATGATATCCACATCACACATTTAAGACATGCAGTATTTAGCTAGATAACTAGCGCAACAAATTTAATAATAGCAAGAACAAGCAAAGCATTTACTAATAGCAAGAACAAGCAAAGCATATCCACATAGGAAGTGAAAAAATACGCTTGGAATATGTGTAAAATTTTCATAATGATATGAGAGTGGCACTTCATTTCAGGGTTCATAAATTCTTTGCTTGAAATAATACATCAAATCATTGCATATACTTTCACTTTGTCCAAATCAATAAAATCCAAGAAAATGTGAGCTTCAAAGATTTAGTTCAAACTTTAAACAATAATTTTGCTTCTGCCAAGACCAATCTTTGGACATTGTTAAGGAATATTTGACAGCCTTAAAATGGAGAGTTGTGTGATAAAAAAATGGCAAGTTCACGTCCACCAGAAAGAGGAAAAAAATATTGATCAACAAAGGATAGTAAGAGAATGGGATTAACAACTAACAACAAACATCGCCACAAGGATGATAGTAATAGAAAGAGCATCTAATCTGAAAATTTAAAGCAGCAAGCAAACAATATAATATCTAGTCCAAAAAGAGGAGAAAAAAGGTTACTGCTGCTTTTGGTGTTTCAAGGGAGTAAAAAGGTACAGACTGGAGAAATGACGTGTCAAAAGAAAAAGATTAATTACTGCTGCTTTTGGAGTTTCAAGGGAGTAAAAAGGTACGGACTGTGAAGCTGAATGCCTCAAACGATATTCAGCAAGCCTCCGCTCATTTCTCTCTTGACTAAGATGGAAATGCAAAGCAATAATTTCTTGCTCCAGTTTTGAAACTGTGACTTCAAGTACTGCAATAGTGGATAGGAGATCCTGAGCCTGAGGAAACATAAGGAAGAGGTTTTCGCAATAATCAAAAACTCCTAAAGGAAACCCTATTTATAAATGAAAAGAAACCATAATATGTTGACTAACAAACAAAAACAATGCAATCTGTAAAAGTTCCTGTTTTAAACATCAACTGACCAAGATATAACAATTTGTAGTAAAGAACAAATTCTCTTTAATCTATTATATGCAATCTTAATAATTACTTATCCTAGCTCCAAACTCTAGAATTAACGAGTCTCCATGAATGCTACTGGATGTTGCTCACAGTCCGTTTCAACACTTCTCCACTATTAAGATGCTTGTGCAGACATCACTGCAATATTAGTTGGCTAAAGTTTAGGTGACAATTGAACATCAAGGCTGTTCCCTGCCCATACAATATTTCAAGATTACAAAAAATCAGTTTGATCAAGGTTGTCACTCAGGATTTCCAAGTCCATAATTGCAATGAGGAACTATGTTTTTAGTAGCACAATTATGATTCGGACCATCTAAACAAGTTGAAGAGTAATTACAAGAAAGCATTCATGAAGCCACCCAAGTCAGTTCAAGGTTATCAATCACTTCAAAAGGAAGGAAGAATTTGGTAATAGACATCCAGTATCAACTCAGAATATACCATGTGCACAGAATGTACATGCGACGAAGACAGAATATACAAATCCTGATATTTCTTGAACTCAACAATCACCAGGACAAAGAGAAATATTAATTTATCTAAATTAACACAATTCTAGTAAGCACCTCATGGAAATTGTTTGTCAGATCGAGTATTAACATATAATGATACACATATACAATTGAAAAAGAAAAAGAAAATAAATGCAGCATACATGATGTGTGAGGCACGATGCAGAGGATAAGTCTACAGCATTTTTTCCAATAGCTTCTTCCAGAATAGCATGCATTTCCATCTCTTCTCGCAACTGCTGTTTCAATCTTTGAAAAAGGGACATGATTAAGGATTTGATATGGTATCAATTGAGTAACTTCCAAATAAGATTTAGAAAACTATTTCTAAGATTGTGAAAGATATCAAACAGTAACATGCTTGTTCACTGCCAACTGAAGCAGCTAAATCAGTTCTTAGAAGCAAGTATTCAAATATTACCAATTCAACCATGTTCCCATTTCACTGAGGGGTAGAGAGTGTGCATGTGCCATCATTTCATATTTCCACAATTAGAATAAAAAACTTCAATAAAATAATTTTCACCATAATAAGAAAAATATAACACCTACATTTTCCATACAAACTATTTAGGAGTTACCTAAGCGACACTCCTTGCCATGAAGATCCTAAATTATTCTCACTTCTATTGTTTGGATTTGAAGGCAAGAAGAAAAATGAGTGGCGAGTTTGTTTATAATGGTGAAATTACAATTTATCCTTTGCTTGTCTAGTTAGAGAAGTCATAGAATCTAATTCCATACTTTCATTTACTTTACTACAGCCTTGGTGAGAAAAAATTTTTGGTGGACCCAAAGAGAAAATTTTCTTCCATTTTCTCTCCCTCCACTATCCTCCCTCTCCCAAACAAAGTAAAAAATGGAATATTTCTGAAATTTTCCTCCCCATTTTGTCTCCTAATTTCCTCTTCAAAAACATTGCCTTAAGGCTTAAAACATCTCAAGACTCTGCCTTCTGGAACTCTCCATACCTCAAAATCTCTGTGGAATAGTATCTTATTTCTAAAGGATCCTGTGGAACTTTCTCCTTCTGGACAATAACTTCTAAATATCCACACCACCTAAAAGCAAGGAATTTATTGTGCTTGAGCTAATAAGCACGCTCGAAGAAAGTTTGGCACAACTCTTACAAATCACCTCTTTTCAACAATTAATGACAAAGGTCCCATCAGAATTATTTGTAAAAGCCACATTACCGAAAACCCATATCAATCACAAAAATCCAAATGTTCTCGGCCAGGATGACAAAGCGCCAAGGAATCAATGTATAAGCACCATCTGCTGTCTTAACAAATAAGAAATGCCTTATTTTAGATGCTGAAGAACGCATAAGCAGTATGCACCAAAGCATCCTCCATTTCAATGCATCTCAGTGGCATTCTATGCGCCTGACTACCATCCCAAAACATTATGTTCTAAAATATGAACACCACTGTTAAGTATTTCATGGAATCCCTTTCTTGCTACATGCCCATAAGAAATATAATAAAACAGACACCAAATTATGACAACCACAAGGCTTCAGGAATGGTGAATTCACATCCTTTTCTAGTTGGATTCTCTAAGGAAAAGAGCTATTGCTTTTAATGTATGATCCGAAACCTTTAGCTCCAACAGTAACATAGTTCACCTGAAAAATCACCAAATTTATTATCATTGTGAACAGTTATTTAAACACCTAAAACAAATCAGCATTGCAACAAATTACTTAGGCAAAGTAATCAACTTCAAGATAGATTGCCAAAAAGCTTACTGTTCTGGTGAAAAAACTAGCTCATGCTTTCATAATAGACAAAAAACGAGGTGTTCTACTGTTCTAGCTGAAGTCATCATTTTTCTCATCCAACACATGCATATCAATCATAACCTACTTATTGACTACAAAGTAAGCAGTTCTATTGACGACACTTATAACAATGTAGAAGCCTCAAAATTGATAAGCCAAAAATGCACACCAACATCAAGTAGCCAAAAATCTCAAAATCCCTTTCAGCACTTAGTTCTTTTGTCTTTATCAACATGAATAAGCCCATCAACTCTGCCCCTTTACCAAAGGAAAATGAGAAGCTCATTAATACTGACCTCCAATGGAGAATTATCGTTCTGAAGCTCATCAATAAGATCTAACTGAGCTTCTGAATCACTACAAATCGAGCTAGAATGCAAAAAATGGGAGGTGCACTCACTTCTGTAGTAAATGCCATTAAAAATTAAAGGAAGCATTAGAAAAGCATAGAAGCCATAGCTCAATTCATATATCAGGAGACGAGACAAAGGCAACAAGTAGTGGTCTTACTGGCTCAAGGCAGACTGCATAAATGGAGAGTCACACATCCTGTGATCATGGGGTTTTGGCTTTGAAAATCCCAATCACTTTGACCTCTATACCCAGAAAAAAGTGATGCCCATGTACGAACAAGCATTAGTAAAAACCTACAAATTTAGTCCAAGAGAAATGGTTTGAAATCTAAGAGAGGACTAATTATCAAATAAAAAATGAGTAGGATAACATGAAAGACGGAAGAAAATGAGATGCCAAATTAGAGAAAGAACCGTGTCACTTGGGACCATGTAATGAGGACAAACAAATTCATGAATGCTACAGGTACCAGTCATTTTCAACACAACCGTACAAATAAAATTAATACCAACTGTGAGCTTTAAGCAGTTTCTCTTTCAAATCAGTCTCTACCAGCATAACTAGAAATTAAGCCCCAAAAAACAGAAAAGGAAAATGACCAAATAGCAAGATGAGTGTAGGGTGACCATCTTTTGTGCACAAGCATTTTCACTACATGAAAATCAGAAGGGAGTAAAAAAGCAGTAAATCCCAAAAAGAAAAAAAAAAGATAATTAAAACAGTTGTCCATAATGGTTAAAATGCAAAAAAAAAAAAATCACAAAGGGGCAAAGTGGAAAGTTATAAGCAAGAAGGTCAACACTTGTTCACAAAAATACAGTTATAAGCAAGAAGGTCAACACTTGTTCACAAAAATACCCAGAAAAGCCTTTCCAAATGAAGCTTACTTTTGGACTCTTTTTTTTTTTTCTTTATTTGAGTTTGGATATTCATAAAGAGGCAGCAGCAATGGATAGAAAGCTTTGCAAAAATGGTCTAATCTATAAGACGATGTCGATGATGAAGTAAAAAGGCAAAAGAACAATCTAAAAAAGACAGATACAGTGATCCCTATTTCAGACAAGTATATTCTCACAGTAATCAATCAGAAAGCAAAACTCGAGCCATAAACAGTACATTGCATCATTACTCCCCTCGAGTCTCGAAAATTTTCAGATTTGGAATACTCCACGGAGAGAGATGATTGCAAGAATGTCTACGATCTTTCTTTCTTTCTTTCTTTTTTTGTTTAAAAAAATTTTCAGCAGTGAATTAAGAGAAAAAAAAAAAGGGTAGTCGCCTGTACAATCCAAATACCAACTTGAAGCATATAATTGCTGGCTTCATGGCCTTTTTCTTCTCTTTTTTGCAGGAAAAGGATTCTTCAGCTCACTCGCAATCAAATATGTCAACTTTGTTTCTCTACTGAAATTCAAAAAAGCTTGGTTTCTCTAGAAAAATTAGCAAACAAACAAACAGCAAATCACAGAGATTTCAAAAACAAGTCCACTCTCCAAAGTCCAAACTTCAAATGTCATGACTTTCTTTTTTTTAAAAAAATATAAAATAGTGTAGCCTTTTTTGTCTGTTTATGCACAAATAACAGCAATTGCCTATTGCTTTGCTGTGCTGGAAAAAGCCAAAAGACACCCCAGTGACTAAACTCCGTATTTTCAGAATTGCAACTTTGTTTTTTGAAATTTGACTTAACCACTTTTTAACCTTTGGATTTTAGATTCTTATATTTCATTTAATTGAATAAAAATTTTAAAAAAATTACTATATAATTTTATTTGATCAATAATATTATATTTAATTATAAATAATTTATATAAAATAAAATATTAAATTTATTAAATTTTATTAATTAATTAATAAAATATTTTATTTAAAAACTATAAAAAAATATTTTATTAAAAAAATAAATTAAAAATTTTATATATCAAAAGATAATTATACTTTTAATGTAAGATATGATAAAATAAAAAAAATATATTATAAAGATAGTTTAAGTATAATTTAAAATTTTTTTATAAAATTAGATTACATCCAAATAATTTAATATAATATAGTAATATAATATTTTTTAAAAAAATATAATCTTTTTAATATATCTCTGTAAAATATATTTTTAGTACTCAATTTTTTGAGTCATTAATTTTTTTAATAATTTAACAAATACACTATTAGTAATTATTAAATATAATCAATCCATTGGTTATCACTTTTTTGAGCTATTTATTAATTGAATTAAATTTCAATTTTTTTAAAAAAAAATTATTATTGGGTTGTTTAAATTGAATGAATTTTCGGTTTAACATCGTGACTTAATATAATATTTTAACCAAGGATGTTAGAGTAATTATCTAATAATTTTTTTAATTGGTTAAAAAATGCTCTTTTATTTTTTTAAATATCCATTTAAGAAATATTTTTGTTCCTAAATACATGTCCATTTAGAAAAATAAGATATAATTGTTCGTTTTATTTTAATATTATCAGTACTTATTAAGCTTGATTACTTGATTATTAAATAAATATTTATTATTTGTGAAAGAGTATTTAAATAAAAATTAATAGTAATAAATAATTTTTTTAATATTAATGAAATAGCTGAAGTGGATATTTAAAAGAAAATGAAGAAAGTATTTATTATAAATTTACTTATTAGAAGATATGCTATAATAATCTTTTTTAACTAATATAAGATAAATTATTGAATATTATTTTTAATTTTTTTAAATATTAAATTAAAAAAGCAAAAATTAATCCTGAATCAACTACTCACAAAAAAAAAATATTTCACTATTAGATTATATTTCAGTATGAATATTATTTCTAATTAGTACTCTAAAAAACATTATTTAAATAAATAAAATTTCAATATAAATTAAACGACTGACAAATAAACGGGCAACCCAGCTTCAAATTTTTTATGTCCATCTGAACAAAATACAAAATGTGTACTAATAAAATATTTTCAACGATCGTTCTTTTTTCAATTTATTTATGACCAAAAATCACAAATGTCATAAATGATACAAATCAAGCAAATCGCAATTCAATCACTAATTTACAACAGATTCACAATTGCGAAGGCTTTCTTATGATCTTGGACTCGAGACGCCAACAAACAGTGGCCGCTACAAGTGCTGGGGTGGTACTATTGTCCTGGATTTTCGGCCATGATAGATTGATCTGGCTTCTCTTCCAGACGGCTCTTCTTCTCACATGTTTGTTTCTCAAGGCCACTTCTAACAGTTGCTTTTTTGCTTTGATGATGAAGAGGAGGAGGGTGATGATAAGTCGGTTTTAGACTCAGCTGATTGGGGATGCTGGACACCAACAGTTGGGGATGCTGGTGACACTTCAGAGTCTTCGTGGTGGGGATTAGTCAGTGATGACAAGCTTATGGGAGAAAGTAAGCCGCTACCAGCTTTCTGCTGCTCCTCCAAGATCTTTTGCAAATACCTTGCATGTTCCTCTATCCGCAGCTGAAGAGTTCTTTGTACCTATCGAAGGATATAGATACATCAGAACAGTTATCTAATCCAACGGACAGGATGAATTACTCTACCTTGCAAGAGTTGCAAAAGAAAAAAAAATAAATAATTGATAATTGGAATATTAACAATGCCCTGTCGCGAGAAATCAAGTCAGTTTGTGCATGTATTGTCATCCCAATAAATAAGAATCAAGATTGAATATGAAAGAGAAAACTCATGACAACCAATCATTAATCTAACAAGCAAAGGACAAAGGAGATCCCAGCTAAATAATGTAAAAGAAAACAAAAGTTTGCTTTGCAAAAATCTGTTGAGCATGTCTTAATAATTTTTGCTGCTTAAATGTTAATGTACATATGGCATACCTCAAGCTGTTCATGCAGCTGTTTTTGAACTTCCATTTGCATGCGCAAAGCCTCAGTAATTTGGATCATCCTGTGACAAGAAAAGACCAGGGAACAAAAACCAAACGAAGTTATATAATATTTATCATGTAAAACGGGAGATAGATGTGAAATTCTAAAGAAAAAACACATATATATATAAATAACGACCCTTTTCTTCGCCCATCAACCTCAGTGCTACTTGAAGTTGCTTTCTTTTCTTCAGAACATGAAGCCTTCTTCTCTATAGAACAAAAAGTAAAAACACGTCAACAATTCAAAATGCATTTGTTTTTTCTTTCTGAAAAACTCGAAGATGAAAATAACCATGAGCAGTCTGAGAAGAAACAACTAATTAATACTAATTAACACTGATTAACTCAGAAATAGTTGCCACCGGTGGTCATTGGTTTTTCAATAATTCATTTAGAAATTTGCTTTTAAAGCTAAGAAATAATGAGCATACATATGAAAACAAATGTGTCACATAGTCACACGCACATGTATGAGACATTTGAAGCAAATTATCCACTCTCAAGGTATTACCATGCATCATGTTTATCGTAAATAGTTTCTCAGATAGTAGAAAGATGTGATTATTAACGGGTAACTCAGCTAGCGGAGTAGCATGTGTATGTTTTGCCCAATAAGCAGAGTGGCAAGAGGAAAAGGTGCATTTGGCATTCAAGAAGGAGACAGAAACAAAAAGATTATCTTTGCCACCTAGGAAGAAACAAAAAGATCTAACCCAGAATAAATAACAAAGACCAAACATCTCAAACAACCTTCCCTGATGGCTGCTTGAATGTTTTTTCCTTTTGTAAACTAGAGAAATTTTAATGCCGTACATATTTTTGCAAATGAATCTCACAAGACTAACTTCAATCCTCTCAAATTGAAGCCACTCCAAGGGTTTGATGAGAGTACCTCTTGCTCGACACTATAATAAATTGGCAGCTGCAGAAACCTTTTATATATGCCATTCTTACAGCATACTATTGCATGGCTGAAAAGAAGACATAAATAGCTAACAGCATATTCCGCCCATGCCATGTCTTAAAATGGTATTTTATAACAGCAGTTACAGCACAATAAAAAATAGAAGGAAGAACAAAGAGATTAGGTGTTGCTCCAAGGTAGCTGGGAAGTCAATTACCTTCTTTTCTCTCTGGCAAGTACTTGGCAATTCGATATTTCTGAGGTAACAGAAAAAGTTACATTCTATTTTGTGAAATCAACACCTGTATGCAAGTCAACATAATTTTAGATAGGTACCTGCAAATGGCTTTTCACATGGTAGATGGTCAAACCTTCAGCATTCATTAGCTTTAGGACGCCTTTTGGAGTGGCCTCTGTTTTTTAAAAACAAACCAAAAATCATCATATAATAAGAAAAGTAAAGCAAAAGAAAAAAAAAACTCAGAGATATCTACAATCTAAGAATGTGTCAAAACAGCTAAAATTGGTTAAAGCTGTTACTATAAAATTCAAGAATCAGTTCCAATAACTCCCACAATAATCACTTCTTAGATACGATAGGCAGCACTTACTTTCAGCCCCACCAAGCTTGTTGACAGCCTCTACAAAGCTTTCATGAAGCTCCGGCGTCCATCTCATTCTGGCCTTGTGCACAGTGGCTGGCCCAGGAGAGGGGTGACTTGGAAGTGTATGCACAGATGGTTCCACAGAGACAAAATCCTGATCGCATGTCAGGCCAGTAGTTGATTGAGGTGTTTCATATATTTCCTTAATAGCATCATGGTCCAAAGAAAGACATTAGTAAATTGAAGATGATGCAGGTACATGTCCCCCCATCCAACACCTCCTAAATTTTTATTTTAAATTCGACTAGAACAACTTCAGAACTAAAATCATATACTAGGAAAAATTGAACTGTTTTAAGGATCAGGTTATGTTCATGCCCTGACACATTTGCAGTGCCATCCTCATGCTTTATATGTCCCTCTTATTGAAAAATAATAATAATAATATTTTTTTTCATGATGTCAAACTCTAACTAGAAAATAATGAGTGATAGCCATAGTATACTTACATCAACTCTGGGATTTTCTGCATGGTCTGCAAATGCTATGTCAAGTTCATCAGACAAAAACTGTAGATCCAATTGCTCGGTCAGTGCCAAATTGTCGCTCTCATGAAAAGTATCCACAGAAGTATCTCCAGGAAAATTAAGGAAGTCTTTCGTGAGAGTATCTTGATGCTCCTCGACATATGAATTGCTTATACCCCCACTAAAAAGCAGGGGAGATTTTGTTGAATCAACAGCAGAAATGGACTGACTGTATGTTGTAGGGTGCGGAAGAAATGGAAAATTTCTAAGATGCCGGCTAGTTTCACAGCTTGAAGAAGATGAAAGATATAAACTTGTACAGAAAACAGAAGAACGTTGAAATGTGCTCCTTGAACGTTGAGCATGAGAACCTGGAGACAGAGGGCTTTCTGGTCCAGATTTTATACAATATTTTGGAGGTTGGACGATACATGCTTGCATATTATTTTGACAACTCAGAGACTCCATCCGTATGAAAGGAGATGGATGCGAAGAAGAACATTCACTTGTCAAAGGAATTTGACCCTCTGGTTCAACCATAGAAAATTCGTGATTTGGCGATAGGGCAGTGAAATATGGTTGTGTGACTCCTTTACTAGACTCACTTTTTGTTACTGATACAATACCATAGTGATTCATAGTGGCAGTCTCACTTTATTCACCTATCAAATAACCGTATGCTATATGCCAAAACTTGGAAATGATAAGAGAAACTGGTTTACAAATTTCAGAACTTGAGCTTCTTTAGAATTTGGGCTAAAAAATGGAAGAACAATGAAGAAACAACATATTGTCAGAGTTTATATTCATTAGAGTTCCACCTCCAACAGTAGAATTACAAAGCTTAAATTTTCACAAAAGGCAGCATTTTCTTTTGTTTCTTTTTTTTTTTATTATCTTATTCATCACTAAGGCATCACATTTCTGCAACCAAGAACTTCCTTCAGCAATTAGGCATATACAGTGATGTCAGCTCATTTGGGTAACAAAAACCACCAATCAGTTGTCTTCTACATTTTACAGCAAGAAGTTAATCCACATATATTTGGAGGCCAAAGGAACTCCATCAAATCTATAAATAGATTAACAGCAAACAATCTTCTCCAACAAGAAATCTGTAAGCCAAACCCACCAGTGCTTAATGAACACTGGGAAAATATCACATCCAAGTTAAAAAAAAAATTCAGCCATTGACTACAATACACAAGATAATTTCATTTTCTTGCTTAACAAACCCACTTGAGAAATCTAATTTCTTTTTCTTGCATAACGAACTGTAAAAAATACTCACAAAATAGCAATCAACACAACCTTAGCAATACAATGGAATAATGAGTAATAGCAAAAGGGTAGAATAGAATAGAATAGGGCAGAAACAGGGAAGGGAATGACAGATAGAAAGGGGGAGAGATAGAAGAGAGAGAGAGAGAGATAGGGGATAATCTGTATTTTCTTTGACTGATTCCTCACTGTCACCATACACACTCATATATAATTCTGATGACATTTCCTTACATTCTGTTGGCATATTTTGTCCCTATCTACAAAATAATTCTTTCATCATTCCCCTTTTCATTTTGTCTCTTTGCTAAATTAACAATCAGCCTTTTCTTTCTTTCCTCTCTTTCTTCTCTTATATCTAACACAAACCCACTCAAGAAATCTTAATTGCCAGGTAGAGAATCTACAACAACAATATAAAAAAAAATTGATATCCAACAACTTGGCAAATGGCCATATAAGCAAGCGGTAAATGCACAGTATCAATTTACGGAACATACCACAGTTTAGTCACAAATGACATATTCACTTGCACACTATCGCTAGCAAAAAGGCCCTGTTACCAGCCAGCAGTATGCCTTCTAAGCAACTAAAACCCTCAATTGACCTGTGTGAACAGCTTACCCATATTGCATACTGTAGATAACAAGAAATGATTTTTTGGAAAAAAAAATAATAATAAGAACTGGATCATAAGCAAGGACAGCTTTTTTCAGCATTTTTTTTTGTCCATATATTATATCAAATTATCTATCCAATAAACATATCTATAAGGTGCCTGGCTTTTATGGCATCACTGATCTCAAGCATCTTGTGCTCTTCAGACACAAAATCTTCCATTGACTTCCTTGGCAATGTTAAAAAAGGCATTTCCACCATTCAAAAGTCCCTATGAATTAATTCATCCAAATACTAAATAGAGGAGAGCCTTAAAGCGTTTAAATAGTCAGGCAGAAAATAGGAACAGAAATAAATGGAATCCCCTCAAAAATACTAATTGTGTTCCATTATAAATGAAACCATCAAGGGCATGCTTCCAAATGCTAGAATAACAGAATTATTACATTGTTCATCACTTCGGGAAATGGGGAATAGCATATATTACCCAGACACAATATGAAATACAAATGCAGCTTGAGAATATACAAGAGAAACACCATTAAAACATCCATTACACTACCACAGCAGAGAACCTTCAACCAACTCCATAACCAGGTAATCACCACCAAAATTCCTAAGCCAATATTATAATCATCATTATTGCTTGCTCAATGTGTCATTATCACTTCCACGGCATAACCACTATTTTCTATTTTGCTCTGGTTGGTGCCAAGACTTAAGGCCAAGTGTTTATCAATATACCACTTCCATCAACACCAACCTGGAACAATCCCCACTAAGTCTCTAACTGGAGTCTAGAGTCTGTAGACCAGCATGGAAATACCAAAATTTTTCATAAATTTTAACAAGTTCAAATCATTTTTTTAATTCACAATTGTGTGTATATTTTCTGTTTCAAATATAGCAAGCTAACTCCACGTGCATCATTGGACACAAATCACAATATTAACTTGAACCAGAATAGCTATCAAAAACAAATAGCATATATTTTTGTCAGAGATGAAAAAGTAAACACATACGAGCAAATCTCCCGCACGGTTCAGGTATGAGAATGAGACCCAGCGAAAAGAATAACAGGAAATACCAGAAACAACTACAGAAAACTTTGATTTTCACTCAGTTATTACTTCACTAAATTATGGTTCAAATAAAAAAAAAGGGTCAGCGAAAATAAGGGGATGGATGAAATCTTTCATTAAGAAGACGACATTTCCAACCAAATCGATGCACAGAGGCACGCAACTTACCAAATACATACACTGAATAAAAGAAAAACAATTCATTTAAACTCGAAAATTTCCTCTCAAACTAAAAGAGAGAGAGAGAGAGAGGCTGATTAGGTGTGTGTATAAAAGAAAAACAATTCATTTAAACTCGAAAATTTCCTCTCAAACTAAAAAAAAAAAAAAAAAGACAAGCTGATTAAGTAAAAGTGTAAAACAAATACAAAATATGAAACATAAAATCCGCCATCTCAAAAAGAGAGGAGAAAAAATAAAAAAGAAACACATACACGTGAAAATAAATAAATAAATAAATAAATAAAAGGAGACTAACCTGAGACTAAGAGATCTTCCTGCTGTTGTTCTTGACATGGAATGAAATTAGGGAGATAAGATAGAAATGCTTTTATTTTTAGTAGGAATAAAACAATTACAAGAGTGGCTGTTGCTTCGAATCTAACATTGTAGTATATTGAATACAAAATCTACTCTCTTTTTTTACACAATAAAATTCTGGATTACTAAAGGTTTGAGCAGCTAGTGTTTGCGGGGAACGAATCAGTTTTATGTATAATAAACAAACAGAAGATTCAATTTTCATGATTCACCACCATTGCTGATGTGCTACTGGTTAGATTGATTCCTCACGCGCTCTTTATGGCCGGTGCAAAGCACACACCGTTATTATAAAATTAATAATTAGTGATGTTCATCACCAAATGGAAAAAATTTTATAAAAATAGTTTGCTGATGTCATCCTTTGATTATTTGAATTTGACTTTTTTTTGTACTTTATGCTCGTGGATTTAATTTTCCAAAAAAAAATATTATGTAAAATGTGTATTATTTATCACAATTATCGATTTATACCAAAAAAAAAATAATTTAATATTAGATAAAATACACATAATAAATAAATATTACTATAAATCCGTCAATTCTTATATAGAGGGTGTTTCTAGCTTTTTTTAGCTTATTGTGAATGAGTAATTTTTAAATTATAATCAGATTAAAAATAAGCAGTTAAGCATTTCTGTAAACTAGTTAATAATCAGTTTATAATCAGTTAAGTGTTCCTGTAAAATCAGCTTATAATCAGTTTTTAATTGCAGAAACTGTCAAAATGACCAAACTGTCCCTGAATTTATTTATTGTATAAAAATAATTTTTTAAATGTCAATTCAAAATTTATTTTGCAATAATAATAGTAATAATAATAAAATTTATTTAAGAAGAAATGTAAAAGAATTTTGATGGGAACTAAAGTGTATAGGGTAGGTAAATTTGAAATATTGAAGATTAAGTAGGGATAGTATGGTATTTTACTTGGGTAAAACTGCTTAAAAATAAGTGTTTAAAAAAATAGCAAAATTTAACTTTTAAAAATCTGATTAAAATCATATTATAATCTACTATTTAAATTTTTAGAAACACTTAAATAAATAATTTATAATCTAAAAACTGTTTATAATCAGTTTTGATCAACTTTTAAATTTTGAGAAACACCTTCATATTATGCGAGAAACCAATGACGAAGGCTGTAGATTATGGCCTTCGTAATTGTATTTTTGAATCTGACAATTTGTAATTAATCCAAACTGTTCAGAATCAGAAACAAGACTCCTGTCCCACCAAGATTGATTCTGAATATCAAGGGTCTATCTTCCTTCTTTCATGGATCTTCTCTTATGTAAATAGAATGAATGAATGGGGAATAAAGTGACGAATTGGATTGCACTGCAATTATAAAAGCTAAATTAAGGGTAAATTGGGCGGTACGAACTTCATTTTCTGTTCCTACTGGACTTTAATTTTGTTGGCTAATATATATGCTATTTATTTCTGTTCAAAAAAAAAATCTAAATCTGCTTGTTGATATATAATAAATTAGTACACATTTTGTTGAACTGCATAATTCTCTCTCTCTCTCTCTCTCTCTCTCTCTCTCTCTCTCTCTCTCTTTTCTAAGCATTTGAGATAAAAAAAAATGAATATTTTTATGGTTTTTAGATTAAACACAATTTAATTTTTTTTTACGAAAAAAAATGAAAATGAACTTCACTCTGTTTTTTTCGTTAAGGTTAATTAGATAGTGAGAAAATGGTTAGAATAATAATTAAAAAGGATTACGCAATTGAGAATTGTATGAACGAAAGATAAGGAAGTGGGTGGGCCAACGGGCCTTTGATTTCTACCCTCAATCATTTATTGCCTCCCCATCCGATCTATTTCCTTACCATAATCTCCCGCCCACTTTTAATTTTTATATTATTATTAATCTCAACTGATAATATTTTATTATCTCAAATTAATAAGCATATTTTTTATATTTATCACAAATCATTAATTAATATAACACTATTTTTATGCTATTTATTAAAAATATTTAATTAATATATCTCATGCTAAAATAACAATACAATAAAAATATATATAATTATATTTTAGATGAAAATAATTAATTTTTTAAAATTATTAAGAAATATAAAAATAATTAAATACAAATTATATCTATGAAATATAAAATATAAATTAACAAATTGCGAGTCGACATAGCAAAAAAAAAAGCCATATTATTAGTGCTCGCCTAAAAAAAAGCCATATTATTAGTGCTACTAAGTACTAGCGAATAGATTTATGCTCAAAAGTACTAATAAATAGATGATGTCATAAAAAGAGGACCGTCACTATTGCCAGCTGCATTAACTTCAGCAGCAAGTGTATGAGTATATGGCAAAAATTTAATTATATTAGAAGTAGCAACAACGTTATTATTATTGTTATTATTATTATTATTATTTTAAATAACGTTATTTGTTAATTTTCTTTCTTTTGTGTTTGCTAAGTGATTAATTTCAAATAAATAAATAAATAAATAAAGAGAGTTGGGTTGATGTCATAGTAGACAACAAAACCGACGGAAAGCTTGCCAAAAAGAATCTAAGCGCAAAAATTACCAAAATTGGCCATTAAAATTCCATGGATTGATGGAAGTATATTATATATATATATATGTGTGTGTGTGTGTGCGCGCGTGTGCTTACACGGTGGTAGAGATTGAATTGGTCGTCTAACTCATTTGTTTTTGGAAGACATCGACACATCTTATATTTCTTAACTTTTATATTATATTCATATATATCCACGTCATTACTGGTCCCTACATCCTTTGTTGGTGGTGGTGGTGGGGACAATCGTTAAATTAATGTACCAAAATAAGTATAATACGTAATAATTAAATTGAAAAAATGATTAATCATTGAGCAACTTTGATTTAAACTTGGTAGTGTGGGGTAATAATTAAAAATGAAAATTAATCATTATCGACAGAGGGAGGTAACACGAAGGGAAAGACAAATAACAATTACAAGTGCTAGTTATCGAGACGAAAAAAATCCGAGTCCACATATAAGATGTCCAATCCCATGGCCAAGACCTAAGTGCAAGCATAAAAAAAAATTGGAGTTTAAAAATTATAAAATTTATTAAAATTTTAAATTTTATCATAATTTTTAAATAATTTATAAATTTATTATATTTATATAATATATATAATAATTTCTATAAATTTATTATGAATTTATTATATATTTCTTATAAAATGTTAAAAAGAATCGAAATGGTCAATGCTGGATAAGTTTTTTTTTTGGCTTTTAAAATTAATTTTTAAGCATTATCGAAAAAAAAATTAATTTTTAAGGTTTTTATTTATTTATTTATTTATGAAGTGGCCTAATCTTTTTGATGGCGTCAAGAGACTCGAGTCGTCAAGTGGATGGGCGTGGTGGGGTCTCGAGCTCTCTGTAACCATTTGGCCACTTGATACCTTAGTCCTAAGATCCAATGATCTTACTACTCTTAAACGTCTATGTCCGTGAGAATGGATCAGTGCATTGTGGGACCAATAAATTTTGTTTCATTATGGAAAAAAATTCTCATTTTATTATTGTTGTACCTTAAAGTCAATATGATTTTTAATAATTCTTCTTTAATTCATCCTCAAAATTTTTAGATGATAAATACGAGGGATTTTTTAATTTTGATTTTCATTAAACATCCTAGACTAGCAATTGCGAGATTAATTGTTAATTAATCATCAAAAAGCATTTTAAATTGTTGGATCTTGCACTTATTGAGATTGTTAGACTTAGGGCAATTCGGAAAATTGAGCTGGTAATATCAAATATAGAGATCAAAATAACATTTATGTTTATTCAGCACAAGCTTTAAATTAATAAAATAATTTCAGAAATTTATCTTAAAAGAGGTTAGATTTAACTTATACTTATTATTATCAATTAATAATTCAATCATATACAAATTGATTCACTGTTATAAACAAACTTCTTAAATATAGAAAATTACATAAAATACTATTTTTTTTCTTTAAAATTTCATTTTTATTATTCTTTTAGTTTATAAAAATATTTTTAAGTTTTTGTATATTTTTATGATATATATTAAAAATTTATATTCAACACATAGTAAAAATATATCATATTTTTATAAAATTTTGATATATATACAGTATATATATTTTTTTATTATATAGTATTTTTGCAATTCCTTTTGCTTTTAAAGTTATTTTTATAAATTTGGGCTTTTGATAAAAATATAAAATAATTAAAAATAATTTTAAATATATCATATTTATAAAATATTTATTAAAATACTAAAATTTATAAAATATTTATCAAAATACTAAATTTTTATTAATTTTATAGAGAGTTTACAATGAATTTATAAATTTTACACAGTTTATAATGAGTTTTTTATAATTTTATAATAAAATAACTAAAATATATTTCACAAAAAATAAAAATTTTTAAAAATATACTATAGAATATCATTTTCTCTATAATTTTTTTATAATGTAGCACGTCAAAAAAAAGCCCTAATAAAGCCCAAAACAATTCGTCGTAGGGGGCCTAGAATTTTTCCAATACAGTAGCACGTAAACTACGGACTATGGTATGTGGAGAACTAAAAAGTAAAATATTTTTTGCCGTGGGGCCCAAAAGAATTGGAAAAGGACATAAAGTGGTTGAATACAAAACAAAGAAAAGGGGAGCGAAAGTCCAAAGTCCAAACCCCACGGACATGGAGATGGAGGCTGCAAACAGAAACTAGAAAGAAGAAAAAGCCTCTCAAAACTTGACAATTAATTTTATTTTAGTTTTTCTCCATTTGTTGTTTTAATAACAAATCACAAATATCTCTTTGTAATCTATACATTTACATAGTCAAAATCAGAACCAATAATTGTAAAATGAACAAACATACAAACAAAACATCACACCTATCAAGCAATCAATCGAAAAATCTGATTTCTTTCTCCAATCAAGATAAAAATGTCAGTTTCTTTAATTATTTGAATTTTCATTTGTATAATTACTTTCAACCTCACAAGCAACAACAAGAAGAAGAAGAAGAAGAAGATAGATCTGCCTTTATCGTCCCCGATAAGGTTTGTCAATAACCCATTTTTTCCTATTTTTCTCTCTTTGCTTATGTTTGAGTTGAATGATGGATGGGTTTGATAATGCTGCTGTTTATCTGATGAATGCCCGAAAATATTCTGCCTTTCAGCTTTCCATTCCCCTTACAATTACTTTTTATATGTTAATATTTGGTTTACTTGATTCATCTTCTTCATCCTTTATTATTCAACCTAATCAAGAGTCTTCACTTCGTTTTTTTCCTGCTTATTTACATACACATTGAAATATATATTATTAATTAAATAATTTATCTAGTAAATGAAGAAAGTAGCAGCAGCGATTTCAGAAAAGTTTTCATACAAGTTCTTTAAGCTTGTGTTTGGGGTGCCGGGTTAATTTGTCAAGATGCTCAGTCTCAAGTCGTCATGTGATTGAGAAATAATGTAATAATGATCTTCTATTTTTTTTTTGAGAAAAGTAATGGGCTTTTCACAATAAAAGAAAATGACAAAACTGAATTCCCAACAAAAAACAAATGCTACAATTGTTAAGTAGATAAGGTGACCTCATAAGAGAAGTCACTTATTTACGGTTTTACAGTTGTTAATAAAATGTTACTAACCATAAAATGGAGTTGTAATTTTTGAGTCAAAAATATAGGTGCCTAACTTAGGTATTTTTGGTAAAAAAATGGAGGTGCCTAACTTAAGTGATTGTGTTAAAAAATGGAGGTGCCTAACTTAAGTGATGGTAGTAAAAAATGAAGGTGTCTAACTTAGGTAAAAGCGATGTTTAACCTTTGACAAATCTCACCAACCATTATGTACACATGTTATAATTTTCCTATATAAATGGCCCTTTGGCCATTATTATGAAATTAGAGAAAATCAGAGAGAATAGAAAGAAAATTAATAGAGAGGAAGATCAGAGCAGGTCTAACAAAAATTAAGTCAAGTAATTTTTATGCTCTTGATCACGTCTATTAGGAAATTTCTTTAAGAGAATTTCTGTTAAAATTTCTTGGGGATAATTGGGTGTGAGGTGTGAGTGTTTGTAAACCAGGTATATTTTTCTCCTTAATAGAAGTCTGCAACAGCTCTGAAGACGTAGGCATAATTGGCCGAACTCTGTTATCAAATTGTGTATTACTATTCCGTATTTATTTTTGCTTTCTTAATAATCTGGTTTAAGAGAAATAGAGTGATAATATTTATTTTTCAACAACTGGTATCAGAGACAAGGTTTAAAATCCGGCTAAAATACTATTCATCTGTACGAGAATACTATTCACTGTCAGAAATTTTTTAAAAAATCTAGATTCGAGTGGGAGCGATGACCGCAGACGAAGAAAAAGTGAGAATTGAAAAGTTCGATGGTGCGGACTTTGGCTTTTGGAAGATGCAGATTGAAGATTATCTGTATAAAAAAAAG
The DNA here is from genome assembly GCA_947685225.1 of Garcia nutans. Taxonomy (NCBI): domain Eukaryota; kingdom Viridiplantae; phylum Streptophyta; class Magnoliopsida; order Malpighiales; family Euphorbiaceae; genus Garcia; species Garcia nutans. The sequence goes on along the minus strand of CANTUV010000029.1, from coordinate 13,016,353 downwards.
TTGTATCAACCTCTTTCACAAACAAAATCAGAAGGCATGAAAGAAGAAGATTGGAACCTTCTCGATAGACAAGCCCTTAGAGCTATTAGATTAACATTATCCCGTAATATTGCTTTCAACATAACTAAGGAAAAGACCACGACGGGGTTTTATGGCGGCTCTCTCCAGCATGTATGAAAAGCCATCAGCCGCAAATAAAGTTCACTTAATGAGGCGGTTATTTAATTTACGAATGGCAGAAGGGGCATCGATAACCCAACATCTGAATGAACTCAACACAGTCACAACCTAGTTGAGCTCAGTGAAAATTGAATTCAATGATGAAGTTCGGGCTTTAATTCTCTTATCATCTCTACCAGAAAGTTGGAGTGCTACCTTTACAGTGGTCAGCAGTTCATCAGGAAATGCCAAATTAAAACTTGACAATGTACGAGATCTGGTATTGAGTGAAGAAATTCAGCGAAGAGAATCAGGAGAAGCATCAACCTCTTCAACTCTACACACAGAGTCTAGAGGGAGAACTTCAGACAGAAATTCAGACTTTGGTAGATCAAGATCTAGAATGGGCAAATCTAGATCGGGGAAGAAAGATTTTAAGTGGTATAATTATGGCAAGAAGGGTCACTTTAAGAAAGATTGCTGAGCTCCGAAGAAAGATTCCGGTGTACAGATATATGTAAACGTGACCAAGGATGCAGGCGATGCTATGATTATAAGCATTAACAGTCTGATTGAATCGTGGATCTTGGATTCAGAGGCACCTTTTCACTCCACTCCATGCTAAAAAATCATTGAGAACTATGTCAATGGTGATTTCGAAAGGGTTCATCTAGCTGATGATAAAACTTTGAAGATCATGGAAAAAAGAGATATCAAATTAAAGTTGCCAAATGTGACTGCTTGAAAGCTGCAAGGAGTGAGACATATTCCTGGTCTCAAAAGAAATTTGATCTCTGTGGGACAACTTGATAAAAAAAGTTATTGTACGACCTTCACAGATTGTGAATGAAAAATTATCAAATGAACACTTGTCATTGCTCGTGGTAAGAAGACCGGTACTCTCTATGTAACCTCAAACATAGAGAACATCATCGCAGTAGCGGATACTGATTTAAATCTATGGCACTAGAGGCTTGGCCATATGAGCAAAAAAGGGATGAAGACACTTCTATCAAAGGAAAAGTTGCCAGAACTTAAAAGTGTAGATGTCAATCTATGTGAAAATTGCATTTTTTGGAAATAAAAGAAGGTCAATTTCACGAAAATTGGCAAGACGCCCCAGGAAGAAAAGCTCGAGTTGGTATATACCGATGTATGGGGACCATATTTAGTTCCATCTCTTGTAGACTCATTGTATTACATCACCTTCATTGATGATTCAACGAGAAAGGTATGGGTGTTTTTTCTGAAGAAGAAATCAGAAGTCTTTGATACATTCAGAAAATGGAAGGCCATGGTGGAAAAATGAAACTGACTTGAAAGTCAAGCGATTGAGGTATGACAATGGAGGGGAGTATAGGGATAGAAGGTTCAAAGAATTTTGCCAAGCAGCAAAATCAATATGGAAAAAATAATTCCTATGACACCGCAGCAAAACGGCATAGTTGAGCGCATGAACAAAATTCTGAATGAATGTCCCAGAAGCATGAGGATACACGCCGATTTGCCCAAGAATTAATGGGATGAATCTGTCAACACCACGGCCTACTTGATCAACCGTGGGCCTTCAGTACCTCTAGATGGTAAAATACCAGAGAAGCATGGAGTAAAAAATAGGTAAACCTTTCACGCTTAAGAGTGTTTGGTTGTATTTCTTACGTACATATAGATTCTACTAGAAGAAGTAAACTTGATGCCAAGTCTAAAAAATGTGTCTTCATTGGATATGGTGGTGATGAGTTCGGTTACTGATTTTGGGATTATAAAAATCGAAAGATCGTAAGAAGCCGAGATGTCATATTCAACGAGAATGTGATATACAAGGATAGGCTAATAGTAGAATCAAGCAGCTCCAAGATAGATGCTGAAAATAAGGAATTTGCTGAGTTCGAGGATATTTCTGAAAGTGATGTTCAGAATAGTCCTGAAGCAAAGGAGCCAAGCATGCCGGAATTGAGATGCTCCTCCAGAATTTCTAGACCAACCCAACGTTACTCGCCTTCTTTGCATTATTTATTGCTAACAGACAATGGTGAACCAGAGTGCTACGATGAAACAATGCAAGTTGAGGATTCGGTCAAGTGGGAGTCTGCCATAAAAGATGAGATGGACTCACTCATGTCAAATCAGACATGGAAAGTAGTTGAAATGTCACAAGACAAGAAAGCATTTTACAAATAAGTGAATTTACAGGATCAAAGAAGAGCATAATGGGAGTAGATGCTACAAAGCAAGATTGGTTGTAAAAGGTTTTTAGCAAAAGGAAGGTGTTGACTATACTGAAATTTTTTCTCCAGTCATGAAGCTTACGACAATCAGACTGGAGTTGAAAATAGTAGTTGCAGAGAATTTATATCTTGAACAGTTAGATGTAAAGACAGCATTCCTTCATGGAGATTTGGAGGAAGAGATCTACATGAAGCAGCCAGAATGCTTCATTAAGGTAGGCAAGAAAAATCTGGTATGCAGGTTGAAAAAGAGTTTGTATGTTTTAAACAAGCTCCTAGAAAGTGGTATAGGAAGTTTGATAGCTTTATGGCAGCAGTGGTTTCACAAGATGCCAAGCAGATCATTATTGTTACATTAAGAAGTTTGACAGTAGCTTTATTATTTTCTTGTTATACGTTGATGACATGCTCGTTGCAGGTTCAGACATGCAAGAGATTAAAAATTTAAAGTAGAAATTATCAAAGCAGTTTGCAATGAAAGATTTGGGTGCTGCAAAGCAGATTATTGGAATGAGGATCAAGAGAGACACGAAGTCAGAGACTTTTATGTTATCACAGGCTGAGTACATCACCAAAGTACTAGCTAGATTCAACATGCAATATGCTAAACCAGTGAGCATACCTTTAGATATTCATTTCTGACTCTCTAAAGAACAGTCACCTAAGACGAAGGAGGAACGTGCACACATGGCAAAGGTGCAGTATGCCTTAGCAATTGGGAGTTTGATGTATGTCATGGTTTGTACCAGGCCAGTTATTACTCAAGCAGTGGGAGCTGTTAGCAGGTACATAAATAATTCAGGCAAGGTACATTGGGAAGTAGTCAAGTGGATCCTCAGATATCTTCAGGGTACCACAGATAAGGCATTTTGTTTTCAAGGTGGAGATACGATACTAGCAGGCTATGTGGATGCTGACTTAGCCGAAAATGTTGACATCAGAAACAGCACTATAAGGTATGGCTATACTCTAGGAGGTACCGCAGTGAGCTGGGTCTCTCAACTATAGAAGATAGTTGCTCTCTCCACAACTGAAGCATAATATGTCGCTGTCACGGAAGCCAGTAAGGAGATAATCTGGCTCCAAAGTTTCTTGGAAGAACAAGGCAAGAAACAAGAAAATAATATTTTGCATTGCGACAGTCAAAGTGCCATACATCTAGCGAAGAATCCGTCTTTTCATGCCAGAACGAAGCATATACAGTTGCGATATTACTTTATCCAGTCACTTCTGGAAGATGAGATTTTAAAACTTGAGAAGATCAGTGGAACTCAAAATCTAGCAGACATGTTAATGAAGACGGTGTTGACTGACAAACTAAAGCTGCATTCAGCTTCAGTTGGCTTGCAGTAGAAGTAGATCGTAGAAGAGCTGTTGCATAGATCGAGGTGTGAAGATAGATTGAAATCAGTCTTCAAGTGGGAGATTGTTAATAAAATGTTACTAACCATAAAATGGAGTTGTAATTTTTAAGTAAAAAATAGAGGTACCTAACTTAGGTATTTTTAGTCCAAAATGGAGGTGCCTAACTTAAACGATGGTGGTAAAAAAATGGAGGTGTCTAACTTAAGTGATGGTGGTTAAAAATGGAGATGTTTAACTTAGGTAAAAGAGATGCCTAACCTTTGATAAATCTCACCAACCATTATATACACATGTTATAATTTTTCTATATAAATGGCCCTTTGGCCATTGTTATGAAATGAGAGAAAATCAGAGAGAATAGAAAGAAAATTAATAGAGAGGAAGATCAGAGTGGGTATAGCAAAAATTAAGTCAAGTAATTTTTATACTCTTGATCACGTCTATTAGAAAATTATTTTAAGAGAATTTATGTTAAAAATTTTTGGAGATAATAGGGTATGAGGTGTGAGTGTTTGTAAACCCGGTATATTTTTATCCTTAATAAAAGTCTGCAGCAGCTCCGAAGACGTAGGCATAATTGGCCGAACTCCATTATCAAATTATGTGTTACTATTCCGTATTTATTTTCGCTTTCCTACTAATCTGGTTTATGAACAATAGAGTGATAATATTTATTTTTCAACAACAGTATATATTTTAGATATATTCTCTCTGTTTTAAATGGCTCTCACTTATGTATTTTTAGGATTTTGAATAGAGTTCTGTTATTATTCTTATTATTATTCTTATATCCATGTAACTGTGATAGTTATAAATGTTTTTGATATGTTCACAATTTCAAAACTTGGTGTTTAATCTGTTTTCTCTGTGCATAACCTCTTTTCTTTTCTTTCTTTTTTTCAAACTGTAGGATACATGATCAATTATATGACTGTTTATCTATATATTTGTAGCTGTTTTTGCTTATTGCATACTATCAAGTGGCATAATCTATACTGATATTTGAATAGAGTATCTTATCTCTCAATAATCATAGATGGAGAATGAAGGCTTGGGGTACACTGTTGATGAAGCTCTTTTGGCAGTAGGTTTTAGAAAATTCCAATACCTTGTGTTACTTTATGCTGGCATGGGTTGGATCATTTGTAGGACCAGTAGTTCAGCATGACTGACATCTTACTTCTCAGTAAGAAAGCCTAATAACCAGTGTGGTTTTTGTTGGCATGCTAGTTTGAGCATATTCATGGGGCTTAGTTTCAGATAAATATGGAAGAAGGTAGGTGCAATATCATTGTATTGTCTTTAGTTTTATTTTATCGTATAAATTTCTTTGGTGCATTCACCATCTCTTATTTTTCTTAACTGGTCACATATCAACAGTATTCGACCTGCAGTGTGTTACATAATTTTTGGTCAAAGGAAAAACAAAAGGAGATTTTTAGGCTCATAAGCTATTTTAGTTCCCCCGTTCTTTTATGGGGACAAACAAATAATATATTATACACAATACGGAGATAATTCTGCAATCATTATATTGATTGCTACACAACAGAATTCCAGTTAAGAAATTGGTAAGTCGATAGATTCGTGTCTTTAATATTTATTTCATGTGTTACAAGATTGGGATGAAAAAGATAAGTAGGACTAGGTCTTTTACAGCCTTAATCTAGCGTCTTTTTATACATGATGCAACTCCTGAGGCTGAGATGTAATCTAGTTGGTAGTCACACCTCTCTCCCTGAGATGCCTCAAATTCAAATTCTTCCTCTCCTAAATATTAAAAAGTGTTGGCAGATTGTAGTTAGTGGTTAGTGGCTAATGGTTAGTAGTTAGTAGATAATTCAATGCAAAAGTTAAAGAATGAAGGTGGTAGTTAGCAGACATATAAGTTGTAATGTGTATAAATAGAATTGTATATGGAAATACTGAATCAATGAAGAATTAAGACTATTTTTCTCTTCTTAAATTGAATTCTTCATGATATCAGAGTCTTGCTAGGCTTTCTAAAGTTTTTTTCCCGTCACCGAAAGAAAAGAAAAGAAGGTAGTGTGCTGTATTTCACAGAGGCAACATCTCAAAAAAAATTTTTGCCAGTGGCAGAGAAAAAGTTTGATTTTTGGCGAACAACCGGTCATCATTTGTTGTCACCCCCCATAGGAAGGAAGAGCCGACTGAGATAGGTCAACCACCAGGAGCTCGTCACCTGAAACTGTCGTCGGTGGTGTCATGCGTCGGCCAAAGTTGCCAAAGTTACTATTCAGACTACGAAAAAATTCATCTTTTCTGGTGTTTTTCGGCCATTTATCTAGTTGTTTCTCCTAAGCTCTTCTACTGTCATTTCCAATACCAACCATCTATTTTTCTGACCCAAGTTTAGACTGAGTTTCCAATAGCTATTCTCCTTTGTTTTACTGCTAGTTTCATTCTACTGGTGTTAGCTTGGAATTGCCTTTGCATTTCATTCTACTACTAGTTTCATTCTATTAACTTTTGTCACTGGATTAGAGTTCCATTTGGAACATATTCTACTGCCAGTATTAACAACCTCTATTTTAAGAAGCTTCCATATTTTTTTATAAAGAAATTTGTCCCTCCAGTTGGATTGGATATGGAGAGCAAACAAAAATTTTGGAATGATATGGATGAATTTATGCAAGAGATCCCAAATGATGAAAATATTTTTATAAGAGAAGACTTAAATGGACATGTAGGAAAATAAAGAGTAAGTTTTGAGAATGTTCATGGAAGGTATGGTTTTGGAATTAGAAATGAAGAAGGTAAGACTATCATTGATTTCACTTTAGCTTATGGTTTGATTCTGGCAAATACATATTTTATAAAAAAGGGAATATCATATAGTAATCTTTAAAAGTGGGCAAAATAAAAGTCAGATTGACTTCATACTCACAAAAAAAAAAAGCAAATCAAACTTGATGCAAGAATTGTAAGGTTATTTCAGGTGAGGTTTTGACCACTCAGCATAGGTTAGTATTTTTGGATGTCAAGTTTAAAAGGTTGACAAGTAGGTCAAGGAGGAACAGAATTTCTAAGATTCGGTGGTGAACTTTAAAAGGTGAAAAATAATTATTGTTTAAGGATTAGTTAGTCAAAGTCAGAGGGTGGGAGGCATATGTGAGTATGTCATCAAAGATATGTGGATAAACATGTCTATAACAATTAAAAGAGCAGCCAGAAAGGTTCTTGAAGAATCTAAAGGGTGTGGACATCCCTCGAAGGAGTCTTGGTGGTGGAATGAGAAAGTGCAAAAAGTAGTAAAAAGTAAAAGGAAATGGTATAAGAGTTTACCCAAGTGTAGTAATAATATTACTTTTGAGCAGTACAAACAAGCAAAAAAAGATGCTAAAAGGGCAGTTAATCAAGCAAGAGCACAATCTTTAGAGAGTTTGTATGAGAAACTTGGAACAAAAGAAGGAAAAAAAGTTGTCTATAAATTGGCTAAAATAAAAGAGAGAAAATGTCGTGATTTAAACCAAGTTAAGTGCATTGAAGATAAAGAGAATAGAGTTTTGGTTTAAGAATATGATATCAAAGAACGATGGAGAAGTTATTTTAAGAATTTTCTTAATGGTAACCATAGTGGTAACATTGAGGGGTTAAACGATGTACACTAGACATATTATATTTTTTGAACTTAAGGAAGCTTTGAAGAGGATAAAAGTTGGTAAAGTCTTTGGATAAGATAAAAAACCTATTGAGGTTTGGAAATATTTAGGAGATATAGGAGTTGCATGATTGATAACTTTATTCAATAAGATCCTAAGAAAATGCCTAATGAATGGAGGCAAAGTAATTTGACACTTATTTTTAAAAATAAAGGAGATATTCAGAATTGCTCAAATTATAGATTTATAAAGCTTATGAGCCACACTATGAAACTATGAGAGAGAGTTGTGGAACACCGTTTGCTTCTAGATACTTGTATCTCCCCAAATCAATTTGACTTTATGCCTGGTCGATCAACTATGGAAGCTATCTTTCTTTTTAGATATTTGATGGAAAAGTATAAAGAGATGAAGGCTTATGATAGTCTCTAAAAAAGTTTTATGGTGGGTCTTAGAGAATAAGAAAATATCTATACGATATATTAAAGTCTTGAAGGATATGTATGAGGGAGTCATCACCAGTATTCGCATTGTGGGACGGGATACTAAGAATTTTTTCGTTTCTATTGGGTTACACTAAGGTTCAGCTTTGAGCCCTTATCTTTTATTCTTGATCATGGATGAGCTAACAAGACATATACAAGATGACATCCCTTGGTATATGATGTTTGCAGATGATATTGTATTAATAGATGAGACTCAAGCAGGGGTAAGTCAAAAGTTGGAGTTATGCAGAAGCACTTTGGAATCTAAGGGTTTTAAGCTAAGTAGGACTAAGACTGAGTATATACATTGTAGATTTAATAATGGGAATAGAGAAAGAGGCGAAATTATTTTAGACGGTATAGTTGTGCCTTCTAGTACTTAGTTTAAGTACCTTGACTCTATTCTTCAAAAAAATGAGGGCTGTGAAGAAGATGTAAGTCATAGGAATAAAGTTGGTTGGATGAAGTGGATGACTGCTATAGGAGTTTTATGTGATCTAAAGATGCCAATTAAATTAAAAGAAAAGTTCTACCGTACTGCAATATGGCCTGCGATGATGTATGGTAGTGAGTGTTAAGCAGTAAAAGGATAACACATGAATGAGATGCGTGTTGCGGAAATGAAAATAATAAGATGAATATGTGGACACACTAGGATGGATAGAATCTGCAATGAGTGCATTAGAGAAAAAGTGGAGGTAATACCTATTGAGGATAAGATAAGAGAACATCGAGTGAGATAGTTTGGTCATGTGAAACGAAAACCTTGCGATGCATCGGTCAGAAAAACCGAACAAGTTAGAGTAGATATAACTAAGAGAGACAGGGGTAGGCCTAAACTGACTTGGTCAAAGGTGGTCCAAAATGATCTTATAATATTACATCTATTAGAAGAAATAGTCCTAAATCAAATCAAGTAAAAAAGAAGAATCTATATAGTCGCCTCCAATTGACTTGGGATTAAGGCTTTGTTGAGTTAAGTTGAGTTGTATCCACTTGAGGTATTTTCTTACAAATCCTTTTTTTTAAGCGTTAGACTCTTAAAAACCGGTTCTTCCTATATCCGATAGTCCATATCTTCAAATTAGCCTGGTGAAGCTTAATGGAATTAATTACCTAGCATGGTTAAGATCCTGTCTCTTGTTTATCAAAGCAAGGGGATTACATGGATATATTACAGGGAAAAAAAAGAAACCTGAGTTAATTGATTTCTTTTATAATCAGTGGGATTCCAAAAATTCTCTTATTATTTCATGGCTTATCAACTCTATGGAACCTGCTATTGCACAAACATATTTGTTGCTTAATAAAGCTGAAAAATTTGGAAGGCTGCTTCTCCAACGTATTCTCAAATAGGCAATGTTGAACAAAAATATGAACTTCGAAATAAAATTCATGGAATGAAACAAGGTGAGAAGACTATTTCAGAATATTTTCAGAACTAAGTGGTTTGTGGAAGGATCTTGATTATTATCAAAATTTTCAAGTTGACTGCACTAATGATGCAGTTAAATTTCAAAAGTTGCTGGAGGAGGAATGTATCTATGATTTTCTCGCTGGTTCAAACTTGGAATATGATCAAATTAGAGTTCAAATATTTGGTAAAGAATCTTTACCATCTCTACTTCAAACATATTCTTATGTTTAACAAGAAGAAAGCAGAAGAAATGGTATGTTATATACAACAATGGTTGAGAAAGCTAAGTTAACTGTCAAATCAGTTCATGAACATCCTAGAAATCACACTAAGGACTTTTGACAATGTGATTATTGTGAAAAACCACGCCATACAAAAGAAACTCGTTAAAAATTGCACGATAAGCCAAATAAAGGTCGTGGAGGGGAAGGTTCAAGCAAACTTGACTGAGGTGATAAGATTGAGTGTTACAACAACCCCAAGCGATAATCTATCTGATGAAGGGATTCAAAATCTAAAGCGGCTCTTATCTCAACTTAACACTAACTCAATTGTCGGTTCCTCTAACTTTGTCACCACATATGGAAACAATGTCCAAATAGCAGATGGTTCTTTTACTCCTGTATTTGGAATAGGTTCTATAGACTGTACTCCAAATATTAGATTATTCGCTATCTTTCATGTGCCTAATTTTTCCGTTAACTTTTATCTGTCAGCTCCATTACTAAAATTCTTAATTGTAAAATTGAGTTTTTTTCAAACCATTGTGTTTTTTAGGATTTGCAAACATGGAGGATGATTGGCTGTGGTAAAGTGCAGGATGACTTATACAATTTTTAAGGAAGTCACAATCATGATTTTGGTACAAATCCTACTTTTTTCGGCAAAAATAAGGATACTAAATAAGAGATTATACAATTGCATAGACAATTAGGACATCCATCCTTTTGTCTTAGAAAAGAAATTTCCAAGTATGTTTAAAGGGATTTCATTTGACTCCTTATTCTGTGATGCTTGCGAATATGCTAAGCATACAAAGAATTACTATCCTTTGAGTAATAATAAGAGTACAATTCCTTTTATGACTATTCATTCCGATGTTTGGGAACCTACTCATAACACTTTATTGATTGATCATAGGTGGTTTGTTTATTTTTATTGATGATTATACCAGAATAACTTGCCTTTATTTATTAAAGGCTAAAAGTGATGTTTTTTCCTACTTTCAATCTTTTCATAAAATGATCAACACTCAGTTTGATGCTAAGGTTAAAATCCTTAGAATAGATAATGGAAGAGAATATATGGATGGAAGGCTCCATGCTTGCCTAGAGTCTAATAGGATAATACATCAAACTAGTTGTGCTTATACTAGTGCTCAAAATAGAGTTGTAGAAAGAAAAAATAGACACATTTTAGAAGTAACCTGACCTTTCATATTCACCCAAATCATATTGGGGAGATGCAGCTCTAACAACAGCTTACCTTATCAATAGGATGCCTCTTAAAACTCTCAATTTCAAGAGTCCTTTGGAAGTTTTTCTAAGATAAAATTCTTACATTGTCCTCCAAAGGTATTTGGGTGTGTGTGTTTTGTTTATGCTAGGAATGTTGAAAAATTAGAACCTGATGCTCTTAAATGTGTATTTGTTGGCTATTCTCCTACTCAGAAGGGATATAAATGTTATCACCCTCCATATAGGAAATACTTTGTTAGTATGAATGTTACTTTCAAAGAATCTGAACCCTACTTCTATTTACCCCAATCTCTTCTTCAAAGGAGGAATAAGAAAGAAGAGGAGAATCCAACTCTGGCAGTTCTTGATAGTCTTATTCTAGAAGATAATCTCATTCAGGAGGAGAGTTCGATTCAAGGGAGAATTTGATTCAGAAGGAGAATGTTGAGCATTTGGATATACTGGATTTGAGGAGATATTCAAGGAGAAATAAAGTAGAGGATGTCATCATACAGTTTATACAACGTCAAGAATCACTCTCACATCTTGAAAACTCTTTAGATCCTTCTGGTGAGTGTTCTCAACCTTCTAATTCAGTTAATGATTTAGATAGACCCATTGCTCATAGGAAAGGAATTAGATCATGTACTAAACATCTCATATATAATTTTATTTCATGTAACTCATTGTCTCCCTCCTATAGAGCCTTTGTCTTGTCTGTTTCTTCTGTGTCTATTCCACAGGATTGGAAAGAGGCTATTTGTGATTCTAAATGGAAGGAAGCAATGACTAAAGAAATGAAAGCCCTTAGAAAAAATGGAACTTGGGAACTTATCACCTCTCTATCGGGAAAGAAATTGGTTGGTTGCAAATGGGTATTCACTGTAAAACATAAAACTAATGGTTCAATTGAAAGATATAGGGCTAGACTTATGGCTAAGGGATTCACTAAATCCTATGGAGCATATTATTAGGAAAAGTTTGCTTTAGTTGCTAAAATGAATACCATCAGAATATTATTGACTTATGCAACTAATCTTGATTGGAACTTGCAACAGTTTGATGTAAAAAATGCTTTTCTTCATGGGGACCTAGAAGAAAAGGTTTACATTGAGATTCCTCCAGGTTTTAAAAGCAAAGAGACACAAGGAAAGGTATACACACTGAAGAAGGCTCTCTACAGATTAAAGCATTCTTCTAGAGCCTAGTTTGATAGATTCAGTAAGGCTATGGTCTCTTTTGGGTATCAACGGAGTAATGCTGATCATACCTTGTTCATTAAACACTTTAAAGGTATGATCACTCTACTCATTGTCTATATTGATGATATTGTGGTAATTGGGGATGATAGAGAGGAATTAGCACGACTAAGGCAGCTCTTAGTCTAGGAATTTGAAATCAAAGATTTGGAAAAACTACAATATTTCTTGAGAATTAAGGTAGCTAGATCAAAAAGGGAGAATTTTTATCTCACAAAGAAAATATTTCTTGGATCTTCTTCAAGAAACAGGTATGTTAGGTTGTAAGCCAGCAGATTCTCCTATAAAAAGTAATCATAAGTTGCAAGCAGGAGTAAGAACTACAGTTGATATGAGAAAATATCAGAGATTGGTAAGGAGATTGATTTATCTCCCACACACTAGATCAAACATAGCTTATACAGTTATTGTGGTCAGTCAATATATGCATGATCCTCGTGAGCCCCATTTACAAGCAGTTTTTAGGATTCTACGGTATCTTAAGTCTGCTCCTGGAAAAGGACTTCTTTTCTCTAAGCATGGTAACCTTCAAATTGAAGCTTTTACAGATGTAGATTGGGCTGGATCTCTTGATGATGGGAGATCGACTTTTGGCTACCGCACACTTGTGTGGAAACTTAGTTACTTGGAAGAGCAAAAAGTAAAGCATGGTTTCTCGATCAAGTGCAGAAGTAGAGTACAAAGCTATGGTACAAGGTGTTTGTAAACTACTGTGGCTACAAAAGTTACTAAAGGAATTAAAATTGTTTAGTAAAGAAAATTTTTCTTTGTTTTGTGACAATAAGGCTGCCATCAGCATAGCTCATAACCCTGTTCAACATGACCGTACGAAACACATTGAAATAGATCGATGTTTCATTAAAGAAAAACTAGTTAATGGTTCTTTAAGTCTATTTCATATGTCATCAGACAAATAACTGGTTGATGTGTTTACCAAATGACTCAGCAATAGAAATTTTCACATGTTAATTTGTCAGTTGGGTATGTGTGATATTTTTGTACCAAAAGTGGTTAGTAATTAATAGATAATTCAATGCAAAAGTTAAAGAATGCATGTGGTAGTTGGCAGATAGATAGGTTGTAATGTGTATAAATAGAGTTGTATATGGAAATACTGAATCAACGAAGAATTAAGACTATTTTTCTCTTCTTAAATCGAATTCTTCAAAAAGAAATACTGCAGCTGTTTTCTTATCCCATGCTATTCACCTAATGCATTCTCTTGGTTGCTTACTTTTTCAGGAAGGGATTTCTGGTTACAGCAATAGTTACTTCTGGGGCTGGATTTCTGAGTTCCTTTTCCCCAAACTATATTGCATTGTTGCTTTCTCGTTGTTTGATTGGCCTTGGTTTGGGAGGTGGTCCTGTACTCCTGTCCTGGTTTTTAGAGTTTGTACCTACACCTAAGAGAGGCACTTGGATGGTTATTTTCCAAGCCTTCTGGACCATTGGAACAATTTTGGAGGCGGCTCTTGCATGGGTATAATGATTTCGTCATATTTTTTTTGGAATTTTTATTCAATTCCTTAGTATGTTTAAATCTTAAACTTTATCTTCTAATAAACTAACTAGATAAAATCTTTATCTCAAACTATTTGGAGTTTGCGAAAATGAGCTTTTATATTGGTTTAACACCTTTTATCCACCAATGTCTGATGGTTGTTGATGAAGCTTAATCTTTCGTAGAAGCGGGTAAAGGACCTTTGAGATTATTATTCACTCTTTGAGTTTTGGTCATTCTTCTTTTTATTTTTGGGTTCGTCATAGTGAGATACATTAAATGTGTATTTTGGAAATTTCCTCATTCTTATGTTGTACTTTTGCAGATTATTATGCCAAAGTTGGGTTGGAGGTTGTTACTTGCTTTGTCTGCTTTGCCTTCATTGCTTCTCCTTATGTTTTATATTATGACACCCGAGTCACCAAGGTATCTATGCTTGAAAGGTGGAAAAAATGAAGCCTATAGGATTTTAGAGAAAATAGCCAGACTGAATGGAAAAGGATTGCCCCCCGGTGTCCTTGTCACTGACCATGAAATTGAGCTACAAGAGAAAAATCTTCAAGCAGAGGGTGGAAATTTATTGTCATCACAAAATGATGAAGATACTAGCCATCCTCCTCCCAGATGGAAGGATTCTGACATGGGGGTATTCAGATCACTGCTAACACTACTTTCACCAAAATTATATAGGTCAACTTTACTCTTATGGGTTGTGTTTTTTGGAAATGCATTTTCATACTACGGCCTTGTGTTGCTGACTACTGAATTGAATGATGGGAGCAATAAATGCAGTCCAAACTGAAGTCCAGTCACAAAAGTCTGGAAACATTAAGTACAAAGATGTTTTCATCACTAGTTTTGCTGGTAATATTGTTCAGTTTATAATAAATATGTACCTGTATTATACAAGTGATTTTATAGCAACATCTAACTTTAATTTGCTTCAAGAGTTTCTGGGGCTCATACTCTCAGCTCTCACAGTTGATAGATTTGGTCGTAAGCTTTCAATGGCAGCTATGTTCTTCACCTGTTGCATCTTCCTGCTACCGTTGGTGGTCCATCAGCCTGCAGCTGTAACAACGACACTTCTCTTTGGAGCTCGAATATGCATCACAGTAACCTTCACGGTTGTCTTTATTTATGCCCCAGAGGTAAATTGAGGGATTTGAATTTTCACTCAACAGCCAGTTAACATTTTACAGTTGGTATTTCAGAGACACGGAATTACATAAAATAATGGAATTTATAAGTTGTTTGCATGATAAGATTCATTGACAAAACTTACTATCCCTGTTTTTCTTAGAAGCCATATCATTTATAGATTTTTTTTCTTTGACGAGCTATGGTATGATATCTATTATAATGTGATATCTGGTTTGAAGTTGAACATCACTGGTTGTTAGAACCTCTTTGTAGACTCTAATGAAGCACACACTCTGCTTGTGCATGTGGATGTCTCTATATTGTCTCTGAAGACTGGATTTAAAAGAAAAGAATTTTAAGATGCTCATGGACAAAAAGGTGATTAATTGAATTTTTCAGAAAAGTCGGATGATCTCATCTTCTGGATTATATTGATAAATATCCCCACCTCTTTATCTATTAAAAGAAGTAAGATATTATCGTTAAAATATAAGCTATCTTACTGTCTGTGATAACACATCCATCAGTGCAAATTTCTCAACATTTTTACTGTTTATGACAGTTGCTTTTAAAATCCCACAGTTCTAACTGTTCAAGATAATGAAAATGGTGAATTTGATTCTGTTAGTAAGTACCTTATTTTCTGTAGGGCAGTTCAGCTCTTATATGTTAAGTCTACCCAGCACAGGCTAAAATAACTTAAAAGGATGATCGAAGTATATCCAGTCCAGCATACTGAAAAAATTCCAACTAAATCTCCAGGAAATTGTGCATAAACATGTATGCAAGCCATGATCATGGCTTTGATTGACATGAAAATTATGACAAAAATCCCTTCAAACATGTTAAACTGTCTTCTTGCTCCATCTTCTTTCTACTAGCACTAGTTCTAAATCAGCTCTTGATGCATATATATGTGTTTATGCATATATGCATCTATACACAGCATTTAAAAACATTTTTTTGTATGATTAAGAAGTATTATTTATCTATGAAAGCTCCTTTTGGTTAAGGCAAGGAGATAACCTTTATTTTTTTTTTATTTTTTTATTTTTAAATTTCATGATGTAGATATATCCAACTTCAGTGAGAACAACAGGTGTTGGAACTGCAAGCTCAATGGGAAGAATTGGGAGAATGGTCTGCCCTCTTGTGGCTGTAAGTTTGGTACAAGGATGTCATCAAACTGCAGCAATCCTCCTCCTTTTTGGTGTAGTTTTTACATCGGGGATCTGCGTCTGCCTCTTTCCATTTGAAACCAAGGGCTGTGAGCTGACTGACAGCATATCCAGTACAAAACATGAAAAACCAAAGGCCATGACACAAGCAGTGGCGTAGCTAGGCCTGGGCACGCCCGGGCAGCCGCCCAGGCCTGGCTGAGAAAAATTTCAAATATTATATTTTTGAAAAACTTAATTTTTTGGCTTAACAATCAAGTATGATATTTTTAAAATTTTCATAATGCAATATGTATATTAAAAAATTATTATGGGAAATAGATTGGTTGATTATTTATTTTTCAAAATAGTAAATTATGTATTTGTTTAATAATAGTCAACAACATAACTGTATTATTCTAAAATTTTTCATAAATGCAATATGTATTTTAAAACTAGCATGGAAATAAAATTACATTATTAATTGGTTTTCAAAATATTATTATGCATTTTTTAATAACTGTCAATAAAATAAATATTATATATTAAAAATTTTCATAATACAATAAAGGATAAGCTTTAAATTTTATCTTTCTAAAGCTTTTAAGAGCAGGATGTTAATTTGGAACGCTCACTTGATTTGCATATTTTCCAACTAAAATTGCAGCCCTCTTAGTGAAATCCCAAGCTCATGTCAAGCTCCACTTAAATCTCTTTTTCTCCATTCTCTTTTGGTCCCTCCATGTTTCTATTTTTATGTTTTCCCTTTTCAATAACAGATGGGAATGGAAAAGAATATGGAAGTGTTAATTATTTAGTTCCCTTTTGGAACTGTCATAAATATAGCTCTAGTAGCATATTCACCCTCTCAGTTCTGGCACATTATGTTGATTCGAACCCTAGGACCGTCACACTCTAAATTTAGGGTGTGACAGGTTGGCATGAGTAGTTAGATATGGCAAAAGTTTACTTGGACAAAGTCACTTGGAAAATGAAAAAGTGGCAAACAAGAAGTGGTGGCCGTTAGAGTTCCAAGTTGGCAACCTTGTTATGGTGAAGATGCCCCCACATTAATTCAAAGCTTATCAACAAGTTCATAATGGCTTAGTGCAAAAGGTATGAAGGACCCTTTTTATCCTTGGTATGGTTGGCAAGGTATCTTATAGGGTGTAATTACCTTCATAACTAAAATACACCCAGTTTCCATGTGCGCATGTTGAAGCCACACCATGAAGACAAGGAAGACACTACTAGAGGGGAGTTGTATGGAGCACCACCTATGATGATTACCTCCTTTAAGCGTGAAGTAAAGGAAATAATGAAGAATGAGTTATTCAGGCAATGAGGAGTCTCCAACCACAAGGAATTTCTAGTAAGGTGGAAAGGCTTGCTAGACACAAAGGCGAGTTGGGAAAAAAAAAGGCAAATCAATGGCAGTTCAAGGAGTTAGTGGATGAGTATAAGGCCAAGTGCATTTAACAAGGGTGTCAACAGGGAGGTGAACAATATAGGGAAAGTAATTGCCATGATGTTGGACACGTTGAAAGCATGGCAATATGCTAGAAGTTTAAATCAAAGACACTCAAATGCAGCGGTTACAATAAATGATACTAATAGATGGAGAAAGTCGATGCATGGAAGCAGTAATTGTATTATATATATATATATAAATTAGTATTTCTAGACTAAGTTTCAATTTTATCTTCGTGTTTCTAGAATATATTTGAATTTTATTGCCGCATTAATATTAGTTTTCACTGCCGTTTGACTTTTTATGGCCGTTGACTTTTCATCCGCCTGTTGATCTTGCCCGGGCGCCGACAACTTGTTGGCTACGCCACTGGACACAAGAACCATAAAGTAAAGCAAATACATCCCTTGGATAACATGATGACATGTTTTAGGCTGAAATGGCCATACTAGAAAACTGCCTTCTACACAGACATAGAGATTCATATGTTCCCATGTGTTGTAACTTGTGGGTTCTGGAATTTCTATGTATAATTATTATTATATGTTTTTCATAGAATATATGAATAAGTGTTTGGTTCCAGTCTTCTCATGCTGTTTAATATATTTATATGTTCAGCAGAAAATGATGTTTAGAAAAAAGTGCTGTGCTGTATAGAGCATGAACATTCAACCACCCCCATAGGACCTAATAATAGAAGTGGCCAGGGACAGATCTGAGGGTCAGAGGGGGGCAAACGAGCCCTCATTATCGGCAGCAAGAAGCACATACATGAAGGTACTTTTGGCCGCCGATGATGGCCAGTGGGGACGAGTCCTCCTGGCTCGAGTTGCAGAGACGAAAAGGGAGAGCGTGAGGGTGAAAATGAGAGAGAAGAAAAAGGGAGCCAGAGAGAGAGAAGGGGATGAGCTGGTTGGAGGATGGCTGAAGGGCTTACCGGTGATAATGTCACCGGAGACAAAACAATCACCGGCGACGACGAGCATAGAAATTTTGTTTCTTCTTCCACAACTGCCTGATTCCACCACTGAAAGAGGTTGAAAATGAAGGAAGGAGAGTTGTTTGTAATTGTATGCATGTTAGGATGAGAAGGAAATTTGAGAATTCAATCAGAGCAAGAATTCCAAATGTAACTGCCTCTGCAATGCAATATACATGTATGTAAGCTTCAACTTGAAATCAAATCATCTGCAACGCTCCCCCCTTGCAAATTTTGTCACTTTCCAACATCACGATAGATTTCATCTAATTCTTTGTAATTTTTTCAGTTATATCGCACAATTCACCTGACAAATGCTAAATTAAACATTCTCTTTTCAAAGTGGACATATATATATTAACAGTTGATACTATACACAAATTTATTAAAGCATTTGATTTTTAATTCCACCCGATTCTCTTATATATAACGTATAAAAATATTTAATTATAAATAGATTCACAAAATTCATTCTTATCATAACAAGTGGAGTGGATGAAATTGATCTTCTGATCGGAAAATATTTAGGAACATTTACATGATTACCTAAAAAAATAATTTTTATTATAAAAATACTACAAAAATTAAAAATATTTATACTTTTATAAAAAATTAGTGTAAAATTTTAAAAATAACATATTCCTCAATAAATACACAATTTTTTTTTAAAATACCTCTTTCCTCAATAAAATCAATATTTTACTTTAAATTTTTATTTTTTTTTCAATCTTTACTATCAAAAAATTAAAAATTATAATAAAATAATAAAAATTAATATTTTAAATTATTTTTCATCATATAAAAATCACATTTTTTTTAAAAAGAAAAAAAAATTAATTTTAATTATAAAAATAAATATCACTCAAAAAATAAAAATAAAATAAAATATATATTAATAATAATTATTAAATTTATTTTTAAATAACTTATATATTATACACATAAAAAATATAAAAAATACACACAATTTTGTTATGTAAATATTACATAGATGTGTTGTAGACGTATTGTATATGTGTTGTAGATGTTATAGATGTGTTGTAGATGTTGTGTCTATATTATATTTCTGTTATTTAAGTTGTGTAAATTTTATATAAAAATTATTGAATGTTATGTGAATTTTGTATGGATATTTTAAGAATAAAAAATAAATTAAAAATATTATATAGATATATTATAAATTTGTTGTAGATATATTATTAATGTATTGTAAATATTATAGATATATTTTGTATCGTTGAGTGTGTATTTTATATATATTATATATATATTTATTTTTTTATGTGTATATTAAAAATATGACATTAATTTTTTAATTAAAAAATATAAATAAAAAATTGTAAAAAAGAAAATAAAAAAATTACAAAAAAACCAACGTTATAAAAGTAAAATTGAAAAAAAAATTCTCATGCACAGTATATTTGAAAGCGGAAATCTTTTTTTCCTATTCTGTATAATTATCTCAAATATTTATTTGAAAAAATGATATTCTTCAATATATTTTTATAAATTTTTACTTTTTTTATATGAGATATTTTAATTATTTTATTATAAATTGATTATAAATTATGTAAACTTTATAAACACATTATAAATTCATTATAAACTAATTATAAACTTATTATAAATTCATTGTAAAATTTATAACTTATTATAAACTAATAAAAATATAATATTTTGATAAATATTTTATAAATTATGTTATTTTGATAAATATTTTTATAAATATAATAAATTTAAAATTTTTTTAATTTTTTTTATATTTTTGTCAAAACCTTATTTATTTCATCGGCTAAAGAGACTAGCCCCAAGAAAAAGCCCAAATACATAAAGTTAATGGATCGTGTCGTGTATGCTTATTCTGA
Source organism: Garcia nutans (assembly GCA_947685225.1). Classification (NCBI taxonomy): domain Eukaryota; kingdom Viridiplantae; phylum Streptophyta; class Magnoliopsida; order Malpighiales; family Euphorbiaceae; genus Garcia; species Garcia nutans. The sequence goes on along the minus strand of CANTUV010000029.1, from coordinate 12,996,244 downwards.
TGGCGTTTCAGTGAGTATGTACACAACAAAATTCACCACGAGATTGGCACATTACATTTAGGACATTTATTACAACCACCCAAAAGTTAACTATTATTTTAAAAATATTATAAAAATTAAGATAAAAATAAAAAATTATTTTATATAAATAAATACATCTTTATATTTTTATAAAAAATTAATACATTTTCTCTCATTATAATTAATATTTTATTTTAAATTTTTATTTTTTTTTCAAAATTTATTAATATTATAATAAAATAATAAAAATTAATATTTTAAATTATTTTTATTATATAAAAATTATAATTTTTTTATAAAAAAATTAATTTTAATTATAAAAAATAAATAATATTCAAAAAATTAAAAATATAAAAATATATTAATAAAAATTATTAAATTTATTTTTAAATAAATTAATATATTACACACATGAAAAAATAAATAAATACACATAATTTTAGTATATAAATATTATGTAGATGTATTGCAGATATATTATAAATATATTATAGATGTTATGCGTATATTATATTTTTGTTATTTAAATTGTGTATATTTTACCTAAAAATTATTAAATATTATATGAATATTATATATAGATGTATTATAAATTTATTATAGATGTGTTGTAAATATTTTGATATAATTTATATTGTTGAGTGTGTATTTTGTATATTATATATATTTATTTATATATATATATTAAAAATACGATATTAAAAATAATTTTAAATAAAAAATATAATTAAGATAAAATCGTAATAAATAAAAATAAAAAAAATTACAAAAATTAAAAAGAAAAAAGAACGTTTTAATAGTGAAAATGTAAATAAAAAAAATAGGTATATTTTAAAATAGAACTTTTTTTTGCGTGCACAGTGTAATAATCTCTTAGATTTAGTTCACTCACTCCACCTTTTTTTAACTGTATCTATACCTTAATTATTATTGTTAATAATAATAATAATAATAATAATAAAAGAAAAATGGTACATGAAAACTAAGAGCTGAAACTTCTTGTTGTTTACTTTTTTGCAAAAATAATAGTAGTAATTATTATTATCTTATTTATGTATGTCTTTTAGATTAGATTTTCTGGTGGCAGTTTTGAAGAGATCTTCGTGATCCATGGCAGCAACTCCAGATCGTACCACTGGTACCTTTCACTCTCCTACCCACCATATACACATGAAAATCTTCATCTTCATGTTGATCCACTTCTCTAGTTTTTTTCTTTTTGTTGTTATTATTAATTTTTGGGTCCTAATTATTTCGTTGTCTTTGTTACAATTTACAAAAGTTGATTGGAGATATTTCCGTTTAATTCTTGCTCGTAATATAGTTTCTTTTGGCAGTGGACTTTGATTCTATGGCGTGTTTGTTTTCATGCCTCAGCACTGCTAACTCGTTATGTTGTTGCTTTATACAATTCGGATTTGGCAGTGGACTTTGACTTTGACTTGAGCTGCAGGGGGGGTGAATGGGTGTTTTTTATGCTGAGATCTGAGATGTGGGTGTTGGTTTTAATTCTATATGTATATATACATATATTTTTTAAATTTCCCACATTTTTTCTTTTTTGCAAAATGATTGTGAAGTTCAAGTCCAAGAGTAGTCTCTTCAATCCAATATTTGTGAAATCGAAGTGTGTTTTAATAGATGCCAAATTCTGTGAATTCAGAAGAAGGGGCAATTGCCCATCCTAGTGTGATCTCCATTTCCTACTGTTTGTGATTATTCTTTTACAGATTTTGGTGTCATCATGTGCTGATCCCACCAACCAGAGGGGATTCAAGAGAATATTCAAGTAGATTTTCTGTTGGATAAATGAACAGCTGAGAATTGTATTAGATGATGCAAGGCCTCCTGTGCTGTTTGATAATAATGTTATTCAATTGGAAGTGAGCATAACTAAAATGAGATTTTAATAGTGGCACAGAAAAATCATTTGTGGAAGATAATGTTGTTGGAGAAGATATGCTAGTGCCAGTTAAGGACGAAGTGAACTAATGTTGTTTGGGAGAGGAAAAGCATTTACATTTCATGGAGTTCTTATTCAATTGAAGTTAAAGGTGCTATTAAGATGTTGTGGTCACTCTTTGGAGAATTATGACAGAATCAGATTTTGTTCTAGTTATATAGGATTTTGGGGGGGATGTACTCAGTTATTCCGTTCAAATGTTAATATTTACTCAGTTCATGTCACAGGTTGTTTTTTTTTTTTTTACTTCTAACCAAAGCAGGTTACTTATTTCTTCCTATAGGACCACAACAAAGAAAATGCTCTTTGCCAATGAATAAAAAACATAATAATCTAAGGGAAAACTAAATCTTGTTCTGCTGTTACACCAGGTTCTTATTTTGTGCATTGGAAGATGATAATTGATGCATTATTTGATTCATTATCATTTTCTTGCTAATTGAAAAAGAAAGAGAAGAATCATAAAGTTAATTGAAAAAGGAAGAGGAAGAATCATAAAGTGAGAACTGAAGAAACAGGATTACTTCATTGGTGATGTGGAAACATATCTTAAGCCCTATCATCTACCATTTTTTTACTAGCTTATTGATCTATTATTAATACGTGATTCATGTATAGATTTTGATATCTTGACCCTTCTTTTTTTTTTTTTTGTATCATATGTGGGAGATTTTTCACATTGAAAATATTCATGTTCTTTTATTTATCATGTGTGCATAGGTGTGCACGTGTGGATTTGTGCGCACATATTCATAGCTTCAAGTTTTTCTATCCAAACTTTTAGCTTTGGTTGGTCAATAATATGTAGTGCCTGTGTTTCTAAGACTCTACTAAGTCTCTGAGCATATTGATCATGGATGCAGAAGAGAAACCTGTTGAACCTGATAACATGAAGGAGCGGGTAGTTATACATGCATTTCAGTCTCAATTGTTTTGTTATTTGCTTTTGTATGAATCAGATTTTAGTGACAACCTTATTTATTGACTTCTTACCAGCCTATTTCTTCAAAAAATGAGACATCCCCCAATTTCCCGCAAGATGCTGCTGGGATAGGTCATCGAAGGGACACTACTAGTCACTTGGGGCCTGTTGGTTCACATGGAGATCGTGCTGTCTATTCCCCTAATGTTTATGCCCCTCAGGCGCAGGCCTTCTACTATAGAGGTTGGTTTTATATTTGTCTGGTACATTTTGGAAGCCTTGAATTTGGGAAGCCGTTGATTACTTACACTAAACATTGATGTATCACTGGGCTGTCCTAGTGAACATTGACGTACCTTACTGCATAGATCTCAGGAATGGCAATTTTGCCTACCTTGTGGAGCATCTGGCCCAATGCACATCCCATTAAAGCCATGGGGGTCCGGTTTTGTATGTTCGGGTTGGTCTAGCAATGGGAAAATCTTATCCCTTTATATATGACATTTAGTTGTATGAAGTTTTGCTTTGTTTTGTTCTTTTTTTTTTAAAATTGTACAAGTTTAATCATAGGTCAAAGGTGAAATATGTTGACATATATTTAGAGGTGGACACAAAACCAATAAAAAATAAAAAGAGTGAATTAGAAGGACCAATAGGGATAGATAATACCTGCCCTGTGCTGAATCAAAGCCCGGGCTGTAATGATATTAGGTTGGATTCAGATCCTCGTCCGTCCATAATTGAGCTGCAATATTCTTGTATTTTTGTTAATATCTATATATTAACCAATTACACAGTTTCTCATTTACGGTATCAACCAGGTTATGACAATGCCATTAGTGAATGGGATGAATATCCTCCTTATGTCAATGCTGAAGGATTGGAAGGATCACCTGTGAGTGCCTTTTTTGCTTTTGCATCTTTTTACATGTATTTGCATAGATTGCAGGTGCTATATTCTTCACTAACTTTTATTTTAATCAGGGTGTCTACAACGACAATGGTTCTATTGTATTTCATAGTGGATTTGGCTATGGTCCACAAATGCCTTATGGACCATATTCTCCTGTTACAACACCTTTGCCTTCTGTTGGTGGAGATGCTCAGTTATACTCCCCCCAGCAATTTCCATTCTCTGGCCAACCTTATTATCAGCAGTTAGGTCCTCCAAGCGCACCGTATATCACTTCACCAATACCAGTTTCACAACCAGATCTCAACGCCTTAGCAAGTATTGACCAACAAGGTGATAACATGCTTTTTGGACCAAGGCCTAGTTATCCTCCTCACCTGGAATCCTTTAGCAGAGGCAGTTTTCCTTCAAATCTGGGTACTCTTGGTTTTCATGATTTGCAACAGGGTTTTGATGGATTAAGGTCTGGAGGACTTTGGTTAGAATGGTCAAAGCCATCTGATAGACATAGGCCTTTGACTCCCTTATCACCTGCTGTTTCTCCACAGCCAATTGGAACATTTGGGTCATATGGGCAGAATGTTGGAATGGTATATTCTCGTCACTATCTTTTTTTTTTGTCTCTGCATGTTCTCTGGATATCTCATGTTCTACATGCATGAATACGTAAAACCTTGGCATGAAGCTGGATAAGTAAGCACTGAGCAGGCATGATGCTAGTGGATAAAATTTTTCCCAAAAGTTGTTATTTATTTGTTTACTATCTCAAAATTTGGAAGGGAGAGTGTATCTAATTATTATCTTTACTGTGTTACCCAAGTAGTACCATGACTATGTGTTACACGTGGACAGTTGGGGGTGGGAGTGTTTTGAGGATGCGTTTTTGCCTATGTACTAGTGTGTTTTTGTTAAAGGTCCACCATTGTCTCTTTTGATATCAACAATTGCGTTTCACGCCATATTGGCTTAAGGGGCAAAATTTTCCCATTACATCATCTCACTCCTTGAATAACAATGTAGTATCTTGCTGTGTTTCTTACAGTGAAAGTTACATATGTATGATAATAGAATGATTGACAATGAATAAAAAAATTTAACCATATTTGAATCATGAAAACTTGACATTTTTATACCCTTTTGTATACTTTAATTGGTAAAATGCCAATAATAATTGGTCTTGAATCTTAATCAATATGATATTCTAGGTGGTTGGCTTAGCTTATCTTTCTCATACATTGTTATCCTCTGGAGCATAGTGTGATAATTTACGCTTGTGGTTTTTCTTACTGAAGTTGACAAATTATTTTTTTGTTCAGACATCTCATCAACAAAGATCATTTTATGGTGTTGGATCTGGCTCAAATTCCTTCACCAGGGGCTATGTGCACAGTGGTTTTAATCAAGGATCTGGCTTTAGAAGTGCATCCATTTCTAGTTTTGGGACAAATAGTAGGGGATGGTTGTCTCTTGAAAACAACAGACGGCGAGGGAGGGCTAGTATATCTCTATGTGGCTGCAATGGTAGTCTTGATATCCTTAGTGAGCAGAACCGTGGACCAAGGGCCTCAAAGCCTAAGATTCAAAATACAGCTGAAAATACTTCTTCTGCTGACAATAACAAATATAGCAAATCCACAGCCAAGATCCATGATGAGTTATACAACCGGCCAGATTTTGTCTCTGAATACAAGGATGCTAAGTTCTTTATCATCAAATCGTACAGTGAGGATAATGTTCACAAGAGCATCAAATATGGTGTCTGGGCCAGTACACCAAATGGGAACAGAAAATTAGACACCGCCTACCGTGAAGCTAAGGAAAATCAAGAACCTTGCCCAGTGTTTCTCTTCTTTTCAGTAAGTATCTGATCTTTAATCGCTCATGAAGTAATAAGTGAAGTTAGAAGATGGATTGAATCGGAGATTGTTGCAACCTTTCCGATTATCATAACGTTGATATTTAGATGATTCCCATTGAATGAAGGCTCTGAAAGATAGTGTTCCTTGGGCTCCATGTATTTCATTGAAGGTGAAGAGTGTAGGAGAAGGAAATATGATGAACCCTCTTTTGGTTGGGCACTGTTTAAATAAGTTAATTTGAGTTATTCAGACAGCTTATTTGTCAGACGGATTTTTTTTAAGCAGTCGAATGATACATCTCCTTTTGGTTATTCTCGAAGAAAAATTTTCTTAGATACTGTTTGATGACTTTTGGATCAGGCATTAGTATGCAGGTCAATGAGAACCATGCTGTTTATTTGCTTATTTTTGAGTAGACATCTTTTGTTGAACCTCCTCTACTGATATTTAAAGATGCTATCAATCATTAGATTTCTAGTTGCCCATGGTTTGGGTGTTGAGCGATGTTCAATTTTAAAGGAAATTGTAGTTCCTTATATCTTTGTTATTGATGCTAGACTTCCGATTCTCATTGTTTTATCTCCTACAACATCCTTGCAATCTTGCTAATTATTCATACATGCAGGTGAATGCTAGTGCTCAATTCTGTGGGGTGGCTGAAATGGTTGGACCTGTTGATTTTGACAAGAGTGTGGATTACTGGCAGCAAGATAAGTGGAGTGGGCAGTTCCCTGCGAAGTGGCATATCATCAAAGATGTTCCAAACAGTCGGTTTCGTCACATTGTGCTGGAAAATAATGACAAAAAGCCTGTTACAAACAGTCGGGATACGCAGGAGGTAGGAATCCTCATTGAATTTAAGTGATGACAATCTAGTCTCAAAATTGGCACAAATTTTTCCTTCGGGGTTTTATAGCAATTGGCAATATGGAATTGCCACCTAAAAATTCACTCCTGCACTCCCCTGCAAGTTTCATTCAGCTTATTCAGTATCTCCACTTCTGTGAAATCTAAGCCTCCAACAAATTTTCTCACTTTTCGGTTTCCACAAAATAGCCGTACTATGTTTTAGATGGTTGCCTACATGCTTGATTATGTTAAATGTTCAGGTTTTATTCTTGTGCGCTAATTATGTGGCTTTTATCTGTTTTTGTAAGAGCAAATAAACTTGCTTCATTAGTTTTAAAAAATTTCTTCTGCTTGTTTGTCTAAATGTTGAATATGAAATGTTGCAGGTGAAATTGGATCAAGGTGTTGAGATGTTGAACATTTTTAAGAACTATGAAACTGATATGTCAATCCTGGTTGATTTTGATTTTTATGAAGACAGACAGAAAGCCATGCAAGAACGCAAGGCCAGACAGCAATCGGGCCTGATGGCTGCTGGTGTTGTTGGAGAAAATGAAAACAGAAATGCAGTTACATTACCCGGTGATTTCATCAAGCAGATGTCCAAGAGTTTTGCTCAAGTTGTTCGGCTGGATGAGTCTAGCAAAGAAGGCCCTGTTACTGACATAGCTAGCACTGTCTCTGATAGTTCCACCCGAGTTAAAGTGGAAGATTCAGTAATGGGTGTCTCCTCTGCGAAGAGCAGTTAGGAAGGCATCGATACTGTGAGATTTGAGAGGGCTTTATACTCCTTTTAGTGCGTGTGATGCAGACCACAATTCTACTTTCTATGATCCTTGCGAGAAAGGGAAAAGGTAGAGTTGTTTGCAGCTTCAGAATAGAGTGGGGGTGCATGTATGTGGAAGGAAGGTGTTGGGAGTTGTATAGGGGGTGATGTGCTTCATGTTCATGTATGATATTATGGTGTCTTTTGAGTGTTGCATTTTACCTGTTATAAATTTTTTTTCCCCTTTTTTAGTGAGAGAGTGGTGATGCTATTACTGGCTGACATATTGCCGTTTGTAAAAGCAGCTCAACTATTCAGTTTTAAGGCAGTTTAGTAATAATAATAAAAAAAAAAGAATACAGCAAAAGTTGTTGAAGCAACCTTGCTAGGGTTGTGCGCGTTCGTCCAGTTATTGCTTTTCTTTGAAACTAGCCAATAATCAGTATATACAGGAAATGTTTGAAAGGTAAAAGGATTGGCTTGCTGGATTATGAGATGGAGAGCGAACATGTTTGAATGTGATAACCAATTTTAGTACTCCTAGGCGTCAAATATGGACAGAATTTAATTGATTTTGGAATTTCTATTCTAGCATCGTGTGGAATTTGTAATTATTATTATTCTCAAAATAATATTATTATTTAAATAATCAAAATGCAAATAAAATTGTAAATGAAAGAGTAGTATGCTAAGCTGTTTAAAACTGGAAAAGACGGACCTTTCGATCCACAGTCCACTCCACACAAATTGAATGATTAAAAAAGATAATTTCTAGTAAGTTGCTGACGGAAACAGCTCCTGCAATCCCAATCCTCTATCCTATCGCTTCTTTCAATGCTTCATATTTACACCACACATGTACTTTTAAAAAAAAAATTGAAAAGTAAAGCTCTCAATTTACTAATATCAGATGGATTATCTATCTTCTTCTTCTTCTTCTTCTTCTTCTTGTTTAAGCCAATTTTGGGTTGCAAATTTGGGATATGGATGGGCCACTCTCGTTTCTCTCTTCGTTATTCTCATCTTCCACTCTGTTATGCGCTTCTCTTCTTCTTCTTTCTCTAAACATCATGCCGTTTCTGCTTCTTCTTCTGTTGCCTCTCCTTCTGTTTCTGCCTCTTCCGACCTCCAATTCCGGTATCTTACTCCCTTTCGACCTTTTTTTTAATGTATTTGAGATAATCAAGTATTTGAATATGGTTTTATATTAATTTGTTTGAATATTTCGCTATTATCATCTCTCCTAATTAAGTATTTTGTTATTTTATCCCCGCAAATAACTCTTTTTTCTCTTAAATTAACTTTTCAATAGGATTTTGATCAAATTTATTGACTGATCGTAACTGGTTTCTGTTTTCCAATTGCAAAATTGAATAAATTTCTGCATTCTCTGGTCTTTGGTGTCTCCATTCCATTTATTTATTTATTTAACCACTGATTTGCAAGTTCTTTTGACTTTTGCAGAATCTCAGACCTTATATCAGAAGCAGATTTAAAGCTTTTGATAGATAATTTGGATGATAATCTTAATCAGACTGAGATATGGGAAAATGTCATAGATAAATGCAACAATCTTCTATCCTACACTGCAAAATGCTGCAGACCTAAGGTTAGTTTTTAGTACTTTGACTCCTCTCTGCAATACAAAGTGGTTTTTAACTGATCACAAATTAAACCCCTTTGTAAGCTAATGTTGTCTGTCTTAAGATTGCGGGATATTTAGACTCTTGCACTTGTTATCATATTAATTTTAACATGTTTTGTCATTATGGCTGTGATGTTTTTGATGCGATATCTTGTACAGTGTTTGGAATGCGTTTCATTTGCAAATGATTTTCATTAGAAAACAAAATCATTTGTACATGACTTTGTTTGATTAAATGTTGATTAATTTGCTCTTGTAATTCATTAGCTTTATAGGCTAGTTAAATTTAGAGTTTATTTACAAATTTTCATTTATATCAAACCTCATGTGTGGATTTACAAATGAATTTCTTAAAAATTTATGACATCCATTCATAGCAAACAAGCCCCTTAGCTAATTTAGCATGAACTCCTTAAGAGTAAGAACATTAGTGCCTCTCTCAAGCTTAGGGACAGAGGCATGCTTGTGATATATAACGTCAATGGCTGTTGACTATGTTCTTCATGGGAAACAATGTTTTATGTTCGTTTTGCTGGCAATTTTCTTCTCTGATTGTGTAATAGGATACTCTTCAATTTTTGTGTTTTATATTTAGTCTATGCAAAATGTTTTTATGAGTCAATTTTTCCAAGGAAATGAAAGAAAGTTTATCTTCATTGAACTTTTAATTGTTGCTATTGAAATTTGAGCAGAATTAAGATATGAGATGGTGCTTTATGTTGTTTCATACAGGATGGTCCCCTGAAATACTTGAGTGTGACAGTATTTGAAAATTGCTCCCCACGGGTTGTTAGGGACTTTTACATGGACAATGATTACAGAAAACAGTGGGACAAGACCTTGGTTGAACACAAACAGCTGCAGGTGGATGAAACAAATGGAACTGAAATTGGCTGCACCATAAAAAAATTTCCACTCTTGACACCTAGGGATTATGTACTGGCATGGAGATTATGGGAAGGGACAGATAAAACGTTCTACTGCTTTATTAAGGTAAGGTGCAGTGGCTGCATTCAGTTTGGAAGCAGTACTGATTTGTCTTTAGTTATCAATCTGTGTTTGGTACTGTTATAAATATTCTTCTGAAACGGGTTTGCATCTCTAGTATCACTGTAATTTCATCATTCTATCACCCTTCTACTTTCTTCTATTTCAGGATTAATATGGTCAAACGATGGAATATGCATTATACATAAGAGAAGTTATTGGTCAAGAATAATGATACTCCTAATAGCATCTGAAGATGCATTTGTTTGCTTGTATTTTGCTTGATTATGCTTAAATTGTTTGTTCTTTTGGAGTTTTATTATGATATATCACAATTTTACAAAATTTAGCCCTCTGGTTTCTTTAACATGCAAAATTTAACCCTCTGGTTTCTTTGACATGCAAGTGTAAGACATATGATGGAACATCTGACTTCAAAACTGAATTTTTTCTTTTTGGAGAGGAAAAAGTTAAGGTTTAATTATTCTGCAGCATGTTAGTTGAAATATTGTGTTTTTATCAACTAGCTTCTCTCTTCAAAAGGTTCTCAGTTTCTTATATTTGTCATAATTTTTAATCAATGAAGAATTGGTAAGCAAAAAGGCTTTATTCTCTCCTGGTCTGTACTGCACTGGATTTTCAAATTTGCATACTTCTGTTTTTGTTTATTCATGCTTTAGCCTTTGTTTTGCCTTTCCAATCTTTGGAACCTGCAGTCATGGATGTGTACTGATCCAGGTTATGTAATTTAATATATGTGCATGGATATGCTATGTAATAATGAGATTGATTATATGTATCTATTTCGAGAATTAGAACATTTTGATGTGATGGAAAATAATATTAGTTGCAATAATGATTTTCGAAAAGAAGTTAGTAGGTTATGGAATTATGGGCCAGCCTTGTTTGCTTAATGCTTGGAAAGAACAATGTGTTGCGATGTATTTAGTTTCTTCTTCCACTGTTAATGCATTCAGCTCTTTAGTATTCTTGAATCTTTTGTACATTTAATAGCTTTTTTTTGTCTCTCCACTCAATTTCTCTCTCTCTCTCTCTCTCTCTTCGTGTCTATGTGATTGCTCTTTGTTTATAATGATGATCAGGAATGCAAACATCCTTCAGCGCCTCGCCAGAAAAAGTATGTACGGGTGGATTTCTTTAGATCTGGTTGGAGAATTAGGAAAGGCAAGTTCCTAATGCAATGTTTTTCTTGTCTTGGGGGAGGGGTGGTGGGTGGGATTACATTTCCTTTTGGTTTTTCTAAAATCTATACTGGAAGCTCTACTTAGGGTAAATATAATCTTTCTTTCACCCTACAATGCGCCAAGTTTATGTCTGCTGAATTTTTTGTTTGATGTTAATTATATTATTACAGTACCTGGTAGAAATGCGAGTGAGATCAAAATGTGTCACCAAGAAGATGCAGGTTTAAATGTCGAGATGGCAAAGTTGGCTTTTGCTAGGGGCATATGGAGTTACGTATTTAAGATGGATAATGCACTGCGCAAGTACAATGCAATCAGTCATCCTCAGATAGGTCTTGCTCTTAATGCAGTGTCTCTGATCCAGAAGGTAAGACCATCAATGTTTTCTGATAGTGAAACATCAAAAAAAAAAAAATTTCCAATGAGTTTTCAAAAGCATTTCTTAAATAAAGCACAACCTATTTTGCCTGTTCAGGATACAAGATAGAATCATTGGTGTTACTATATTCAGAGGATCATTAGAATCATTGGTGTTAATATATTCAGAGGATCATCAATCTACTTTATTTCATGTCCTCCATGTGTTTTTGTGTTTATGGTTGATATTTTTCCATTATATTTCTAGGTTCCATCAGGATTAGAACAAACGAACATTGCTGTGGAAACTCCAGCAGGCCCTGCAGATGGAACCAAAGAGAGGAAACTCTCTAGAAGGCCATCAAGTAAAGTATTGGCAAATGGTTTGCTTCTTCTTGGTGGTGTCATCTGCCTGTCTCGTGGACACTCTAGCCTGGGTGCTAAAGTTGCCATCGCATACATCTTGACGAAGCTAAGAAAACGTGATGCTTCTTCAGGCCAAAGTAGGGAAAGTTGAGGTGCTGGACCCCAGTGCGGTACTGTGGGTGATACTGGTTAACCTAGCACTTGCTGCTTACCATTATTAATTTTGGCATGGAATCTGACTTATTTGCCCATTTGTGGCATTTAGGTTTCTCTTTCACTGTATAGAGAAGGAAGCAGTTTCTTAACTGTAAGTAGTTGCATGATTTGTGTTATAAGTGTATAGATACGATATACAAAAAGTCATCTACAGGAAGCAGCACAAAATCGCTTGTTAATTTTTCAGAATTGAATTGGTGGAAATTTCTTAATGAATTAGATTTTTACTTGCTCGCTCAGAACTGCAAGCCTTATGTGTTTTTTCTTAAAGTTTAGTTTGCTTGTATAAAGTACATATGCGATCATTATATCATTACTTTACCAATTTCATATTATATTGGATGGTAATCACAATAAAAAGGAAAGAAAAATAGAAACTTATATTAGAACAAGTGGAGGAGTACAAAAAATAAATAAATAAATAAAACTTCAAACAGAAATGGCAAAGGCTCATCACGTCAGTAAAAAAAAAGTGCTAAGATGTATAATGAAGTAATTTTTTTAATCCAATTGAATCAATTCTAAAATTTCATATTTTTATTCGAATTTATTTTATTAATTTGATGATTTTGTAGTACTTGCTAATAATAAATTAATAATGGAGTAGTAGTTGAGTGATAGTGTTGAATGGATTTTAATGCATGATTGTAATTGTATACAAGTAGTAATATATATATATAGTTAGGTCTGGATGCGTAAATCATTGATGATCTTATGTTTTTTCTCCTAATCATTCGCGCCTTCTCTGTGTGTGCAGCTCTGCAAATGGCAGTCTCACTTTGGTGGTTTCCGTTATTAGGTGGTTATCCAAATATAGCTTCTTTATCAGGAAACCATCTCCCGAAAACACTTCCATCCACAAAAAATGAAAAAAATAATAAACGATCCATTCAATGTTTGATCTGGGAGGGTTTGTCTTGTCCATGCTTCAATTCTGAAACCTTTTAGCAATCCCTTTCTGTTTTAACAAAAACTATCCCTTCCTGTTTCTCTATCGGAAAATGCACCATTGTCTTGCATGCTTCTTTATTGTCTCTCTTGGTGTCCTCACAACCCTCGTCCATTCAAAGACCAATTCTCATGATGGTAAGCTCGCTAAATTTCCTATGCCACTTCAAGTATTTTCAATTTTATTGATTTCTCCTTTTTTATTTTTAAGGTTATATATATATATACACAATTCTTGCGGGTATATGTGGGTGAAATTTCAAGATTATAATATTTGGTATTTGTATTGCAGTATCTGCTCTTAATGTGATGTTCACCAGCTTAAATTCTCCTTCCCAATTAAGTGGTTGGAAATCAAGTGGTGGTGACCCTTGTGGTGATTCCTGGGAAGGGATTACATGCTCAGGATCTGCTGTGACTCAAATGTTATTATATTTAATTCTCTCTCATTAAGATGCTAAGATGCACACATTTTAGCAGGATCTTATTTGTGTCTTTTTTTCTCTCTTCAAAATTTTGCAGAAAGTTATCTGGCCTCGGGCTTAATGGAAACCTGGGCTACCAGTTGTCAAATTTGAAATCTGTCGCTCACTTGTGAGGCCTATCTTCAAAACTATATGCACATTGTCATGTTATATTTTATTGCTCAAAGAAAATAACCTCAGGGCTTTGTAATTCTTTGTCATAGTACAGTGATATGAGCAAGAACAACCTCAACAGCGATATACCTTATCAGCTTCCTCCTAATATGGCTTACCTGTAAGTTTGCGTGCCCTTTTTTTGTCTATGAATTATATGTTGTATTATACAAGTCCTCCTAATACTGGATCCTTATAAAGCTTCCTTTGTGATTTCTTTTCCATCGAAACTTGTTTCATACTAGAATAACATTTTCTTTTTAAACGTGACTAGTCAATTTGAGAGATATTAAACTAATTTCACAAGATTAGGTAATTTCCCTAAATGTTCAGTTGGTTTAATTTAAAATTGACTTAGATTAGGCAGAATCAATGGAAATGATTCTTGCAGCTGACTAGTTTAGGATCAAACACATTGTCTATTAGAACCAAGTTTAACTGGTGCTACTATGAGCATAATGTGCATAAGCAATCGGCTTTAATGGAACTCAACATGATTGGTGTGAAGATGTATCCAAGTAACTGTGTAACCAGATGATTTACATCTTGCATTAAGAAAGGTTCATGAATTGTAGCTATAGCTATACTGATTATTGTGATGCATCTGCCAAAGAACTTTTCACTTGAGACAATGCTTATTTAAGATCTTAGCTCTGTGTTGTCAATGGCATCATCGCTTAATGGCAAGATTTGGCTCCTTTTGAGGTGGGTTTCCACGCTTAAACATTTCAATAATCAAGAGGACATCAACTCTTTTTAGTAGTGTCTCGCTCTTTTAGCTTTCTTAATTGACTACTTCAAAGATGTTTGACTTAAATGTTATGAGCTGAACATGCAGAGATCTCTCTAATAATAGATTCAGTGGTAATGTGCCTTACTCAATTTCACAGATGAATGACCTCGGATACCTGTAAGCAAAGTTGATCATTTATTGCCTAACCTTCATAGAAGTTGGTCCAAAATCTCATTCTTTTGTTGCTCATGCAGAAACCTTGGCCATAATAAGCTCAAAGGACAGTTGAGTGACATGTTTCAAAAACTCCCAAAACTTAAAACACTGTAAGCAATCTTCTTCAGCAGAATCCAGTCTTGTTTAAATGATTCTCAAAACTTCTGTTGAACTTGTGTGTGTGGCTTTATTGTCTGTGTTGATCAACACCCTCGAAAAAGATGTATAATGTATGATCAACCCTCGAAAAAGATATATAATGTATACACAGGCATTTCCGCAAAAATGACAATAAAACCAATGTATACAGATGATAAGTTCAGAAACAAAAATCCTCACCCTAAACCAGGTAATTTTCCAGAGCTATGCAAGGATCAACTCTTCTTTCATTTTTCATGAAGTTGTAGGCACACCATGAAAGAATTAAGCACGCTATCAATCTTTAGAATGTTATATTATCTGTTGATCTGTGACTAAAGTAGCTGGACTAATGCAATTGAGGGTCTGCCATGGTCAGACAAAATGATATTGTGTGTTTTATAGCATTTAGAATTAAGCAGTTAATTGTCTTCTTCATTAACTGAACTTGAAGAAGTGCTCACTGCATAAAGACATTGCATAAGAAATCAAATGTAAGTTCAGTGAAATCATTCAAAATTTTGTAGATAGGTGCTGATGGGTCCGCATTCGTGCAAGATTTTGTGGGAATCGCAGGTTCTTAATAAAATTCCCCATTTCATTCTTAATAAATGAATAAAATTGCCCTCTGCAGAGAACACTGTAATTTCTATGACACAGATAGTAATGAAAACTCCTTTCGAAATGATGTATGTTGAACTCCCATATGGTTAATCAGTCTAGATTTCATAAAATTTCATTCTACAAAGGTATATTCACTGAAAATCAAGTTTTGTGGCTATTGGTGGTGGAATGTAAAATTAAGTCATAATTTATTGGTTTGACCATACTTATTCTTAGCTGCACAAAATGTGTGAAATCAAGGTGCCATATGGGTCATTTGTAATCATGTTATTTGACTAGTGGATGTTCCTTGTATACTCTGCAGCTAATCCTCGTTATTGATTTATGAGAAAAGTGAAAACAAAAAACACTATAAAATGATTCTCAGTTTTATTCTGTAGAAACTATTGGTTATAGGATATATGGCAATTTAATTGTCATTCATCAAGCGTGCCTATTTTGTTTCCATTATCTTATAATGAATGTACGATGCTCTACCTCTACGGATGAAGGTTGAACTGTTGACTAACTGGTGAGATGGCTTACAGGGATTTATCCTACAACTCTCTTTCAGGCAATCTGCCGCAGAGTTTTGCATCACTTTCAAGTCTCAACACATTGTAAGAATCTACAAAAGAATATTCATATGGATCTTTTGATTATACTTCTTGTTGACTGTGTTATGCATTCTTATAGGCGTTTGCAAAATAATGAATTCTCTGGTTCAATAAATGTCCTCGCTGGCCTTCCCCTCGATAATTTGTAAGTATACTAGCATTATAAATTCGATTAAATCCATTTAGTACTGTTTTTCATTTTTTGGTTTTCTGTTATTTGTTGTTTTATTAGGTTTATTCCTCTTTACATTTTATGTTTTTGGATACTTGTATAAAATCATAATGCCTTTTTTCTTTGATCTGTGGTTCCCTATGGAAAACAAGTTTTCCAAAGAAGTGTTAAAAGTAATGAAGTTCTATTAATCTGCTGCTCTAATGAAACCAAAGAAGCTTTAAAAAATAAATAAATAAAATGTTATGCTGGCAGGAATATTGAAGACAACAAGTTCACTGGCTGGGTCCCTGATTCACTGGAAGGCATTAAAAGCTTAAAGTGAGTGCCTTCTAGAATTCTATTTACTTTAGGATGACGCTAAAAGAAGTTTGCTTCTCACTCTGATTCTTTTGTCTGAAGAACTGGAGGAAATTCTTGGTCGTCTGGGCCAGCTCCTCCTCCTCCACCTGGAACTAAACCCGTTGTACGAAATCGTAAGGAGAATAGTAGGGGTAGGAAGGATGGCATGAATTGGCTATCTATAGCTCTAATAGTTTTAGCTTCATTGGTGGTAGTTGCACTTTTGATTACTCTAATGTCAACAAGAAAATCTTCTCCATCTTCACATTTTCTTGATGAAGAGAGGGCTAGCCAGCGCAGAGCATTTACTCCCCTTGCATCACAGGAATTATTCTTTGATTCGCCCAAGCACAAACCTTTTAAAGGTAATTATTTACTTTCCAGCACAATTACTTCTGAGCTTGTTAGTAAAGTTATTACTATAAGCTTGTAGAACATAATCCTCTAGGAAACTAAGGTCGCCCTATTCTTGTGAAGTGTGCCTATATGCTGTATGCTACCTTCATTTCCATATATGTAGGGAATCTTTAGCAAATCTCCTTCAGCGATGAAGCCTATGATTTGCAATATTTTGCTCTAATTAGTTGGGAAATTTTGTTTAGCAATATCTGATAGGTATGGGTACATCAACTATGATACATTCTCCAGCAATTCCAAATCTGCAATACACGAGCCATTTAACTCCTATTTACAACTCTTGTCACTTCTTCTCTCTCTCATATCTATGTTGTGCATTTTAATGCCTATGATTAATGCGGTACTGACACAACTCACTTACTGGTGACAGGAACTGAGGTATTTGGTTCAATGGGTTCAATAGATATAAAGACTCTGCAAAAATCCCCATCCATTGGTTACAGGGCTCCACCTTCTGATTTTGCACAATCTTTAAATGACAATGAGTTTGCAAGTCGTCTGAATAGCAGAAGAAGCACTTCTGTCCGTGCTGTACCTTATTCTTTGACAGACTTGCAGACAGCTACTAGTAATTTTGCAATGGGCCGTCTTCTTGGTGAGGGATCCATTGGTCGTGTTTATAAGGCCAAATATCCTGATGGGAAGGTAAATTTCCATGGTTACTCAATATTTGACCACCCACATGTTTCCCTGGGCTCATTATTGGATTAACTCGGTCAAGAGAAATTGGAAACAACCTGGAATTTGGAATTTAACAATTTTATTTTCTCACCCTTTGTCAGGTTTTAGCTGTAAAAAAGATTGATTCGTCACTTTTTCAAGGCAGGCACCCAGAAGAATTTTCAGAGATCGTTTCAAGCATCTCAAAAGTTCACCACCCAAACATTGCTGAACTTGTCGGGCATTGTTCAGAGCAAGGGCACAACATGTTAATTTATGACTACTTCAGGAATGGCTCACTTCATGACTTCCTGCACATGTCAGATGACTACAGTAAACCACTAACTTGGAACACCAGAGTCAGGATTGCTTTGGGCACGGCCCGGGCTGTTGAGTAAGTCAACACATACACCACTTAATTGCTAGGCATTAAGGACGTACCTATCAAAACAATGTTCTTTTGGACTGCTAACATTTTGTTTAAATTTTTAGCATAAATTAACCAGAGAGACGTATATTGTCTATCAAATGGCTGCTGCACTAAAACATTTACATGTACTTGATACCATTAGTTTGACCTTCTTAGCACATGACCTTCTGAGCAGTTCATATCATTTCATTTATGGTATCAAGTTCTTGTCTGCATGCAGTTTAAAGTTGTGTAGAATGGACTACATACCAAGAATTGACCAAGTCAAACAGAAATCCCAGAAGGAATCCGAGATCTAGAAAATTGAATTTAAGTACGCTAATGAATACATGGTTTCAGAGATTAGATCAAGGACAAGCTCAAACATGATAAGAAAAGGATGGAAATATGTAGAAGCAGAACTATAAAAAGTTGAAATTGGTCCTCCAAAATAATAAATACGTCCAGTAAAAAACTAAATAAGATTTTTTAGATTATGTATCTCTTAAATTATTCAGAATTATGCGGTAGAGATTCAATCAGGGTAGAAATTTTTTTTGTATGAATCATTTTATTGTTGATCTTCCAAAAAAAACATGGACTCTAAAAACAATATAATTTTAGTATCTCTATTTAACTCGAGTAAAAAAATTTCATGTTGTATGCATGTTTTCTGTGTTTATCATGTGAGCCTTTGAATCATTATAGTTGGTAAACCTGTTTATGGTTATGAATTGCCTGAACCACTTGAATCATGGTTTGCATTCTTGCTTTTGAAGCGAATCATATTTTTTATGATGTCACTATAGTGCCGGTGACCTTTTTTTCTTTTTCTTCTTTGATTGATTGGATAACTTTTTCTTACTCAGGTACCTCCATGAAGTTTGTTCTCCATCTTTCATCCACAAGAATATCAAGTCATCTAATATTTTGCTTGACCTTGAGCTCAATCCTCATCTGTCAGATTATGGATTATCGAATTTCCACCATGTCAGTATTTCTTGAGATAAAAAAGATCTCCTTACTACAAGCATAATTTCAAATATTATATTTGCTATGTGAATCGCAAGTAGCAAATATTACATATAGCAAGCCTTATTTTCCATTTACATTGGGATCAAGAACAGGAGTTCCCTGTTGTGGGCCTCCTGTTTTCACAAATGTACATTTGCACATGCACACGTAACTGCTCATTTTATCTATAGTAACAATAAAATCTGCAAGCAATGGTTTTTTCCTTTTCGGTTTGTCTCACCAGGAAATATTAATATTTTTTCTGTTTTTCAGCGTACAAGTCAAAACCTTGGTGTGGGATATAATGCCCCAGAGTGCACAAGGCCTTCAGCCTATGCAATGAAAAGTGATGTGTACAGCTTTGGAGTGGTGATGCTTGAGTTATTGACGGGTCGGATGCCTTTTGATCTGTAAGGTTTTTAATTACATTAGTGGGTTCATGGTTGGGCATGGCCAATGCTAAAAACTATATCTCCAGAGCATAATTGTTAAGTTGTTTTAAATACAATGCTTTCATAACTGTTAATTTTGCAGCTCAAAACCAAAATCAGAACAATGCCTAGCTCGCTGGGCTAATCCACAATTGCATGACATTGATGCATTGGGAACAATGGCGGATCCTGCTTTACGTGGACTATACCCTCCCAAATCACTCTCACGATTTGCCGATATCATTGCTCTCTGTATACAGGTAAGAAATCAGATAAAGATCCCTGCTTTACTGTCAAATATTTTGAAAGGTCCCTTTTTTACTGTCAAATATTATAAAGGTGCCTGCTTTATACTATTAGTAACGGTAGAACTGTAATATGTTGAAGAAATCTAATTATGGGGTTTGTATCCTTTGCATCTGAATCTTAGTCGGAGCCAGAATTCCGGCCGCCAATGTCAGAGGTGGTGCAAGCATTGGTGCGTTTAGTTCAGCGCTCAAGTATGAACATGAGAGACGATCTTGCAGCTTCTCGTCGGACAGAGGACTCCGATTACTAAGCTTTGCTTTTTTGGTTTGGAATTTGTCTGTATAAATTATAACAAAAAAAATTAACAAAAAATTCATTACTCTGTAGGATTTGCTTTGGCTCTCAGAATTTAATGCAGAGTTTTTTTTTTCCATGGGATTTAATTATTTTTTTCTTGAAATAACAATTTTATTATTTTTTTTCAAAATAACAATAAATGGACAGTTCTAAGCGGAAAATCATCAAAATTCAATTTTACCCATCAACATTAAATTTAATTTATCATACTAAATAAAAAAAATTTAAAAATAAAGTAAAAAACTAATTTATGCTGCAAAAAAAGAGTTTTATTGATATAAAATGTCTTATACAAAAAAAATTATTAAAATATAAAAAGATTTTTATTTAATCATAAAAATTTAAAACTTAATAAAAATTTAAAACTTAATAATATTATTGAATATATTTTAATTTTTTTCTAAAAAAATAAAAACAAAAAATAAAAATCATTTTAATATATCCTCGGATTATGTTGTTGTGTGACATATGAAATGGTTGGTTTACCAAAAAGCATTGTTAATATTGATATTAATTTAATTTAACTACTAGCATTTATTTAGATAATTTTTCTTTTAATAAAACTTAATAATAAATAATATTACAATTCTTTTACTCCATTGAAATTTGAGAAATTTAAGGGGAAATTTTAGATAAGTGTATATCATTTAGCCGAAATTTGATGAATATAAAATATAAAATTAATTAAAATTAGCTGATTAATTTAAATAAATTAATTAGTAATTTATTGACGAAATTATTATTATTGTTAATATATATTTTTAATCTTATTATAAATTTATTAACTTTGAAAATGGATGTAATTAAATTTTTAATGATTGTGAATTTATTTATTTATTTATAATTATAAAATTGTCTAATTATACTAATTTAATAAAATATAAATAACTTATAAAATATTATTAATTATTATTATATTAGTTAAATTTAAAAAAAATAATTTTAAATATTTGAATCTTCATTTTCATTTAAAATTAGAATCGCTTTATTAGAATTGAATATCAAAATTGAGCTAAATTAAATTTTTTGATTTAGTTTGATATGAATATTTTATTTTTTTGATTTAATTTTAGTTTTAATAATTTTAAAATATTCAAATTTTAATTTGATTTTTAAAATTTAAAAATATTGAGATCGAACTGGTTTGTACACCCCTGGTGGTAGTGATTTGTTGGTGATAGTGGTGGGCTTCAACGGTGGTGGCCGCGGCCCGCGGTGATTTGATAATGCGCGATGGTGATGTTGAATTGGTGATTTTATTTTGTTTTTATTTTATTTTATTTTTTATAACCAATAAGACTCGGACATGTATAAGAATGGGACCTACATAAGGTAATAATTTCTTTTAACGAAAATTTAGTTATCGTCACGGGTGTTTATCTCACACGTTTTTAATAAAAAAATATTTAAATGGCTCAGAAAAAAAAAATTAAGGTGATTAAGTGAGATTTTCTAAATACACATAGGTGTAATTGACCCTTAAATCTAAAATTAAAAACAACACCACTAAAAAGAATGAAAAATTTTATCACGCGGAAACAAAATATAAAGATATGTGTACGAAGGTTTAAAAGCATCTAACTAAAAAACTAATTTAAAATTAGCTCAAGTTTATAATTCAATTTATTTTTTTATATAAATAATATGAAAGTTTGTATTTCAATTCAAATTTAAAAACCAATTAACTTTATCATTTAGGTAACAATATAACTATTTCTCAAATATAAAAATAAATAAGAATTCTAAAGGTAAAATAATAATATAAAATATATCAATTTTTTTTCTTTCTCTATGGAATTCGATTAGAAATCTATATTTATAATATAATACTAAAATAAATAATACTAGTACAATATTATATCACATAACATAATATAATTTTTTTAAAGTATTAAATTAAATTATTATTTATGAGAATAGATAATCAATTAATTATTATAATTATTAGTACAAATAAAATTAACATATTCTATTTAATACTGATAATAATTAGTTATTATATAATAATTTAATTTAATTTTTTAAATAATTAATAATATTTATTTAATTTGTATCTAATAATTAGTTATTTATTTAATAATATAAATTAATTTTTAAAATATTAAATTTATAATTATTTAAAGAATTTAAATAAAATTATAATATTTATATTGATAATATTTAATTATTGAAGGAGCACTATTTTTTGGTGAATTGACATACAGTATATCTAATGACTTTTGATTCGTGAAATATATATATATATATATATACATTGCATATAATATTTTTAATTGAATTTTTTGTATTTTATTTTTTCTCTTACTTAAGAAAATGTTTTACCAATCCTCTCCTTCCTCTTTACATTTCCTAACTTTTTTAATATGAAATTGGGATTAAGACTTTCACTTTCATGTAGGAGTTGAAAAGGAAGATGTATAAGCTCTCCCCCACTTTCCCCCTCTCCCGAGTCACCGTATTATTTATCCTATTCCTTACATAAACTAGCTCTTTTGGGGGGATGATTACCAATCCCCCCTTCCTCTTTACATTTCCTAACTTTTTTAAATCTTTGATTTTTTGTTATTGTAAACTAATATATTTTCTCATTCATATTCACGAAAGGATAAGAAATTTTCTCTATACAATCAATCTATGCCTATTTTCAACGTAACTTATAAAATATTTAAAAAGATAGCTTAATAACATAAATAATTTAAATTTTTATTTCATTATTATGTTTATATGAGTATATTTTTTATACATTCTAATATGTATACACCTTTTTTTTTTTATAATGGTCAATAGATCTAGCCATAAGCTAAGCAACAGTCTCAATTAATAAGAAAAATTATGAATGAACAGATTAAATTTTTAAAACATTTTGTATTTTTTAAATTTAAATTTGACCCGTGACCAAATCTAACAAACAATAATACAATCTTTTGAACAATTTATTTTTATATTAATTTGCTTTACTAAAAAATTTGAAATATTAAAATTATAATATCTTAAATTTCAAAATTGCTAATTCTATAAATAATATTTATAATTATAGATCACTAATTCTGTAATTTTTTTAAATTACCAATTTAAAATTAATTTTTATGATTATTAATTTTTTTATTTTTTTTTTAAATTTAATAGATCTGATTTATTTTTTAAATTCTGTACAGAAGTATTTGTACATCGAATTATTTTTTTTTATTTTTTTCGCTTAAAATTATTACAAGATTTCAAAATTATTGTACGTATATCTGTTCTAGTTAAAAAAAAAAAAAAAAAAAACTATATCAATGCAGCCATCGTCATCGCCAGCCAGCATCTCCATCACCGGTTGATCATTCTTGTTCACGGTTAGAAACGTCTACTTTAATAAAATTCCATTATTAGTAATGGAAATGTTTCAATCTTTTCTCTATGATTGGGAAACGAATGGCTGGGCAGATTTTGTTTGTTCTTGGTTTAGGTGTATAGTTGTCTGTTGTTTTTAATCTTCTCAGAACAGGAAAGAATGACGGGCCGTTCAGGGTCTGCAACAATGACAATGATCGTAACCAACACGCCGGCGTCGGATCTCGCTCTCACTAACTTTGCCTACTGCTCAGCGTCCGATCTCCACAACTTTGCTGTCCCTGGAGCCAAGCTTTTCATGGCTTTAATCAGCAACTCCTTTGTTCTCTTTCTTTCATATCCGCATTATCTCTCACATTTTGGCCGTAGATTAGCTTTCTTTACTTTTTTTCCCCTTAAATTTGAGTTTTGATTTTTAGATCAATTTTGTTGTCCATGATTGGTGTAAGAGAATCAATGCCGTTAATACAGAGTTTATGAAATCGTGATCGAGCTATTAGGTTTTTATTTTCTGTTGTGTCTATGTTCTGATACGGGTTATCACATTACTTTTTTCTAGAAATTTTTGCTGGTTCTACCAAAATGGTATTCAGGTTGTTGAGGTTTTGGTAACAGTTTAATCAAATTCAGTATTGAAGTGGAGGAATTGAAACGCGTTTTAATAATGTAATATACTTATTATTATTATTATTAGTAGTAGTACATTTCTGTGGCCTTAACTAAGAATTACTCATCATGAGAACATTCGTCTTGGTCAAGTTGCCCTCAATGCTATTCAGCGTTGGCATGCTAGAGTTTCTGCTGGAGACTCAATTTCTGTGAGCAGGTTAAATTGATTTTAGCTTCGTACATTTTGTTTTTGACACATACTGGTTTCTAATTATCTAATCATTATTTTGGTAATTCTTTTAGGTTTATTCCTGCTGATAATTTTAACCATGCATTGTTGACACTTGAGCTGGAATTTGCGAAGAAGGGCACTAAGATGAACAAGTATGTAGTCACAATTTGATTCCTCCTTTTATGTTATCTAATTTGTAGTTTAGGTATGAAGATTTTGTTTATTGTATATTCTATCTTTAGGGGAAAAAGCATCCATGTAGTCATTACATTTGGCATTGCTTCCTTTATGGAGGGTAGTACATTGAAGGATTTTTTTTTAAGCCAAGTCAAATGTATAAAGGATGAAGATCAACGGGTGTTGACAAGAGATGTTGAGATTAAGGAGAGGTGGAAGGCTTATTTTGAGCAGTTATTCAATCCTGAACATGAACAAGATTTTCAAGGTCTTCATGCAACAAATGATTATATCAGCTGGTCTAGGAGGATCTTGCATAGTGAAGTAAGAGAAGCCTTGAAGTATATGAAAGTTGGTAAAGCTTGTGGCCCGGATGGTATTCCTATAGAGGTTTGGAAGAACCTTGGAGAGGTAGGAGTTGCCTGGTTAACTAAACTCTTTAATGCTATTGTGAAAGGACGTAAGATGCCGAATGCCTGGAGGAAGAGTATCATGGTACCCATATATAAAAATAAGGGAGACATTCAATGCTGTACAAATTATCGGGGTATCAAACTTATGAGCCATACTATGAAATTATGGGAAAGGATTATTGAACACAGATTGAGGAAGCTTACAAGAGTTTCGGAGAATCAGTTTGGGTTTATGCCAGGGAGATCTACCATGGAGGCTATTTCTCTTCTAAGAAGACTAATGGAATTGTATCAAGAGAAGAAGAAAGATCTCCACATGGTATTTATTGACTTGGAGAAAGCCTATGATAGAGTACCAAGAGAAGTGTTATGGTGGGTTTTGAAGAGGAAAGGAGTCAACGGCAAATATATCAACATCATCAAGGACATGTATGAGAATGCATCCACTAGTGTGAAAACACCTGGTGGAGACACTGAGACTTTCCCTATTACTACCGGATTGCATCAAGGTTCGGCCATGAGTCCATATTTATTTACCCTGGTTATGGACGAGCTAACCAGAAGCATACAAGACGATGTTCCTTGGTGTATGTTGTTTGCTGATGACATTATTTTAATTGATGAGACTAGTGCTGGTGTAAACCGTAAGTTGGAAGTGTGGAGAAAAACCCTCGAGGACAAGGGTTTTAAGTTAAGTAGGAGTAAAACGGAATATATGCACTGTGAGTTCAGTCTAAGGAAGAAGCAGGAACATGAGGTTAAGTTGGATGGAGTTTTGGTTCCTAAAACCAACCACTTCAAATATTTGGGTTCGGTGTTCCAGAATGATGGCCGTATAGATGAAGATGTGGCTCACAGAATACAGGTAGGGTGGTTGAAGTGGAAGGGTGCGACTGGGGTTTTATGTGATAAGAAAATACCTCTGAAAGTGAAAGGTAAATTCTATAGGACGGTTGTTAGACCTGCGATGCTCTATGGTAGTGAGTGTTGGGCACCAACGGGACAACATTTGCATAAGATGAGTGTGGCAGAAATGAGGATGCTAAGATGGATGTGTGGACATACCAGACTGGACAAAATTAAGAATGTTCATATTCGACAAAAAGTCCAAGTAGCGGACGTCGGAGATAAGGTGAGGGAAGGAAGACTTAGATGGTATGGGCATGTTTTAAGAAGACCTCCTAATGCTGCGGTTCGTAAGTGTGAGAATTTGTTGATTGAGGGGGCTAGAGGTCGTGGCAGACCTAGAACTGTGTGGAAGGAGGTGATAGCAAGAGACTTACGTGCCTTAGATCTTGATGCGGATTTGATTAATGACAGACTTGAATGGAGACGTAAAATCCGTGTCTTGGAAGGGGCCTAAGGCTGGAGTTTTTTTTTTGGTGTCTTTTGAGCTTATTTTGTTGAGAATCCATACAGCCGACCCCAATTTGTTTGGGATTAAGGCTTAGTTGTTGTTGTTGTTGTTGTTGTTGTTGTTGTGATGTAGGTAGAGGCTGTTTTACTGGCCAACCAACTCAGGAATAGATTCATGAACCAGGTAAGAGTTATTCTATGTTCACTGGTGTAGCTTACCATTATTTGGTTGTAAACTGGCTGATTTTGACTTCAATTTGGATTGATGAACTACTAAAGGAAATTTTGAAAATGTGCTTATGCCTATTAGATGATTCATGCTACAATTACATTGGAAACAGAATTCAGATGAACCTATTGATAAATCGATCTCAACCGAATTTAAGGAAAATCATGAGAAGTTAGAGCTTGCACCTACTGTGAACAAGATAGAGCTCTTCAGTCTCTTGATTGTGCACGATAATGATTAATGACTGTGAATATTTAAAGCAATGAGTTTTTGATTTTTGTAGGATAAGACATGTGGATGGCGGGGAAAAATGTGGTTCCAGTTGATGATAAAGAAAAAAAATGATAACTTGTAATTACATAGTATTCGTGATGAACTTGTTTCATGTGGACCATGCTAAATAAATTTAGAGAATCTAATTCTCATGATGAAATTGTTTCATGTGGACGATTCTAAGTAAATTTAGAGAATTTAATTCTAATGATGAAATTGTTTCATGTGGATGATGCCAAGTAAATTTAGAGAATTGGAGAATCTTTACGTATATAGGATTGCTAACTCAGGCCCTTGCTTATCCAGATTGTTTGGTGTTTCTATCACATCACTGCCAAGCAAGGATGAATGATGAAGAACTATTGGAATAATCAGAATGGGAAAACAATCATATTTAAGTGATTGAATTTTTCATTACGAATGGATGTTGAATTATGAGTTTGGTCTTTGCGTCTTCTGATTTCCTATCACATAAAGTGGTTTCTGTAAAGCTGGCAATTTCTCTCTGTAGCAGGCAAATTGTAGAAAAAAAATAGGATTGAGATGATCACATTTTTTAACATTGAAAATTAACCGCTTATTTGGCTCTTGTGAGGTGACAAGTTATGTCAGTAGGGGAAAATCATAGAAAAAAATTGTAGGATTAGATATGGTTACATTTTCAACATTGAAAATTAACTGCTTGAAGAGATCCGTAATAATCTTCTCGTGCTATTATCACCGCCTTTCTTTTTCTGTGTCTCTCAAATTAGATTCATCTTACCCAAACGATTTCTCAATACTGATCTGTCGTGGATCCTTGTTCTGTTTCTTGGTAATCTTTGGGGCATTTTTATTTTTGTTATGGAACTGGTTATTGTGTTATGCAGGTTATGACATCAGGACAAAGAGTATCATTTGAGTATCATGGAAATAATTATATTTTCACTGTGAATCAAGCTGTTATAGAGAGCCGAAAAAAATCCAATGATCTTGAAAGAGGGATGATTTCAAGTGATACATACTTCATCTTTTAAGCACCAAATTCAAGTGGCGTTAAGGTTAACATTTGATATTTATATTGTTTTCTTATTGTCTCTTATTGATATTTATATTTGGCATTTATATTTTAAGGTCAACATTTGATATTGATATTTATATTGTTTTCTTGTTGTCAACATTTGGTACTTAATATTCTTTTAAATTGTAATTTTAAGTTGGTGAAAATTACTTCTCTAGACTTTTTGATGGCATGACCTGAATTTATATATGCCTTCCAACTTTCTCCCACTTCATTATTTGGATTTCTCATGCTGTTTTCCCTATTTTTTCATTAAATTATTTTCCTATGCTGTTGATACCACTTATTTTTGTAATGATTTTCAGTCCTGATGCTTTTACGGTGGTTTCTACATAATGTATGAAACAGTACAATCCTAGATTTCATAGAATTTGCATTTGATAAGTACATGCTAACTTAACATGGCGGTGAAGGTGTTTGAGCTGACATACTATGATGGACATCTGTCAATTGAATTCGTTTTCCAAATTTTTCTTATTGCAATTCTCCTTTTCATTGTAGTTCTTGTCAATTTGATATGATGACCCAGTGTGGAGAATGCATTTTGTGCTGATCACTGATTCTAGTTGTAAACATAATTGAGCCATCTATTTGTTTTGTTATGCAGTTTGTTAATCAACGGTAGCAACATATTTAGGCACAAGGAATTTAATCTTCAGTCACTGGGTGTAGGTGGCTTAAGTGCAGAGTTCGCAGATATATTTCGAAGAGCTTTTGCCTCTTAAGTTTTTCCACCACATGCGACAAGCAAGTAATATGGCTAATTCTTCAAGTTAAATGTACATGCATCTTGCAATCTTCTAGTTTATATTTTCAATAACAGTAAAGCTCTTGATGTTCTAGACTGGGGATTAGATATGTAAAGGGATGCTGCTTTATGGACCTCCTGGCACAGGAAAAACTCTTAGGGCTTGTCAACTTGGGAAAATGTTGAATGGGAGAGAACCAAAGGTTTGAGCATAACTCCTCCCTTCTTTTATGTTTGATTTGATAGAAGAGCAAAAATTATAGCTTTTTGTGGTTAGTGTCATCTGAAATTTGCAATAATCTTGATCTTCAACTTTAAGAATCAAGAGGTTTCCATTTTATTTTTGGTTTCTAGAGTTTGATGATGTTGCAATACTGGTTTAATGATATCTTGGACTAGTTATAAGCTGATCATTCTGTTGTTAATCCTTTTTACAAGGCTTGCTAGTGCATTGAAATGATTAACTTCTTTGCTACTTGTTGGTTCCTTATAGCATAATGCCGGATTGTCCTTCTAACCACTGATCATTGTGCTTATTAACTGTAATCGGGTTTAAGAACCTAACTGAACATCCTAACTTTTTCTGGCATGGTTTGATAACAACTTTTTGTGTTTATTAGTTACTATTCAATGCCAGCAATCAACCTGCCATAATGCCTTTTTGTGGTTTAAACTGCACTAGATTGTCAATGGCCCTGAAGTCCTAAGCAAGTTTTAGGTGAAACTGAAAAGAATGTTAGGGACCTGTTTGCTGATGCTGAAAATGATCAAAGGACACGTGGTAAGCTCCTTTATGAATTCGAGTACAATTTAGCAATTTAGGTATCTTTTTGTTTCCTTAATGACAGTGGCACCGCATCCTTTTGCTTTTCAGGGGACCAAAGTGATTTTCATGTCATCATCTTTGATGAGATTGATGCTATATGCAAGGTGTGGGATATCTCATGTCTATATCAACAATTAAATCAACTAAATTTCGTAAAAGCAGAAATATCACATTTTCTTTCCCTAAATTTTTGGTGGCTTCTTTGAAAATCTTTTTACTTCTTAACCTCTTTTATCTCTTATGTGATTTCATGTCTCAACAGACAATTATTTTACATGGCTATGTTAAATGGCCATTTTTTGTTGCACCAAGCTTGTAAATTCTAGCATATGTGGTAAGGTTAATTTGAAATTTTGTGTGCTCTTGGTGTTCTCCCTATTGATAATAATGGAATTATAAAAAAAGTGTGTCCACAGATGGAGATTATACTGGATATTTATTGTCTGTTTATTGATTAACAAGTATTTGTTCAATGAGGAAAAATATCCTTTTCCAGAGAATGAACCCATTTTATTCTATTCTTCAAGGGAGGTTTTGAGATGGTATGAGATTCTTCCAGAGTAGTGAGACGGTTACAAAAATAACCTGAAACTGTAATAAGGGTGAAGTGGAATAACATCAGATCTGAAAGAAGATGAAATAGGGGTGGGGGGGGTAAGGGAGAAGCAGAGGCTGGTTTTCTGGAGAGAAAGAGATGTTTAAAAGAGGAAAAAATGAGTAGAATAGGAAGTTGAGAAAAAATCTACTGCAAAAGCCAATTCAAGTGTGAATTTGTGTTAAGGGTCTCTTCTTGGAGAATTGTACTTTAGGAGTTGTAAATGGGTGGAACAGACACCATTCTATGGTGTTTCTTGAAAAAAGACGTCTTGCTTGGATTCAAATTTACAACTTATCCTGTAAGGACATTACTCTGTGTGCTAATATCTTAGTGCTTAAAACTGCTTCCAATGTGTTATACTGCTGGAATGCTTGGTTTTTGTATGAATACTGTGTCGTTGAAAAACGATGCTTTTATTCAATTGTGAGCTCTTGAGGTTTCATGTACTCTGGGTTTTCAAGAAGGTTTGCTTGTGCAAATCTAAGTGTGTCTGGAATGAAGACTACAACTCATGCCTTTATTCTTTTTTTATTTTTTATGTAGTCAAGAGGATCAACAAGAGATGGCACAGGAGTTCATGACAGTATCGTGAACCAGCTGCTCAAGGTTAGTAAAGAGTTTTTAATGCAGTCTAAAATGGCCATTGTAGACTGTACTTTTTGTTTGTGGGCTTTGATGTGAGAATTTACATGGAAAGGCTTCAGCATGACCAAAAAATTACTTGCTTTTCAGATTGATGGTGTGGAGTTTCTAAACAATGTGTTGCTTATTGGAATGACCAACAGAAAGTATTTGCTTGATGAAGCACTTTTGAGGTTATTATCTCTCTTTCTTTCTCAACTCTTATTACGTTGTTGTTGATCTCTCACACATTACATTAGTGTGATTGGTGAATAACGGTGGACATTAGTTAGCATTTGCTTGAAAGCTTCTCTGGAGCTTCATTTGTTTGTTGGCTCTCATGGAAGATTAATAACATGTTTGATAAAAGATGTGCAGAGCCTAAATTACTATCTGTTATTATAAATTATGGAAGGATATGTTGTAATTATGAATTAACTAGTGTGTTATTGTTTTCTTACATCTCATATTTTTTGATAAAAGTTGTATTTATTATTAGGAACTACAGAGGAAATCCATGAAAGAATGGACATTGCGTTACAGGCACAGCAGAGAAAACTAAATAAAAACACATAAGACCGAACCCATCAGGTTTACAGCACAACAAAATTAGTACAGAAATAATATGGCAGCAGAGGTTAACTGTTATGATTATTAGTAATGGATCGTGTCACAGGGCGATTTACAGCCTTGGATTGAGACTTCTTTTGACCTATTTTGATATATTAGATCAAGCTTATCAAAGGGAACTTGAGAACCTTTGGAACTCGTTAGAGAGAGAACCAAATCTCTGTGTTTTATTTGATAGAAATTCTGACTGCTGTTTTATTATTTAGTTGTCCTTTAAATAGGACTACACTCTTGCAAAAATAGGAAACTAGTCTCCTTACATAATTAGAAAACCTATAATTTATCTCCTTACATAATTAGGAAACCTATAATTTAGGCTTCTTTTTTTTAAAAACAGATAAGTAAAGTAATCTATCTTAGGAAATAATTAAAAATACGACTGCTGGAATTCAGCTATCACGTCTAGTATAGACACGGCCCACAAAAGAGTCCATAACATCACCCTCCCCTTGAAGAAAGAGCGTGTCCTCATGCTCAAAGTATGGATAAACGTGCCGAAACTGATCCACATTTTCCCCAGTAGCTTCTACATCCTCCAAACCAGCCCATTGAACCAAAATTTCCAAGTACCCCGATTGAGGCGAGCACGTAAAACAGAATCAGGTGTGGGAACAACTCTGCCATTAGCTATAGGTGGTAAAGTAGGAGGAGAAACAGGTGCAACTCCCTTGAAAGGCTTGAGAAGTGAAACATGAAAGACATCATGAAGTTTAGAATCAGAAGGCAAATCCAATTGATAAGCAACACTCCTAATGCGCCTTAGAATTTTAAAGGGGCCATAAAACTTGGGAGATAGCTTATGGCGATGATGGTCAGCAACAGAAAGTTGGTGATAAGGTTGTAGGCGAAGCCAAACCCAA
Organism: Garcia nutans; assembly: GCA_947685225.1. NCBI lineage: Eukaryota > Viridiplantae > Streptophyta > Magnoliopsida > Malpighiales > Euphorbiaceae > Garcia > Garcia nutans. The sequence continues at coordinate 12,964,266 of CANTUV010000029.1, read as the reverse complement.
GCCCCCGGCATATATTCAACATCCCGATACCCCTTATCATAAGACTCCTTCATGCCAAACTGAGCTTGCTGAAGCCGACTAATTTCTTGTGGAACCAGGTCTCTATCAACCAATGCTTGGTCAATTGCATCCACTCTAGAAGAACCCGGAACATAGGACAATAAACGAGGAGGTTCACGTCCATACACAACCTTAAAGGGTGTAGTTTGAAGGGCTGTATGAAATGAAGTATTATAGCAATATTTAGCCCAAGGAATCCAATCAACCCATCGTTTAGGACGATCACCAACAAGACATCTCAAATACATCTCAATTGTATGGTTGACAACCTCGGTCTAGCCATTTGATTGAGGATGATAGGAAGAAGAGAACGCAAGCTTTGTACCACACAAACGAAACAGTTCCCGCCATAAATGACTAGTGAAAACCACATCCCTATCACATGTAATCGATTCTGGCAGTCCATGTAAACGCACTATAGATTCCAGAAAAATTTGAGTAACCCGTGGAGCTGTCTACGGATGCGCCATAGGAATGAAGTGGGCATATTTAGAAAACTGGTCCACCACCACAAACTTTTGGCAGTCCATCAATGAAATCCATGGATATATCAACCCAAATTTGTGAAGGAAGTGCTAAAGGCTGAAGCAACCCAGCTCGACTTAAATTTTTAGCCTTGTACCGTTGACACACAGGACAGGCTGCCACATATTCAGCAACATTGGTTTTCATACCTTTCCAATAAAAGTCAGTACACACCTGATGTAAGCCTTTTGAACACTCTCATTTGCACTATCATGATAACTTGACAATATGGTTGCAATTAAAGGAGAAGAGGGCAGCAAATAAATCCTACCTTTATAAAGAAGGAGGTCATTCTGAATGGACCAAGCATCATCCATCCCCTTAGCAACTATTTTCGCAAGCAATTCTTGTAATGAAGCAGAATTTTGCAATTCCTCGCGTACCACATCCAATAACAGAGGACGAGGATGGCTAATAGCATACAAGACGTCCTATTCATTCTCACGTCGAGACAAGGCATCAGCAGCTTTATTTAAATTGCCGGCACTGTATTCGACACAAAAATCAAACCCTATAAGCTTAGTGACCCAATGCTGCTGTGGCGAAGTCGTGAGTCGTTGTTCGAGCAAAAACTTCAAGCTATAGTGGTCTGTGCGAATAAGGAAGGCACAACCCCAAAGGTAAGGATGCCAATGTTGGATTGCTTCGGACAATCCTATTAATTCCCGCTCATAGGCAGCCAATTTGCAATGTCGTTTCGCCAATTGCCGACTGAAGAATGCAATGGGGTGGTTATTTTGTTGAAGGACAGCCCCAATACCTCCCCCAGATGCATCGCACTCAACCACAAATTTTTCCTCAAAGTTGGGCAGCTGCAATACTGGAGCAGCAACAAGTGACTGTTTTAATTTTTCATAAGAAGAAACTGCTGCTGCATCCCAATTGAAAGAATTCGTTTTAACATGCTTATCAAAGGTGCTGCCAATTGCCCATAATCCTTGATAAATCGGCGATAGTACCCCATCAAACCTAAAAATCCCCCCAAGGCAGTAATGGACTGTGGTTGGGGCCAGTCCGTAATTGCTTGGATCTTGCTTGAATCAACCGTCACACCTGTAGCAGAGATCACATGGCCAAGATATGCCACTTGGGTTTCCCCAAAAGAACACTTAGATTGCTTTAAATAAAGATGATGTGCCCGCAATAATTCAAACACCACACATAAATGAGACATATGCTCCTCCCATGTCTTGCTATAAATTAAGGTATCATCAAAGAAAACCAATACAAACATACGCAAGTGTGCATGGACGACGTCGTTTATGAGTGCTTGAAATGTCGAAGGAGCGTTGGACAATCCAATGGGCATAACCATAAATTCAAAGTGACCATGATGTGTGCGAAACGCTGTCTTCTCTACATCCAATGGGTTCATGCGAACTTGGTGATACCCTGATTTTAAATCCATCTTTGTAAAGTACTTGGACCCATGTAGCTCATCCAATAATTCCTCCACCACCGGAATTGAAAACTTGTCTTTAATAGTTTTAGCATTAAGTTCCCGATAATCAACACAAAATCGCCAAGTACCGTCATGTTTCTTAACCAGTAGAACAGGTGATGAAAAGGGTGATCGACTAGGACGGATGATGCCTTGTTGTAACATTTGCGTGCACTGCCTTTCAATTTCATCCTTTTACAAATGCAGATAACGGTATGGTCGTACAACTACGAGACCAGAACCAGGTTCTAAACAAAGTCGATGATCACAATTTCGAAGAGGGGGCAGCCCAGAAGGTTCTTGAAATAAATTATTAAATTCACCCAATAATTTCTCCAATATGCTGCGACTCTCATCCAATCGAATCAACTGGAGTTGAGAAGTATGACTGTTTTGTAGCCCTTGCAACATAATGAGATGTCCATTGGAAATAAAAGCCATGGTAAGTAAAGCAAAATCCCAAAGGATAGGTCCCAATGTTCGTAACCATTGAATACCTAGCACCATATCAAAACCAGCCACAGGAAGAACAAAGAAATCAGCAATAAAAGTATTGTTATCAATGGTAAATGGTACCTTCAGACACTTTCCTGTACTTTGAACCTTGTCGCCATTAGCAACCGAAATACTGGTACTGGATTGAGATTGAACTTGAAGTCCTAAGCACTGGGCAGCTGTTGAACTAATGAAATTATGGGTACTACCGGAGTCTACCAAACCCAGCAGTGCCTGCTCTTGCAAGGTAGCCCTCACTTGCATGGTCGTTGCACTCTTTTGACCCGTGATGGCATGTAATGAAATTTCAGGTTCTGACTCTTCCTCAGTTTCTGGTTCCATGTCACTAGAATCTGCTAGTTCAAGCCAAAAAAGTTTCTTACATTGATACCCAACCGTATACGGTTCATCACAGTTATAACATAAACCCTTCGCTCTCCGTTCTGCCATTTCTGCCCTTGATAATTTTTTGATGTAAGGGCTGGAAGGAATTGTTGATTTTGCTACAGAATTTCCTCCAATTGCAGGCTGCCTTTAAGTTGGGATATTGGAGCGGTGTTAACAGAAGAATAAGTGCCCTTGTTGTCTTGCCAAGCCCCCTTCCGTGCCGTGGTTTCCCTCAACACCATTTGTTTCTTCTCAAATGCCCTAGCCACATTCATAGCATGGGCTAAATTTGGTGGATTATGCAATTCCACATCAATTCGAAGAGATTCAACTAATCCAGCCGTGAACAAACTAACATGCTGGTCCTTGCCGATGTACTTGCTTGCTCTTGCCAAATGTTATTGGAACTGTCGTTGATATTCCTCAACGGATCCCATTTGTTTCAAGTTGACTAGCTCTCCCAATGAATTGCTATGGGCAGGTGGTCCGAAGCGGAGGGTGCAAGTCTCCTTGAATCCTGGCCAATCAATGGATGGTTGCTCAATTTCCAATTGATGGTACCATAATTGTGCCTCACCAAGCATATGAAATGCTGCCAATCTAACCTTGTCGACCTCCTGCGTGTGCTGATTAGAGAAAAAATTTTCACAGCGATGTAGCCAAATCAATGGATCTTCGGAACCATCAAAGGTTGGAAAGTCCACGTTGGTATACCGAAGAACAGTTCCACTCCCAGATTGCACCCCTACAATCGGTTGAAAACTTGCACGTTGTAGTGGGAATGGTTCGCTCTGACTGTTGCTGCTTGCAGATTCGTTGATATCCTTTCTTGTATCACGATTAAACCCAGAATTCAGCTCTTGTATTTGAAGCGATAATTGGCCTAGTTGTTTTTCCACCTAAGCAACCCTCGCATCACTCGCAGCTTGTGCCTTATGGATTAGAGAGCGCGACTCTTCGTTCTGATTGATATCACCCATTGTGTTAGGCTCTGATACCAATTTGTTATGATTATTAGTAATGGATCATGTCACAGGGCGATTTACAGCCTTGGATTGAGACTTCTTTCGACCTATTTTGATATATTAGATCAAGTTCATCAAAGGGAACTTGAGAAATTATTTATTTTAATTAAATTTTGTTTAAATTATATACTATCCGTACATATTTGGTTATTGGATCTACAGAGAATAAGATGTGAAAATTCTGATGATTTATGGGTGGGACATACTATTGAGAAGTAAGGGAACTATTTTGAGGGGGCCTGGAAGCACAGGAAAGGTTCTGGCTCTGAGTAGATGGGTGATCATATTAAGGTACTTGTAGTTTTTTAGATTTATCATCTTGCAAGTTCTTCCTTATAATAGGATGAGAAAAGTTGATGAAAGGTGCTTTGAAGAAGAAAGGGTTGAATTCATTTGAGCTAGTCTGCCACTTCCTAGTTTCCAGTGGATTTATTTAGTCTGAGCTAGCAAATAATTAGATACTGAGGAGTTATCCATGCATGGAATCATTATTATTGATATAGGCCTGTTCCACTTAAAAGGGGAACCTTTTGTTAGAAAGGTAAATTTTTTATATGGACCTATGTCACATTGGTGGATGAGAGTAATTCCTCAAACCTTAATTATGCATATTCTTTCAAAGTTTCTTTGGCTGACTTTTAAGATTTTGACAATAATTTAAAATATTTAGCTGAATTGCATATGAAATGCTGATGAAATATTTCAATGTATTTACTAAGGCTGTAAGGGCTTTGCTTATAAATTTGTTGTATTTGTGTACAGCTGCGCGGACCAAAAATTATTGTGGAGCAGAACTTGAAGGTGTTGTAAAAATTGCAGTATCTGTTGCTTTGAATAGACAATTAAGTATGGATGACCTTACCAAGCCAGTAGATGAAGAAAGTATTAAACTTACAATGACTGATTTTCTAAATGCACTACAAGAAATTGTACCTGCATTTGGAGCCTCCACTGATGACCTTGAACGATGCAGGTAGAGTTAAAAATAATGGAAGGCTTCAAGAAGTTTATTTACTTCTCTGTTTAATCTGTTAGAGAATCTTTATGCTGCATAGCAGGCTTTCACGTAGTCCTCTGTCCTGATGATGATGGTGTGAATCTCATTTCAGCCTTTTGAACATTTCAGAATTCTGAACACAAAGCTCTGGCATTTACAGTGAAATTATTTATTTTGCATTGCTCTAATAAAAATATTCTTTATTAAAACTAATCTGATAGCTGTAGAATAAAAGAATGAGTCTTTGTCAATGCCTAAATTTTTACCTCAAATCATGACTTCCAGACTTAATGGCGTGGTGGATTGTGGTGATTGACACAAGCACATTTATCAGGGAGCTATGCTACTGGTGGAGCAAGTTAAAGTTAGTAAAGGAAGTCCACTTGTTACTTGCCTTCTGGAAGGCTCAAGTGGCAGGTAGGAATGGTACTTATTTTTGTCTTTGTTATTTTATTTTGATTAAATGAATTTTATAAATTCTAATAGTGTTATTTTCTTGGACAGTGGTAAAACTGCATTGGCAGCCACCATTGGCATTGACAGTGATTTCTCATATGTCAAGATAGTAAGTTCTAGCACTATATTCGTGTATTTCAATTCTTATTCTCAATTTGTACATCTATATATTCTTTGTTTCTAACTTAAGTTTCTACTTCTGATTTGGTAGGTCTCAGCTGAATCAATGATGGGCCTTCATGAGAGCACTATATGCGCTCAGATTGTTAAGGTTTGTCAACGAACGCTTTGTATTTTTCTGTCTTCTTCATCCCTCTCCACGTCCCCTCCCCTCTCTTTTTCGTTCTTCTATTCCCTCTTTAAATTGGGAGTTTCACTTCACTTCTGTATATGCCTGCACTGATACTTAAAGAAAATTGTGGTGTTTATATAGCAAATTAGCAATTATTTAGATTAGTTGGTTTGTTTTCACATGTGGCTAATTAATGCCTTTACTACATAAAGTATGAAACATTTTATAACTTTGTATTTTTATTAGGTGTTTGAGGACGCATACAAGTCACCATTAAGCATTATAGTTCTTGATGACATTGAGAGGTATATGCTTCTAAATTTGAAATTGCATTAACTTTAATTGGACCTGCAGATTATCTCTGGAAATCATGGCTTGTTATTTAAACATGTATATATATGTATAATGTCATTTACAAGGGTAACAGACATTTTCTATGCTGATAGAAATTTGTTTCCGTTGGATTTCATTGGGTAGATGCCAATCAAGAAGTTATATATGTTGATTGAGATGGCAGCCCAAGGTGAGCATGGAGGAGCTGCAGAGGCAATATACTCTGGCAAACAGAAGATCAATCTTGCTCATTTTTATGATTGCCTTCAAGACGTTGTCTGATACTAGTTTGCGTTACCAAGTGCAGACTTCCCTCTGTTTTTTATATTTTGACTGCATCTTGAGAGGTATTTTTTCTTGTTCTATTATTCAAATTAGCATGTCTTTCTCAGTCTTCCGAGATGGTAAAAATTTGATTTAGGCTTCTGAAGTTTCATAATGTTTGAATTTTGAGAATGATAGGGAGTGAGCGAAGGACTACTAGAATATACTTTTAACACTTATTAACACTCCTAGAACATCATGTTGAGAATTGACTCGTCGGTGACCTAAAATAAAGTTTCCAGGCTTTCCAATCGGTACTCTTTCAAACGCTCGTGCAATTCACCCCATTAGTGCAGGCAAGTCAAGCAACTTGATGAATATGTTGCACTAAATAAAAAACAAGAGAAAAGAAAATAGCATTTGTGCACTATAAACCTTATGTAAAGGAAGTATGCTGAATGTACATCTCGCATATAATTTTAGTTGCCATGGCCACCAAATCAATCAGCTAATCTATTTGTTTCTTACTAATCTTTTTGATATATGACCTAGTTGAATGATCGAAATATTAGTCAATTACATGTGTTCAGCTGAATGTTTTTACTTGATTATATACTATGAGGATAGAATTGTAATGTGTTGAAGAAATCTAATTATGGGGGTTTTATCCTTTCATCTGAATCATAGTCGGAGCCAGAATTTCGGCCGCCAATGTCAGAGGTTGTGCGTTTAGTTCAGTGTTTGAGTATGAACATGAGAGACGATCTTGCAGCTTCTCGTCGGACAAAGGACTCCGATTACTAATTAAAACTGTGGGTTTTTGGGATTGGAATTTGTCTATATAACAAATTCATTACTCTTTTTTGAATTACAAAGTTTTTCTGTAGGATTTGCTAGTGTTTTTAGAATTATAAATGCATAGATTTTTCCAATGGGATTTTTTTAAAAAAATATTGCAATTTCATGAAAAAAAATTTTCCTTTTCAAAATATTGACAATTTCATTTTGCCCTTCGTTGCGGAAAATCATCGAAATTCAATTTTACCGTTTTTGAAGTCAACATTAAATTTAATTCAATCACGCTAAATAAATTAATTCAATTTTTTAAAAAATATTATGTTTTAATTTGAATAAAGTTTCTTTTTGGTTGGAATATTCTTTTTCCACGAAAAAATAAAAAATAAAAATAAAAGAAGCAAATGGAGGGAAGCCAAAGTGCTGGTAGGTTTGTTGGCAGAAGGCCTAAATCTTGGATATGTTGTATAATGGTCTCTTCTCAATTTATTAAATTGCAAATATCAAAGTTTTTGCTTAATTGGGGAGTTGCTCATTCACAGGATAAATTTGCATCTCCATTAGAGCCTTTCTCGGAACACCTGCCAAGCAATTTTGGGGTTAGAAAGGTTGCAGTAAAGCTTGTTCGTTGGTCCAATCCACCGGCGGGTTCATATAAATTAAATATTGATGTTTCCTTCACCATGTCAAAATCTTCGGGTGGTGCGATTTTAAGGGATGATAATGGCCATTTTATTACTGCTAATGCTTTTCTTTTACAGGCGTGCAGTTCTTTGGAAGCAGAAATTCAAGCAGTAACAGTTGGCTTGCGTTGGTGCCTTGCTTTGGGTTATCAACGTGTCCAAGTTGAGTTGGATGCGATTAATGTTGTTTCCTTCTTCTCTCAACAATAAAGGTCTAGGCTTCTGGATATTCCAAATGAGGTTTTATTTCTGCACATTTTTCGTGAAGGCAATCAAGCTTCGCATTATCTTGCTTGCTATAGTCGAATTAATAGTGTTTTTAGAGTTTTTGAGCCTTTTAGTTCTCTTCCTAATTACATTAAAGGGATTGTTTTAACTGACTGTGTAGGCCTTCCATATATTAAATATCAATAGGTTTATTTTTCTTCAACGTTTTTCTGCCCATTTGCTATAAGAGTAGTATACGAACTATTTATATGGGTTCTCCATACTTTTATTTTAATTTATAAAGTTTGCGGTGGTGCCGTCCACCTTTATTAAAAAAAATATATATATACATATTTATATATATAATTTATTTAAATTTAAATATATAAATAAATATATATAAATTTATTAATATAAAATTTATAAATATATAAATAAATGTGTGTATATTTTATAAAAAAATTAATTGTATATATATATATATATAAATATGGATGAAGGGGGTACAAAGTCACCTCTATACCTGTGTCTGCTAGTGTACATACGGATATGTTAGTTGCTGAGTAATATACGTGATATTTCCATTCAGTTCATTCTGTTTCGCATGGTATCAGAGCAAGTTGTTTGGCTTTATTTTTTCTCTCTCATCTTTTTGCATTTTCTCTTTCTTGCTTTTCTCTTTCTTTTTGAAGAATTCATTTTTCCCTTGAAATCGAGGGTTTCCTCCTTCATCTCCTTCTGTAAATCTTTAGATTGATCATGGCTAAAGATTCTGAATTACAACCCAACAAAGAACAAAATAGTCCATTTTTTCTTCATCCAACTGAAAAATCCGTCTATTGTTCTTGTGCCATAGCTTCTAAATGGTACTAATTACCAAACTTGGTCTCGATCGATGAAGAGAGCTTTGGTTTCAAAGAACAAAATCCAGTTTGTTGATGGCACGATCACAAAACAAAGAAGTCTGATGCTTCATTTTTCGTATGGCAAAGATGTGATACTATGGTGGTTCAATGGATCACTAATTATATTGTTCCTTCAATTGCAGCAAGTATTAGTTGTATCGAGCTTGCCTCAGACATTTGGAAAGATCTTTATGATCGTTTTTCGCAGAAAGATTCTGTTCGGATTGCAGATATTCATCATGAAATATCTGTATTTGTTCAGGAGATCTTACAGTTACAGACTATTATACTCAACTCAAAATGTTGTTGGCTTTACTGAGACCTTTTCCAAGTTGCATTTGTATTCCTTCCTGCCAATGTAATGTAATTGATGTAATTCAAGGATATCAGACTTTAGATCAAATCATCAAATTTCTAAAAGGATCGAATGATAATTTCTCCATTGTGAAGACACAGATTCTAATGATGGAACCAATGCCTTCATTGAATAAGGTATTTTCTCTTGTTCTTCAACATGAAAGGCAGATTTCTATTCCAAAGACTACTATTCTGGAGAGTGGTGTTGTTGCTTGTTTGGCAAGATCTGCTGCCTCTTCTCAAGGTAGTGGAGGTTCTTATTATAGACGTTTTTCTAATGTCAACAAAAGATCAGTCTGTACATTTTGTGGTAATCAAGGACACACAGTAGATAAGTGTTACAAGAAGCATGGGTATCCTCAAGGATATTTCAATCGAAACAAGTCTGCCAATTCAAGGATTCATCCTGCGAGTGTTAATCAGGTTCAATTGTCTGATTTTGTTGATGATGGAGTTTTTGTTAATACTGCAACTACTCAGAGTTCAAGTCAAGTTGGTGCTTCGGAATCATCTTCTTTTACTTAGGAAAAATATTCTCAGTTGATGACTCTTCTGGATTTGTCTTCTAGCAATCTTACACATGCACAATCATATGTTCAGACTGCTGCTGTTGTGAATTCTGCTCAGGGCATTTTGGGTGCATCTCCTTCTGCTTCATGTTCTGGTAAATGTCTTTCTGCCTTATCTCATTTTTCTGTTCAGCCAGTTCATTGGATTGTTGATACTGGAGCATTTGATCACATTGCTTGTGATACTTTTCTTGATTCAATATTAGAACTGTTTCTAATTGTACATTGTTGCTACCAGATGGTACTAGAGTCTCTGTCACTCATATGGCTTCTGCAAAATTATTTTCTACTCTGTTGCTCACAGACATCCTTGTTGTCCCTACCTTTCAATACAATCTCATATCTGTTAGTAAGTTGCTACTTGATAACAACATTTCTCTTCTTTTTACTGACTCTGCTTGTATAATTCAGGACCCAGCCAAGAGGATGATTGATACAGCTAATCTTCAGAGAGGCTTATACCATGTTCTTTCTTGTCCTGCGGATTCATCAAGAACCTTCTGTTCATCAAGTTCTGAGTCTTTTGTAAATATTGTTTCTCATTCTAATAAGGTTGATGTTTGGCATTATAGACTAGGCCATCCATTAAAATCATGGTTAAGAACTCTTCAAAGTTCTTATCCAGAGTTGATTCATTCTAATTCTTCTATATGTGATGTCTGTCATTTTGCTAAGCAAAAGAGACTTCCTTTTTCCTGTCAGTTACTCTCATTCTAATGACATTTTTTATTTACTTCATGTTGATATTTGGGGTCCTACTGTTAATTCTATTTCTGTTCATAGATATTTTTTATCAGTAGTTGATGATTTCTCGAGGTTTACCTGGATTTATTTGTTGCAGTCTAAGTCTGATGCAAGGGCATCTATGGTTAGTTTTATAACCTTGTTCTTACCCAGTTTCATACTAGAATTAAGGTTATAAGGACTGACAATGGTCAGGAATTTATGTGGCCTACTTTTGTTAAATGTCACAAGAGCTTTACTTTTTCAGAGTCATTTGACTGTTGCTTTTTGGACAGAAGCTCTGGTTCATGCTATTACTTAATAAATAGACTTCCAACTCTATTACTTCATGATCTTAGTCCCTTTCAGCTTTTGCATGATAGTAAACCAGATTTTGCTAATATAAAAGTGTTTGATTGTTTATGTTTTGCATCTACCCTTCCTCAGTCCAGAACTAAACTTGATTCTCGAGCTTCTAAGTGTTTGTTTCTTGGTTATAAGCCTGGTACCAAAGGTTTTAAACTTCTAAACCTTCATACTCATGAGGTTTTTTTTTCTAGAAATGTTCATTTTTATGAAGACATTTTTCCTTTACAACATTCTGTCTCATATTCTTCAATTGAGTTTCTTCTTCCTACTCTTTCTTTCTCAACTAATTCTACTAATTCTTCTAGTTCTTCTATTCATAATTCCAATAATTCTGTATCATCTACTACTGTTACCCCTGATTCTTCCTCTCATAGGACATCAAGTAGAATAATTAGACCTCCTTCTTATTTGAAAGATTATCATTGTTCCCTTCTTTCTTCTTCACGTTCTGATTCTTCTTTCAATCCAACTCCTTATCCTTTACCAAAATATCTTTCATACTCAAATTTGTCTTCTGCTCACAAAGTCTTTTCTGTTAATCTATCTACTGCCACTGAACCAACTAGTTATGTTCAAGCTTCTATTAATCCTAATTGGCAACATGCAATGGCTCTTGAGTTGAAAGCTTTACAGGACAATCGCACTTGGGTTATGGTTGATTGCAGATGTGTAGCCTATAGTTTGTAAATGGGTATTTTATAATATAAGGCAGATGGCAGTGTAGAGAGGTATAAGGCAAGGCTAGTTGCTAAGGGGTACACACAGCAGGCTGGCATAGACTATCTAGAAACATTCTCACCTGTTGCTAAGATGACCACAGTGAGGTGTTTATTGAGTGTTGCAGCTGCTAAAGGATGGCATTTAGAGCAATTGGATGTCAATAATGCCTTTTTACATGGGGATTGTTTGAAGATGTGTACATGAGGCCTCCACCTGGTTTTTCTGTTGCAAATAAATCTCAAATATGCAAGTTACAGAAGTCTTTATATGGCTTAAAGTAAGCCAGCAGACAATGGAATGCAAAATTGACTCAAGCCTTGATAAGTAGAGATTTTGTTCAATCTGTGGCTGATCCTTCCTTATTTACTAAAGATGTTGGTTCTTCTTTCATTGCTTTATTGGTGTATGTGGATGATGTTATTTTAGCAAGCCCAAGTGTAGATGAAATTGTTGCTGTAAAAGCATTTCTTCATGCTCAGTTTCAGATAAAGGATCTTGGTTATTTGAAGTTTTTCGTGGGTCTTGAGGTTGCTAGATCATCAAAAGGCATTCGTGTCAAAGAAAATATGCCTTGGAGTTATTGAGTGATGAAGGTTTCCTTGAATATAAACCAGCTGCAACACCTATGGTTCCTTTTAAGAAGAATTCTATTGATATTCTTAATTCATCTCCTGTGTTAGAAAACATTTCAGCTTATAGGAAGTTAATTGGGAGGTTGCTTTATCTCACAAACACCTGGCCTGACATCACTTATGCCATTCAATATTTGAGTCAGTTTCTTGACAAACCTACCAAGTTTCATCTTCAGCTTGCATATAGAGTACTCAGATATCTTAAGGCAACTCCAGCACAAGGGATTTTCTTCTCTGCTTCTGACTTGACAATTCAAGCTTTCAGTGATGCTGATTGGGAATCTTGTCCATTCACCAGAAGGTCAGTTACTGGTCTTTGTTTATTTCTTGGGAATTCTCGTGTCATGGAGGTCAAAGAAGCAAACTGTTGTTTCTCGTTCTTCTTCAGAGGCTGAATATAGGGCACTTGCTTCAGCTGCTTGTGAAATACAATGGGTTACTTATTTGCTTGTTGATCTTTCTATTTCGTGTTCTAACTCTGCCTTACTATTTTGTGATAATGCATCTGCTATTAGTATTGCTCATAATCCTGTGTTTCATGAGCAGACCAAGCATATTGAGCTTGACTGCCACTTGATCAGATAGAAGATACACTCTGGTTTCTTGAAGCGCCTTTCGGTCAGAAGCTTGAATCAATTGACAAATGTGTTTACAAAGCACCTTCATCTTTCCTTGTTTCAGCAATTGTTGTCCAAGCTGGGAGTGTTAGATATTTACACTCCTCAGCTTGAGGGGGGTGATGAAGTATTTATTTTAGTTCATATGTAGTTAGTTTGTTAATTAGTTAGTGATTAGTTTGTTAATTAATCCAGCTGTATCTGTATATATATATGACTATGTTAGTTGCTGAGTAATATACGTGATATTTCCATTCAGTTCATTTTGTTTCACACAAATAATGAAGTTCTAATAATTTAAGCCATTTATTTTTTTTAAATTTTTTCCTTTTGACATTAGTATAATTAATTGCTTTACAAACTTTCTTTTTGTTCGTAAAAATTAATTATTTTACTTAAAACCTAATTGACTATATGCAGACATATTACCATTAACCCGACAAATATTAGTTGATTTCAGTATGAATATAAATAAATACGACTTTTCGTAATAGTACTCCTTTTGAAAAACAAACAAAAACAACTAAAGAAATATATCTATTAAATATTTTGACATTCAAACATTATATTAAACTCTTAATTAATTTTTGTGTTCAAAAAATAGAAAAAAAATTTCTTAATTAATTTTTTTTATTAACGTGTAAGTTTTAAAATTTAATAATAAAAGCAGAAGAGGAATATTAATATAAAATTATGATGGATTATCTCATAATTAATTATGTTAATGGCAGGACGATGGTATTGAATTACATTTATGATCCACCATTTTATTTTGACCATATTGTTATACCAACAAATAACAGTGTATGCATGCATGATTCATATTTATTGACCGTCAAAATTAATCAAAATATTGTTATTATTATTAGTAGTAGTTTCCAAGAGCTTTATTTCAAAACACACCTAAAATATTTGACAAACTTAATTAATTTTTAAAATTAAATTAAGGTAACTCTATAATCTAAATTGGGTATTGATATAAATTTTTTTTTTAAAAAAAGAGATCATATATATAGAATCTTTCCCAAAATAGATATCTACCCTGTAATTTAAGTGTTCCATATAGAAGTATTAGACTTTTCGTGCTATTAATTACTTTGTTACTGCTTCTTTATAATATGACTATTAATTAGTATGGACTCTGAAAATAGAGAAAGAGAAGGGAAATCTAAATTTGGCCTATAAATTTGAGTTATGAAATTGTCTTGTCTATTTCTGCAGAAAGAATGATTAGTACAAATTTACATACAAAAGCCACTTTTTCAACGATATGCATAAAACTAAAAGGCTTTAAGCAAAAAGAAAACCAAGAAAACTAATTGGTAGCATATATTTATACTATATTATATGATGTGATGATTGATAATTATATTGTTTGGACTATTAGTATAAGACGAGGGAAAGAATTTAATTAACAGTGAAATTTTTTTATATTCTCCGAAGTTATAATTTTAGTGTATATCCATTAATTAATTAATTACAATTTGGTTATGGATCCTGTTTATGGTATGTGTGTGTGTGTGTGTGTATATATATATATATATATTATTTATAGCTAGGCAATGAAGAAGGTGATAAGAGAACGGAATAATGTTTGGGATTATTAATTTGGCGAAATTGGTTAATTATTTGTTGCTTGATTTTAATTATTAATTAAGTAGTCTCGTCGTTTGCAAGGAAAAAAAAAAGAAAAATAAAGTCTATTTATTGTTATTATAGCATTATGTACCGTAGAAATTAGTGTTGGTCTCTCTACAAATCAAAATAAAGTAAAAGTAGGGACAATTGCGAATCGCTTATGGTTGACTTGAGAATATATATATATATATATATATATATTACATATTGGGAATTTAATTGTGGACTTGTCATTAATTTCCCTCTCAACTCATCAATCGCAATCGCTTAATGCTATCTTTTGGCCCCTCAAATATCTAATGATTTTCATCTCTCTCTTTTTTTTTTTTTTTCAATTTCCCAAAAAAAATACAAAGAGATAATTAAAATTGTTAAAACATAAATTAAAATAAATTAAGAAATAATGAAGATGGATGAGAGGATGCATTATATTATTAGTGTTACAAATCATACACTTTTTAACCCCTCTTTATTCATGTCAATATGAAGCCCAAACATATAACTAATGTTAATATATATATATATATGTATGTATACATTATATGTTTATTTATTTATATGTGTATATAAATGTATAAATAAGGTTACAAGAGTCCTTATTCAAGATCCTAATTCAAAAAAAAGGTGATTACAATAAGAGTCCGAATTTTTATAAATGACATTAATTACAGTAATCCACAGGAGAGAATAGAAATAAAATTATAAAATAGTAACTTCACTCAATACCTGTGAATTACTGTAAAAATTGAGAGGGGCAGTCCTTTTCTTTTCAGCCCTGCAGGCTAGTGATGGACATTGGCCAGCAGAAAATGCTGGGCTATTGTTCTTCCTTCCTCCATTGGTGTGTACTTAATTAGAACTGATGCAGATGCAAGTAGAGACCACTTGGGGCATGCAATTTCATTTAAGATATTATTGTTGGTGCAGGTTATGTGTGTTTGCATAACAGGACATTTGGACAGTGTATTCCCCAGTGAGCATCAGAAGGAAATACTTCGGTACATATACTACCATCAGAATGAAGATGGCGGCTGGGGAATACACATTGAAGGGCACAGCACTATGTTCTGCACAGTTCTGAGCTATATATGTATGAGAATTCTTGGGGTAGGACCTGATGGTGGTCTTAATGATGCTTGTTCAAGAGCCAGAAAATGGATTCACGACCATGGTGGTGCTACCTGCATACCCTCTTGGGGAAAGACATGGCTCTCTGTAAGTCAATTTAATTCATTCATGTTTTGATTGTTTTTGAACAAAATGATATTAGAAATAATTCTCATTTGTTTTTACAGATATTTGGGGTTTACGACTGGTCTGGAAGCAACCCAATGCCCCCAGAATTTTGGATGCTTCCATCATTTCTTCCAATGCATCCTGCAAAAATGTGGTGTTACTGTCGGATGGTTTACATGCCCATGTCTTATTTATATGGAAAGAGGTTTGTAGGGCCTATTACTCCTCTCATTTTTGAATTGCGACAGGAACTTCACAATCAACCTTACAATCAAATTGCTTGGAAGAAAACTCGTCATTTGTGTGCTCCTGTGAGTGATGCATATATGTATAGTAATTCATTCTCTATAAAATTAAGAAAAAAAAATTCAAACTTAAAATGATATTTCATTCATTTCAGGAGGATCTGTACTATCCCCATCCATTGGTTCAAGATTTGATGTGGGACGCTCTGTACATATTCACAGAGCCACTTCTTACTCGTTGGCCATTCAACAAAGTTATCAGAGACAGAGCTTTTCAAGTCACAATGAAGCACATCCACAACGAAGACGAAAACAGTCGTTACATCGGATGTGTGGAAAAGGCAATTATATATACACTATTTATTAATTTCTTTTCTTTGATTTTCAAATTGAATGAGCAAACATAAAATCAATGTAACAACAACAACAGGTGTTATGCATGCTTGCTTGTTGGGTGGAAGATCCAGAAGGAGATTATTTCAAGAAACATCTGGACAGGATGTTTCGGATTACAGAATTACAGATTATTTCAAGGAGATTAAAATGTAATCTGGACAGGATTCCAGATTACATTTGGGTAGCTGAAGATGGAAGGAAAATGCAGAGTTTCGGAAGTCAGGTGTGGGATACTGGTTTTGCGATTCAGGCATTGATTGCTTCTAATCTTACCGATGAAATAGGAGATGTGCTCAAAAGAGGCCATGATTTCATCAAGAAATCCCAGGTCAAGGAAAATCCTTCTGGTGACTTCAAGAGCATGCATAGACATATTTCAAAAGGGTCATGGGCTTTCTCTGACCAAGATCATGGATGGCAAGTTTCTGATTGCACTGCTGAAGGGTTGCCTTGTCTTTTCAATGATGCCCCCAGAAATTGTAGGTGAAAAAATGGAGCCCCAACAGTTGTATGATGCTGTCAATATCCTTCTTTCTCTCCAGAGTAAAAATAGAGGCTTAGCAGCATGGGAGCCTGCTGGCGCTCAAGAATGGTTGGAAGCAAGTTTTTCTCTTGGTTTTTTTATCCTGATGATGAGCAGATGAGCACAATTGTAATTTTTTTTTTGTTTTTTTCTTGTTTTTATCAATTGTCCATTCATAATAAATCAGATTCTAAATCCGACGGAATTCTTCGCTGACATTGTGATTGAGCACGAATATGTGGAGTGTACAGCATCTGCAATTCATGCTTTAGTATTGTTCAAGAAATTATACCCAGGACACAGGAAGGAGATTGAGAATTTCATCTCCAATGCAGTAAGATACCTGCAAAGTGTACAAACTGAAGAGGGTGGATGGTATGGAAATTGGGGAGTGTGCTTCACATATGGTACTTGGTTTGCCCTGGGTGGCCTAGCAGCTGCGGGCAAGACTTACAGCAATTGCGCAGCCATGCGAAAAGCAGTTGATTTCCTTCTCAGAATACAAAAACAGGATGGAGGATGGGGAGAAAGTTATCTTTCATGTCCTGAGAAGGTAAATTTTATCTAGTTCTTAAATTAAAACTAAACGTTAAACAAACATCAATTAATCAAAACCAGTAAGATTGAAGCAAAAAAAAAACATTCTGATGCATACAGAAATACGTAGCTTTGGAAGGAAACAGGTCAAATTTGGTGCATACTGCCTGGGCTTTGATGGGTCTAATTAATGCAGGACAGGTAACCATACAGTATCTTACGATCTAGAGGTCGCAAAATGATGTGGATAATAACTAATTAATTGCCATGCATATAATAACCTAATAATAACATATGCATATATTGAAAAACACAGATGGATGGAGACCCTGCACCGCTTTACCGTGCTGCAAAGCTCATAATCAATTCTCAATTGGAAGACGGTGATTTTCCTCAACAGGTAATTAAATTGAGTATTAGTATTAATAAATTTAAGTATGAAATAAAAATTAATTAATAAAAGAATGTTTATTTTTTTTTTTTGGGAAAATCACTATTTTTCCGCCCTTCGAACCGTCTTCAAGCATGAACAAATGAGAAAATAAAATAATGATTGTGAAATTAAAGAGAATAAAACACAATGATTTAACGTGGAAAACTCCCGAATGGGGAAAAACTACGGTCGTTGTCTAACGACAACTAAGAAAAATATTTACTATGCGGCAAATTGTTACAACCATAAATTACAAAATATTTTTCTAACCGACACCCACAAAACAACCCCCAAATATTTATACTCCAAGAAACTTCAAGAAATTGATTCTCTAATTCATAATATAAACTACTTGGTGTTTAACCTATAGCTCTCCTTAAGCTATATTTTGTGTTTGCTTGGTGTGTTTACAAATGGAGAGAATGAGCCTATTTATAGGCTTCAAATGCAAATAAATTATCAAACTAAATTAGGTGAAAATTAGGCTAAATTAGGCACCTCCCATTTTCACCTCACATTTTTGACAATTTCTTCCTTGTTAGGCATCTTGCATTTTTGACTTTCTTTTTTTTTCATTTTTATTTTTCAATTTCGGTGTGCTACCATCAACAATCTCCACCTTGAAAAATAAAAACACAACATTGTCTGTTACCGACAATCATAATTCTTAACGTCAAGAATTAACATACTCCACCATAAAAGAGTATCGCCACTTGGAATTATTTCGCCAACTCCAAGAATTTTTCATCAGCTATGTCGGATCCCGCTAATAATTTATGGTGCAACCCTCATGTTGACTTTTCCGAGAGTTCATTAGCCATTGATATCATTTTTTCACCACATGCTTTGCATCAACTGTCAACCAATGTCGCACGCATTTCTGTGGACCAGCTACCAATAATTCGTTCTCTTCTATGACATCTCAACGGGTAGCAATCATGCCATGAGGACACACTTCTCTCAACTACAGAGAAAACTCATCATCTCCTTCGCCACAGGAGATCACATTGGCAGCAACAACGTTAAAGCTTCTAGCCGAATCAGCTCCACCGTTCGGGCAATCCTTCCTCAAGTGTCCAGTTTGACCACAACCCCAACAGATAACCTTACTCTTTCCGGAGCCTTTATTCTTTTTTCTGCTACTGACAGATAAAGCTGAATCTTCATGTGATTTATTTTCCATTTCATTCAGTCTTCTCTCCTCAGTAATGAGCTTACTGACCACATCTGCATACACTACTTCCTTACTACCATATTTCAGAACAGGCTTCATGTGCTCATATGATGAAGAAAGTGACAAGATGAGCCGGAGAGCTTTATCTTCATCTTCAGTTTGCACTCCAAGAGTTTCCAATTCAGAGACGATGCCGTTAATGACACTCAGATGATCTGACAGCTTTGTACCTTTCGCCATTTTCAACGTGTGAAATTGCTCCTTCAAATATAACATGTTGGATATATTTTTTCTTTGGTACAATTCTTCCAGTTTTTCCCATAACTCCTTTGTCGTGGACAATCCAAGCACATTAGCAAGAACATTTTTTGCTAAACACATGCGAATTTGACTTGCCGCCTTGATATCCAGCTCCTCCCATTCTTCATCGCTAATCTTGGATTTTTCTGAGTCTCCACTACCGTTGCCTTTGCCTGAATTCTTTCTACTGACTGGTTTACCCTACAAAACCTTATGTAGTCCAGACTGTATCAACACGTCTTTGACTTGCACTTGCCACAGTGCAAAATTCATTCTCCCATCAAATTTCTCAATCTCGCATCTCATTGCCGACATGCTTACTACGTGCTAATAAATGACTAAAAATAAACAATTACACCAGGTAAATTCCCAGATAAGAGGAGGAGTTAAAATGGTCTCACTTAAAATCCACTTGCCTTAGACTAAATTCGTGTCGTTTGACAGAATTTACCTCGACATGTAATTATTTATCTCACCACCAATACTCAAGCACACCAAAGCAAAACGGCTCCACCTTTTCCAAAGCTCCACCAGCTCCAAAGGCTCCACCAGCTTAAAAACAAAAATCTTTTCTGATGTGGAAGATCAGACCAAGCTGCAACTACAGAGCATACTAAGATTTTTGACAAAAATTATAACACCTAAGCTCTGATACCACTTGTTGGGAAAATCGCTATTTTTTCGCCCTTCGGACCGTCTTCAAGCAGGAACAAATGAGAAAATAAAATAATGACTGTGAAATTAAAGAGAATAAAACACAATGATTTAACGTGGAAAACTCCCGAATGGGAAAAAACCACGGTTGTTGTCTAACGACAACCAAGAAAAATATTTACTATGCGGCAAATTGTTACAATCATAAATTACAAAATATTTTTCTAACCGACACCCACAAAACAACCCCCAAATATTTATACTCCAAGGAACTCCAAGAGATTGATTCTCTAATTCCTAATATAAACTACTTGGTGTTTAACCTATAACTCTCCTTAAGCTATATTTTGTGTTTGCTTGGTGTGTTTACAAATAGAGAGAATGAGCCTATTTATAGGCTTCAAATGCAAATAAATTGTCAAACTAAATTAGGTGAAAATTAGGCTAAATTAGGCACCTCTCATTTTCACCTCACATTTTTTACAATTTCTTTATTGTTAGGAATCTTGCATTTTTTACTTACTTTTTTTTTTCAATTTTGATGTGCTACCACTAACATATTTTATATATATAGGGGAAAAAACGGGGGTGTTCATGAAGAACTGTATGTTACACTATGCAGCATAACTGTATGTTACACTATGCAGCATACGGAAACATATATCCATTGTGGGCTTTAGCAGAATATCGCAAACGTGTTCCACTGCCTTCAAAATGCAATAATTAGATTCTGTATATTAGAGCCTCTCGCATCAACATTTTGCGTTAATTTCTTGTTTTTTTTTCCATCTATAAATTAATGTTGAACGAAAAATAGTTAATATAGCCTTTGTTTAATGTGATACGTAAAAGTTAATATATGATATTGAATTTTGCCAACATTTGGCCACTTAATTAAGTTATAATTTTTGTTTACTAAATAATTAAATAGTAATTAGTATTTTCAATATTAATAACATATGAAATTTATAAATTTTTATTATAAAGAAGACTATAATTAGAAATTATACAATATGAATAATATTGGTAATAATATCATTTAATTTTAAATTTAGTAAATTATTATTATTACATTAGTGATCAAAAGTATTATAAATGGTTATTTGAAATTAAGATAAAGTGCTATTAAAGTTAAAGTAAATAAATTATGTAATATTTAATTTGAATTATGGATATTTAGAAAAATTTCCTCTAAAATAATATATATATATATATGTAAAGTTATGCTTTGTACAGAATATAAAGAGATTATTTTAGAAAATTAAATAATAATAATAATAATAATAATAATATTTTAATAAATTTTATTATAAAATATTTGTGAAAACAAAGTAAATAATATATATATGTGTGTATTAATTAGTTTTCCTTAGAGGATATTTATAAAATGATTATTAATATATAATCTAAATCAAATTAAATAAAAATAAAAATGAATAATGTAAATATATTTTAAAATGTGCAATAATAAATAAAAATGTGTCAAATAACTTTGAATGACAAGTAATAAATTCGCATCACCGACTAATAATTATTAGTGATTTGAAAAAATTAAATTTATAAGCTTAAGAAGAATTATAATATTATCCATTTCTTTATTACCTTAGAATTCTTTGATTAAATTTGAGCAATTACTAATATTTAAATCATTTGATATCATTTGTTATTTGTGATTCTATATTTATGAAGTGTGAAATTCAATATAGCCTTTTAGCCTATATGATTCATACCAATCCATTTGATTAGCCAGTATAATAAAATTTTAACTTGATGAGAGTTGTATATTATTAGGTTATGTGTATATAAAAATTTATGATTAGTATATCATAGAAACTACTACCCTTATATGTATGTGATGTATGATAACATTTGAACGCTATTGCTATATGTTATCGGTCATATTATTTAATTTATTTTGTGATATTGATTCAATTATTGTAGACCCTCCTTATAAATTAAATTTTATTGATATTCTTTTATTATGCAGCCACTTTATATTATCATTATTATTTCAAACATTAAAATATCCTTATTGTATTTTTTATCTTTATGTCACTATAATTTACTGAGTTGACAACTCATCCAATCGTCTATGTGGTTTCAGATAAGAAATATTCAAATCAATCAGTTTTTAGGTTTTTTCTTTTCAGCAAAAAGTCTGAGAATAGTGTATTAAGCCAATAATTATTTTAGGTAATTAATCTATTAAATTTATATAAAATTTTTGTTGGTTCGTAATATTATTTAGAATTATTTAGTTATAATTTAAAGGTTAAATATAAAGTAAGTAATATGATATATGTGAGAGCATATTTATTGACTTTAATTTCTGATTGAACATTTTAGTCATGGAATTTGAGATGCCATATATATATATATATATATATATATATATTGTAGAAATCAACTTTGTTTTCAGTTGTCAACTTAATTATTCTATTTCTAAGAGAAATTTTTACAAAAAGAAAGAGAACCATCAAGAGTTTGGTAAACATCGATATCATTTATATTTACACGTTTCCATTTTTATAATCAACAATTTATATATTTTGCATTTATACATTTTAATTTTTAAAATGAAAAAATTATATGATATTTTTACTTTGAAAATTAAAAAGGAGAGAACATTAATTACATGCTTCTTGCAATTGCTTATAATTTTAAATGAATACATCATATAAAGTTTAAAATGTTTATATAAATTAAGATTGCAAAATCAGTTTATAAAATTATAACATTCATTGAAAAAATTGAACAACTAAATATATTAAATATATAAATTAATATATTTTGTAATACATATTGTTGAACTATACAATTTTAATATATTAATTGTTCACTTTTAAAAATGTAAAAATAATTTTTAAAATAATTTTTAGATATAAGATTAATGAATGCTAATTTCAAAAATCAAATCGTAATCAACAAAAATAAAACCAAACTCTCTTATCAAAATCACCAAATTTTCTCCTAATTAACATAATATATAATTAATGAGCTAAAGAAATTTTTGTGTGTGTCTATATAAATATATCCTTCACAGGTAAAGATTGACTCTGATATTAGCTTTTGCGTCCGTGACACTGCGGGTTTATACGCAACAAATCTTTTCAGAATTTTAAATAATCATTAATCGTTTTCATTGACATTACTATATGTACGGCTGTCACAATTAAAATTCCATCAATAGTACTTAATTTTATCTTAATTAATGTTCGATAAATCAAGTTTAATATTTGATTTAATAATTAAGTTCAAATATGAATTCATTCCTTAAATATATATTTATGTTTCAATCTAGAAATTAATGAAAACATTTATAACGGGTGCATCGAATATATAGAAACTTTAATGTTTTTCATATTCTGATAAGGTATATGTTATATGTCTAAACAAAAGTGCCTAAATATATATATATATATATATAGAGGGAAATACAAAAACTTTGTTAAGATATATAATTTCCATTATATATATATATATATTGATAAGTTTTAAACATTAATTGGTTTACAAATATATGTCTCCATCAGTAAGACTATAAAGTGCATGTGCAATATAATGGTCCATATATAAAGAAAGGGAAATTAAGCAACGTATAGAAATTAAAAACATTAATTAGGCAGTAATAACGTTCTTATTTCCTGAAATAAATGCTCAATCAGTAAAACAATATTGTAATTTATACATACATGTATATTTTGTAAATATGTTAACGTGAGTAGAGGGTAATTTGATTTGACTTATGGGGTGAAATTTTACAATACAAACAAATTAAAAGAGATTGCATTGCATCTACAAATGTTCAATCTTGACTTAAAATAATAATAATAATAATTATTATTATTTTTTATTTTTAATTTTATTTTTATTTTATATTGAGGTTGGTAAGTGACATGACTTGATGATATATTTTTTATTTTTAATCCGTTAATTCTTTTATGATTTTTAATTAATTTTATCATGAATAATTTATTTTTGATGAATTACGCTCAATTATATAAATATATTTAAAATATTCAATCGAATACATATTTTGCAATATATATAAGAAATTAAAATTAGAGATTCAAATTCGAAAATTCTCCAACTTCCCTCAATATGTTTCTAATGCAACAAAGAAAATATTGAGTGAGAGGGATATTATGATGTGCACTATAACATATTAAATAGCAGCATAATTAATCAAATTCTTGTATCAATCCGAGTTAAAATTAATGAACCCCCCAAAAAAAGAGAGAGACAGAATATAATTATATTATGCCATTGAGTTATTGTTTATCAAGCAATAGATCAAAGACATTGTCAACATGCAACAAAATTATTATACATTCAATTAAAAAATAAAATATTTATGAAAACATTCGCAAGTCATTGACGCAGTGCACATGATTGGTGTATATAAGAACAAATACACATGCAACCAATTAACACACATTGAGTGGTGAAGAGTGAAGACTTAATTTGCAATCTCTGCAAGCTTTTTCTTCGACTTCAAAGGTAACAATTATAGATTAAAAATTTTAATTTGTGTTCTTCTGTCATAATTAATGGAGTTTTATATTTATATATACATTTGTACATGCTAACACGAACAGGAAGAAGAAGAAAAAAAAAGAGTAAAATGTGGAGGCTAAAGATTGGTGAAGGAAGGGGAGAGCCATACTTGTTCAGTACAAACAACTTCGTAGGAAGGCAAACATGGGAATATGAAGACAGTGAAAGTGTGAGCCCTGAAGAACTAGCCATGGTTGAAGAAGCTCGCCTTCATTTCTATCAAAACCGTTTTCAAGTCAAGTGCTGCTCCAATCTCCTTTGGCAATTTCAGGTCCTCCAACAACACCAAATTGAAACACTTAATTAATTAACTAATATATATTCATTGGCATTAATATTATTTTTTTAACGTAGATTATCCTTTGAGAATTGAATTAGATAAGATCACAAGGATGGTAAAGCTTTTGCTTTCCCATTTTAAGATAACTTCATATAGATCCATGACTCTCATTAATATTATTAGTAATACATTCAAACTCTCGTTATTGAATAATAATGATTAATGATGATGCCAATTCAAATGGAAATTGAGAAAATAGTCCCATATACATTGATAAATTTCTTGTTTTTTTTTATTAAGACAATAACTTTACTTGTAAAAAAATAAATGTTGATTTTTGGCCTCTCATGCATAATTTTGTTGACTAATAAATATGTATATTATTAATTAAAAAGGAGAGGAATACTACTATCTTATATATATATATATATATATATATATTTCATAATTGGGTTTTCAAACTCTCCATAAAACAAATAAAAATAAAAGATTTTTTTTTGGTTATTTTCTTATGTAAGGGAAAGTCAAGTTTAATTTTGATTTTCTTTTTTTATTTTTAACTATACAATTAAGATTTATATTCAAGACCTTTAAAACAAAATAATATTAATTTAAGAGTTGATAAATTTTCAATTTTATTTTTAACATTATAAAGTGTACCTCACTTCTATAAAATAGCGGTGGAATTAGAGTATCTCTAAGTGTCTTTTTATATGTCATAAACTCTTTATAATAAAACGTTAACATAAAAAAAATTCAAATTTTAATACATTATATACTATTTAAACTTAAAATAAAGAGTATGTTACATTCTATTTTGAATTTTATTTCTTTTTATGTATATTAATTATTTTTTTTCATTTAATATTTATAAACAAATAAATAAAGAATTAAATTTAAAAAAAATTACAATTTTTCATGCTTAAAAATTAATTAAAATACATGTAGTTGGCATATTAAATAAAAAATTAATTAGTGAAGAAGTTAAGTGTGAAGATTTAATATTGTAGGCCCTAAGGGAGAATAATTTCAAACAAACGATACAAAGAGTCCAAATAGAGAATGGCCAGCAAATTACATATGAGAAGACCACCGCAGCAATCAAGAGGTCAGCTCTCTTCTTATCAGCTCTACAGGCTACCGACGGCCATTGGCCCGCTGAAAATGCCGGCGTTCTTTATTTTACTCCACCCTTTGTAAGCATTCTTCATTTTTTTAATTTTAATTTTTTTTTTTTTTTGCATTTCTTAGAGTCGGTCAATCACTTATACTTACATTTGTAATTAACTGTAGGTGTTCTGTTTGTACATAACTGGCCATCTGAATACTTATTTACATGCCGAGCATCGCAGAGAAATACTTCGTTACTTGTACAATCATCAGGTACATTACATATATATAGTTTGTTTAATTACATAATTAAATGATGGGTATGATCAATTATATATTATTAATTGCGGCTTGCAGAATGAAGATGGCGGGTGGGGAATAGACATAGAGAGCCACAGTTGTATGTTCTGCACAGTTCTCAGCTACATTTGTATGCGAATGTTAGGTGAAGGACCTGATGGTGGTCAAGACAATGCTTGTAGCAGAGCCCGGCAGTGGATCCTTGATCATGGCAGTGCCACCTATATTTCATCCTGGGGAAAAACCTGGCTTGCGGTCCGTACTAAATCTTAAACACTAATCCCTAAATTCTGAACCCTAAACCTCATTAGGTATATATATAATAATTTGGTGCATGCAGATTCTTGGTCTATTTGAGTGGTCAGGATGCAACCCCATGCCTCCAGAATTTTGGATATTTCCATCATTTGTTCCAGTGCATCCTGCAAAAATGTGGTGCTATTGTCGAATGGTTTACATGCCCATGTCATACTTATATGGAAAAAGGTTTGTTGGGCCAATTACTCCTCTCATTTTACAGTTGAGAGACGAGATCTTCACTCAACCTTATCACACCATTTCTTGGAGGAGTGTGAGGCATTCATGTGCAAAAGAGGATCTATATTATCCCCATTCTAAAATTCAAAATTTACTGTGGGATACTTTGTATATGATATCAGAGCCAACACTAAAACGGTGGCCCTTGAACAAGTTAATAAGAGAAAAGGCTATTGAAGCATCAATGAACCACATCCATTATGAAGATGAGAATAGTAGGTATATTACCATTGGATGTGTAGAAAAGGCCTTGTGTATGCTTGCTTGTTGGGTGGAAGACCCAGATGGTATTTGTTTCAAGAAACATCTTGCTAGAGTTCCAGATTATTTTTGGCTTGCTGAGGATGGCTTGAAAGTTTCAGTAATTTTCTTACTCTTGATATTTTACCATATCAGTTCATCCATATACATACATACATACATATATATATATATACATATACATATATATATATATAATCAACACATATATATGTCCTGCAGGGCTTCGGCAGTCAAGCCTGGGATGCTAATTTTACCTTCCAAGCTTTGTTTCTCAGTGACCTTGGTGATGAAATTATGCCTGCGCTTGTCAAAGCATATGACTTCATTAAGAAAACTCAAGTAACTAATTAATTTAATTACCTGATATCAATTTATATAATTTTATTATATGTTTGTGCATTAATTAATTGATCACAATTTGGGGGAAAAAAAAGATCAAGGACAACCCTGCAGGAAACTTTATGGGGATGTTTCGTCACATTTCTAAAGGAGCATGGCCTTTCTCTGATCAAGATCATGGATGGCAAGTTTCTGATTGCACTGCAGAAGGCTTGAAGGTAATTAATTCACTAATTAATTAAAATAAATATATTTGTCTATAATTAATCTCAATAAAACTCTTTATTTCAGTGTCTTATATTTGCTTCACAATTGCCTACTGAAATGATCGGTGAGAAAGCAGAGCCTCAGCGCTTATATGATGCAGTCAACGTCATACTTTCCCTGCAGGTTACAGCACTCACAAGACTTATCTTTGAATATATAATAGTAATGTATGCGAATGATCAAATTAATTAAATTGCAGAGTGAAAACGGTGGTTTACCACCCTGGGAGCCTGTAAGAGGTGCAATGTGGTTAGAGGCAAGTTCTATATCTCCTTCTAGTTCTAGCCAATTGTATGGCATTTGCATGTAATAATCTCATAACTGTTTCTTTTCTTTCTTTCTTTTTGTAGAAACTCAATCCCATGGAATTTTTGGAAAACATTGTTATTGAGCACGAGTAAGAGCGTAATAAATTTTTTACACTTTGATTGTCATACATGTAATGTTTAAAAAAATAACAAGTTGGTCTGAGTTTACTTTAATAATCGATAGGTACGTTGAGTGCACATCATCTGCAATTGATGCACTGGTGATGTTTAAAAAGATGCACCCAGATCATAGGACTAAAGAAATTGAGAAGTTCATAGCAAAAGCTACTGGATACCTGCAAGAGATTCAAACAGCAGATGGATCTTGGTATGGAAACTGGGGAATTTGCTTCATTTATGGGACATGGTTTGCACTTGTTGGGCAATCAGCTGCTGGAAAAACTTACGATGATTGTCCAGCTATCCGTAGGGGTGTTGATTTTCTACTCCAAAACCAGTGCGATGATGGTGGTTGGGGAGAGAGCTTCCTTTCTTGTCCAAACAAGGTAACTAACTCATTATAACCAAGTATTAATTTAATAGTTCCATTATACATGCATATTTTTCTGGACAATAGATTCAGGTTCTCCAGCTTTATTGATATACTATTATTATTATTATTATTATTATTATTATTATTATTATTATTATTTGCATGGCGAATTAGATATACACACCTCTTGAAGGACGGCGGTCCAATTTGGTTCACACTGCTTGGGCTATGCTGGGTTTAATGCGTGCTGGGCAGGTCAGCTGATTTTTATTACCTTTTTGTTTCCTGGTGATGCAGTGATAATTAACTTGATTAACAACTTAATTATTTGTTTTTCTTAATTAAAATACTTAATATATGTATATATATATAGGCGGAGAGAGATGCTGCTCCTCTTCACCGTGGTGCAAAGTTGTTGATTAATTCTCAATTGGAAGATGGTAGCTTCCCTCAGCAGGTATATATTAATACTATTATTGTCGTGGTTGCTACTGATGCGATGATATATACTAAGATGTAATTAATTATCATAGTTATCTTAATATTAATGAATTAATAAAAAAAAATTTAATTTATTTAAATTGATTTTTAATAAAATTAAAAGAATGTAATTATGATTAATTTAATGATACGAGTTAAAATGACCATTTTAGTGGGAGATGATAATTTATTTTTATAATTTAAAGAAGAATCAGAAATTACCGTAGATATACAGTATATTTTATATTGTTATATCAATTTTACCCTTGCTTTTTATACCCCCTCCCTTACCATGCCTTTTTTTTTTTTTAATCAAAATCTTACCCAATCGATTTCACCTTCTGTGTGCAATAAAAGAATTTTTCTCTCAATCTCATAATGAAAATATTAGTTTTTTTTTTAAATATTGCACCATGTTTACTTTATTTAATTATTTTTTCCTTTACAATATATTTTTCTATTCATTATAATTCTATAAATTTTTCATAAATATTAAAATATCATTAATTAGTTTTAAGGTGTATTTAAACTGATATATTTATTTTGCATTAATAAAAGTATACTTAAAAATGATTGTGTGTGTGAGATAAACTTTAAGGATCATGATCTAAATAATATTAATTATCAAAAAAATATCTTAATAATATTTATTATTAACCTACAAAACAAATTATTTTAAAATATTAGGATTATAATATGTTCTCTTCTCAAACTTTTTCTCTTTTTTTTTAAATATTTGTGTCTTAATTATTTTAATTTCAAACTAAATTTGTTAAAATATGAAATTTATTATTTATTAAAATAGATAATTAATTATCAGATATTTATTTAGAGAGGTCACATATGAGTAACATTTTAAATATATTAAAACAGTTAAGAGTAAAATTAAAGAGCAAATAAAACATAAAAAAAATAAAAATGGTATTTAAAAAATCACAAAAAATTACATCATTTATTTATTTGTACTTAATTGATAATATCTTGTAACATTTAGACCAATCCTTTATTAATTTGTATTTAATTGATAATATTTTATTTTTTTATTTTTTTATTTATTTTTTATTTTTTTAAAAAATATTAATTATTTTTTGTATTATTTACAAAAAAAACTAAAATATGTATATTCTTAATTAAAATATGTATATTTTCAAATCAACAGGAGAGTGTCATTTCAGTAATATTTAATTATATATATTTGTGTTATTGTAGGAAATATTGGGAGCATTCAAGAATAATAATATGTTACACTATCCAATATATAAGGATTGTTTTCCTCTGTGGGCTCTGGCAGAATACCGCAAACACTGCTCATTCCCTTCCAACAATTTTTAAAAATCATTCAATTATTATTATACATAACTATGTTGATTTAAATGAAAATGATATAAGACCATAAGCACTACCAAAATTTTTGGAACATGTGTAACTTGTATTGTATCGAGTAATTGCCTTAGTTTGGCGCTCTTGTAATAATAATGTCTTCTCCTAAATAATAACATATGCAACTAGATGCATTTCTATTATTATATTTTCAAGATTTATATTATATGATTTGAATAAGTCTAAAGACGCATTAATGAAAAATTACATATATTCTAATATTTAAGAATTAAATGAAAATTTTATCCTCCTTTGAGTCTATAATGTGGTAGTTATTAAGTGAATCTAATTAATAAATTTTATTAAAATAAGTTCATTTCCTCCAAAATTATGAAGGCAGGTTGTATTAGTTTTATATTTGGGGAAAATACAATGATATTAGGTTGATGAAGAAATCAATGGAAAATTATGATTTTAAAAAAAAATTAATTAAGAAACAAAAATGAGTTGTCTACACATATAGTGATCCACTTGTATTTTTGGTCTAGTTTTAATAGTCACTGATTATCACTCAACAACAACATTAGATTAGACGTATCTAAACATAATCTAATAATTGAGAGTCAATTTCTTTTTTCTCGTATATTAATACTACAAAAAAAAAATAACTCAAATTGCAATCAAATGAACAAAAAAGAAAGTAATAAAGATGTTGAAGACAGAACATAAATTGCAATTTTTTTTTGAACAACATTAGGCATATGAGTGAATGAGCTATAATTGGCATATATAGCTACACAACCCAAATTAACAAATTAACCAACCAACCAACCAAAAGCTTATTGTTAATTTTGACAACTAACAATTGCAAAGAAATTCAACGGCCTGCCTCGCATCTCTCCCGCGCTTTCCTCCACCTCTGAAACAAAAACCCTTTCTCCACACACTCTCTCTCTCTCTCTCTCTCTCTCTCTCTCTCTCTAACACACACACTAATTCTGATTCTCATTTCCATTTCAATTCTCACTTTTTTTACATTCAAAAACATTTTGCCTTTTTCACTATTCTTAGCATTATTACAATGTTCGCAGGTTGTCTGTGTAGTCTTGGGAATTTCTGATTTGGCTTTTGTTCTAAGAAAAACACGAATAAAGATTGCAACTTTCTCTAATCAAATAATTTCTTTGCATTTTTCTCGTTCATAGAATCCAAATGGTAATGGGCGCGCACGCAGCGCGCAAAATGATGGTGGCGATTGTATGGATAACATGGTTAGTTGTAATGGCAATGGGTGATGAGGCCACAGATTCTTCTTCCCTTTTAAAGTTCAAGGAATCGCTAGGAAATGGGAAGCCTGTTCTGAACTGGAACTTGTCTGTGACTCCATGTTATTTGGATCACTCGAATTGGATGGGGGTTCTCTGTTGGAATGGAACCATTTGGGGTCTAAAACTTGAACACATGGGATTGACAGGCAATATTGATATAGATGCGCTCGTTCCTTTGCCTAACCTTCGTACATTAAGTCTCATGAACAATCATTTACACGGTCCACTGCCTGATATCAAGAAACTTGGCAGATTGAAAGCCTTGTACATTTCTAATAACAGGTTTTCTGGGCATATTCCTGGTGATACATTTGAGGGAATGGGTTCCTTGAAGAGACTTTTTATGGCTAATAATGAGTTTACAGGCACCATTCCTAATTCTCTTGCTACTTTGCCAAAGCTTACCGAGTTGAGGCTCGAAGGCAATCAATTCAGTGGCCAGATTCCTGATTTTCATCAAACCTATTTGAAGACTGTCAATTTAGCCAGCAATTTATTAGAAGGTCAGATTCCGGCAGCCCTCAGCAAGTTGAGCCCTGACTCATTTTCAGGTAATTGTCAATTAGTGTGACTATTGAAATGCATGTCTGTTTATGATAATGGTATTAAGTGATTGATTTCAGGCAACAAAAACCTCTGCGGGCTTCCCCTTGAATTATGCGATTCAACCACACATCCCATTAAGAAAAACGCTGGCAAAATCCTACTCCTTGTAATACTGATCCCGTTATTAATTGTGCTCATTGTGCTGGTTTTGGCTGCTCTCCGTCGGAAAATGAACGCCAGACAAGCGGAGGAGAAATCAAATTTGTCTATGAAGTCAAACAAAATTGCACCTAACTACGTAGCAAACCAAGAACACTCTGAAATGCCGCAGGAGAATAGCACGCACTTGAGGAGGGCTGACAAATTGTCATTCCTGAAGGACGATGTTGAGAAGTTTGATTTGAACGACTTGCTTAGAGCTTCAGCAGAAGTTTTGGGAAGTGGGACATTTGGGGCTTCATATAAAGCTGCTGCAGTGAACCAACCAATGGTTGTGAAGAGATATAGGCATATGAACAATGTCGGCAGAGAAGAGTTTCATGAGCATATGAGAAGGCTAGGCAGGTTGAAGCATCCTAATCTATTGCCTCTTACTGCCTACCACTATCGCAGGGAAGAAAAGCTTTTGATTTATGAGTTTGTTGAGAATGGTAGCTTGGCCAGTCACATTCATGGTAACTTTCTTGCTATCTTTTCATTACAATCTTCTATTCTGTTATGCTCTTTTTTCCTTATTTATATATTCTGCTCTGTTAATCATTAGGTAACCTCCCCCTGGAAGGGAGGGGGCTTGATTGGCAAACCCGGTTGAGAATTGTGAAAGGCGTGGCCAAGGGCTTGGCTTATCTCTACAGTGAGCTCCCTATATTGGTTCCCCATGGACACCTGAAATCTTCAAATGTGCTTCTAGATCCTTCCTTGGAGCCTCTGTTGGCAGATTATGCTTTAAGGCCAGTGATCAACCCCCAACAGGCACACAATCTTATGATTGCTTATAAATCGCCTGAGTATGCACAAAATGGTCGTACATCAAATAAGACTGATATATGGAGCTTTGGCATACTCATATTGGAGATATTGACAGGAAAATTCCCAGAGAACTATCTAAAGTCAGGGTATGACAGTAGCTCTGACTTAGCTACGTGGGTTAATAAAATGGTTAAGGATAAACGAACGAGTGAAGTGTTTGACAAAGACATGACTGGAGCTAAAGATAGCAAAGGTGAGATGATAAATCTTTTGAAGATTGGATTGAGATGTTGTGAAGAGGATGTAGAGAGAAGATTGGACATCAAAGAAGTTGTAGAAAAGGTTGAGCAACTGAAAGAAGGAGACAGCGATGAAGAATACTATGGCGCTAGTGTTAGAGGAAGTGGGGATGATTTTTCTTTCACTGTGGATGGATGATGATGACAAGCTACCAAGAAAAGAATCAAGGAAACGATATTCTCAAGTTATATATATTGTTATAGAGATGACAGGTTTCCCAGCAGGCTTTCCCTTTTGGAAGGAGAATGATATAAGATTGGTATGGGAGGTTTGGCCTGATTAAAAAAGCCCCAGTGGAGGAGAGGAAGCTTATAGAGTTTGGCGTTTCAACAATTTTGGCATTAGAGAAGGCAAATGACGGGAAGAAAAAATATTTCGACGAAACTTTTAGTTTATATAAGCAGAATGTACATATTTTTCAATTTCAGCTTGTGGGATGAATGTTAGAATACCAATTAGATTCTCTCTTTTCTGGCTTCTCTAGCCTGTTAATGTCCATTTTAAATTTGAAATTTGTCATTCTCATCATTAAGTTCCAAATGTGATTAAAAATTGGCATTCTGCCATTGTTTGTTAAATGGAATTGTTGATAGCAGCTTTCATGTGCAGTTATCTGTTTTTTTATACTGCCAAGCAATGAGAATTCTAATCTTCCATTTGGAGTTAAAATATGTAATGGATTAACTGTACATGCAAAACTATAATCAATCACTTGTAAAAGGCACCTGAAAAAGTATATATGACTGAAGAATAATAAGATCCATTGACTAGCTAGCAACAAACTCTCATAGAGCTAACCAACAAACATACAGAAAGCGGTCAACAAATTGAGAAAGGTTAAGATGAAAAATGATTAGCTGCGATTTCATTTCTAAAGATAAACATGGTTTTATGTTCTTTAAGCATTAATATCTTAATTTATCCCACCAAGATAATAAAGAAATATGCCTATATAGTAAAATTATATGCCAGATAGGAATTGTATAATGTGGAGTTATAAGTTTAAGGTTAAGGACTTATTAAAAGGGATGACAGAAATCTATCAAATAAAGTCTTTTTCCCCATTTGATATTTGTTATTATCATTCAACTTTATATTCTCGGCTATATGAATTTTCTTTTCCTAATTTAGAGCAATTATAAGTAATATTTTCAAAGAGATATGAATTATAAGATTATCTGATCAAATAGGTTAAAGATAAAAAATTTAGGACTTCACTTGCAATTGAAGAAAAATACTTACAAAGTGGAGTGACAACTTGATATATGTAATTGTGAAAATAATCAAACGATTCAAACATCTTGCAGTAAATTAACAACATATTTATTTGAGTTGCTAACAATTACATATTTGTGTGTCTCTGTTAAAAAAAAAAAAGAATATTGTCAATTTTATAATTAGTTATTTATTTCTTAAACGTAAAAGAATATTTTTATAAGGATGTTTCAAAAAAAAAGAAGTAGGAAATATTTGATTGGCCAAAAATGAAAATGTTGACCATGATTGACTAAATTTAGAGCGATTTTCTGAATATAGAGAGAGGGGTGCGGAGTCTCTTTCCCCCTAAATATGAGGCCTTTTTATTTAAACTACGAAAGATGGGAAAATATATTTTTTGTTTAATGCAAATAGATTATCAGCTTTTTCGAAACTTTTTCTTTTAACAGTTTTGTTATTTCTCAGGGTGGCATGAAAAGTGAGAGGTCTTTGGCCTCTCTTCTGCTGTCTTTGTTAAATTTTTACCCCCATTTATATATATATATATATATTACAAATTAATTAATCAGTTTTAAACTTTAGAATTCTCTGAATCAAAAGGTTATTTTTAGTTTTTATTTTTTTCACTTTTTAAATTTTTTGTATTCTCTGAATCGAGAAAAGGGAGGTTACGAGAAATGTGGCTTCCAAAGTCAAATGGAACAAAAAAGGGAGGAACTGGTATGGTTGCGGTTGCCATAGACAAAGATAAAGGAAGCCAAAATGCTTTGAAATGGGCACTTGAGAATTTGATGTCCAGAGGTCAAACTGTTATTTTAATCCATGTTCTTCACAGGGTATCATCCCATGCCACTGGTAATCAAATCTCTCTTAAAGATTGAACATCAAACCTAAAAATGAGTTCTCTCACAATTCTTTAATTGAAAGCAGAGTTCTTGTTTTCTTTTTTTCAATTGCAGCCAATGGTGATTTGAGTTCATCAGGAAAGCAGCAACTTGACAAGATGACAAAAGATCTTTTCCTTTCTTTTCGTTGCTATTGCACCCGTAAAGATGTAAGCTTTGGAGCACTATCTCGATCCTTTCTTTCTTCCATGTTCAATACTGCAATATTTTAACAGTTTTTTTTTTTAATTTTTTTAAATCAGATACAATGCCTTGATGTTGTTCTTGAGGATCATGATGTAGTAAAAGGAATCACCGAATATGTTTCCTATGCTGCAATTGAGAATTTGGTCATTGGGGCGTCACGACATGGATTTATCAGGTAATTGTTTAAGCCTCCCTTTTCAGTTTTCACTGTTTCGACTTCAAAAATTTTAACGGCGGCAATCACGGGCAAATGTGTTGTGTCTAACAGGAAATTCAAGGCAACAGATATACCGAGCAGTGTATCAAAAGGGGCACCAGATTTCTGCAATATATATGTCATATCAAAAGGAAAGGTATCTTCAGTGCGACATGCTTCTCGTGCCGCCCCATTCACTTCCCCACTACAAGAGCAAATACAAGCTCTAACTAAGCCAATTGATACTATTTCTGATACGCCATCCATGCATAGTGGAAGCTGGCGAGGTGTGTTTCTCGCAATTTCAATGTCCTTGTTCATTTCACATTTTATTTCTTTAGCATTAGAGCTTCACCCAATTTATGACCTTTTCCAACAGAAAGGACATCAGTCAAGCCTCGCACATCAGTTGATGAATCCTTCAGGTAAGTCATAAAAACTCATTGCGGAGGCCCCAAGAATTGATTCAGCTTTCAGGTTATATATGTTCAACTTTAAACTTGGACCATGTAATTATTATTAAGTGGTTCATTTTGTAAAAACAGGTCACCTTTTGAAAGAGGAGGACGAGCTTTCAATGTCAAATCATTTGCGGAATTCATGGAGTCGTCAGAAACTGATATATCATTTGTCAGCTCTGGCAGGCCAAGCACTGATCGAACATCTTCTATTGCTTTAGATTTCATTGACTCATGCCTAACATCACGCCTTTCAACTAGCTCTGATACAAGCTTTGGATCATTACGTTCAGGAACAAAGTTCAATGATCTTAATTCTCTTCATGAATTGTCAACATTTTCACAGGATAGTGGAAGAACATCATTTTCAGGTTCATCACAAGCCATGGTAAGGCAA
Organism: Garcia nutans; assembly: GCA_947685225.1. Classification (NCBI taxonomy): domain Eukaryota; kingdom Viridiplantae; phylum Streptophyta; class Magnoliopsida; order Malpighiales; family Euphorbiaceae; genus Garcia; species Garcia nutans. The sequence continues at coordinate 12,927,520 of CANTUV010000029.1, read as the reverse complement.
AGGAACTTGATGAACTCTAAGCATCCTATTCGGATAATTTCAGAGTAATGGTAACAATCATGGATAAGGCAAATGTCTTTTTTCTTATATATATGTTTAATATACAGGATGATATGGAAGCTGAGATGAGGAGGCTAAAACTAGAGCTGAAGCAAACAATGGACATGTACAGTACAGCATGCAAAGAAGCTCTCACAGCAAAACAAAAGGTACTACTCTGAGAACTTGTGTCTTTGTCACACGCATTTGTGAAGTAGAAGAAACAGGTTATAAGTCATAATTTGATGCTCATAAAGGCAAATGAGCTGCACCGCTTGAGAGTGGAGGAAGAGCGAAGAATTGAAGAGGCTAGAATTGCTGAGGAAGCTGCACTCTCAGCTAAAGAGAATGAGAAAATCAAGAGAAAGGCAGCTATTGAAGCCGCTGAAGCAGCTCAGAAGCTAGCAGAACTAGAATCACAGAAAAGACTAAATGTTGAACTGAAAGCCCTCAGAGAAGCAGAGCAAATGAAGAAATTAATGGAAGCTTTAGCAAAACAAGATGTCAGATACAGGAGATACAGTATTGAGGAAATTGAAGAGGCAACAGAACTCTTCGCAGAATCAAGGAAGATTGGAGAAGGAGGTTATGGCCCAGTTTACAAGTGTTATCTTGATCATACATCAGTTGCAGTTAAAGTATTACGTCCTGATGCAGCCCAAGGCAGGTCGCAATATCAGCGAGAGGTAAGGAACAAAGCTAGATTGGTTACTAATGAAAAGATAGCAGATAGCTCTTTTCATCTGAATTCTGAACAAAGAGTGGTAAAAACAATGTTTTAGTAGATAAGAGGTGAACCAAGGTAACTGAGATTACCTGTATAAAATTGCAGGTGGAAGTACTTAGCTCAATACGGCATCCTAACATGGTACTCCTTCTAGGGGCCTGCCCAGAGTATGGGATTCTAGTATATGAATACATGGCAAAAGGAAGCTTGGAAGATCGTCTGTTCCGGAGAGGTGGCACACCAGTTCTTCCCTGGCAACTGAGGTTCAGAATTGCATCAGAAATCACAACAGGTCTTCTGTTTCTCCATCAGACAAAGCCAGAGCCGCTAGTGCACCGTGACCTGAAGCCAGCGAACATATTGCTAGACCACAACTACGTGTCTAAGATAAGTGACGTAGGATTGGCAAGGCTTGTCCCAGCAGTAGCTGAGAATGTAACACAGTATCACATGACATCAACAGCTGGAACATTCTGCTATATTGATCCAGAGTACCAACAAACTGGAATGCTAGGAGTAAAATCTGATGTATATTCACTAGGAATATTGCTGCTGCAACTAATAACAGCAAAACCACCAATGGGTTTGACTCACATTGTTGAACAAGCCATTGAGAAGGGTACATTCAAAGAGGTTCTAGACCCAGCAGTGGCTGATTGGCCAATAGAAGAGACACTAACATTTGCAAATCTAGCACTCAAATGTGCAGAACTGAGACGAAAAGACAGGCCAGATCTTGGTAAGGTAGTGATACCAGAGCTACAAAAATTGAGAGCATTTGCCCAAGAAAATATGAACGAAATTCTGTTGACAGCAAGTACAGGCCCATCCCCACAGCACAGCTATATATCCACAGCATCGGTTAGTTTTGGCCTGAGTTGTTCTACATATAATAATCCATATTTAGCTGTTGGGTTGATAATAAGTAGTAACATATAATAGTTTATGCAGGAAGTGATGAGTGATTCTTTAGCTGGACATTCAGAAAGCACAAGGAGCCAGTCAAGTACATCATCACAAATAGAAGGAAACTAAACTCAACAAAGCCCTTAATCACAAGTTAATTGGAATCGGCCAAAGAGATACCAATAGATATAGTAATTGGGTTGGGCAGCACAAAGTTTTGGCTTAGCTGTAAATATGACTGAACTATTATACATTGGCTTTAGTTAGTATAATACTCCCATAAATTTATAGTTATCTGATTTCAATTTTACCAATTTAATTTTACACAAATGAGGATCATCATCAAAATTACATATATGTATATAAAGATTTTTATTTCATCAACCAGTGGAATTCTTTTTTTTTTTTTTTGTGAATGCAAGATCAACTGTATAATTAATGATTAATTGATGAGACATTTACAAAACTAACTAAAAAAATAAATTTTATTCTAAAAATATTATAAAAAACAAAAATATTTATATTTAAAAAAAATAGAGCAAATTTTCAAAAGTACTTCACTGCTTAATAAAGTAAGATTTTTTTAAAAAAATATATATTATTTCACTATAATTAATATTTTATTTTAATTTTCATCTTTTATTTTCTAACTTCACTATTAAATAAAAATATTTTAATACAACAACAACAAAAATAAAGTCTTAATCCCAAGTCAATTGGAATCTGTTATATGGATTCTTTTTTTTTCACTCAATATTATTTAAGGTTATCTTTTCTGATAGATATAATATCATAAGATCATTTTGGACCACATTTGATCAAGTCAGTTTAGGTCTATCTCTGCCTCTCTTAGCTATATCTACTCTAACTTATTCGGTTTTTCTAATCGGCGCATCGCTAGATCTTCATTTCACATGGCTAAACCATCTCAATCTGTGCTCTCTTATCTTATCCTCAATAGGTGCTACCCTCACTTTTTCTCTAATGCACTCATTGCGGATTCTATCCATCCTAGTATGACCACACATTCATCTTATCATTCTCATTTTCGCAACATGCATTTTACTCGTGTGTTGTCCTTTTGCTGCCTAACACTCACCACCATACATCATCGCAGGCCGTATTACAGTGCGGTAAAATTTTTCTTTTAATTTTATTGGCATCTTTCGATCACATAGAACTTCTATAGTACACCTCTACTTTATCCAACCAGCTTTAGTCCTATGATTTATAACTTCTTTCAAACCTCCATATTCTTGAAGAATAGAGCCAAGGTATCTAAAATAAGTACTATGAGATATTGTTATTCCGTCTAAAATAATTTTGCCTCTTTCTCTATTCTAGCTATTAAATCTACAATGCGTATACTCAGTCTTAGTCCTACTTAGCTTAAAACCCTATATTCTAAAGTGCTTCTCCATAACTTCAATTTTTGACTTACCCCTGCTTGAATCTCATCTATTAATACAATATCATCTGCAAATATCATACACCAAGGGATGTCATCCTGTATATGTCTTGTTAGCTCATCCATGACCAAGGCGAAAAGATAAGGGCTCAAAGCTGAACCTTGGTGTAATCCAATAGAAATGGAAAATTTCTTAGTATCCCCTCCCACAGTGCGGACACTGGTGATAGCTCCCTCATACATATCCTTCAAGATTTAGATATATCGTATAGATATTCCCCTACGCTCTAGGACACACCATAAAACTTCACTAGGGACTCTATTATACGCCTTTTCCAAGTCAATAAAAACCATATGTAAGTCCTTCTTTATATCTCTATACTTTTCCATCAAATCTCTTATAAGAAAAATAGCTTTCATAGTTGATCGACCAGGTATAAAGCCAAACTAATTTGAGGAAATACAATTATCTAGCTGCAAACAGTATTCCACAACTCTTTCCTATAATTTTATAGTGTGACTCATAAGCTTTATACCTCTATAATTTGAGCAATTCTGAATATTTTCTTTATTCTTAAAAATAGGTATCAAATTACTTTGTCTCCATTCATTATATTTTTTTTATATACTTAAGATCTTATTGAACAAAGATGTCAACCATGTCACTCATGTATCTCCCAAACATTTCCAAACTTCAATAGGTATCTCATCTGGTCCACAGGCTTTACCAACTTTCATCCTCTTCAAAGCTTATTTAACTTTCGAAAACCTAATCCGTCTAGTGTATTTCACATTTTTCTTCGGCCTAACTTCTAAACTCTTAATGTTATCACTATGGTTACCATTAAAAAGTTCCTCAAAATAGCTTCTTCATCGTTCCATAATATCCTCTTCTTGAACCAGAACCTTATTCTCTTTATTTTTAATGCACTTAACTTGGTTTAAATCACGGCATTTCTTTTTTTTTTATCTTAGCCAATTTATAGATAACTTTTTTCTCTTCCTTTGTTCCAAGTTTCTCATACAAACTCTCTAAAGATTGTGTTCTTGCTTGAATAACTGCCTTTTTAGCATCTTTTTTCGTTTGTTTGTACTACTCAAAAGTATCATTGTTATTATACTTGGGCAAACTCTTATACCATTCCTTTTTACTTTTTACCACTTTTTGCACTTCCTCATTCTACCACCAATACTCCTTCGAGGGATGTCCACACCCTTTAGATTCTCCAAGAATCTTTCTAGCTACTCCTTTAATTGTTGTAGACATGCATATCCACATATCATTTGATGACATATTCACATCTTCCTCCCACCCTCCAGCTTTGACCAACTCATCCTTGAACAATAATTTTTTTTCACCTTTTAAAGTTCACCACCTAATCTTAGGACTATTGCTCCTCTTTGGCCTACTAGTAAACCTCTTAAACTTGATATCCAAAACCACTAACCTATGTTGAGTAGTCAAAGCCTCACTTGAAATAACCTTACAATCCTTGCATCGAGTTCGATTGGCTTTTCTTGTAAGTATGAAGTCAATATGACTTCTATTTTGCCCACTTTTAAAGGTCACTAGATGTGTTTTCCTTTTTATAAAATATGTGTTTGTCAGAATTAAACCATAGGCTAAAGTAAAATCAAGAATACTCTTGCCTTCTTCATTTCTAATTCCAAAATCATACTCTCCATTCACCTCCTCAAAACCTACTTTGTCTTTTCCTATATGTCCATTTAAGTCTCCTCTTATAAAAATATTTTTATCATTTAGAATCTCTCGCATAAGTTCATCCATATCATCCCAAAAATTTTGCTTGTTCTCCTCATCCAATCCAACTTGAGGGGCATATACACTAACTACGTTAATGGTCTCATTCTGAAGCACAAGTTTAATTGAAATAATCATATTGCTTACTCTTTTTACCGCTACAATCGTCTCCTTTAGGTTTCGATCTAAAATTATGCCTACTCCGTTTTTATTTCTATTTGTACCTGTATACCATACTTTATACCAGTATTCTCAACTTCTTTACTTTTTCCTCTAACCCATTTAGTCTCTTGAATATAAGCAATACTAATTTTTCTTCTCTCCATAGTATTAACAAGTTCTCTTAGTTTACCTGTAAGAAATCTAATATTCCAAGTTCTTATTCTGATCTTACTCCCTAATTGTTTTTTCTTATGCTTCTTCCTATAAAATCTTTTATCATTATCTAAACATATATCTCTCGTATTACTCTTATTATTCATATTTTGGACTAACTTCTTTACCCACACCCATCCATGATGTGAGAACCCTTGTTTATTATGCACCACATCCGGACGCCGACATGGAGTGTCGCATTCGGGGAACGCCCTACACCATTGCTTATTCTTCACTACACTCGGGCTCCGATGTAGCACGTCGCAAGTAGAGAACGCCCCAACGATATTATTGTTAGAATCAATATCATGAGATGTGACAAAAATTTTATGCTGACTGTCACATACCGCAGCCCTCCTTTTTTATCCGAGCTTGAGACCGGCTATACACAAGAAACTCATGTATAGAGGGAGTTAAATAAAAATATTTTAATAAAATAATAAAATTAATATTTTAAAATATATTTTTAGTATTAAAAATTGAATAAAGAATAAAATTAAAAAATATATTTATAAAAAAAATTATGTAAATTTAAAAAAATTAAAAAAATGATAGATGGTGTAAATTCCCCCATTAGTAATCAGTATTAGTAAAGATAAGGGTAAAAAAAGACCCATTTTTATGGACAGCAAGGTGACATATTGGGCTGAACTTGGACTTTTTATTTTTAATTTATAATTAAAGCCCAATAAGTTATTTGGTAGCCTGATTACGTGGCAGACAACTATCGAGTCAGGTCAGGTAGGCACGTGTCTTATTTGAAGGACATGTGTCTTGTACGTGAGAATGTGATTCTGTGACGTGTCCTTTTTTTTCCTCTCTTTTTATGTTTCAGGAGAAATTCTGTTTCAGGTGGCATTAGCAAGAACAGAGGCAGAAAAAAATGGGACAAGGTGAAGAACTGAAGACTCGAAGCGAACCTCATATTGAGATTCAGGTGGGTTTCTGTTGTCCCTGTATCGTTATTATAATAATTAAAGCAAATTAATTAATTTTAGTAATTTATTAATTTCTTAGGAGAGAGGAGAAATATTCTTCTTCTACAGGCCAAAAGTTGGCATAGAAGAAGCCCATAGTCCCGACGATGTTCAGCGGTTGTACGTCCTTCTTAGGCCAGAATTTGGAGAAAAATCGCTTGAGGAGAAGCAAGAGCCTTCCTCTGGCAAGGAAGGTGCCAAAAGCTCTTCTTCTTATTCTTCTAAAACTGGGACTGAATGTGGCTATGGTACACAGGTGTTTTATGTTATATCTAACATTAAATTAATTATTGTTTTGTTCTAATTAATGCATATATAATTAGGAAGTGAACATCGAAAAGGACCCGTTATTGTGATTCATTGTGATGGGACAAAAAAGCCTTCCTGACCCAAGTAAGAGAAGCCAACCTTATTGGGGTTTTTTAGAGATGGTCATCACCAACATTGATGATATCAAGAATGCACTTGGAGAAGGTATCTTTAATTTATTATTCATTAGTCAAATTTATATATAGTTGATAATCGCTTTGAATTAAAAAAGAAAATCCATACAGCCACCCAATTAATTTGGGATTAAGGTGTTGCTGAGTTAAGTTGTCAATTTATATATACATATGGTAATGGATGTATGAATAAATAATATAGAGGAATATGATACATCTACAAGAGGACATCGACACAAGTACCCAGCAAGACCAGTGGGAGAAGGCATTTATCTCATAATGAGGCACAGCCAAGCAGCAGGCAAGAGAATGCACACTCATTTAGTATACAAGCTTGAATTCCCACCCGAAGATTGTTAGATTGCTGGAATTTCAGTATCTTTTATTTCAAATTTACTATTTTTACAGCATCATATGTTTAAATTAGTGGCTTAATTTTTTAAGTTAGTGGCTGTTTTTTAGCTATTAGTTGCAGATTTTTCTCATTCAGTTTATATCCACTTTACGAGTGGCATCTAGATAGAAAGTTTGTTATTTTCATTCTTGTATATATTTTGCAGTATCCTTTAATGAATATTAATGCTGAAATTTCCAATCAAATCAATTTTGTAAGATTCTTTCTATAACTTCAGCTTTATATTATTGTTTGCTTTAACAGTGGTATCAGAGCAAACTGATCTTATGGGACCAAACTATGACAAAAGCCTTTTAGCCCAAAATTCCAAATGGCATTTAGCAACCAATCTTTAAACCCACCTATCATCTTCACTGGTCAAAATTATCACATTTGGTCAGTAAAGATGCAAGCTTTTATGGAAGCCTATGACCTCTGGGAAACTGTAACTGAAGATAAACCAATCCCTGCTCTACCAGCAAATCCCACCTTAGCCCAAATCAAATTCAATAGTGAAGAAAAGGCAAAGAAATCTAGAGCTAAGTCACTTATCCAAAATTTAGTAGCAGACTCTGTATTCTACAAAATTATGGCTTGCACTACTGCAAAGGAGGCTTGAGAGAGGTTGAAGGAAGAATACCAAGGCAGTGATAGAACACGTCAAATGCAGGTGTTGAACTTGAAAAGAGAATTTGAGTCGCTGAACATGCAAGAGGATGAAACAATTAGTAAGTATGCTGATCGAATTTCCTTGATTGTTAATAACATAAGATTGCTTGGTGAAGAATTTGCAGAGACAAGGATTGTGAAGAAAGTTCTTGTGACTCTTCCTGAGAGGTTTGAATCCAAGATTTCTTCTCATGAAGAGTCCAAGACCTAAGTAAAATCTCATTAGGTGAGCTAATGAGTGCTCTTCAAGCACAAGAGCAAAGAAGGAATATGAGGCAAGAGAAATTCACTGAAGGAGCTTTTTCTATGCAAAAGCAACACTCTGGTAAGGGAAAACAAGACCCTAATCAGAAAAATAAGGGCAAGCATGATGGTGGAAATAGCAGTGAAGGTTCAAAGAAGTTATTCCCTCCTTGCAAAAAAATAACACACCTAGAAAAATACTGCTGGTGGAGGCTAGATGCCGTATGTGGCAATTGCAAGCAGATGGGGCATATATCTAAAGTCTGCAAAATCAAAAACAATGGCTCAAAACCTTCTCAAGCTCAAATGGCAGATGCAAATGATGCACAGGAGGAGCAGCTCTTTGCAGTTTCTTGCTTCTCAATAAATGACCCCATTGATGCCTAGCTTATTGACAGTGGCTGCACTTATCACTTATGTAATGATGCAGAGATGTTCAGGACCCTTGATGAAACCTACAAATTCAGAGTAAAGGTGGGAAATGGAGAGTTCCTAGAAGTTAAAGGAAGAGGATCAGTGGTTGTCTTAACAAACTCAGGTATCAAGACTATTCATGATGTTCTATATATACCTGACATTAGCCAAAATTTGTTGAGTGTTGGGTAAATGCTTGAAAAGAATTACTCACTCCATTTTAAGGATCACAAATTCACTATTTTTGATCCTTTTGGAGTAGAATTATTCTGTGTGAGCATGAAAAATAGAAGTTTTGTGGTAAATTAGGAGAAAGCATCTGAGCAAGCCTACACAAGTGCTTCACAATCAATTACAAACTTGTGGCATAAAAGATTTGGCCATTTTAATTAAAGATCCATTGCTGAAATAAACAAGAAGTGTCTGGTGGAAGATATGCCTGAAATTTTCTGTGATGCTCAAGTTTGTGAGATCTGTCAGCAAGGGAAGCAATCCAAGCTACCATTTCAAATAAATCAAGCATGGAGAGCAAATCAGAATCTTCAACTCATCCACACTGATGTGTGTGGTCCAATGAAAACCAAGTCCTTGAGTGGTAACAATTATTTTCTCCTATTTATTGATGACTACACCAGAATGTGTTGGGTTTATTTCATTAAACTCAAAAAGTGAAGTCTTTGATGTTTTTAAATAATTTAAAGCTTTAGTAGAGAATCAATGTAATATTAAAATTAAAGTTTTAAGATCTGACAATGGTGGAGAATATACTTCCTGCCAGTTTGCTGAATTTTGTAAAAGTGCAGGCATTGAACATCAATTGACCTTACCTTACACCCCACAACAAAATGGGGTGTCTAAAAGGAAGAATAGGATAGTAATAGAGATGGCCAGGTGTCTTTTAATTGAGAAACAAATGCCAAACCAATTCTGGGCAGAGGCAGTCAACACTTTTGTCTATTTATTAAATAGGCAGCCCACAAATGCTTGGCAAGATAAGACTCCATATGAAGCTTAGTATGACCATAAGCGAACAGTACACCATATCAAAATCTTTGGGTGTATATGTTATTATCAAGTGCCTGAATCCAAAAGAAGCAAGCTAGACAACAGGGCTGAAAAAAGGCATTTTCATGGGCTATGGTTCATCATGCAAAGGATAAAGAATTTTCTGCTTGAAAATGGAAAAAAATATTTTTGAGCAGAGATGTAAAGTTTGATGAGGCTGTTGTTTGGTGTTGGGAGAATAAAAATGATACTCATGCTAATCTCTGCCCAAAAGAGCAACCTCAACTTGTAGCAGATGATTTGGTGGATGACTTGCTGGTGAGAGGTACAAAGTCCCTAGAGGACATTTATCAAAGGTGCAGCTTGGTTGCCAATGAACCAACAAGCTATGCTGAAGCACAAGAATCTCAAGCATGGAGGAGAATTATGCAAGCTGAACAAGAAATGATTAACAAGAATGAGACATGGCAGCTGGTTGATAGGCCAGCAAACCGCAAGGTGATTAGTGTAAAGTGGGTCTTTAAGACAAAATTCAATTCTGATGGTTCAATTTGCAAACACAAAGCCAGATTGGTGATGAAGGAATATGCACAACAATATGGTATGGATTACCAAGAAACATTAGCTTCAGTAGCAAGGTATGATACAATCAAACTTCTCCTTGCTTTTGCTGCTCATGGCAGATTCACCAACTTGGTGTCAAATCAGCCTTCCTAAATGGGCTGCTCACTGAAGAAATTTTTGTAGAGCAACTGATGGTTTTTTAATCCCTGGTAAAGAGGATTAAGTTTATCTTCTAAAGAAAGCTTTGTAAGGATGGACAATCATCTCATGCAACTTGGCTTTAGCAGAAGTCAGAGTGAAGCTACCTTGTATGTAAGAAACACAGATGATGAGTTCTTAGTTGTTTCAATTTATGTTGATGACATGCTTGTGATAGGTCGCAAACCTAAACTAATTCAAAATTTTAAGAATGAAATGGAGAAAGTCTTTGAGATGACAGATCTTGGAATCATGAAATACTTTATTGAGATGGAGGTGCTACAAACTACTGATGGTTTTTTTATAAGTCAACAGAAATACGTGTTTGATATTTTTCACAGGTTCAAAATGCAAGATTGCAAACCTATGAGCACTCCAATTTCTACTGGTTTAAAGCTTAGCAAGGATGAAAGTGCTGAAAAAGTAGATGCAAGCTTCTATAGAAGTTTAATTGGTAGCCTTCTGTACCTAACTGCTAGCAGACCTGACATTCTATTTGCTGTAAGTTTGCTCTCCAGGTTCATGCATTTGCCTAGAGAAACTCATTTTACAGCTGCCAAAAGGGTGTTAAGGTATATTAAAGGAACTAGCACATTTGGGATGTTCTTTCCAGCATTTTCAGGAGAGAGTTTGAAGATGGTTGGTTACTGTGACAGCGATTGGGGTGGTTGTATTGAAGATTCTAGAAGTACTTCTGGATACTTATTTTCATTGGGCACAAATTTTTTTAGTTGGAGCTTAAAAAAATAAGAAACTACAGCTCAATCAACAGCGGAAGCAGAGTACATTACTGCTGCCTCTGCTGTAAACCAGGCTATTTGGTAAGGAAGATGCTAAAAGACTTGGGGTGCGAGCAAACAAAAGCTACAAAGATCATGTGTAATAATATTTCAGCATTTTCAATCTCTAAAAATCCAGTGTTTCATGGTCGAACTTAACACATCAAAATCAAGTTTCATTTTATTAAAAAAGTTCAACAATCTAATGAGGTGTTACTTGTCCATTGCTCATCTGAAAATCAGCTAGCAAACATTTTTACCAAGGCCCTACCTAAGGAAAGATTTGAAGACTCGAGACAAAGAATTAGTGTTTGTCACCGAAATGCCAAGGAGGAGTGTTAGATTGCTAGCATTTCAGTATCTTTTATTTCAAATTTACTGTTTTTACAGCATCAGATGTTCAAATCAATGGCTTAATTTTTTAAGTTAGTGACTGTTTTTTAGCTATTAGTTGCAGATTTTTCTCATTCAGTTTATATCCACTTTATGAGTGGCACCTAGATAGAAAGTTTGTTATTTCCATTCTTGTATATGTTTTGCAATATCCTTCAATGAATATTAATGCTGGAATTTTCAATCAAATCAATTTCGTAAGATTCTTTCTATAACTTTAACTTTATATTATTGTTTGCATAAACAAAGATAAGCAAAACGAGCCCTAACATTCTATCAACATTGAACACGAAGCCTCATTTCTTATCCATATTAAGAAACTAGAGCAACCAGCTGCAACCCAGCTCAAAGGACTTCAAAACAAGCGCAAGGCCATGTTTCCTGCCCACTTAAAAGCTTAATTTGGCCACAAGCTCTTCAGTCCTGCTGATCCACCCGGATTGTTGAACTACTAAGGGTCTGAGCTATTGCTGATATCAGCCTTGGATGATATAGAAGAGGAATTGGGATTGGAGCTGAAGTCAGATTGTGAAGCAAATCCCTCTTGTTCTGATTTGATTAAGACTTTTGGAGATACTAGCACTAGTATTGCTGCCTTGTTTCAAAGGACTTGGGTTTGAACAATGAATGCTTGTGTTTTTGGCTCATATATGTACATACCCAGAACAACGTTGATATGTTTCACTGTTTTGAATTGCCTTTTGCCTGTAAGTTAATAATAGTTTTGAAGTAGGAGCTGTAGCTGTATAAGGGTTAGCTATTATTATTATTATTATTATTATTATTATTATTATTATTATTATTATTATTATTATTATTATTATTATTATTATTATTATTATTATTATTTTCTTCTTTTGCTTCAATAATTAAATTTTTTCTTCTAAGCAAAATAATTGAATTTTTTTTATATTTTTCTTTATTTGTTTATTTATTTTCCTTTTTTTTACAATTCTTTTAGCCAATAAAAAATTAATGTAATTAAGAATTGATCATATGCAAATGAAATGAAATGTTAAAGGGAGTCATATTTTTTTTTTCATAAAAATGACAATGTTTTTCATATTTGTATTTTATTTACTTAAATTCTTCAATGAGGTTTGATATAAGTATATGTTCTTGCATTTTATCTATCCCTCTTAGTGAAGTAGATAGGGAAGATTCCTTGGTTTGGCACTTTCACCCAATGAAAAATTATGTGGTCAAAAGTGGTTACATGATTGCTCTCCAACAAATCCAAACCTCTAATGAGGTTTCTTCTTCCTCTTCTATGTTGAGTTTCTGAAAATCTCTTTGGAGACTTAAAATGCATCCTAAGATCATTAATTTTATTTAGCTAGCTTACTTAGATATTCTTCCAATTAAATTCCTTCTTTATGGCTGCTTAGGTAATTTGTCCAAGGCCTGCATGTTTTGTGGCAAGGAGGAGACTAGCCTACATTTATTCCTGCACTATGACTCTATCTTGAGAATTTGGGATTTGTTTTCTCTCTCTAAGGTATGCTGCTTCGATGGTTTTTCATTTAAAAACTGATTCCTACATCTATGGGAGTGTTCATCTATTAGTGAAAAAATGTTATCAAGCATCATCTATTACTGTATTTGGTTCTTAAGAAATAAAAACTTCCATGAACACACAAACTTTTCCATCCCAATGTTGAAAAGTGTAGCAGATAGTATTAGGCTGGAACTTCCTTTTTTTTACTTTAACTTCTAGGCATAACGTTGGGTCTGATCTGCACCCAGCTTGCAAGCCTAACTATTGGTCCCCTCCTTCTGTCGATTTTGTAAAGTTGAACATAGATGCAGGGGTTATTTCATCATCAGCAACAAATCTAGGAGTGGTTTTTCGAAACTATAAGGGAGAAATCCTAGCTTGTTCGTTAAGAGCTATCCCAGCAATTTAGTAATGTCCCATTATTGAAACGAAGGCTATCATTTTTGGCTTACAGTTAGCTATCGATCTGGGACTTATAAATTTAATTGTGGAATCTAATTGTAAGCTCATAGTGGATGCATTGCGAGGGGGTTTCTCTTATCACAATGAACTGTGTTGGTCTTAGACAAGTGTGCTGCACTGTATGACATTCTTAGAGACTATTTATGGAGCTATACCCCTTGCCAATTTAATCGATTAGCACACACCCTTGCAAAACAGTGTCAATTAAGTGAGGAAGACAATATATGGATTGAAGAGGGTCCTCCCTCTATTGCTAATTTAATTTCTTTTTATGCTCTTACTTGTAATACTCTTAATAGTAATGGTGTAACAGTAGCACATCTGCACTTGGACTAGGTCTAGAATCTTGCCCAATCTCGGCTAATCCCAAATCTACTTGATATTCTTTGTTTTTTGCTTTTAATGAAATTTTCATTCATCAAAATATATATATATATATATAATGTTAAATAAATTAACTTTTACTTAGTTGTTTTTATAACATTTAATCATTATATTCCAATTACATTTTGATCTTTAAATTTCAAAAGTCAAGCCTTTTCTTTTTATCCACAAAAATCTTTATTTTGGAATTTATTAATAAAATAATTGATATTATTTTTCATATATACAATATCAATGAATCCAAAAAATAAAAAAATAAAAAACAAACGTACACATGTTTAGTTTTAGCATTGCAAACGCCTTTGGTCGAAACCATGTCGTTTTATCATTGTAAACGCCTTTGGTCTAAACCATGTCGTTTTAGCATTGTAAACGCCTGAAACGACAGTGAGTTCATCTTCTAATCGCTCAGGGACAGCCGCCGGACAGGGTTTTAGCTAAAATAGGGTTTTAGTATGCACCGCTTCATTTCTCAACAATGGCTATGAAATCTCTCTCGATTCCCACAACCTTGTCATTCCCATGCCAAAGCCCTCGCTTTCTTCCCCAATTCCAATCTCAACTATTTTTCCCTCACAACTCTTTCTCCTTTCTGCTCCACCAAAGAACCCAATTACTCATAAACCAATTTCCTAAATGCCAAAACCCCAGCAATCCACCACCATCCACCATCCAAAATCAACCCCTAGACCAACTCAAAGATACCCAAGAAGCTATTTCCCAATTCCTCCAAGAATTTGGACTCTCCACCGAAGATTCCAGTTCCATTGCTTCAAATTGCTTCAAATATGCCAAGATGCGTATTGATAGTGTGAACGATTTGGAGGAGTGGAATGCATGGAAAAGTGATACTGGTGATGGAAAAGAATTTGGGGATTTAGGGTTTAAGGAGAAGGTGGTTTATATGGCCAAGGAGAAAGGTGATAATGGTAAGGTTGCTTTTCTAGAGAGTCTTGGGTTGAACCTGTCTTCTGCTATGAATGTTGCTCGATACCTCTCTGGCGAGTCGCTTCCGGATCTCATTTACAAGGTTAACCTTCAATTTTTTTTATGCATTTTTTTTTGTTTAACTTCATTTTTTGAGTGCTGCTGGTAGTGAAATTGAGCAATGAGAAGTTATGCATTGCGAACCACATTTTTTTTAACGATTTGATACTTTATGTATCTGTACTTGATTGGGGAATTAATGAACGAACCAACAAAGTGTGAAAATTCTAAACTTGAAATAAATATCAAAACTTTGTTGTCGTCACTATATGACTCGAATGGCAAACTAACTTCGACTCACCTTTCCTTAACAACTCCCCCTCCCTTTTTCAAATGTGTCTAAGAACTTATATCACCATATTGGAAGTAAGTCCAATAGAATTCTTTTCTTATTAAAATAATCTCATAGTAATTTATGGTTGATTGGGTTAACAATCTTGTTGGTAACTTTCATGTTGTGCAACTAGATTTCCCAACTTCAAGTGATGTCTTATTATTATACTTTGGCATATTCTGGTTGCATTTCACAGATTATGCTAGTTCAGAAAGATTTTCATGAAATGTATGTTGAAGAATATGATGCGGTGTTGGATAGTTTTATTCAATCATAGTTATAATTTTCTAGCTATTGGAAAATATAAATCATTCGTAATAAGCTCATGTAGCTCACATATATTACTTCGTCTCAATGGAAATTTAGTCTTCATATTTATTATCTGGATTTGTTGCTTATTTTACATTTGGCTTTTAGGTTAAGTATAAAAAAAAAAAAAAAAAAGGGCAGCCCGGTGCACGAATGCTCCCGCAATGAGCGGGGTCCGGGGAAGGGTTGGACCCATTGGGTCTTTGTACGCGGCCTTCCCTTGCAATTAATTGCAAAAGACCGTTTCCACGACTCGAACCCGTAACCTCAGGTCACTCGGCGACAGCACTTACCGCTGCGCCAAGACTCCCCTTCTTTTAGGTTAAGTATATGAAGGAAATATTCTTTTATGGCAGTGATGATAAAGGCCCTATTGGAAAAAATACCCAACGCATGATGATGCACTTATCTATACCTGTTGATGAGGATTTGCAAAAGAATTTGTCCCTGTTTGAAAAGGTTGAGTATGCCTATGTTTTTATCCAATTTTGTCATTAAAGATCTTTTGTCAAATTGTAAGATTAGCTCCTGCATTTGTTGTGTAGATTGAAGCAAGGCGTGGAGGTTTAGATATGCTTGGTTCCTCAGATGCCTCTTTTCAGTATTTGGTTGAATCATTTCCACATATTCTTGCGTTACCATTAGACTCATACTAGAAGCAAACGGTGGAATTTCTTGAAAGTATTGGAGTCCCCAAGGAACATATGGGTAGAATATTTCTGTTGTTCCCTCCTATCATCTTATGTGACATTAAGCACATTAAAAGAAAAGTTCTGGCTCTTGAGAAGGTAAATTCTTAAATTATGAAACAATTGCTCTTATCTATTTATTTATTTGTTTGTTTGTATGATATGGAGCTCTGTTGGATGGATTCTATGTTTCTATTTTTATATATTGACTGCCTGTGATATAAGCATTATTTTATTTTCTATTGTTTTTCAGGTTGGTGCAGGTAATGAAGATTTTGGTAAAATTCTACTAAAATATCCATGGGTTCTCTCAACAGGCATTCAAGATAATTACAAGGAGATTGTTGCTTTGTGTGATATGGAGAAGGTATGTTATTCCATAAGTCTATGTTTAAATGCTTGTGCCTAGCAACATCATTGGGGCATATTCATAAGGTTGTTAAAACTGTTGTTTACCTTGTGAAGAATGAACATAGCACGTTACACACTCTATGTGCTATTACCTTCTGCTTAGTAAATGAAAAAAACAGTCAACAAATACTAGACTGATTTGTTTATGTTTTAATTTTTGTGCAGCATAATTTTAAGAGTACAGTTATAGTTGGTTGTTTAGTTAACCAGAAATCTCACTTCATGCATGGAACTGATTTCATTGAGGTTTTGGCTCTGATATAATTGCTTCTTACTTTATGAATGTGGTGGTGCTTTGCACGTCACTCTGCTCTTTTCTGTTATGTGTTTATTACATCAATTAGGCAACTATGTTTTCCATCAGGTAGCAAAAGTGAGCATTTACAAAGCTATAAGAAGCTGGCCTCATTTATTGGGTTGTTCAACTAGTAAGCTGAAGCTGATGATGGAACAGTTTGGAGTTTTAGGTGTTAAAAACAAGAAGTTGGGACAGGTTATTGTTAAAAGTCCTCAATTACTTATAAGGAAACCTGAAGAGTTCCTCGAGGTATATATTTACTAGTTTTTGACTTTTTTTTTTTGTAATTTTGTGCAGATAATAAATGCATATTTTATGCAATTTATAGTTATTTCTAGAGGATCTGGTTCTTGATTTCTTGTTAGATATTTAGCTTGCCACATCTTAACTTCCAAAACATTCTAATGTGCTGCAGGATCCTATGGAAGTTCTCTAATTCACCAGTGGAATTAAAACCTTGATTAATGTTTCTCGAGTATAATTTAAGTTGCTATTCTGCAATGTGCAGGTGGTTTCATTTTTGAAAGATCTAGGATTTGATCAGGAATCTGTGGGAAACATACTTGTTCGCTGTCCTGAAGTTTTTGCTGCAAGCATAGAGAAAACACTGCAGAGAAAAGTTGAATTCCTTACTTCTACTCGCATCATTAAAAAATATCCAGAGCTTCTAGTGTCTGACATCAACAGAACATTACTTCCTAGGTAAATTCTCTACTTTTTTTTTCCAGTGTGTGTCCTTGCGCGAGTCAAATATATTTGCTTCATCAGTTCTCTTTATTTTAAAATTCTCACTCAAGGGCCAAACTGAATATGGTTGAATTGTGATGAGAGCCTCAGTCATTCTAAAGGAATGAAATGTTTCGATTTGATTTATGATGTTAATGCGACTGTTTATAATGGCAGGATGAAATACTTGAGGGAGGTAGGACTCTCAAGGAAGGATGTTGCAGTCATGTTTGCAGATTCTCTCCTTTACTGGGTTACAGCATCAACAAGGTATTGAGACCAAAGTATGAATTCCTGGTGAATGCCATGGAAAAACCAGTGAAGGATGTGGTCGATTATCCACGCTATTTTAGCTATTCACTGGAGAAGAAGATAAAACCCAGATTCAGGGTGCTAAAGGGAAGGAATATAGAATGCAGCTTGAAAGATGTGCTGGATAAAAATGATGAGGAATTTGCTGCCAAGTTTATGGATGCTGGAGAGGTACTTACTTTTCCATCTTCTTATCAATGAACTGTATAGTGGCTGTAACTTGTACATACAAATTGTAGCATATTAGAGGTCTCCCTGTAAATAGAAATACCATAGTTGTTTAAGGAAAAGGCATTTGTATGAATTTTGAGTTGTGGATGCATTTAGAAAGAGTTAATTTCATTTTGAATTATTTTTAGTTTAATTGAACCATAAAAAATAGGAAGAGTTTATTTTTTTTATTTTTCATTTTTAAAATAATAATAATTAGTTTCTATTTCTTAGTTTTTAGACAACAATTTAATTCAGTTTTAGAATGGATGGGTTTTGTGTTTTTTTTTTTCACTAAAGAAAACTTTAATGTTATTACTTTTGTAATAAAATTGGGTTCATGTAACTCAAAACATAAAAAGTTGTGGACTATTAACTTTAAAGCTAATTTTAAGCTTGATTGAGCAAATATTTAAATATCAATAGATAATTGAACTAAAAATAATTTTAAATCTAATAGGACAAAGTTAAAAAATAAATATATGGATAAATTTAATTTTTAATTATTATTCTTTAGTAATTATTATTAATAATTAATATTTTTGTATAAAAATATTTTTACAAGTGAAAATATTTTTAAAAATATTACTTTTTTTTAAAAAAAATCTACTTTTTAATTGTTAATTTCAAAAATATTAATTCATAGGAAAAATTATATCAATTACTGTATTTGAGTTTCGGTATTCAAATGTACGGTGGATAAATTTTTTTTTTTCAATAATACGACACGTTTTATTTTCTCATTTCTATACATTTCAACGTTATTTTTTTCTTTTTTTTTTTAAATTTTTGCAATTTTTGCAATTTTTAATTTTTTAATTTTTATTTTTAATATTTTTTATTTATAAATAATTTTTTTATTATACACATAAAAAATAAAAATATATATATAACATATCCATTATATATGCATAATACACATAAAATATATATAATATATTCGCAACATATTTATAATATATACACTATAATTAATCAATATATAAAGATTATAAGATACATATTTCTAACATATATACTATAATTAAGTAATATATAAAGATTATATAATATATAAAGATTAAAAGACAATACATACATAATATATACACTACATATCTGTAATATATATATAACATATCTGAAATATATAAAATTATATTACAAAATGTTGTTTTTAAGGTTTTTAAATTTTTATAAAATTATATTATTTTCTATTAAAAGTATTTTTTTATAAAATAATATTTGAAATAAACTCAATTTTTATATATTTTTAAAAATTTTATAATATACATATAATATATCTATAACATATATAAATTATAAAAATATAATGATAGATATTATTTTTGTAATTTTATAAATTTTTTAGATAGTTTTAAAAAAAATTTATACCAATAGTAATTTTTGAAAAAAAATTTGATTTTGTAGTTAGTTTTCTAAAGAGCCAAAAAAAATATTTTTAAAAAAAATACAAGAAAAATTAAAAGTAATTTTAAATTTATCATATTTATAAAATATTTATCAGAATACTAGAATTTATAAAATATTTATCAAAATATTATATTTTTATTAGTTTACAAAGAGTTTATAATAAGTTTATCATGAATTATAATAAATTTATAAAGTTTATAATGAGTTTATTATGAGTTTATAATAAAATGACTAAAATAGTAAAAAAAATAAAAATTTTTAAAAAATATAATAGGTGGTTTCATTTAAAAAAAAAAAGTTATGGGCCTTTACATTCCTATCCGCGACGCAACGATACTCGAGGAGCATAGATATGGCCCAGATTGTTTTGACATTCTACAAAGATGAAGCAATAGGAAAGGCCAAGTTGCAGTTTCAAACTGGTTTACCGTTAACAAAATCGCTTTGTACAACTTCACCAGTGTCTGTAATCGCAAATGGCAATGAAATTATGATTTGTTTTGCTGTTGACGAGTGAAGATTACCAAGGAAAAACGTTTGTTTAGAAATGGGGAGTGTGATAAGTAAGGCTGCAAATGAAATAGGAGTTGTAGCTGGAAATGTATTTGCGTCTCCTTTCAAGACCATTCTTGGAGAAACATGCGAGTAAGTTCTAAAATACAGAGCCTTTTAGTTAATATAATGCTAAAGAATTATATATGACAGTGATAACAAAGTAATTGCAGGAATGTTTGCTCAGGGCCATGGGATGTCCTCTGTTTTATTGAGCACTTATGCGTCTCCAATCTGATCAAGTTGTTCATGACCTTAGGCCTCTGTTTTATAAGTAATTGTTTCATTTTCTGTCAAAAATCCCATCATTTTTTACTTAATTTTAGGCTTATATATGTTCATAACATTTAAAAAGTTTGCAGCTTTGATGTTCTTCTACCTATTGTTCCAACTGGGTATTTGCCAATGCATTGGAAGAAGCCTTTGTCACATGTGCTGGGCTGCTTGTGACACGTACTGGTCTTCTTTACACTATATCACCTGTTTTTTATGGTACATATTGAAAAACACAAAGCGAGTGCATCGTCGCCGTCGTTATAGGCATTTTCCGTACATTGAAAGAGGAGGCCATTATATTTCAACTTCAACTTCAACCTCAACCTCTGAAAGTGACTATTCAGATAATTATAATAATCATAGTCTAATTGTTGGTAGAAAGCGCAAGTCTGCTAGAGAAAGAAGAAAAGTTCAATTGCGCCATGGTGTGTGGTTGAAGAGCAGAGAATAATCTGTTCATGTTAATGGTGGATCCCGGAGGCGATTAGTTAAACTGAAAAATCATTACCGGCGACATTTTCAGAGTTTGAAGCGGAGACGACTCAGGTGATGATAGTGAAGCCAATGGCCACGCCAGTGCAGATATTTAATACACATTACAACAACACTATTTGTATTTGTTTTTTCGATTCTGTAAAATAAGTTTTTAATTCTTTTTTGTGCTTGCATTGGCTTCAAGAAAGGATCTTTATTATATCATATGCATTTACTTTTATAATATGCATTTACTTTTATAATATGTGTATTTGTAATTAATTAGGCCGTGTATAAATAAATTAAAAGAAAGATACGGTTTTGGTTTTCTGTTTCAAGAATTTGGATTTTCATTTACTTGTATTTCTATTATTAGTTATTCAAATTCAATCTTCTAATCAATATGAAAAACGGCCGAGATAGCTACAGCATTTACTCTTCGTAATTACTATATATTTTCCCTTGTCAAAGAACGTTCCTTATTGAGCTAATTCACGTTCAGTTTTTCTTGTGCTGGTTTGCTTAGTTCATATTCTTACCTTCACAACCAAAAACCTTTGCTTTAACCCTAAGTCTTCACTCTTTTGTATAACGTTGTGGTTGACAGTCAAATGTTATAGCATATCATCCCTTTCACTTCTTCAACTTTTATTTTTATACAGCTGCAGAATTTTCTAAGGTTTCCTTTCCCTTTATATTTGTTTTCACATATAGCTACAAACTGGGTTTATCTTGTTAGAATTAATTTTAAATTGTTAAAATTAATCCTCTAATTAATCATAAGTGTAGGCTAAATATATTTAAATATTAAATATGTATTGCAGTCAAATTAAAATAGTCAAATTAAAGTTATGATCAAATAAGAATTGTTGATTATTGAGGTGTCCTACTCGTAATAGGATTATAAGTGTAGAGACCGATAAGAGTTTCTATTTTGTTGAAGGACCAAAATAGAAACTATCATCATCAGTTATAAATAAGGGGTCGTGGTCTCCAGGTGAACATAAGAATTTTAAGAGAACATTGCATTCTTTCAGTAGTGTTTTCGCTAAACTTAAAGTGTGTATCCCCTGGAAGGCGACAAACTCCATAATCGTCTTCAGCTTCAACATACGATGATGTCAGATACGCAATTTACCCATTTGCAATTTAATTTGAATAATCTAGTGATCTATGCATATTTTATGTTTTAGAGGAATCAGGTTTTCCTCCCTCTTTCAATTGGTATCAGAGCACTATGCTAAGTTGCTAGATTTTCCGATTAAATTGCGGTATTGATTATTGTTTTGATTCTAGAAAATTAATTCGGTGATTGTAATTTTCTAGAATTAATTTGAAATCGAATTTGGTAATCTGAAATCAATTTTGGTTTGATTTGTTTTTGGATTAAATTACTGAAATTATTTAATTAATTCTGAAAAAATCGAATTTCTGGACTTGAATTTTAGTTTGTATTTTTTCTGGAATTAATTAATTTTTTAGTTAATTAATTATGTAAATTAATTAATTAAAAAAAAAGAGAAAGGATTTTGAAACTGTTCTTCGCAAGAACAGGTAAGTTTTTCAAATATAAAATATTATTCAAATTCGTTATTATGAGGCTAACCTTTTGAGTAATTCAAATTCAATATTATTCAAATTCGTTATTATGAGGCTAACCAAATTCGTTCAATATAAATATTATGGGATTCCCTGTCTATTCGTTATTAATTCAAATTCGTTATTATTCAATTGGAATAGTCTCTAAATTCGTTATTATGAGGTTAATTTAGAGACTATTCGTTAAATTTATTTATTTATTTATTTATTTTTAAAATTAATTTGGTCTAATTTTATAATTTCAGTCTCTAAATTAATTTTAGGGACTAATATTGTAATATTTTGAGGCCGATTAATTTAATTTAGGCATAATTTTTTAATTGTAATTTTTGGTGTCTAATTGCAATTAATTAATTTGAGAATTTATTAAATTGAGTTTAAATTTTGGTATTTTAGTCCTGATTGTGTTTAATATTTTTAATAATAAATTAATTGAAGCAAAAAGTCACCAAAGTGACCTCTATTGTGTAAATTAATTTATTTGAGATATTAGACAGGTGTATTAAAATTCATTGCGGGTAGTATACCGGCCCAAAGGAATGTTGCTATCTGGCTGAATTGAGAATACATTGCGGTAATAAATATGTGATAATTATTATGTGTTCATCTATGTGAATAATAAATCGGCCCAAATGAAGGTTTATTATTTGACAGGACTGAATTGTCAATATTTGATTATTGCGTTGAGATACCAATTACAGTTAATATTTTATGTCCAAAGATGAGAATATTAATGTTGTGTCCGGTATCTTGTTTCCAATATTTAAACTCTACTTCTGTGATTTGTTTCAATTTTTTTGTGGATTGTGAGCTTATGTCATTTATTTATTATTTATTTTCTCTGAATTCAGCTAGCATGCCGTGTAATCCCAACTTTGTCCCTATGAATGAAAATACTAATAATTAGACTGCTGATAAGGAAAAATATTTGGTTTTAGTCTGTTCTGAAGTTAATTTAACTTCGGTACCTAGAAACACTTGGTGGATAGATTCTGGTGCTACTAGTCACATAAGTGTTTCAATGCAGGGTTGCCTAAATTACCGAAAGCCAACTGACGGTGAAAGATACGTTTATATGGGAACTGGCGAACCGGTAGA
Source organism: Garcia nutans (assembly GCA_947685225.1). Taxonomy (NCBI): domain Eukaryota; kingdom Viridiplantae; phylum Streptophyta; class Magnoliopsida; order Malpighiales; family Euphorbiaceae; genus Garcia; species Garcia nutans. The sequence goes on along the minus strand of CANTUV010000029.1, from coordinate 12,904,192 downwards.
AATAGAGGCGATAGGATATTTTAGATTGTGTTTAAGAACTGAAAATTTTTTGGATCTAGTAGATACTTTTGTTATTCCGTCTTTTAGGCGGAATTTAATTTCTGTTTCCCATTTGGACAAATCTGGTTTTACTTGTTCATTTGGAAACAATAAAGTTACTTTATCTATGGATTCAAAAATTTTAGGTACTGGTTTCTTGTATGCACTTCATAATCTATATATGTTAGATATCGATGCCTCTTATAATGAGACCCTGCAAGTTAGTACTATAGGTACCAAAAGGAAGCTGAATATGGATAACTCAGCTACTCTATGGCACAGACGTTTGGGTCACATATCCAAATCTAGAATAGAGCGTCTTGTGTCAGATGGTATCATAAATACACTTGATTTCACATATTTGGACTCCTGTGTTAAGTGTATTAAAGGTAAACAGACTAAACAAAAGAGATTAAGTGCCAATAGGTCATCAAACGTCTTAGAGTTGATACATACGGATATCTATGGCCCATTTCCTATAGCAACTAGGAATGGTCAAAAATACTTTATATCATTCATAGACGATTACTCACGTTATGGGTACCTATATCTCATTCATGAGAAATCTGAGTCTCTGGACGTTTTCAAATCTTATAAGGCCGAAGTTGAAAACCAACTCGGAAAGAAGATTAAATCTGTTAGATTTGACCGTGGAGGTGAGTACTATGGCAGATATGATGGTTCAGGTGAACAACGTCCAGGACCATTTGCTATTTTCCTACAAGACTGTGGTATAGTCCCTCAATACACCATGCCTGGTACACCCAGCATGAATGGTGTATCTGAGAGACGTAACAGGACTCTTATGGATATGGTTAGAAGTATGATCAGTCATTCTTCTTTACCTGAGTCTCTGTGGGGAGAAGCATTAAAAACAGCAGTCTATCTTCTAAACAGAGTACCAACTAAAGCAGCTGTAAAGACACCTTATGAGCTTTGGACTGGACGCAAGCCCAGTCTAAAGCACCTTCATGTTGGGGGATGTCCTGCTGAGGCTAGGCCTTATAGGCCTAATGAGACAAAATTGGACTCCAAAACTGTTAGTAGCTACTTTGTTGGTTATTCTGAGCGATCTCGGGGTTTTAAGTTTTATAATCCTACTTCCAGATCTATTTTTGAGACGGAAATTGCAACATTCTTTGAGGATGTTGAGTTTGGGGGGAGAAATAAGGTTAGAAACATTGTCTTTGAGGAGGGATCGAGTCAGGAACACTCAGTGTCGATTCCTATCTTTGCTCCTAGGACTGTTCAGGTTCCTAGAATTGTTAATATCCCAGAAGCAATTCCGGATCCAATACAAGACAATGTTGATCAACTTCCCCATCAGGATGAAGAAGTTGTTCTTCCTCAAGTACAAGCTCAACAACCTCAAGAATTTGAGCCAGAACCTGTGCCTTTAAGAAGGTCCACTAGAGAGAGAAGAAATGCTATTCCGGATGACTATGTAGTATATCTTCAGGAACATGAGGACATTGTAGACATGGTGGAAGATGATCCAATCAGCTTTCATCATGCCATACAGGATTCCAACTCTCAGAAGTGGATTGAGGCAATGGGTGAAGAATTTAAGTCAATGCAAGACAATCAAGTTTGGGACCTTGTTCCATTACCTGAAGGAAAGAAAATCATTGGTTGCAAATGGATATTTAAAACCAAGAGGGATTCTAAAGGTAATGTGGAAAGATATAAGGCTCGTCTTGTAGCTAAAGGCTTCACTCAGAAAGAGGGGATTGACTATAAAGAGACCTTCTTTCCGGTTTCATCGAAGGACTCTTTTAGGACAATCATGGCTCTAGTTGCACATTTTGATCTTGAGTTACATCAAATGGATGTGAAGACTGCGTTTCTCAATGGAGACATTGATGAAACCATCTATATGGTGCAGCCAGAAAACTTTGTGTCTGGAGATCCAAAGCGACTGGTATGCAGATTAAAGAAATTCATTTATGGACTCAAGCAAGCTTCTCGTCAGTGGTACTTCAAATTCCATGAAGTAGTTGTCTCTTGTGGTTTTGAGACAAATGCTGTGGAAGATTGTGTGTATTACAAGTTCAGTGGGAGTAGGTTTATCTTTTTAGTCTTATATGTGGATGACATATTGCTTGCTACTAACTGTAAGGACTTGCTGCACGAGACCAAAGTCTTTCTCTCAAAACACTTTGAGATGAAAGATTTAGGTGAAACTTCTTTTGTATTAGGGATTCAAATACATCGAGACCGTACTCGAGGTATTCTTGGATTATCACAAAAGGACTATATTGAGAAAGTGCTCAAGAGATTTAGTATGCACAATAGTAGACCAATTGATACCCCAGTTGCTAAAGGAGATAAATTCAGTCTTGATCAGTGTCCAAAGGGTGAACTTGAGATTCAGGAAATGCAGAAGATTCCTTATGCATCAGCAGTTGGGAGTCTGATGTATGCTCAAGTTTGCACTCGTCCAGATATTTCATTCATAGTTGGCATGTTAGGATGATATCTCAGCAATCCAAGAATGGATCATTGGAAAGCAGCCAAAAGAGTCTTGAGGTATCTTCAGAGAACTAAGGGACATATGCTCACATACAGGCGATCAGATCAGCTTGAGATCATTGGGTATACTGATTCTGATTTCGCGGGATGCCAAGACAGTCGGAAATCCACATCAGGCTACATATATCTCTTGGCTGGCGGTGCTATTTCTTGGAAGAGTGTGAAACAAACTCTAGTAGCTACCTCCACCATTGTGAACCTTGGTTTTCCGCCCGAAAAGGATCCGGGCGAAAGTTCACTCGTTGTCGGGAGTCGCCACTCAGTTTATTTTGTTCGAAGGGAAAAACTAAGAAAACCCTTGTTTGACTCCAATAACTTGTCCAATGTAAAGGTTTCTAGTCTGCGAACCCAAGGAGGATTCGGGAACTATGTCATGCTTTTGATTAACTTGCAAAAATGGAACAAATTTAAAGACAAAAAGATTGTTGGTAGTTTGCGGACTTGCTATTTGGGGTGAATCCCAAACATGCCTACATACTCCCGTTTGAATAGGAGATCAAAGCCCATGTAGTTCGGAAAAGCCTATTTAAAGGCGATGAAAATTATGCTTTATGCATGTGTGTGCGTATGCTTCGTGCATTTTTCAGGCATTTTGCCAGAGTTGTGAGTTTTAGCACTTAGTGCAAAAGTTATATAATTTCGGGTACTTAGTACCAAAAGAGTTCGATTTAGGCCTCATGCCAAAAGTTCATTTTAATAGTGTCATTTAGGTACTTAGTACCAAAGAGATGCAATTTAGGCTCCGTGCCAAAAAGAGTTAATTTTATTTACAGCTTAATGCCGAAAGGGTGATTGATTTGTCCGTTAGGCCCTCAGACCTAAAAAGATTAGGTCTTTGACCGAGAAGAAATTAAGAAGAAGATTATAATGCTTATGATATGCTCGAATTGACCAAAGATGAATTATGATATTACCTTGATCAGAATTCTTCCACTTCTAAGTTCCAGATCTTGATTCTTTACTCTTTTTGAGTATAATTCTTGCTTTCTACAACACAAGATTAGAAAATATTTTTTAGCATAAAAATTTCGTCAGCATCTGGACGTCTGAAATCCCCAAAAAAAGTCCCTCTTTTCGAAAATCTGAAGCCTATATATAGGCAAAATCGGGCTGAACGGCGACCGGGCCGCCGGTTCCGGCGGCTGTGCCGCTGTCCTGGCCCACCGCGACTCGCGCTACTTCTGCTAAAACTGACTTTTCGGGAGCCACGGGCCTCCAAAAATTATTCCGAGACCATATCCATGATCCTTGCGTCGCATCGGACATTTCAAGTACCATGAAGACATACTTTCGATGGAGTTTTACCGTTGCCTGCCAGTCCGGCCTGGTCTGAGAAAATTGGCTTTCCGAGCCTCAAAATTCGAGTGTTCACAATTGCCCCCCACTGGGGTCCATAAAAATGATTTATGGAACTCAGTGGTCTTCTGAAGAGCGAATTTTGAGCGAGGTGCAAAAAGACCCGTGTTTTCAGTTTTTTCTATAAATAGGCTCATTTCATTCAATTTCCATTTGCTTTCATTCATTCTTCTTCTTTCACTTTTTTCAAATTTTCTCTCGACGATGGACTTTACCGGCTTTGAAGACCTCGAAATCCCACTCCCTCCCTGCGATCTTTTACTTGAGGAGGAGAAGCATAGTTCTCGGACCGGCTGCTATGAGGTGAGTACATTCCCATTTGTCCATCTAGTATGCATGCTTAGGAACTTTATTTATTTCCAGTAAGGAACTCAGAAATAAATTTTAGGAACATTTCCTTTACATGTACTAGTAATGAATTAGGATCTGTGCCAGGCTTCATTATGTTCTGCCATCAGTAATTATTTCTAGTAAAGAACCTAGAAATAAACCTTTAGGGATCCACACCCGGCTGGGGAAAGAACTTAAATCTTTCCTGAATTTGTCCATCTTTTCTGAATTTGAATTTTTTTTTTTTTTAGAACTCTACGATTAAGATATCTATAGCTGAGCGTCTGATGGTTGCTATTCCGGCTTACATCTTTGATGCTGGGCACCCAGTGGGGGATCTTATCAGACCTGCTTTCCTCCATCATTTGAGGGCTATAGATGTGGGCAGAGATATCCACCGGGATTTGATCTGTGCTTTAGCCGAGCGCTGGTGGCCTACTACTGACACCTTCCATTTTTCTTGGGGGGAGATGACAATGACGCCTACTGACTTTTCCATCATTTCTGGGATTCCCTTTGGCGTTGAGATGGTGGAGTCTTATGATGACTGGCGGCAGGACATTTCTTCAGCCGACATGATTACTCTGATCGGGGTTGACTATCCTCGATATCAGGCGCCTCGCTGCATTCAGCGGAGGTGGCTTGTGGAGCAAGCGCCATGTATCTACACTGGTTACGAGACAGGCAACCTTACTGCTGACCAGACGGCCAGGTTTACCTTGCTTCTCCTGTTTGCTAGCTCTTTCTTATCAAACAGGAAAGACGCAGTGAGTCTCAATGTGCTGAAGAGCCTACTTGACCTGACACGGCTTCATACGTACGATTGGGCTAGCATGATGCTGTGTAGGTTGTATGACGACATGTCAGACCTCTGCTATACCCGTATTACTCCGTGTGGCTTGTATTACTTCTGGGAGGTAATGTAAAGAACATTTCCCCTATCTTTATATATGTTGACATACACAAACTCTGATACCTTCTCTTTTCTCTCTTTTTTTTTTCAGACTTGGGCTTACGAGTACTTTCCTGACATCGCCCCTTTTCTTCGTGAGATACTTGCCCCCGCAGATCCTCTTTCCCCCATTGCTTGGAGGTGGTATAGAGAGAGGGTAGAAGTACCAAAGAGGAAACTTCCCATCAGAGTGCTGAGATCGTTCTTCGACAGCTGCCCAATGGACTCAGTAAATGCTTTATCGTCATCTTTTTTATTATATTAGAGAAAATGATTCACTAATATAACAAATGTTTACAGGTTGCATTTAAAGTGATGTCTAGCCGACTGGTAGAGTGGATAGCTCAAGATTACAGCTTTCAGCGATCAGAGTTTCTGACTCGACGACGATTCATACTTCCCCATCCAGAATTTCGACGGTATTATCTCGCTGAGAGGGTGACTTTCCAGATTGCCGGTTTCTGTGCAGTTCCCGTGGATCCCCCTGATGATATGCTATCTTCAACACTTCTGCCTGTTACTGTGTCCCAGTATGAGGGCGACCCTTTCGAGTCGGCTTATGCCCCGGATGAGGAGGATTATGACTTCTACTGTCTTCATCGACTGATGCCACGCATTGGGGCACGATTTGATTCTGTACCGCCTTATCGGTCTTCCCACTCTTCAGCTCCCACTTCTGGCACTCCGAGAGACCATCCTTCTCCCGAGCGGCAAACTGACAGACCCTCTTCCTCTAGGGCTGAGACTTCCGCTTTCGGGGCTGGACCATCAGACACTAGAGGAAGCAGCCGTTCATCTCATTTGAGGCCTCCCGCATCCGTCCTTACAGCTGCCGGCCAATTTGACCCTATTTTAGCCGATTTGAGGCTGCCTTATACTGTTCGTCATCATGCACCTGGTGGTTGGGTGACCCGACCAATTAGTGCAGAGGGTGCATTATATCAGAGCTTTGCTCATGTCACTCAGGTATATTCTCATAGAACTTTTCATGAAAAGGATTCATAAAATTCTCTTGAGATTGATTGTGATTTCGTCTCTTTTACAGGTACCAGAGGGCCTGATCACGGAAATGGCGGCACTGATTACTGCTTTCTCGGATGAACTATCTGGTGCTTTGACTGAGGCTGCTTACGAGAGGCAGAGTAGGCCGCAAAGACGGAGAGGCCGGCACTGATTTTTTTCATATTTGTGTTGAACTATGCTTGCTGTATTTGAACTATTCCCCTTCTGTACTTTGTACCTTTCATGTTTTTCAGCTGTTATCTGAACTTATCTGTAAACCTGCACTTATTTGTTAGTATTAACAGCACATATGTATGCATGATGCTCTTTCTTTTTAGAAATCTATTTTAAAAATAAATCCCTGACACAATCCCAAAAAAAATAGCACATAACAGGGCCTAAACTGGGCCAAAACATGAGAATTTTATAAAACACCAAAAAGAAATAGGAATCAGGACGGTCGGTGGCGGCCGAGCCGCCGTGCTCGGCGGCCGAGCCGCTGCCCGGGCTAGACCAGTATAAAAATCAAGGTTGTCTTACATCTGTGGGCCAGAAAGCAATCCTCTTACTGAAAGATCTTATATATATTTTTTCAAATAACAATGAATCCCCTTTTTAATCACGTGATGCATAATTGGACCAAAAGTCTCCACAATGTTGAAAGGATCAACATGGGGAGGTACGGGTTGAAAGCTGTCGCCACACTCAGAGGTGTAGCAGTAGACTGGGATTTCTTGCACTCTTGCATCAGGTTTTGGGATCCCCAAGCCCATGTTTTCAGATTTGGGGCTCGGATGGAGGAAATGTGTCCTCTTTTTGAGGAGTTCTGCTCGTTCATTGGGTGCGATCCAAATGTCCCTCTTGTGAGGCATGAGGTCCAAATCGGGTATGTGGGATCTTTTCAGAGACTTTTTAGCTTCACAAAATCCCAAGCCCAAGCTATGATTGTAGATGGGGATAAAGCGATGCTGCTTCCCCTAATTGATGAGTTCTTGACCGCCGATTTTGAAGACGATGTTCAATTGAGGCATAGAATGCGAGCCTTCGTCTTTTGTCTGTTAGTTGGGTTCCTCTTCAACCGTGACCCCGGCTTTGGAGATTTGAGACTTTGCCCAATGGTTAGGCAAATGGAAGAGCTCAACTGTATTGGGGGCATGATCCTAGCTGAGACTATTCAGAGTCTCGACAGATGTGCACTTGGATTTGAACATTGAACCGTCACCCCGGTCATCATTCAGGTAATTTATACCTTTTGTTTCTTTTGCTTATTCCATCATCTCTCTTTTCCTTTGTAAAATAAAAAGGATCTATTTTTTCAGGTTTGGCTGAGAGATCATCTTCGAGTGGTTGCAGCCCCCCAGACTTTGACCTACAACCCTTCGCAGTACCGCACCAGGAAAATTCAGATTTCTTTTCCCTCTATGGCCGAATGGACTGTTTGGCTGTTTGAGCTTGGACCGGAAGAATTATTATGGTTCGTCCCTTGGTACAGGATTCCTCAATTCATAGAGGCAAATGCCATGCACAACCATGTCTACCTGCTTGGGTTCACTCACAGTACTTGGTACAGTGCTTCCCGCGTCCTTAGGCAGATGGGTATTGATCAGAGAGTTCCCCTTCCTGTCGGGCTTACCATTGCTTCTCCTATTACCCCCGGGGTTACTCGGGCTGTTCTACAGACTTGGGTGAGAGACCATCGGATGATCAGGCCTGGTGCAGAGCCTTCCCTAGTTCAGCCCACTCCAGAGTACAGGACCTGGTTTATAGCTGAGGTTTGGCCTGTTGAGAAATCGAGGAGGTGCGCATTGCTGCAGGAGTTGGAGGGAGAGGGGGTGTAGGATTTGGATCCCAGGGTGACTCCATTGTCTTTTCTGTTTTTTGGGTTGTTTTTTACCTTTTTGGTTTTTTGAATGTATAGGACTTGTAGTCTGACTCTTTTGATGAACCGACTGACTCTTTTTTGTAATGACCGACTCTTTTTGTAATAGATGATCTCTTTTGTAATGAATGATTCTTAATGAATGACCCTTTTGTTTGCTTTCCAAGCATTATCTACTTTATTTATTTGCTCTTATTTTTGCCTAAGCCGTCCTTTCGAATTTTCAACTTAGCGAGCTCTTACCCATTCTTGCCTAAGCCGCCCTTTGTGGGTTTTCAGCTTAGCGGGCCCCACTATTGCCTAAGCCGCCCTTTGTGGGTTTTCGGCTTAGCGGGATTTTTTTGTTTGTTTTGTTTTTTTTTTTCTTTCTTTTTTGTTTTATTATTATTTTTTTCTTGGCAAAAGAAAGATGAATGAATGATTTTTATTAAAATTTAGACCGTGCCCAAGGAGAGCTGCCTACATATCTCGAATTAGTTTGCGAGAATCAGGTCTAATGTAGTTCATTACAATGCATGATCATGCATAATATTTCTTTAGTTGATCCAGATTGCATGGGTTTGTGAACTCCAGACCATCCAAATCAGACAAGATGACGGCTCCGCCGGAAAGTATTTTCTTCAAAATGTAGGGTCCCGCCCAATGAGGACGAAACTTCCCACGAGGATCTGTAACAGGTGTTCTGATCTCCTTCAAAACCAAACAACCTTCTTCCAACTTTCGATCTTTGACCTTTTTGTTGAAATGTCTGGCCATTCGCCTCTGATATCCTTGAATCCGATGTAGGGCTTGAAGTCTTTTTTCATCCAAACCCAACAACTGATGATGATAATTGCTGATCCATTCAGCTTCATTTATCTGACTTTCTCGAATTATTCTCGCCGATTGAACTTCCAGTTCAATGGGGAGTACTGCTTTCATTCCGTATACCAATGAATACGGGGTTGCCCCAGTAGGAGTTCTAACTGATGTTCTGTATCCCCATAAGGCCAATGGCAACTTCTCATGCCAACGCCTATGTTCCTTGATCATTTTTTGTATGATCACCTTTATAGACTTGTTCGCTGCTTCTACAGCTCCATTTGTTTGGGGTCTATAAGGAGAGGACTTATGATGTTGGATTTTCTTATCCTTCAAGAGCTTAGCAAATTCTGCTTGGAAATGAGTTCCATTATCAGTGATAATTTCAAACGGCATTCCGTACCGACAAAGGATGTTGGTTCGGACAAACTGTGCTGCCTTTTTGGCATCTAATTCTGCATAGGACGCTGCTTCAACCCACTTTGTGAAGTAATCCACTGCTACCAAGATAAACTGATGTCCATTTGATGCTTTTGGATGTATTTTGCCAATTATATCTATTCCCCAAGTAGCGAAGGGCCATGGAGAAGTGATTGGATTCAGGGCAACGGGAGGTTGCTTCTGCAGCTTAGCAAATATCTGACACTGATGACATCCTTGCACAAATGCCACACAGTCTGTGTTCATGGTGGACCAATAATATCCCAAATCGGCAATTTTTCGAGCCAAGGCGATCCCATACATGTGTGGTCCTGATTCGCCACCATGTACCATTTCCATTATCTGCTTAGCCTCTGCTTCATTTACACACCTTAGGTGCATTCCATTCCAACTTCTTTTGTAGAGGATATCTCCATTAAGAATGTAACCTGTGGCAAGCTGCCTTATTGCCCTCTGATCAACCTTTGATGATCCCTCCGGATAATTTACATCCTTGAGATAGGTCTTGATATCCCAAAACCATGGTTTACCATCGGCCAAATGCATTATGTGTGCAGGTTGCTTCTGAAGTTGAACTTTCAATGGACGAATGACTTTCCCCTCCCTGATATTGATCATGGAAGCTAAAGTAGCCAAGGCATCAGCAAACTGATTCTTTGCTCTTGGGAGATATTCGAATGACAGATCATTGAACTGTTGTGCCAAATGATCAAGGCGTTGTAGGTAAGGAACCAAACGCTCTTCTTTTATCTTCCATTTCCTTAAGGCTTGTGATACTATTAAAATAGAATCACCATAGACCTTTAGGTCTTTAATCCCCAATTCCAGGGCGGTTTCAAGCCCATTAATGCAAGCTTCATATTCTGCTTCGTTGTTTGTGCAGCTAAAGTCAAGTTTAACTGCGAATGGAATGTATTCTCCACAAGGAGTTTTGAACACAATTCCAATTCCGTTTCCATGATAATTGGATGCTCCATCAAAGTACATCTCCCAAACACTTCCTTCCACATTCAAGAGGTCTTCGTCAGGGAAACCCATTTCTCGCATCTCGTCTTTTATAGGTAATTCTGCTAATTGGTCAGCTATTGCCCCGCCTTTCACAGCTTTCCTTTGAACAAATTTCAAGTCAAAGGCTGCCAATGTTGACACCCACTTAGCCATTTTGCTGTCCAAAACAGGCCTCTCCATAAGGAATTTCAAGGGACTCTGTTCTGCGATGACATAAGTAGTGTAAGAAGACAAGTAGTGTTGTAACTTCGTACAAGCCCAATACAAGGCTAAACACAACTTCTCAATCTTGTTATACTTTAACTCATAGTCCAGCATCCTTTTGCTGAGGTAGTAAATTGCATTTTCCACCTTTGTATCTTCGGCTTCTTGAGCTAGCATTGCACCCATGGCTTCATCTGTTACAGACAAACACAAGAGCAGAGGTTTTCCCATTCTGGGAGGTTGCAGAATTGGCGGACTTAACAAGTATTCTTTGATCTTGTCGAAGGCCTTCTGACAGTCTTCATTCCATTCTTGTGAAGCACCTTTTCTTAGTAGCTTAAAGATAGGACCACAAGTCTCAGCCAACTGTGATATGAATCGACTGATATACTGTAACCTACCTAGCAAGCCTCGAACCTCTTTTTCTGTTCTTGGCGGAGGCATTTTCAGAATAGCCTTTGACTTTGCTGGATCAACTTCTATTCCTTTCTTGCTGACCAGATATCCCAAAAATAAGCCCGATGTTGCTCCAAACAGACACTTTGCAGGATTAAGCTTCAAATTGTACTTGCGAAGTCTAAGGAAGAACTTCTCAAGTGCTTCAACGTGTTCTTCTGGAGATTTTGACTTGACAATCATATCATCGACGTACACTTCTACTTCTTTGTGTATCATGTCATGAAAGACTGTTGTCGCTATCCTTTGGTAGGTAGCCCCTGCATTTATTAATCCAAAAGGCATGACCCTGTAGCAGAAAGTGCCCCATTTTGTAATGAAAGCTGTCTTCTGTTTGTCTGGTGGGTGCACCAAGATCTGATTGTACCCAACCGCGAGGTCAGTCATGGAAACCATCACATGCCCAGCCATCCTGTCTATCAGCAAATCGATGTGAGGTAGCGGGAAATCGTCCTTGGGATAAGCCTTATTCAGATCTCTGTAGTCAACACACATCCTGACCTTTCCGTCTTTCTTCGGGACTGGCACAATGTTTGCTAACCAGGAAGGATAGGCAATCGGCTCTATGAACTTATTGTCCAGTTGCTTGGCAACTTCCTCTTTAATTTTCAAAGACCATTCTGGCTTCATTCTTCTCAGTTTCTGCTTAACCGGCTTCGCATCGGGGTATAGCGGAATCTTGTGAACTGCTATGGCTGGGTCTATTCCCGTGACATCACTTGTCTTCCACATGAAGCAGTCGACATACTTCCTGATGCAATCAACAACCTGTTCCTTATTCACACAATCATATGCAATGTATGTATGTTCATTTTCTTTGCCAATTATTATCTTTTCATTTATTTCTTTTATTTCATTTATTTCATTTTTGCTAGATAATACTTGGAAAGCAAAAGACACAGGGTAACCAAGAATCTGAAGAGTTTCATTGATAGTGGCGGAGTCATTCTCCAAGATTACATTAGACTTGACATTAGGGTTCCCTAAATCTGAAACTACAGAAGACTCAGAATTAGACTCTGACTTGGTTTTTGACTCAGAATTAGTATAAGACTCGGTACAAGACTCAAGTTCAGGGTGTGACACAGGACTAGGTTTAACCTCAGCAGCTTGTCCCTCCTCGGCGTACCAGTTTCTCAGCGGTCCATCTGTAGTCTTGATCAGCTTTGTGAAATCCCTATTGTCTTCACAATTGGTTATCATAGCAACCTCATCAAAGAGACAAGGCCGCATGAAATCTTCCATTTGGGGGTCAATTTCAGGTTCTGGCTCTTCTTCTTTTATGGCCACAACATCAGCGAACATTTCAAAACCCAGTAGCTTCTTTCTAGTCAAAGGAGAATAGAATGGCTCCTGGAAACCACAGTAAGGAACTGTTTTCCCAGGTTTGCAGAAGTGACCATTCAGAGTTTTAAAGTAAGGGCGCATTTTGAGGCTTCTTGCCCCCCAATTTCCCTTTTTCTTCCTTCCACGCTCAAGCTCTTTTATTTCCTCGTCTGTAGGTTTGTACCCCAAGCCAAAAGTTCCCTTATTCTCTGGTTCTTCCCATGGCCGTACTACGGGTATTTTTCTCCCAGACTTCATCATTTCCATCCCGGGCAATAGACCTACCTTCAGCATCATTCCCACTAGGCAGTTGATTTGGACCTCTCCAAAGTCATATGAGACAAATGGCCCTTTGGGTTTTTCACCCTCTATGCATTGAACTGTGTCGTAATGAAACCCAGTCAAGGTCATGGCGGTTCACCAGGAACAACCTCAAGGAGAGACTGATCCATGGTTTTCCTGTTGATTTCGCAGGTGTCCCCTTTGATAGTGATGATTTTTCCTTCAAAAGGGAATTTAAGTTTTTGGTGTAGTGAAGAAGGTACAGCATTAATCTGATGAATCCACGGCCTTCCAAGGAGGAGATTAAAGCTCACGGGTACATCAATGACCTGGAATGGTACTCCCATTTTCACCGACCCAATAGCAATTTCTAGAGTGGCAACACCCAAAATTTCTCTTCAAGTGTTATCATATGCTCTCACAATCTGATCAGAAGGTGTAAGATCTGTAGCCTCCAACCCCAGACAGCTTGCTACTTTCAAGGGACATACATTTAAGGCTGACCCATTATCAATGAGAACCATGGGCACAGTCTTTCCCCCAGTTTGTATGGTGATGTATAGAGCATCATTGTGTTTACTGCCATCTTCTGGTAGGTCTGTATCAGAAAATCGGATACTCAATGTCTTGGTTGATTGGGTCAAAGTGGCCACCAAAGCTTCTGGGCTTGTGTCCACTGGTGTATCAAGTTGACTCAAAGCTTCGCTGAGAGCTTGGCGGTGTGGGAATGAGGAAGCAAGGAGTTCCCAAATTGACACCTTAGCTTGAGTTTGTTTAAGCTGAGTGAGGACAGGGTCTTCTCTTGGCTCTGGTGTTTTCTTATGGGGGTGATTTGAGGTTGTAGGGGTTTTTCCCAAGTCAAGTGGCTGATATTGTCTTCCACCTCTTGTCAGAGCACTGACCTCTTCAGCAAGGTCGTTCAAATCTAACACACACACTTCATTCATTTCCAAGAGAAGTTTGAAAGGATCAAACAACTCTTCTTCCACAGTAATGGCGTGGATGGAATGATTGGGCAAAGGGTTAGTGTTGATATTTGGTTGCCTCCTGAGGGGAATGATGTCACCACTATCCACCAGATCCTGGATGCGGTTTTTGAGTGTCCAGCAAGCATCTGTTTTATGCCCATTCCCTTGATGGTATTCACAGTATTCATTGACTTTATAACTGGAAGGTAATGGGTTTGGAGGAGGTCTTGGGTCCAAAGGCTTCAAATATTTCCCTTCCACAGCCTTTTTAAACACCAAATGAAGGGGTACCCCAAGGTCAGTATATTGCCTTCTTGGCTGATTTCTCGGCCCAAGATTGCCCACACGTAAAGGATTCGCAGGGGCAATATTGGCCACTTGATTGACCTTGCTTGAGGAAGGAGTTTGGCTTTGTTTCTTATATTTCGATGCAGCCCCCTCATCCACTATTTTACCCAACTGTATCAAATCTTCTACCTTGGTTGCAGTTGCAATGAGTGATTTGAAAGTAGGTAGATATTGGGTTTGCAGTTGAGCCTGATATGTAGGTCTTAAATTCCTGATTATAATATCAATCTGCTCTTGTTCTGAAGGGCGATTGATCATCTGGGCGGCTTTTGCCCTCCACCTCGTAAGGAACGAGGAGAAGGGTTCATTGTTGTTCTGCTTGGTAGTCTCAAGTTCCCTTCTGGTGACATCCACCTCAATATTGTAGTGGTACTGAGAGTTAAATGCATTGCAGATGTCTTCCCATGTCATAATCTTGGAACGGTCTAGACTCACAAACCATTTAAGGGCAGCCCCAGTCAGGGATTGTTGGAAGAGTTGAGCAAAGAGCTCATCATTTAAACCCCATGGGCTCAAGGCCCCCACATACATCTTTAAATGGGTTTTAGGGCAAGTGGTCCCATCAAATCTGTCCATCCCCGGCATCTTGAATTTTGGAGGTAATCTGGCTTGGGGAAACAAGGATAAGAAATCCATGTCTACCACCTCTTTGTGAGTTTTCATGGCAGTGATTGACCTCTCAAGCAATTCAAGTTTCCTTTTCAGTTCATCTGTTTCGTTCTTGGAGGGTGGATCCTCCAAATTGATAACAGGGGTATTAATCTGAGCAGTCACGGGGGTACTAGTTTGCCCCACAATGGGTTCCTTCCCCAAATTTCCAGGAGTAGAGGCTGTCTTTGGTGCTCCTTCTAATTCAGCCAGAATGGCTACCCTTTGGGCGGCTAAAGCTTCATCAATTTTTTCTTGCATTCTAGCTTCAATTTCCTTAACCTGACCATCCAGCAAGACCTTAATCTGTTCAATTGTGGCCATTTCAGTAATTGGATTAGTTGGTGAAGTTGGGGTAGTAGAACTTGTAGGGGATAGCACAGTTGGTGTTGATGTGTCTGGTGTAGGTGAAGGCACACGGACAGAGGGTACCTGAAAAGGTCAAGGGTAAAAAAAATCAGGGTGGTGTGTAGGGTAGGAAAACTCTTGGTCCACTTATGTACATCAAAATTTTTCCCCAAAAACAATGTTGTTATGTTGCATGAATGCACCTCATCACATCACAATTCATTTTAATGGAATGCGGCACTATCATTGGGTACATACAACCTAAGGGAAGGTTCTATTGTTATGTAAAAATAGAGAATCGGCTTATCATAGGGACCCTTGAGTCTTGAGTAAGATATACCTAACCACATGTGAAACAAGGAGTTTCGCGTGGGTCCAACAATACGATTACTCATGGGCCACTCCAAAAGGATTGGAATGGTTTGCGACAACAGGGAGGACGCTTTGGCTGTCCACCGGCATAATCAAGGAGACCTGCCGGTCAGCGCTACTTGCTATCCAGACTCAGAACTTTGAACAGAAAGAGAAGAAATTCATTTGAAAACAATTTTTTATGCAATGGAGGAAAAGGATTCCCCCATATATGCAAGAGAAAAAGATTCTCTGAATGAGAAAACAAATGCACAAGTAGTAAAAAAAAATAGATCCATCAAAGGAAAAAGATTCCTTTCTTCAATCTTCAGTCCAATATCCTTAAAGAAAGGATGTATAACGCTAGGATACCCTGTAAAATGAATAAAAACACCCTAAAGAAGGGCAAATTAGTCAAATAAGCAATAGTAGCCTATTAGGATCCCATAAATTATTTTTATGGTCTCCCGTGGCAAGTTAATCAAATAATCAATAGTAGTCCACTAGGATCCCATAAATGGTTTTTATAGTTCCCCAGTGGAGTCGCCAGATTGTGAACCTCGGTTTTCCGCCCGAAAAGGATCCGGGCGAAAGTTCACTCGTTGTCGGGAGTCGCCACTCAGTTTATTTTGTTCGAAGGAAAAAACTAAGAAAACCCTTGTTTGACTCCAATAACTTGTCCAATGTAAAGGTTTCTAGTCTGCGAACCCAAGGAGGATTCGGGAACTATGTCATGCTTTTGATTAACTTGCAAAAATGGAACAAATTTAAAGACAAAAAGATTGTTGGTAGTTTGCGGACTTGCTATTTGGGGTGAATCTCAAACATGCCTACATACTCCCGTTTGAATAGGAGATCAAAGCCCATGTAGTTCGGAAAAGCCTATTTAAAGGCGATGAAAATTATGCTTTATGCATGTGTGTGCGTATGCTTCGTGCATTTTTCAGGCATTTTGCCAGAGTTGTGAGTTTTAGCACTTAGTGCAAAAGTTATATAATTTTGGGTACTTAGTACCAAAAGAGTTCGATTTAGGCCTCATGCCAAAAGTTCATTTTAATAGTGTCATTTAGGTACTTAGTACCAAAGAGATGCAATTTAGGCTCCGTGCCAAAAAGAGTTAATTTTATTTACAGCTTAATGCCGAAAGGGTGATTGATTTGTCCGTTAGGCCCTCAGACCTAAAAAGATTAGGTCTTTGACCGAGAAGAAATTAAGAAGAAGATTAGAATGCTTATGATATGCTCGAATTGACCAAAGATGAATTATGATATTACCTTGATCAGAATTCTTCCACTTCTAAGTTCCAGATCTTGATTCTTTACTCTTTTTGAGTATAATTCTTGCTTTCTACAACACAAGATTAGAAAATATTTTTTAGCATAAAAATTTCGTCAGCATCTGGACGTCTGAAATCCCCAAAAAAAGTCCCTCTTTTCGAAAATCTGAAGCCTATATATAGGCAAAATCGGGCTGCACGGCGGCCCGGCCGCCATGAACGGCGGCCCAGCCGCTGTCCTGGCCCACCGCGACTCGCGCTACTTCTGCTAAAACTGACTTTTCGGGAGCCACGGGCCTCCAAAAATTATTCCGAGACCATATCCATGATCCTTGCGTCGCACCGGACATTTCAAGTACCATGAAGACATACTTTCGGTGGAGTTTTACCGTTGCCTGCCAGTCCGGCCTAGTCTGAGGAAATTGGCTTTCCGAGCCTCAAAATTCGAGTGTTCACAACCATGGAAGCAGAATTTGTAGCAAGTTATGAGGCATCCAATCAGGCTATTTGGCTGAGGAACTTTGTCACAGGGCTGCGCATTGTGAATGGCATTGAAAGGCCATTAAAGTTATACTGTGATAATAACTCAGCAGTTTTATTCTCCAACAACAACAGAAGTTCTTCTCGATCGAGACACATCGAGATTAAGTTTCTGGCTGTGAGGGAGAGAGTACAGAGTGGACAGATATCCATAGAGCATATTGGAATGAACTCCATGATTGCGGATCCGCTCACTAAGGTTGTGATACCGAAAGTTTTTCATGAGCACACTGCTCATATGGGTGTCACATTATTTGAGACTATTTAGTTTCAGTGGGAGTTTGTTCATTATGGTTACATTATATTTATGTATACTCTGTTTTGTAATGGATATATTATGTTATTAATACTCAGTTTCTGCAGAAAATAAAGTATTTATTTTATTATACTCTGTATTATTATTGATTGATCTCACTAAAATATGACCAGTTGGAAACATGCATGATTAGATCATATTACATGTAGTTTCCATGCTACACTCCTATTATTGATCTATGTCATTTGAGAGTATTGGTAATGTGATTGATGATGGTTTGAGTCACGATGAATGTGGCGACTGACCCTTCAGTCCTTTATCGATATAATCAATGGACGAGATTGTTTGAGGCACCTTCAGTATGACTGCTTTTATGAGCTCATTAAGGTATATACAGTTATATTTAATATATGTTAGCCCAAGTAGGAGATTGTTAGAATTAATTTTAAATTGTTAAAATTAATCCTCTAATTAATCATAAGTGTGGGCTAAATATATTTAAATATTAAATATGTATTGCAGTCAAATTAAAATAGTCAAATTAAAGTTATGATCAAATAAGGATTGTTGATTATTAAGGTGTCCTACTCGTAATAGGATTATAAGTGTAGAGACCGATAAGAGTTTCTATTTTGTTGAAGGACCAAAATAGAAACTATCATCATCAGTTATAAATAAGGGGTCGTGGTCTCCAGGGGAACATAAGAATTTTAAGAGAACATTGCATTCCTTCAGTAGTGCTTCCGCTAAACTTAAAGTATGTATCCCCTGGAAGGCGACAAACTCCATAATCGTCTTCAGCTTCAACATACGATGATGTCAGGTATGCAATTTACCCCTTTGCAATTTAATTTGAATAATCTAGTGATCTATGCATATTTTATGTTTTAGGGGAATCAGGTTTTCCTCCCTCTTTCATATATTTGTTGACGATCAACTAATCTCAGGGCATGTAATATGACAATTGCAAGCTTTTTGTGGGGATATCTTTTTTTACTTAACCATGCAATTTATTTCACTGTCCATATCTTTCTTTCTTTTTTTATGGAATTCTGAAATCTAGTTTTTTTGAACAGTTGTAGTTTGTTTGTTTGTTTGTTAGATCAATGCCGCCAAAGGAGAAACCAAAAGAGGACCTCTCCCTTAAGGAGACAAGACCTGATATTGGCTGAAGGAACACCAAAGCAGGTAATGATAAGCTCACACTCGTAGAAAAAAGACAGTTTCTTTATGTTAGAGTTGTGAAAGCTAAGGATCTTCCCCCACCCAATAATGTTACTGGTAATTGTTGCCCTTTTGTTGAGATTAGGATTGGGAACCATAAGGGAACAACAACACATCTTGATAACACCTCCTACCCAGAATGGAACCAAGTTTTTGCTTTCACAATGGAGCAGCTTCAGAGCAGGGTAATAGAGATCTTGATAAGAGATAAGGAATTTGTTAATGATGAGATTATTGGGTGCATTTCCTTTGATTTAGCAGACATCCCCACTGGGTTTCCACCAGACAGTCCATTAGCACCACAATGGTATAGATTAGAGGACCAAAATGGGATGAAGATTGTTGCAAAGTTGATGTTGGCTGTTTGGATAGGGAATCAAGCAGATGATGCATTTTCAGTGGCTTGGCATTCTAATGCTGCTTCTGTTACTAGTGAAACTGTGTCCAACACACGGTCTAAGATATATCTTTCCCCAAGACAATGGTATCTCAGAATTACCCTGATTGAAGCACAGGATTTGGTGCCTAAAGATGAGAACAGAAAACCAGAAGCTTATGTAAAGGCTATTCTTGGGAGCATGGCATTGAGGAGTAGAGTTTCGCCAAATAAGAATGTGAATCCTAGTTGGAATGAGGAATTGATGTTTTTTGCAGCAGAGCCATTTGATGATCCTTTAATTTTGACTGTGCAAGACAAGGTAGGTACGAAAAAGGAGGAATGTTTAGGAAGGTGTGTGATTGCTTTGCAGAATGTGGACAAGAGGCTGCAGCCTCCAGCTATGGGTGATAAGTGGATTAATCTTGAGAGACATAATAATAATGCAGGAGATGGAGATGATGATCATAAAAAGGAAGTGAAGCTTGCTAGCAGGCTTCATTTGAAGGTGTATTTGGATAGTCTACACCATGTGTTTGATGAACCTACATACTACTGTAGTGGTCTGAGGGCAACATCACCCAAGTTATGGCCAGATAAAGTTGGGATATTGGAGCTGGGGTTCTTGAAAGTTGAAGGATTGCGTCCTATGAAATCTAAGGATGGTCGTGGAACAACTGATGCTTATTGGGTGGCGAAATATGGCCAGAAGTGTAATGTTTAAAATTTTAGATACTAAACTTTTAATTTAATATTGATAATTAATAGTGAATTGTGATATAAGTGGTATGGATACGTGATGTAAATAGTGAATCTCAAAAATTTACCAAAAAAATTATTTATTTTTACAGTTTTACGAGATTTAAAATCGAATTAGAATCAAAAGATAAAAAAGAGGGTGCACCATAACTAAAATGAGATTGGTCACACAAGATTAAGATATATATATATGTGTGTGTGTGGATAGGTGTAAGGATATTAGAACTTTTCTTTCAAGATTAAGATATATATATATGTGTGTGTGTGGATAGGTGTAAGGATATTAGAACTTTTCTTTCTTTCTTTCTTTCTTTCTTTCTTTCTTCTTCTTCCTTCCACGTTCATCACCATCAAAACTCCTTCCTTCTTCCTTCCTTCAAAGATTTTGATCAAAACCTAAGAGAAAATAATATCTAGTTATAAGTTTATAGAAGATTAAGTTGGAAAGTTGAGATTAGCAACAAGTGATTAGAGAAAAAGAAGAGCTTAAAGTGGTATGTGCTTATATATATTTTAATTTACAACTATTTGAATTTTTATGAAATTATTGTTTAAAATGATTGATTGAGTTGTCTTGATGAATTTTTATTAAAAACTATTTGATATATGCTCTTTCTATGTTAAAGAAACTAGTTTTGATCCATTGATAGCATATATTTGGATATATGGAATTTAAGTTGATAAGTGTTCGAAATACAGAATTTTGCTTGACACCACCAGTAACACGGCCATGTCATTTGGAGTGTCAACGATGGTGTATTTCAACATTGAAGACATGACCAATAACACTCTCGTGTCATTGGACGTGTCATAGCTACTGTGGTAAAAGATAAATGACATGGCCAGTGACACTCCCGTGTCAATAGGCGTGTTATAGCTACTGTAATGCAACTTAAAAGACACGGCCAGAGACACGCCCGTGTCATTGGACGTGTAAAACCTTCTGTGAAAATGAGCTTATGGTACGGTCAATGACACGTCCATGTCACTGGGCATGTCACTTGAAGCAATTGCTCAAAATAACTTTTTGCTTGTTTTTACTTGTAATTCTAGTTGTAACGATTATAAGTTCTCAAAGTGTAAATGATATCTTTTTTAAGTTAATTATAACAAGTAGTGTAATAGATTTATTTAAAAATATGATAAATGTGTGTAATACTAAGTGTTGATCAAAGAATTATTGCTATAAATAATTTAATGTTAGTTAAAAACTAATGAATTGCCCAAAACATACTGATTTTAGATCTAGCTTAAGATTGAATGGCTAGCCAAAGAGAAGATATCCAAAATAATAGTGGTTACTCTGTGCCATTAATAGACACTCTATGTCATCATACTAAGTGGGCATTCGTGTCATAGTGGGTCATTGGCCAAAATTCTATATAGTGGGTATTAAATTGCCATCGGTTACCTATTATCCAAATTTAAAATCCGAGTTCAGTGTGTATGGACATAATTAAAGTAGTTATCTATAGTGAAAATAATGTGTTATCTAGCTATCGATAAATTACTCAATTCTGAATCTAACTGTCCTTAGTATTTCAATTTTTAATGAAGTTATTGATTTCTTTATTTAACATTCAAAAAGTAATACACTTCAATATTTTTAAATTATTTAATGATTAGATCTCTTTTCATTAAATTTTCTTGC
Organism: Garcia nutans; assembly: GCA_947685225.1. NCBI lineage: Eukaryota > Viridiplantae > Streptophyta > Magnoliopsida > Malpighiales > Euphorbiaceae > Garcia > Garcia nutans. Next base: position 12,882,839 of record CANTUV010000029.1, on the reverse strand, counting down.
ATATTATAAATACATAAGCACCACTAAGCGTTGTTTAGCGTGTTAGAATTATTTTCTGACGCGCAGATCAAGCGAGGAGGGTTGAGACTGCAAAGTAAGAGTAAATGTTTCTAATCAACTACATCATCAAGGTTCAATGAACAATACTGTAAATATTGTATTCTATATAGTTCACATGACAATATTTTGTAATTTTGTATGACAGTTGTACAAGTTTGAGAGTAGTTTGAAAATTTGATAATAATGTAAGTTATCATTAAGAGTTGTATAAAAGTTAATAGATATATGTTTATATTATAGAAAACTTAAAAACTGCATTAATGCTTAAAAGTATTTCAACTTTATATTTTTTTTTATACATACATAGACGCATATATAGAAATATTGTAAATGTTAGGTGACATCTCCTATATAGGCAAGTGTATGGGCTATGTAGGGGGTGTTACAAGAAGTGGGTTTGGACTAGTACAATAGTTGATAGTCTAGCTCCAAAATGGAATGAGCAATACTACTAGGATGTATATGATCCCTATACTGTTGTTACAATTGGAGTTTTTGATAACTGTCTTCTAAGAGTAGGGTGGAGGGACAAAAGATCCAAGAATTGGCAAGGTAAGGATTCGGCTTTCTACCCTTGAAACTGACAGGATTTACACATATTCTTACCCACTTATGATCCTGCAGCCAAATGGGTTGAAGAAAATGGGAGAACTTCACTTGGCAGTGAAATTTAGTTGTACCTCTTTGGTATATCTGCTGTATACATACACACAGCCTTTGCTTCCCAGAATGCATTACATTAGCCCATTAACTGTGTATCAGCTTGATATTTTAAGGCACCAAGCTACTCATCTTGCCTGTTCAAGGCTGGGGCGTGCCGATCCACCTTTAAGGAAAGAGGTTGTGGAGTACATGCTAGATACAGGAGCAAAAGTGCGGAGCATGAGAAGAGGAAAAGCAAACTGTGAGAGAGTGATGGCATGCTTGAGTGGCATTGTTAGAGTTTGGAAATGGTTTGATAGAATATGCCAGTGGAAGTATCCAATGGCAACAATAGCAATTCTCATACTTTACATTGTGATGGTTATATTCCCAGGACTAGTACTACCTGCAATATTTTTATATGTGTTTATGTTTGGAGTTTGGTCCAACCCAAAGAGGCCTAGACAGCCTCCCTACGTGGATACAAGGCTATCTCATGCTGAAAGTGTAGATGGTGATGAACTAGAGGATGAATTCGATACATTTCCAACATCAACAAAGCAAATTGAAGCTGTAAAGAAAAGGTATGACAGGTTGAGAAGCATGGCAGGGAAGACGATGATAATGGCAGGAGAATTGGCAACTCAAATGGAGAGGGTACATTTATCCAAGAGCAACCTTTATGTTTATGGCATTGTGTGCCATAGGTGGTTGTCTGGTTTATTTGTGTAGTTTGAGGTATTTGGCCATTCTTACAGGAATTTATGTGATGAGGCCTCCAAAGCTGCGTACAACTGTTCCTTCTCTGCCACATAATTTTCTTAGAAGGTTGCCTGCCAAAACAGATACCATCTTGTAATAATCTCACGTCCTGAAAAAATTTTCATATTTTTCTGTTTAAAATTGTTTATGGACTTGTCTTTTATTAGTCACTATATAGAATTTTGGCCAATGACCCACTATGGCCAAAATCAGTGGCGGAACCAGAGACTTGTTGAGGGGGGGCACAGTCGCCGGTCGCCGTCGCCTGATCGCCGTCGCCGGTCGTCTGCTGCAAGCCTGCAACAGCTCTGCTCCGCCCCTGCCTCTCTCTGCCTGTGCTGTGCACCTGTGCCTCTCTCTCTCGGTCTCGCTCGAGCCAGCAGCAGTGCTGCTGGCTTTTAAATTTTTTTTTTAACTCTATTAAGTGAAACGGCGCCGTTTCAAGTGAAATGGCGCCGTTTCACTTAATAGATTAAAATTTTACTCTATTAAGTGAAACGGCGCCGTTTCAAGTGAAACGACGCCGTTTCACTTAATAAAGTAAAAAAAAATAAAAGAAAAAGAGGTTGTCTTCAACCTCTGAAGACTGCGTCTGCTTGCGTGGGACTGGGACTGGGAGGGGGGGCAGGGGCGGACAGTGGCGGGGGCAACGACGGAGGGGGGGGGGCGGAGCTCTCCCTGTATATGTGTGCATTGCCACCGGCGAGGGAGGGTCGTCCGCCCCCACACGACCCCCCCAGCTCCGCCCCTGAATGTCTATAAATATGGATAATTAATTATGGGCAAAACTGAAAAGATTCATGTGGTTTGTGGGGTTCATTTTTTGTTATATTTAACCGTGAAAATAATCATAACCATGAATCATTTCATTTTTTATTATCCAAAATTGCTCTTATTGCATAACCATAACAAGATTTCATTAGAAATACAAATTGCTTTCATTCATACTGTACATTTAAGTTTAGATACATATGTGTTTAATTTTGATATCCAAATTAAATACCAAATCGATATTCATTTATATACAAGGATGTTGATAAATACATTAAATTTCAAATAATATATATAAATCTCACTTATAATTAATAATATTGACAGACAATTTACCTTTAATAGTGAACAGGGGGCACTTTACCTTTAATAGATATTAAAAAAATTATAAATTAATTTGCCAATTTACAAAAGATAAAGGACACATATATATGTATGCATGTATGTATGCATGTATGTATATGTATATGTATTGCTCTTAACATTGGTTAGCCTTCGCATGATGCTGCATTTACAAAAAGAATAAAGGCCTATACATCAAGCGTGGCAGACAAAACAAAAACAATAACTTAGTTGATAATGGAAGACATAGTTGGAGTTGCTTGGCCTCGTATGTGTGTTGATGCCTCAGTTTAGGCTTTTTCTTTTCTAGCCTCTTCTTTTAAACAAAAAAAAAAAGAAGAATTTTCCTGCCATACACATCCTTTTGCTTGAGCCTGTAACTGTAACACCCCCATATCCAAAACCAATTCTCTTCTAATTGCACTCAAACACAATATTCATCATATAACATACTTCAAATGAATATAATCAATGTTTTAAACACATATTCATCACAAGAATTATTTCACAACACATTAATATAACAATTAAACACATCTCAACTCAAAACCCTAAAATCAACATCCTTCTCCATCCTTCCAAATCAACATCTCCACCATTTCCAACAACAACCACTAATTAAACTAAGAACTTAAAATCAATTTAACACTTGAAAACACAACACAACACATCTCAAATCCACCAAATCACAAAATCACCAAACCCTTATTCACTTTCAACACAACTTCCAAATAAGTGAAGAAAACAAGAGAATACTTACTTTAGAAGAAGAAATTCCACCAATCCTTTGTCAAAACCTTGGATTGCTTCTTCAATTTGCTTCTTGCCTCAAGAACACTTTTCATTCCCTTTTGTTAATGGAGAGCCGGCCACTTCATGAAGAAAGAAGAAAATGATGAAGACACAAAGTCAATTTTTGCTTTTAATCTCCACCAAGTATTCTTATCCAAGCAAATACCAAAATGCCCTCAATCATATAACTAACTTTTGTCTCATATGAGCCCTCATATGTAATTACACACTTAACACAAAAATATCTCCCTTCCTTTGACTCTTCCTTTGACCCAATTATATGTTATATATATCATCATATACACAACATATACCATTCTCTCTAAACCCTAAATCTTTCCCAATACACATATACACAAGCATTCTCCTCCCAATTTCTTTTCTTATCCCATCATATACATTCAATCCAATATATAACAATAACAACAACAATAACAACAATAACAATATGCAAAACTTCTAGGGTATAAATGAGGATATTACAATTCTCCCCCTCTAAAAAGAAATTTCGTCCTCGAAATTACCTGATATCAAAGCTGAAACAACTGCGGATACTGCTCTAGCATAGATTGTTCACTTTCCCAAGTTGCTTCTTCTTTTCCATGATTCTTCCATAGAACTTTCACCAATGGTACACTCTTGTTCCTCAACTCTTTCACTTCTCGTGCCAAGATAGCAACTGGTTCCTCTTCAAAAGTCAAGTCTGGGCTCACTTCAATAGATTCAAATGGCAACACATGAGATGGATCCGACCTATATCTCCTCAACATAGAAACATGAAACACATTATGAATACGATCCAACTCAGGTGGTAAAGCAAGTCGATACGCCACTGGCCCAACTATTTCTAATACTTCATACGGTCCAATGAAACGAGGACTCAATTTCCCTTTCCGACCGAATCTCAAAATATTCTTCCAAGGAGATACTTTCAAAAATACCTTATCTCCAACATCAAACTCTATGTCTCTTCTTTTCAGATCTGCATAAGACTTCTGTCGGTCTGAAGCTGCTTTTAACCTGCCTCGAATCATCTTTACTTTTTCTTCAGTTTCTTGAATCAAATCAGGACCAACCAACTTATTATCTCCAAGCTCATTCCAGCAAAGAGGTGTCCTGCACCGTCTACCATACAATGCTTCAAATGGTGCCATACCAATGCTGGATTGGTGACTGTTGTTATAAGCAAACTCCACAAGCGGTAGAAATCTATCCCAACTTCCAGAGAAATCGATGACACAGCTTCTCAACATATCTTCAACAATCTGTATCACCCTCTCTGACTGTCCATCCGTCTGTGGATGAAAAGCAGTACTGAAGTGCAGTCGAGAACCCAAAGCACTATGCAAACTCTTCCAAAACTTTGAAGTAAACCTGGGATCTCTATCAGACACTAAAGAAGTTGGAACACCATGCAATTTCACAATCTCATGGATATACAGTTCAGCCAACCTCTCCAAAGAGTAATCCATCCGCACTGGAAGGAAATGAGCTGTCTTAGTCAATCTATCCACAATCACCCATATGGCATCATGCTTCTTTTGTGTCAATGGCAAACCAGACACAAAATCCATCGTCACTCTATCCCACTTCCATTCTGGCACTGACAACGGTTGCAACAACCCGGTTGGAACTTGGTGCTCTGCTTTAACCTTCTGACAAGTGAGACATTTCGATACAAACTCAGCAATGTCTCTTTTCAACCCAATCCACCAATAATGCTGTCTCAAATCATGATACATCTTCGTATTACCCGGATGCATAGCAAACATCGACTGATGAGCTTCTTCCAAAATGACCCTTTTCAAAACAACATCATCGGGTACACACAATCTGCTCTTGAACCAGAGACTCCCATCACTTTTCACAACAAAATCTCTAGATTTTCCATTTTTGCAATCTGAAATAATCTTTTGAATCTTCATATCCGTCATCTGAGTCTCTTTAATCTGATCTAGCAAAACTGGCTTCAATTGCAACTGTGCCAACAATGCACCATCATCACAAGGTACAAAACTGACATGCAATGCTCTCAACTCAACAAGCAACGAGAGCGAATACACAGTTAAACCAGCTACAGACTTCCGACTCAAGGCATCAGCAACAACATTTGCTTTACCTGGATGATAATCAATCAAGCAGTCGTAGTCTTTAATCAATTCTAACCATCTCCTCTGACGAAGATTGAGCTCTTTCTGGACACCCAAATACTTCAAACTCTTGTGATCAGTGTAGATGAAACATTTCTCTCCAAATAGATAGTGGCGCCAAATCTTCAATGCAAACACAATGGCAGCCAATTCCAAATCATGGGTTGGATAGTTAAGCTCATGCGGTTTCAACTGTCGAGATGCATAAGCTATAACTTTCCCTTCCTGCATCAATACACACCCTAAACCTCTATGTGAAGCATCACTGTAGATCACATATGGTTTGCCTTCAACAGGTAAAGTAAGAACAGGCGCTTGAGTTAACATATCTCTCAACTGCTCAAAGCTCGCCTGACACTGATCCGTCCACAAAAACCTCACTCCCTTACGAAGCAATCTGGTGAGTGGAGTAGCTATCAAAGAAAATCCTTTCACAAACCGCCGGTAATAGCCTGCCAAACCCAGAAAACTTCTAACCTCTGTCACCGACTTGGGTGGACTCCAATTCAGAATAGCTTCAACTTTGCTCGGATCAACTCTGATGCCTTCTGCAGAAACAATATGTCCGAGAAAAGCTACTTGATCCAACCAGAACTCACACTTCGACAATTTAGCAAACAACTGCTTCTCTCTCAAAATCTGCAACACAATCCGCAGATGCATATCATGTTCCTCTTCATTCCGCGAATACACCAGAATATCATCGATGAAGACCACTACAAACTGATCCAGATAGGGCCTAAACACCCTATTCATCAAATCCATAAAAGCTGCAGGTGCATTCGTAAGACCAAAAGGCATAACTAAAAACTCATAATGCCCATACCTGGTCCGAAAAGCTGTCTTGGAAACATCTTCAGCTTTGATTCTCAGCTGATGATACCCAGATCTCAAATCAATTTTAGAAAATACAGCTGCACCCTTCAATTGATCAAAGAGATCATCGATTCTAGGCAAAGGATATTTATTTTTAATAGTCACCTTATTCAATTGCCTATAATCGATACACAACCTCATGGTACCATCTTTCTTCTTCACAAATAGCACAGGAGCTCCCCAAGGAGAAACACTGGGGCGAATAAATCCTTTGTCCAATAACTCCTGTAATTGTACTTTCAACTCCCTTAATTCTGTTGGTGCCATTCTGTAAGGAGTAATCGAGATAGGAGTGGTACCAGGCAACAATTCAATACCAAACTCCACCTCTCTCTCAGGAGGCAACCCTGGCAACTCCTCTGGAAAAACATCCGGGAACTCAGCAACTGTGGCAATGCTATCAATGGGAGAACCCTTCACTCTAGTATCCACCACATGAGCAAGATAGGCTTCACACCCCTTTCTAATCAATCTTCTAGCTGCAACAGCTGAAACAAATAAGGAGGCTAGCTGTTCCTGCTCATTAGATACTAACACTTCTCTACCATCAACAGTTCTCAAAGAAACAATTTTCTTTTTACAATCCACCACAGCTCCATGTCGAGATAGCCAATCCATACCTAAGATCACATCATATTCCTTAAATGGCATCTCAATCAAGTCTCCAAGGAACTCCTCACCTTGCACCCTCACTGTACTATCTCGGTGCACCTTACTCACAACCACACTATGCCCTAACGGATTTGTCACTAACACATCAAATCCTAGGGACTCAGCATGCACATCAAATACAGGCAAAATAGACGCACTAATATAAGAATGGGTGGAACCCAGATCAATCAAAGCAAGTACTGGAGTATCAAATAAAGAAAAAGTACCAGCTATGACTGCCGATGCATCAGGCTGCCTCTGCATCACATAAATCCTCTGAGAAGATCCCACCTCCTCTGGTCTATTTTCTCTGGATGCGGAACCTCCTCTGGAACTGAACCCAACTCTGCCTCCTCTGCCAAAGCCCCTGCTTCCTCGACCTCCCCTCACACTGGGTTGAGAAGCTGCAGTATCAACTGACACCTGCTCTTGCCTCTCAGGGCAATCTCTCACAAAGTGATCAGGTGACCCACACCTGAAACAAACTCCTGCTACCCCTGCCTTCCAACAAGGACCACCATGTGGCCTCCCACAATGAATGCAGATGGGAAGAGTAGATCTCTGAACCATAGGGGTTGGAGCACTCGCCACCGAAGCTGCAGGTCTAAATCTCTGTCTCTGTGACTGCACTGACCTACCCACTGGTCTCTGGCTCCTACTACTCCGGGGAACAAAACTTCCTCTACCCCTCTTCGCAGAAGAAGACCCTGCCTCAAACTGGGGCCTCCTAACTCTAGTCTCTTCCTCTGAAGCAGCTGCAATAACCTGAGCTCTCTCTACACTGCGAGCTGCTGCCACAAGCTGAGAAAAATCAGTATATCTCGAACCAGCCACATGACACATAAGAGAAGGCCGCAATCCCTCCTCAAATCTCCTGCATCTATCAATCTCATCAACTATAATTCCCCCAGCATACTCACTCAACCGGATAAATTCAACCTCATACTCCGTCACGGTCCGGTGATCCTGCCTCAAATCTAAAAATTCTCTTTTCTTCCCATCTTTATACTCCCTTGGAGTATACTTCAATTCAAATTCTCTCAAAAAGTCAGCATATGACAAAGTTGGTGGATCATCCATAGAATGGGGCACTGTCTTCCACCAACTATATGCATCCTTTTGTAGCAAAGATCTTGCATAGTCAAACTTTTCCTCAGGGGTGGCTTGCAACTGAACAAATACCCTCTGAACTCTATCAAGCCACTGTTCTGCTACAGCCGGATCAACTGTACCAAAGAAATCCTCTGCTCCATATTTCCTTAGCTTATCATAGTGCCTCACTGATACTGAAGGCTGAGGGGGTGGTGGCACTGGTTGCACAGGTGCTGGTCTCATAACTTCCATCATATTCCTGAACCAAGCTGGCGGAACATCCTCACCAACTGGTCTACCCGACACCGAAGCAGGTGCCTCCTCAACACTATCAATCCTAGCTCCCTCCTCAGGAGCAACACTCTCCGCACTTCCCTCAATTGACTGCCGTGAGTGGGGATCCATTACTACCTATATCTGCAAACACAGCAGATGATGTCTTATTAAAGATCAAAGACTGCCAATCATAAACATTTATGTTATTCAGAAATTCACTTTTTTTTTTTTAAGTAAAAATATTATTTCCCTTACATTTTACCTAGGTTGAGAATCTCAAACCCTGGCTCTGATACCAAAACAATTGTAACACCCCCATATCCAAAACCAATTCTCTTCTAATTGCACTCAAACACAATATTCATCATATAACATACTTCAAATGAATATAATCAATGTTTTAAACACATATTCATCACAAGAATTATTTCACAACACATTAATATAACAATTAAACACATCTCAACTCAAAACCCTAAAATCAACATCCTTCTCCATCCTTCCAAATCAACATCTCCACCATTTCCAACAACAACCACTAATTAAACTAAGAACTTAAAATCAATTTAACACTTGAAAACACAACACAACACATCTCAAATCCACCAAATCACAAAATCACCAAACCCTTATTCACTTTCAACACAACTTCCAAATAAGTGAAGAAAACAAGAGAATACTTACTTTAGAAGAAGAAATTCCACCAATCCTTTGTCAAAACCTTGGATTGCTTTTTCAATTTGCTTCTTGCCTCAAGAACACTTTTCATTCCCTTTTGTTAATGGAGAGCCGGCCACTTCATGAAGAAAGAAGAAAATGATGAAGACACAAAGTCAATTTTTGCTTTTAATCTCCACCAAGTATTCTTATCCAAGCAAATACCAAAATGCCCTCAATCATATAACTAACTTTTGCATCGAGAGCCAAGAAACTGACTCTTCTTCATGGGAACATAGTGATGATACTGGTCGAGATCACTTGTGTCTTCTCCACAATGATGCTCCAAGCTAGCTCCCATTTTACCAAGCGGATCAGTACAAGAAACATCCCTCTTAGACCTCTTGGAATTTACATGGAAATGACCATCACGAATGCAACCTTGGTCTTACTGGTAGTCTCTAGCTGAACTTTTGTCAATTAAATCACTGTGGTTCCTCTTAAAAGGTAATAAATTCCTGATGCATGAATCACCTCTTACCATTCTATTCTTATTTTCAGCTGGCAAAGAAATAGAGTCCCCTGCCAGTGGAGCATTGACATGTTGATCATTTGTATGCACCAGTCCACTATGTTCAATGAGATAAGCTGCATGTGGATGGGTACCTTTTAGAATTGCATCTTTCAACTGTTTGTAAGCACCAAAGAAGCACAAGCCCAAGGGATAAACGAGGATCCGTAATTTTTTAGCCTTTCTCAGCAAAACAGAATTAATAGAACAGAGAAATTCTCAACCTTAAGTTACCTGTACTAAAGAACAATTAGGCATCAAAGCTCTTTTATGAGAAATGAAAGGTCGAACATCACATTTCAACAGATCTTGTCCAGCCATTTTCAAATCCAATATCGATGTCTGACAATGTTGAAATCCACGACCCAATATAATAATAGTATCCAATTCAACATTAGGATTTTATCAGAAATGCATGTCTTATTATTTCCTAAACTGTTTAAAAATGAAAACAAAATTACCTTTTGCAATATGGATTGGAGTACGTGCTCACAGCTCTCAGAGAAGTTGAATGTAACTTTTGGCTCCAGTGTAGGAGGAATGTCAGTGGTGTCAAAAATGGTGGCTCATTTCCACCTAAAATGTCAAAAATAATGGCTCAATTTTGGTGGCTAAATTAAGGGTTTGAAAATGTTTTTGTCTTACATTTACAAGTTGTAAATGAGTTGTAAACAACTCTTAAATTAGTCAATTTAGGTGGGCAATTTTTGCCTATAAAAGGAGCCCTTCTCCTTCATTTGAAAACCATCCCAAGCTTGTTTCCTCTCATCAATTTGGAGCAAGTTTCTCTCTTCTCTCTCCCTTTGTAATATTTCTTTAGCGAAATATATTTTGGTAGTGTCCGAGGACGTAGGCAAAATTTTGGCCGAACCTCGTTAAATTTTGGTGTTCTCTCTTTTATTTATTTAATAGCTATTTGTTGGACAAAACTCTGTTTTGGTGGTTATTGTGAAAAGGGATTACATGTCTAGGTAAATTCTGTCAAACGACGCGTACGTCTAAGGAAAGTGGGTTTTAAGTGAGACCGCTTGTGACTCCTCCACTTTTCTGGGAATTTACCTGGTGTAGTTTTTATCACAGTAATTCACAAATTATTTGGTGGAAAAAGCCCAATTTCCACAACAATTGGTATCAGAGCCGAGGTAACTTAGTATTCACTGTGGTTGCAGCATAGTCTGACCTTCCACATAAAAAACGTTCCTTGGCTGTGTTCCGCATTTTTTGAAAATTTGTTTTATAGCTATTAAATAAATATTTGTAGCAGAAATGACAGACAACAAGAAAAATACCACACCTGTTACTGCAGCATCGTCCTCGTCAACTTTAGTAAGGAATGCTGTTACAAATGCAAGATTTGCAGTGGAGATTTTCGATGGCACTGGTCATTTCGGCATGTGGCAAAGCGAACTTCTAGACGCTCTTTTTCAGCAAGGTTGATGCGTGCCGTATGCTATATGCAATTACCGCAAGTGCACGGGTCGCTCAAATAATATAATAGTGAGTGAATGTCGTTCCTCTAGGGACAAGGCCAAGTACTAGTGCAAATCTTAATTGTTGTTTAGTGAATTAATAGTTGTGTGATGTGTTGTAACTAAAATCAACTAATTAATGAATGAAAGGAAATTTAATGCTGTGCACAAAAAGATTTATAATGATAAAACTATCCAGATATTGAATCCCCCTAACCTCAATTACATTACATGATAGAGTTGAATTGGCATTCCTCTAACTTAGACTAAAACCTCTCTCGAGTGAATTAATCCCTAATCACTAAGTAGAGTGCCGGAATCTCTTCTCTAAACACAATTAAATAGGTCATGCATTAAGAACAAGGAACTATAAACCAAAGGATCTTGTAGGTCTATCTCTAGCACCCCAATCAATCCTCAACCCTTATGAGTAATCAATTCATGTCAAGCTTTCTCAAGTCAATAACATGAAAATGGCAACCAATCAATAAGCATGCTATCATCAATTGGCAATAATCATTAAGCATCGCAAGAATAAAACAACTCAATCAATTAAAAGTATCCAATCATACAAATAAGCTAGGGTTCATTAACATCTAGATAGAGAATGATTTAGTTCATGTTCAATACACTAAATACAACAACAACAACAATAACATTAAAATACATAGAAGGAGAAAATAGAAAAACCCCTTTCAATGTGTGCTTCTTGAATCTGCAGAAGCTGTCAATGGAAGATGAAGATGATGGAGATGGAGGATGAAGATGAAGAGTCAAGGAAAGTGTCACTCCCTCCTTGCCCAAAATGTGTATGCACAGCCTCCTCCTCTCAAATCTCTCTTCTCTGCCTCTATTCTCTGTTTTCTGCACAAACCTGCAACTATCCCTCTCTGCAGAAAACCCCCTCTTCTTCCTCTTCTTCTCTTTTTTATTTCCCTCCAAGCTCAAGTCCATGCTTTCCAACTCACACACCTTTCCATTGTCTCCCACATTCTCTTTGTTTAATCTTTCTTTTTTTCACTTAGGCAAGCTTTTCTCTTCTTTAATCTTTCTTTTGGCAAAATCAAAGTCATTGTCCCCCACTTTGTCCACAACTCGGGCAGAAAATTCAACTTTTCCATAGGTGACACGCCCAGTGACACGCCCATGTCACTGGGTGTGTCACAGCTACTGTGATTTTGAGTAAATGGCACGCCCAGTGACACGTCCATGTCATTGGGCGTGTCACAGCTACTGGAAACATTATAAAAGGCACGCTTGATGACACGGGCGTGTCCATGAGCGTGTCTATTGATGAATTTTGCTCTTTCTTCATTGTTTTGACCATCCAAGGGAGTTTTTCCACTTTAACCTAAAACAAACACTTGAAACCAACTTTAAACAAAAATCAAATGAAACATTAACTAAAAACACATAGAAATCATACTAAAAACAAGTATAAAAATGCTCTTATCAAAGGTCTAGATGTTGCTATTGAAGAGAAGAAACCCCAAGAAATGGAGGAGACGAAGTGGAAAACTGTCAATCGTCTGGCATGTGGTACAATTCGTTCTTGTCTTTCTAGAGAGCAAAAATATGCTTTCTCGAAAGAAACTTCAGCAAACAAATTGTGGAAGTCATTGGAGGAGAAATTTTTGAAGAAAAACAATCAGAACAAACTCTTTATGAAAAAGAGACTGTTTCGCTTCAATTATGTTCCCGGTACTATGATGAATGAACACATCACAAATTTTAATCAGTTGGTGGCTGATCTGTTTAATTTGGATGTGGTCTTTAAAGACGAAGATTTGGCATTGTTATTGTTGGCATCTCTTCCTGATGAGTTTGAGTTTCTTACAACGACTCTACTCCACGGGGACAAAGATGTGACTCTCAGTGATGTCTGTGCTGATCTATACAGTCATGAGATGAGAAAGAGAGAAAAGAAGGAAAGGACAACTGAGGCAGAAGCTCCGGTAGTTGGAGGCCGTTCACAAAGCCGAAAGAAAGGGGGGAAGAAAAGTAGATCCCGTTCGAAAGCCAGAGTTGAAAAAGATGAATGTGCCTTTTGTCATGAGAAAGGTCACTGGAAGAAAGATTGTCCAAAGCTTAAAGGCAAGGGCAAAGTTGTTGTTGATTCAAATGTAGCTGAGTGTGATGATTCAGAATCAACCTTCTCATTAGCAGTCATGACATCCGTAGACACTCCTGCAGCATGTTCGACAAGTTCTTCTAATGCATGGCTGTTAGATTCCGGATGCAGCCATCATATGAGTCCCACTCGGGAATGGTTTTTTGATTTCAAAGAACTTGATCATGAAGTTGTCTATACAACAAATGACAATCCTTGTTTCACTGAAGGGATTGGTTCAATCCACTTAAGGAATCATGATGGGTCAATCAGGATCCTGACTGATGTTCGATATGTACCGAGTTTGACAAAGAATCTCATTTCAGTGGGAGTCCTGGAATCAAAAGGGCTCACGATTACTGCGAAAGATGGAGTGATGAAAGTCATCTCTGGTGCACTTGTGGTGATGAAAGGAGTACGGAGAAGGAATAATTTGTATTACTATGAAGGTAATACAATTATAGAAACAACAGCAGCATCAGTTTCTGGTGATGACAAAGATCTGGAAGCGACCAGATTATGGCATATGCGCTTGGGACATGTAGGTGAAAAATCCTTGAAAAGTTTGGTCGATCAAGGATTATTGAAGAATGTGAAGGCCTGCAAGTTGGATTTCTGTGAGCATTGCATCAAAGGGAAGCAGACAAGAGTGAAATTTGGTACTGCAATCCATGATACCAAGGGTATTCTGGACTATATTCACTCAGATGTGTGGGGGCCTTCTAAAACTCCTTCTTTAGGAGGCAAGCACTATTATGTAACCTTTGTTGATGATTTCTCTAGAAGGGCATGGGTGTATACTTTAAAGTCAAAAGATGAAGTGTTAGGAGTTTTCCTCAAATGGAAGAAATTGGTGGAAACTCAAACTGGCAGACGAATTAAATTTCTCAGAACAGACAATGGAGGAGAATATAAGAATGATCCATTTATGAAAGTCTGCGAAGATGAAGGCATTGTTCGACACTTCACAGTTAGACATACACCACAGCAGAATGGGGTGGCAGAACGCATGAACCGAATGTTACTGGAGAAAAATCGGTGTATGTTGTCTAATGCTGGGTTGGACAAGCAATTTTGGGCCGAGGCTTTGACATATGCATGTCATCTCATTAATCGACTTCCATCAACTGCTATTGGTGGTAAAACGCCTATGGAAGCATGGTCGGGAAAACCTGCTAAAGATTATGATTCCTTACGTGTATTTGGTTCCACTGCATACTATCACGTTAAGGAATCAAAGCTGGATCCAAGAGCAAAAGAAGCCATTTTCATGGGGATAACCACAGGAGTTAAAGGTTACCGGCTATGGTGTCCAGAAACGAAGAAGATAATCTTTAGCAGAGATATCACTTTTGATGAATCTACCATATTGAAAAAGGTGGTAATGGAGCAGTCAGATGGTACTCCACAACAGGTGGAGGATACTCCAAAGGAGGTGGAGTTTGATAGAAAAATCCCAGTAGAAGATTTTAAAGCTGCAGACACTCCTGAGGTAGAAGGAGAGTCAGATGAAGAAGAGGTTCAAATCCAAGAACCTCCACAGCAACATGAATCAATTGCACTTGATAGGCCACGAAGAAGTATAAGAAAACCTGCTTGTTATGATGATATGGTGGCCTATGCATTCTCAATTGCAGATGATAGCATTCCGTCCACTTTTAAAGAAGCTGTCCAAAGTTCAGAAGAAGTAAAGTGGAGGAAAGCTATGAATGATGAAATGCAGTCCCTTCACAAGAATCAAACATGGAAGCTAGCAATTCTGCCGAAGGGAAAGAAGGCGATTGGATGCAAATGGGTATATACAAAGAAAGATGGATTTCCTGATAGAGATACTGTTCACTACAAAGCAAGGTTGGTAGCTAAGGGCTACGCTCAGACGGAGGGAATTGACTATAATGAAGTGTTTTCTCCAGTTGTAAAACATTCCTCCATTCGAATTTTGTTAGCCTTGGTAGCACAGTTTGATTTGGAACTAGTTCAATTAGATGTAAAAACTGCATTTTTACATGGAGATCTGGAAGAAGAAATCTATATGACTCAGCCAGAGGGATTCAAAGTTGCTGGAAAAGAAAATATGGTATGCAAACTTGTAAAGTCGCTTTACGGATTGAAGCAGTCTCCGAGGCAGTGGTACAAGCGATTTGATAAGTTTATGCAAGGGCAGAAGTACACAAGAAGCAAATATGATCATTGTGTGTATTTGCGCAAGCTACAAGACGGTTCTTTCATTTATCTTCTTCTTTATATTGATGATATGTTGATAGCCTCAAAGAATAAAGAAGAAATTGAGAAGCTGAAAAATCAGTTGAATCAAGAATTTGAAATGAAAGATCTGGGCGAAGCAAAGAAGATTCTCGGTATGGAGATATCCAGAGATAAGGAATTGGGGAGACTTTGTTTGTCTCAGAAGCAATATCTGAGAAAGGTACTAAAGCGTTTCGGTATGGATGACAAAACTAAACCTGTTAGTACACCTCTTGCTCCTCATTTCAAACTCAGTGCTGCTCAGTCACCGAAGAATGATGCAGAACGGGAATACATGTCAAAGGTTCCCTATGCAAATGCTGTTGGTAGCTTGATGTATGCTATGGTGTGTACGAGACCTGACATTTCACAGGCTGTTGGAGTTGTGAGCAGGTACATGCATGATCCTGGCAAGGAGCATTGGCAAGCTGTGAAATGGATTCTACGGTATCTTCTGAACACCGTGGATGTTGGATTAGTTTTTAAGCAGGATAAGGAGAATGGTCAACGTGTAGTCGGATATTGTGATTCCGATTATGCAGGTGATTTGGATAAACGTCGATCAACTACTGGTTATGTGTTCACACTTGCAAAAGCACGAGTTAGTTGGAAGTCTACTTTACAGTCAACAGTGGCGCTCTCTACGACAGAGGCGGAATATATGGCAGTTACTAAAGCTGTTAAGGAGGCAATTTGGCTTCAAGAGTTGCTTGATGAATTGGGAATAAAGCAAAACAACATTGTTGTACATTGTGATAGCCAGAGTGCTATTCATTTGGCAAAGAACCAAGTTTATCATGCAAGGACGAAGCATATCGATGTTCGATTCCATTTTGTTAGAGAAATTCTGGATGAAGATCAGGTAAAGCTCCAGAAGATTCAGACCGCTGAGAATCTTGCTGATATGTTGACAAAGGTGGTGACAGCTGTTAAGTTCAAACATTGTTTGGACTTGATTAATATTGTCCAAATTTGAAGCTGGCTCTGCGAAGCGCATTTGGAGACACTACAATGCTGCGAGAGAGAATAAAAATTTGTATTTGTGGAATTTTCGCCAAGGTGGAGATTGTCAAAAATGGTGGCTCATTTCCACCTAAAATGTCAAAAATAATGGCTCAATTTTGGTGGCTAAATTAAGGGTTTGAAAATGTTTTTGTCTTACATTTACAAGTTGTAAATGAGTTGTAAACAACTCTTAAATTAGTCAATTTAGGTGGGCAATTTTTGCCTATAAAAGGAGCCATTCTCCTTCATTTGAAAACCATCCCAAGCTTGTTTCCTCTCATCAATTTGGAGCAAGTTTCTCTCTTCTCTCTCCCTTTGTAATATTTCTTTAGTGAAATATATTTTGGTAGTGTCCGAGGACGTAGGCAAAATTTTGGCCGAACCTCGTTAAATTTTGGTGTTTTCTCTTTTATTTATTTAATAGCTATTTGTTGGGCAAAACTCTGTTTTGGTGGTTATTGTGAAAAGGGATTACATGTCTAGGTAAATTCTGTCAAACGACGCGACGTCTAAGGAAAGTGGGTTTTAAGTGAGACCGCCTGTGACTCCTCCACTTTTCTGGGAATTTACCTGGTGTAGTTTTTATCACAGTAATTCACAAATTATTCGGTGGAAAAAGCTCAATTTCCACAAGTGGCAGCATTGTCATTAGGACCAAACAAATGCTCCAAGCACCTCAGAGCAACCATTTCCCTCTTGTTTTTACTCAAATCATCAGGTAATTTGGGACCATTTTCAATAAAATCTGAGAAATAACCAAAACATCTTAATCTTTACCATGAAATACAAAACAGATTGGGATAGGGAGAGTAGGTATACCATGTAAAATTGAGAGTTCGATTTGAGGGAATGTGACTAGGTACTCAATAAGCTTTAGCCACGCAACACTAAAATCCGAACTCGAAGTGTCAGCCATGAAATCTGCAAATCAAAATGGTTCAAACACAGAACTTTTCTTGGCTGACAATTAATCCATCAAAACAAGCATTCTACATAATATGAATTACGCAAAGGTAAGTCAATAAAATAAACTCAATTGCCAAGATAGTAATAATGTCTTTATACTCCTTAACATGCAACTAAAACAAAAGACAGACTAAATAATTTGGGTTTCAAGATACTGAAAGGAAACTACTTTGAAGAATTTAAAAGAGGTTTTCTTTCTTTCTTTCTTTCTTTCTTTCTTTCTTTCTTTCTTTTTTCTTCTTGGGATAAATGAACGACTGTAAATAAAAGAAAAAAAAATCGAAAGCCAATAACTTTTTGTTAATCAACTCAATTTTCTCGGCAGCCAAAACGGAAAATAAAATGCAAATAATGGACAGAGTCCGGACCTTAAACTGTGGATGGAAATGAAAGCAGAGACAGAGAGAGAACTATAATGCCATCGCAGTTTCAAAAGCATAAAACTTGAATACGAATCGTATCTCTGAAACTCGAACGAAAAATTAATAAATTATTTATTTATTTAAGGAAAAACATTTTGCAAAAAAAAAATTATGAAATTTTTAGAAATAAATCAAAAGTTTTATTATCATCAATGATGATAAATATATTTGCTTGCACTAAATATTGAAGTAAGAAAATTCATTTTAATTAATATATTATTTAAAGTAATGAAAATTTTGGATTTCTTTTATTTTACTCTTAAACAGAATAATTAATATTTAATTTAAATGATATTATTTTGGGTTTCTAGTAATAAAGTTTATACAATGAATTAAATGAATATAAAATTCTTACCATTCAGAAATATTTCATTTAGATCTAAACAACACTTGTTTCATTAGAATAATTAGATTATATTGGTTATACTTTCCATATTTGACAAAATAAAATTCAATTCAATTAATTTCTTATAAAATTTGGGTTCAAAATAGAGATCAGAGTTTTTTCTTTCTGGATATTTTAAGTAATATAAGTGTATATTTTCAAAAAAAAGTAATATAAGTGTAGAGTAAAACTAAAAAATACATGTAAACTTTTAATTATTAATTTTTAACGTATGATAATACATGTGATATAATTTTTCATATTGTAAAAAAAATAATTTAAAATAATGAATTAATGCAACATGACTACGTTTTTAAATATTTTTATATTTTAAAAAATCATATCACTTATTTTATCAAGCCCTTAAGAATGTTTTTAGTATTTGATACTATCCCTATTTTTCAGACTCGCGGATCGAGCTAAGGTTTGATAACTTCTTTGAGCTTTTCGGACAAAAGCATAGCTCGACGTCCAACGTCTACAATCTAAACCGAGCTCTCATTATTTGGGAGTCATATTATTGATACAGTTTCGCATGGTATTCATATTCCTTAAAAATTTATTGATATGTTCAGAATTTATTTTTTATTTATTAATTATAAATATGAGTAAATCTTTATATGTAAAAGATTTTTTTTAGCTCATTTATTAATAGATAAATCAACTGCTAACTTAAACATTAAATTTTTTTTATAAAAATTCAATTTTTTTTATTTATCGTATAAATAAAAAAGTCAATAGTAAAATTCAAAATGGAGCTTTAGAGTCCTTCAAAATTCACCTCGTCATCAGTATTAAAATTTTAATTTTACTAGATATCATCTTACTTTATTAATTTTTAACAAAAAAAAATTAACTTATAAAGAAATTAATTAATAAATTCTTTGGTAAATTTACCAAGCACTATAGTTATTGTAATCATATTTTCGAATATCTCATAGCATTTTCAAAGCCTTTGAAACATCTATATTTTTCATATTTAGAAATTCTTTACCACAATAATTATTTTATTTTACTTTCATTTCAAAAATAATTTAATTTTCTATCACCTATGCTCGACCATAATATAAGCAATTAAAATATATCAAAACTAGAACTTTTTTCATTCACCATTCTCTCTTTCTCTCTCTATATATAAATATTTTTTTTTCAATTACTTAATTACATCAACATCTTATTTGTTTTAGTTTTATATCTCTCAAAAATCAACATCAATAATATAATTAAATCTAATTTAGGAGTTACAAAAATAAGTTATTTACTTGTAGATTTTTCTTTGAATCGAAAGAGTTACACAATCGGCATAAAATGTTTTTTTACTAATATTTCCTCTATTTAAGAAAAATGATGGAATTAATATATATATCTTAAAAAATTATTAAATTTGCTAAATATTATATAAAATTATTTTAAATTGACTAAAATTATTTTTATTAACTCATTAATACTAAAATTACTATATTTTTACTTTATTAATTAATTCATTAGTAATAAAGTTATATAGCTAGCAAAAAAAAATAATTTTTTAATTATATAAAATGATAATTTTTGTGCCATAATTTTTTATTTAAAAAATGATAATTTTTGTTTAAATTTTTTTATTATTATGAATTAGTAAAAAATATATCACACATATGTCTAGACTTAATTGATTGTTTATTATTATATATTAATTTATATATTTTGGAATTATTTTAACAGTTTGAACGAGAGGGAAATGGTAAGATTTATTGACTTAAAAAAATAAATATGTTTTTGAGGAAAAAATACAGCAGCACAAATTAGATTACGTGGCAAAATTCTATTGGAAAAATGACATGCTAATAACTCGTGGAATTATCATATCACTAAATTATACTTATTCTCGTTTTCTAGCAAAATCAATTTAAAAATTAAAATTTTCTAACTGTTTTGTTCTGTTTCTCTCGAGCGAGCGAGCGAGCGAGCCATATAGATCATTTTGTTAATTTCTTTCTCAAAAGTCTTAAGTGTGCAAATTTGCAGAGCCGACAGAGAGAGAGAGAGAGAGAAGAGGAATAGAGGTATAAAAGGACACACACAACTTGCTCTTGAAAATTGCAGTTACTCAGCTTCTCTCAATTAATTGACAGGTGCTCTCTCTGTTCATATAGATCTTCATTTTTTTTCTTCTTCGTCTCCTCTTTGATTGCGATCCAAGTATACATTTGTGAATTTATGTTTTTTTATGTATATATTTTTTAAGTTTTTTATTATTTCGTTGATAACTTTTGATGCCATACACGATTGAATCTAATGTCTGTTTGTTTAGATCTTAGGGTTTTAATATCCACTTTTGATTTTTCTTTGACATTTTTGTTCTGTTTGGTTGCTCATAAAAGGTGGAAATGGAGAGCAGAATTCTACTTTACAGCGAGCATTTACAGGAAAAGTTAACGGATCATTGATGTTACAAAACATAACTTAGCGCTTATTCATGACGTGGATGTACGTATTCTTTGAAGTTAGGTCGGCGACTACTTAGGTCTAGTGTACCACCACAATACCGTAGGTAGAAGCGGAACCGGAGGTTAACTTGGAATCCAGCAGTAGCACTAATAAGAGAAATTATCATGTCTACAGTTGCAAACTCTCTATTATCTTATTTTCATATTTATCTTTTCATTTGATAAAATTACTGATTTATGTCGATTAACATCTATTCAATAAAACGTGCTCTAGTTATTTCATGTCTTAGATTAATTCTTTAAAATGACTTCTTTCTGAACAAAATCTAATAAACTATGTTGTTTCTATGAGCCAAGCTTGAGTGACCTTAAGTTCGTTAATCCAAAAAATCTAGCAAATTGTGAAAGCATGATTCTGTTATGTTCCTGCAATCTGCCATACCCTTTTAAATGACATGTCGCACATGTGGATTAATGGAAACTGTATGTTATCTATATTTATTGGTTTTATTGTTTTGTTTTAGGGGTCTCAATTGCTGTTGAAGTCAGGAAGTCTATTTGCTTCATATCTGGGTGTGCAGCTTATCAGAAGGAATTTGGTGCCTTCTTATAACTTATGAACTGAGCGGTTAGTCTCTTCGGACAACTTATAACATTCAAAATTCAGCGACCCAGTTCAGGGGGCGACCTGCCCCTAGGCAACGATTACAGCCCTTTTCCTGTGGCCCGAAGGGTGAATTCCTCCCATACAATGATGATAGATGATGACGTCGAGGGTGGTAATTTGGGGCCTTACCAAGATAGGCCAAGAATTTTCCCCAACATGCGTAGTAAATCATATACTCCATTCGTAAGTAACTAATGCTCAGCTCTCTTCATTAGATTGTTTCGTTACTAACATTTGTGGGTCTATGGGAGTGTGCAATTGTAGTTTTCTGTGTCTTCTCATTGCACTACATAATTGGTTCTTGATTAACACTTTTTTTGAAAAGTAAAATCTCAGTGAAACACATTGAAGCTTAGCTTTTCTGCTGGAGTTGTTTCAGTTTCTTTTTGTCTTTCTGATTTAATCCTGTAAACTTTGTGTAGATCTGGATTTTTTGTGATGGGGATACATAAATAAATGTTCCTTAAAAAGAATAAAATTATTTTCCAATACAGCTATTTCTGTACCATCTTTATTCCTTTCCCTCATGGCAGTTGCTAAAACCAAAATTTTTCCATGCTAGCTTGTTAGCTGTTCTTCTCAATTTTGTCACCAGGAATGTTTCATGTTATTAACTGCAACATTACTTTTTGTTGTTTTTGGTGAATGGTTGTAGCTTGTTAGCTGTTCTTCTCAATTTTGTCACCAGGAATGTTTTCATGTTATTAACTGCAACATTACTTTTTGTTGTTTTTGGTGAATTGTTGTACTTCGATTTGAAATGACAGTCATGGTTTGTGCCCGTATTTATCTAACCTTGTGTAGTAGCTATAGCATCTTTGGAAGGGCCAGTCTGCTAGTGGCAGTGGTAAAATAGATAAGCTTGAAGGATAAGACAGATAATTCTGTTCGTGACAAATAAGCAGAAACCTTTTCATTTTCTGCAACTTTTTCTGTTGTCATTATTATTTTTGCCTCTTCCTCTTTCTGACTAAATCGATTTTCCTTGTGCAGATTATTCGGGTTCTAATGGGAATCAATGTTCGGGTCCTTTTTATACTTTTGCTCTTGGGTTTAGGAGCCATCTTTTACATTGGAGCAAGTACTTCTCCAATTATTGTTTTTGTTTTTACAATTTGTATCATCAGCTTCCTTTTAGCAATATATCTTACTAAGTGGGTACTGTCAAAGGATGAGGGGCCTCCTGAAATGTCTCAGGTACATAATCTCTTTTGTATTTGGCCTTATTTGTTAATTCCTGTTTTCTTTATAAAAGCTTTTGTTTGATTAATGATTCTAGATTGAGTGGGTACTACTTTATAGCTTTTTATGTTCTCATTCTTGCTTGGAAGCGAATTCAGATAGAATTTCTGTATCTTTGTGTTTTCATACAGCCGACCCCAACTTGTTTGGGACTAAGGCTTAGTTGTTGTTGTTGTTGTTTTACTGCTATGAAACAAGTCCTGTCAGAATCTTTAGGATCAGACACAATATGCATCTGTATGTACTATGCAGTCCATTTTAGTGCTTAACTTTCTTAAGTAGTTTTAGGCAAGTATCTGAATAATTTTCTTCTCATATTTGAGCCATACCCCATTTTGTAAATGGCTTTTAGCCTATGTAAAAAAATGAATAAACTAAGGGGGATCAACTGAGCTTCTCATCTTACTTTCTAGATATCAGAAGCAATCCGTGATGGAGCTGAAGGTTTCTTCAGGACCCAGTATGGGACTATCTCAAAAATGGCAATGTTGCTAGCCTTGGTGATACTCTGCATATATTTGTTCCGCAATACAACTCCTCAGCAAGAATCCTCTGGCCTCGAGAGGTGATGACATGTGTCAAAATTTGGAGTAGTGTAGAACACATGCTTTAATCTATGATGGCAATTATTTTTTATTTTGTTCTTGCAGGTCGACATCAGCATATATCACCGTTGCTGCATTTCTTTTGGGGGCTTTGTGTTCAGGTATAGCAGGTTATGTTGGGATGTGGGTGTCTGTTCGTGCAAATGTTAGAGTTTCTAGTGCAGCAAGACGGTCAGCTAGAGAGGCATTGCAGGTTTTCCTTTATATGGTTCATTATTTCACAACAGTTGAAAAAATTGTGTTTTAACTTGAAAATATAATTTGCAGATTGCTGTACGTGCTGGTGGTTTCTCTGCCATAGTTGTTGTTGGTATGGCTGTAATTGGTATAGCTATCCTTTATGCTGCATTTTATGTTTGGTTGGGAGTGGATACTCCAGGTTCAATGAAGGTTACTGATTGTATGTTTCATCTTCCCTCCTTTGTAACTCTTGTTGCTTTTTCTATTTTGGCCATCTTATATGGCGTCTTTCAACATTTTTAACATTTTACTTTTAGTTTCATTTGACAATTTGGTTGCTTTTCATGTTTTCCTCTTCCAGTGCCTCTTCTCCTTGTGGGATATGGCTTTGGAGCTTCCTTTGTTGCCTTGTTTGCTCAGTTGGGTGGTGGAATATACACAAAAGCAGCTGATGTGGGAGCAGACCTTGTTGGGAAAGTAGAACAGGGAATACCTGAAGATGATCCCAGAAATCCTGCAGTGATTGCAGATTTGGTATCTACCCCTCTTTATTACTCGTTTTGTGGACTTGTACTAATGATGCATTTATCATAGTTGAAAATTTATGGTTTGAAAACATTATAAATATATATATATATATATTGTTTATTTTCAGTATTGGACTAACTAATTTCTTACATTAAAAAGGTTGGAGACAATGTGGGTGATTGTGCTGCTCGAGGTGCTGATCTTTTTGAAAGTATTGCTGCTGAAATAATCAGTGCTATGATACTTGGGGGAACAATGGCTCAACGATGCAAAATTGAAGGCAAGTATTTGAACTTATTATTTTGCCATCCTTCCATCAGCCTGATGGCAATTTCGAAGAGCATAACATCACTTACACGGTGCTTGCTATGATTAAATGACTCTTGAGAGGTGTCAGATAGTCAGCTTATTATGTTTTATGTTGAAATGAAGTAGGAGCAGCATCATGTAACAAAGCCTTTTCTGTAATTGACATGCTCAATTATCTGCATTTTGTGATGGTTTTACCTACCCCTAAATCAGTTTGCATTTTTGCCCCAACAACTGTGTCATCTTTAGTGGATTCACTTTTATCCTTTTCTTGCAGATCCGTCTGGC
This sequence comes from Garcia nutans, assembly GCA_947685225.1. Classification (NCBI taxonomy): domain Eukaryota; kingdom Viridiplantae; phylum Streptophyta; class Magnoliopsida; order Malpighiales; family Euphorbiaceae; genus Garcia; species Garcia nutans. Next base: position 12,858,351 of record CANTUV010000029.1, on the reverse strand, counting down.
TTCATCTTGTTTCCTCTTGTTATTCATTCTTTTGACCTGGTTATATCTTCAATTGGAATACTTTCAATTAGGAGTACTCGTGACTCTAGTGTGAAGTCTCCCATGGAAGATCCAATGGCAATCCTTCAGAAAGGATACTCTGTGACAATAGTTTTGGCAGTTCTCACATTTGGTGCGGTAATGTCTTCCAGAATTGAAACATCTTCCTGTTCTCTTCATCTGATCATTTCTGTTGCAGTTTTGTTTTGTTTCTTTTTTTAAGTTATTCTTTCTTTTAATTTATTGTTGAGCATTTGGTCCTGATTTCATCAAGTATGAAAAGCCTAGACTTTTCTGTTTTTGATTTGTTTTGGTGCTAAAATATGTTTTTGCTTGTATTGTGTATATGTATTATTTTGCAGTCTACTCGATGGTTGCTTCATACAGAACAAGCTCCTTCAGCATGGTTTAACTTTGCCTTATGTGGATTGGTTGGTATCATCACAGCATATGTTTTTGTGTGGATCACAAAATACTATACTGACTACAAGCATGAGCCTGTGCGCACATTAGCTCTTTCTAGCTCCACTGGTCATGGGACTAACATAATTGCAGGCGTGAGTTTGGGCCTGGAAGCAACAGCCCTTCCTGTTCTTTTTATTAGTATATCAATTGTTTCGGCTTATTGGCTGGGACAAACCTCAGGTTTGGTGGATGAAACTGGAAAGCCAACTGGTGGGTTGTTTGGTACAGCAGTGGCAACAATGGGAATGCTCAGCACTGCTGCCTATGTTCTTACTATGGATATGTTTGGCCCTATTGCTGATAATGCTGGTGGAATTGTGGAGATGAGTCAGCAGGTACTAATTCTTTATTATTTTCTTTGCTAGCAATGTGGGTCATCCTCATTTCATTCAATTTATGTTCTATAATTGTATCCAAACAGCCAGAAAGTGTTCGAGAGATTACTGATGTTCTTGATGCGGTTGGAAACACCACAAAAGCTACAACTAAAGGTTTTGCCATTGGGTCTGCAGCACTTGCATCTTTCCTTCTATTTAGTGCTTATATGGATGAGGTTGCTACATTTGCCCATGAACCTTTCAAGCAAGTAAATTTCATTGTCCTTTCACCTGATTATTCATTGTCCCTTCATCTGATTATTCATTGTCCCAGATGCTTCAGGACATTCATCTTTCATATTTTCAATTCACTTCCAGGTTGACATTGCCATCCCTGAAGTTTTCATTGGTGGATTGTTGGGCTCAATGCTTATTTTCTTATTCAGTGCATGGGCCTGCTCAGCAGTTGGCCGAACTGCTCAGGAGGTTGTTAATGAAGTAAGAAGGCAGTTTATCGAGAGGCCAGGTATTATGGTGAGTATCTGTTGCTAGAAAATATGAAACTTGAAACTATTGTGAATATTGAACTTTCCTAATGTATTTGAGAATAGTTTGCTCTCATTTCACAATCATGTGGGACTCCACAAATGACTAGGAGATGGGCGGGTGCAGTATTTTCTAAGAAATCAGATGTATTGTAGAATTTCCTGCAGTGGTTTCTTTTTGCACTGATACTCTGGGTCAATGCACTTTTTTGAAATACTATCAGGACTACAAGGAGAAACCAGATTACGGTCGCTGTGTTGCAATTGTGGCATCTGCATCGTTGAGAGAGATGATAAAACCTGGTGCTTTGGCTATTATATCACCCATAGTGGTTGGTATGTCAATCATATACTTGTTATTTCTTTCTTTTCTGTTCAGTACATCAATTTTTCTTCTATTGTTGCCTGCTAAGTGCTTATTGTTAGTTTATTTGCCTTCTAATTATTATCATTGGGAAATAATCATTAAAAAGCTGTGGAAAGTTTAAGTGGCTATATTTTGACACACGGAATAGTAGTTTCTTCATTATGTATGCTACACAGTATATCCGAATCAATTTAGTTTAATGCAACCATGCATGGAAAACCTCTTTCTTTCTTTCTTTTTTAATAATTTATTTCTGCGAATAGTATAGAGATTATAATCTCATAATGACATTATTCTACTGTTCTATTACTGCCAGTTATTTTTTGTGTATGATCTTGACTTATTTGTGTATGACATTGACTGCCAATTCTGTTTATGCATAACTTGCTACTTAAGGAACTTATTCATGGTCATTTTTTGGTCCTTTGTTCCCTTTTTTATATCGCCCTCTGCTCATGCTTATGTGAGCATTGGTGAATCTTCTCTCTATCGCTTGCAGGTTTTCTTTTCCGGATTTTGGGTCACTATACAGGACATCCTCTACTTGGGGCTAAAGTTGTGGCTGCCATGCTGATGTTTGGAACTGTTTCTGGCATTCTTATGGCTCTTTTCCTAAACACTGCGGGTGGTGCATGGGATAATGCAAAGAAATATATAGAGACAGGGGCTCTTGGAGGCAAGGGGAGTGATTGCCATAAAGCAGCAGTTACTGGAGATACGTAAGTATTGTCATTTTCTGGTGTTGTTTAACATTTGCAGTACTTCTACTGGTCCTTAACAGCTTGAGCACTCTATAAATTATTGTACCGACACTAACAGAATTATGAGATCAGAAAAAGGATTTAGAATTAGGATAGCTCTGCGTCTAGGAATGGTTCTTTAGTCTGGTCTTGACAAAGGACTAGAGGCATTGGGGACCTTAGGCCATTCCTTCCTGTTCCTATGCACGAGTTGTGATCAGTTAATGAAGGAAAAAGCTGCCAAGTAGAGACCCTCCTACATGTCAGATGTTCTATATCTAATCAGTTGCTATTTCTGTGTTCTCCGATTATATGCTTTTGTTGAGGAATCTACAGGATTTCAGCAGTCCTTTTAGCTTAATAATCTAATTTAACACTGAAGCGCTCGAAGTTGCAATTTGTACCATACCGTATTGACTGAAATTTTGAAAATGGCAAGTTAGTTTATAGTTTAACTGATTGTTGATTAACTTCTGAAAATTGTGGTGGTGGTGTGTGCAGTGTAGGAGACCCATTCAAAGATACAGCTGGACCTTCACTTCATGTCCTGATAAAAATGTTAGCTACAATCACGCTGGTCATGGCTCCTGTCTTTCTGTGAAAGAGTTGTTTATATCTACTGCAGTTTGATGAGAGTATACGAAGCACCCATAATTTTCCTATCTCAAGAATTTTCAATTTGCAGAATAAAGATATTCAGATAGGTAATTTGGTGTACATCAAGGGTGCCCGACTACTAATGATACTTGAATTTGCCTGTTCTGGAGCCAAATAATAGAAGTTGGAATTGTAGACGACTGCTCAGTTTAAGGGCAATTTAATTTTTTTACATACACTTACACCTACTGATCATTGTTGACGTAACTGAGAGAATGTGCAGACGGGGTTTCCTCGTTTAATTTTACTCTTTTTTTTTCTTTTGGGTTTGATCGGTGATTGCCGTGATCTTTTACAAGTTGGATTACTGTCTCTACAGAAGATGAATAGCCGAACCATTTTAATTGTATGTCCACTGAAAAGTTTCGAAACGTGATAGGCTATAATTAGAAGAGGTTAATAAGACATGTAAAATTATGATATTCCTTGGTAGGAAGCAATGGGGAATGGGATATGCTATTGTCCATAATTTCAATAATGATAAGCCGCATTGTTTGGAGGAGCTCTTAACCGGAATCCGGTCGATTTAAAATGTCGAGCTCGAGTCTTAGAAATGATTAGTAACTTGTTTTACACATGTAATCACAAGCATAATAGTGATTATTTAGCATAATAATAATAATTTCTTAACAAGCCCAAGCTATCCAAAGGCCCAAAAGCCCCAAGTTAAACACAAATCCCACTCTTTCTTTTCTCCAAATAAAAATGAATGGTTTGCCCAATTAGGGTATTCTATATCTATTTGCAGGCTGCAGATCTTGCCCAATCTCAATTCTCAAACCCTACATAAACCCCTTTCTTCGCTGTTTGTTTGCATTAAACATCAAATGGAACAACCGTCAATACCAGCAACAACAAGCCCACAAAGAAGAAGCCCCCGACCCCGCAAGAACTCGTATCCCACTACCGATCTCAAGGTCTAGATTCTCAAGAAGCGTCCGTTAAGGTCATTGAAGATCTCCAGAATGTGCTGTTTAGGGTTATCTCCGCTAACTGTAAAAACAAGAAGGTCAAGTTCGTGGCTGAAACATCAAGAAAGGTTGATGTGGTTAACAACAGATTCGCTGTTCTTGACATGAAGCTCGATTCAAAGCCTGGGTTTGTTGAAACTTTCGCTATTGGGGTTGCTTCTGGGGCTACTTTGAGAGGTATTGAAAGTCTTTGGCCTCATGTTCTTGGGGGTTTTGGCCAGGTTTGGGGTGCTGTTAGGAGTGTCTCTAAACCTCCTCATTCCTCTTGAAATCTTTTATTTGAATAATATAATATGCTGAGAGAGATTAGGAACCGGGTGATTCTGAATTTTTCTTGATGCTTATTAGTTTGTGAATTATGATTATAAGAACGCTTTGCCTAGAATATGAAGTTATCTTTTCAGAATTACATATGTTGAGAATAATTCGGTGACGTAACATATATAATTCTTGAATGTTGAATCGAATCTTTGCCAAATGGGAAATTTTCTTTGCGTTGATATTTGGATTCGCGGTGGTAAAGTTGAAGAAATGAAAAAAAAAAGACTATTAATTTATTTGGGTTTCCTCATTGGCTCCTTTTTATTTTGTAATATTGTGAACAAAGATTTGAACTTTTACCTGAGAATATGTAAGTTGTTTGGCGAATCCGAATGAATAAGTTGGGGGTTGACGAAGATTTTCCAGTTTTTGTTCCTACTAGTTCATTTGAGTCGATTTGTGCGTTGCTTGATTCGTCGTTAGCCACCAGAAATATTCTATTGCAGATTGGGTCTCAGGTCTTTACTTCATTGTAGATTATCATATGCTTCTTTGAGGTGCTCTGTTTCTTCATATTGTCTTTTGTTATTTCCTGTTTTTGGGGCAACCAATGAAAGACATTCATTCCTTTTTAAGTTTTCAATGCCTAAGACGTACAATAGTCTGCTTAAGAAATTATGTTAGCTATTCTGAAATAACCCATAAGATTGTTCATAGAACCAAAAGATTAGTCTCCTCAAGCATCAATCTCTTATAGTTCATAGCAACTTTGTTTATTTACATAAGCACGCTTATAAATGGTATTTGCTTTTGTGGTATTCACAGAGCTTGTTCATGCAGAAGCTTCTGATGAATGATTTTGTTTTCTGGGAAAATGACAAACATCAATGATTTTGAACATAGATGATTTTGTGTTTGATAAACTTGTTCAGCTACCCTTTTGAGATCCAAGTGTGTGTGCAAGTGGTGGAACCATCTCATCTCGGATCCCATCTTCATCTCAAATTATTCGCGCGTTGAAATCCCTGCACCATGTCTCAGGATTTTCTTACAGTAAGTAGTAGTTGTTTCTTGAACTTCATTCAACATTAGAGTTCATCACCGCTGGAGGAGAAGCTGGCAAACCGTCTGTGTTTTTCATTGAAGATGATAAAGGTGACCATATACAGTCTTCTAGTCATAGCCTTCTACTATCCAGCAGCTTCCATTGCCATGTAAAAGTTCGAAACTACTACGTTTGCAAACCCAAATCCAAGCAGTATCAGCAACTGCCCAAATCTGAATGCTTTTACATTATTTTTGGCATTAGCATTGCATATGGTCCTTGCATATCACATTTGTAAAGTTGACCTTGGAAGAGTAGCAGTTCAATTCCCGTCAATGGTTACGTGGTGAGGGAGAATCTGCAGCATAGTCATCTTAACGTGTTCTCTGTGCTGCAAGTAATTGATCAACAGCAGCAAGCTGAAGATTCTTAAATGAAGTTGCACATTCCTGGCCTTTTTTTTTGTGAAGTACAAGCTCAAAGATGGGAGACTTTATGCAGCTTGGCAATTCCAATTTTTCATACCAAGTGAATCGCATGACACAGAATTTGGGATTATTTCCATATTTGATTTTTTTTCAGTTTCAGTTATTCATTTTGCGCAGATAATGTATATCATAATTTGTTTGTTAAATTTATTCTTAGTCAATCTTTCATTTCAAAATAAATATTGATGGGCTATCCCTTTGAGCAAAATTAGTTGGAGAATTTATAATACCTAAATAAATTAGTGGTAAATGCATATTTTTTTAAAATATTAAATTTAAAATCGATTTTTTCAAATCTATATCGGTACTAAAAAAAAAAAGTCTTAATTAGCAATAAATAATTAGAGAAATCAAAATAGTAAGCTTTAGTGAGGGGCTTGGAATTTTGATGTCTCTTAGTAATTAGTTGGATTCTAGTAGACGGATCAACCCACTCACGAGGCCTGGACCCATTACTCTTCCAGCATAACTAAACGATAAACCTTGAACCTTATCCCTCTTCTGTAACATTGAAATTGATTCAGACACTGGAAAAGAAAAAAAAAATCAAAACTTTGAAGCAAATCGGGATGGCAACAATAACAAGTAGTAGCTTTATCAGATTTGGAGTTGAATGCTCTGACTCTAAGCCGAGGCGTGGATTTGGCGCCAAAAAGGACCCCAGCAACAACAAGGTATATGCTTTTTTTTCCTGATATTTTTCTGCATGGCAGTCAGTCACTGCTTTTTTTGACTTTCAAATACTCAGACAAAGAAGGTTAATACCTCAAGAGTGGAGAAGGGTATAGCCTTGCCGCAAAGGTATGGCTTTTGCTATTCAATTGAAGTTGTTTTCCTGCTTTTGTTAGTCATTATATCACTGTGCTTTCATGGTGCAGGAAATCCGCCACTAAACAGTCTGGTCCTTCACCTACTCGTAAGTATCTCTTTTCCATCTTTTTCTCTTAAAGCAAACAAATTTTCCATTTCATTGATCAACGTCCTGATTAGACTTTGGAGGGCTAATAGGATTTTTTAGATGCGTAATCTTTAGAACATCTTGCAGTGAAATTGAACAGTTCGGTTAAAGGTTGCCTTTTTCTCAATTCTGCTTCTAAATTTTATATTTGTAGTAGGAGCTCTTATTTCTTTAGGCATTGTCACTTTTTTATAGCATGAATTTTCTTTGTAGAGGCACCTGGTATTAATTCTCGTTTTGATGGAAAGTCTAAATTGATGGACATTGAGTTTGAGGAACGGTTGGAAGCAGTTAGAAGGTGCATTTCATAGCATTCCACATTCTTGAACACATGCAGGTTACTTGTTTTTCATTAACTGACAACAGTTAATTGGTGAGTTTTGCTTGCTTTTCATCATTTTTGCAGTTCTTTCCCCTGAGAATCACTCCTTCTGTAACTACTCAGGTCAGCACTTGAACAAAAAAACGCAGATGAGATTGAAGAATTTGGACTAATTGACTATGATGCACCAGTTGAGTCTGATAAGAAGACTATTGAACTTGGCACTAAGGTAAAGGCCCATGTCATTTTCTTTGCATTTCCAGGCACATATATATATACAGGTTCTTTTTCATCTATACTGTATCCCTAATTCAAACCTATGATATATTATAGATTCGAGTAGGAGTAGCTGTTCTGGTCTTTGGTCTGGTTTTTGCTCTTGGAGACTTTCTTCCATTTGGAAGGTATGTTATAGTGCTTAAAAGGTTTTCCTTCTTTGTTCCTCTTCATAATGTTTCATTCTTTTTGTGTATTTCTGACCAAGATTGCTTGATTTATGAGTTCTCTAGAATGTTTTCTTTGCATGATATTATTTGTTATTTCTTTTCTGTAACACATGTTTTTGCCTTTTTGCTTTTCAGTGATAGTCCCCCTGAAGAAGCTGCAGTAGTTGAGAAAAAGTTACCAGAAGAAGAGAAAGATATTCTTCAGGTATTGGTGGATAACTTCTGATGGATTATTGATGGAAAGTATTTAAATAGAATCTATTTGGCAGATGCTGATAGAAGTGCTGCTTCACCATTACTAAGTCATATATTACCTTTTCCCCCTAATTCATCACATCCCTTCTCTGGTTTGTACAAGCAACACTTGTAATGAAATTTATTTTATCTAGTTTAGTTCTGTTGAGTTTCCTTTGCTGATTTCTTGTATGCGGAAAATTTTTTATAATTGAAAGGAGGATTAGATTATATGCACATAACATTTGCCACTGGGGGATGAGATTTTCCACAATTTAGCTAATCCAAGTCAACCCAGTCGTGGTCCATCTACTAACTACAGAGATTGTTTGTTTGTTTTCAACCAGCTGTATTATTGTCTCTGTCTTGTGTTTCTATGGAATATGTCTGGGATTTTTTAACACCTTTACTTTCTTTCATGTTTCAGACTCGGTTGAAACAATATGAAGCAACACTGGCTGTCTCTCCTAAAGATCCTGTTGCACTTGAAGTGAGTCAGAAAGCACTAAACAATAGCTATTGTGTGTATGTTTGTTTGAGCTTTATTGCCCTTCATTGAATTAAATTACCCTATCAATTATTTACCATTCTTATTTCTTATTTATGGTTGAGTTGAAATACTTTATTACAGTCTGCCCTTTCTGTCAAATTCCTTATTTTATATACAAATAACCAAGATGAGCAGAAACAATTCTCTTGCTTGTTCTCTGTTCTTTGGTGCCCAGACATTTGAAATTCATTCAAGAGGTCTTGCAGGGAGCTTCAGTAACCTTAGCAGAATTGGGAGAGTATACTCGGGCTGCCTCCTTGCTTCAAGACTTGGCAAAGGTTTACAGTCTCCAACATTTTATGTGTTAAAGTCTCCAACTTTTGTTCTTTAGAAAGTTGAACTGCTTCATTCTTTCAACTGCTTCATTCTTTTCAATTGAAATTTGCAGGAGAAACCCACTGACCCTGATGTTTTCCGATTGCTTGGGGAAGTTAAATATGAACTCAAAGATTATGAGGGAAGTGCCGATGCATACAGGAGTTCTTTGATGGTCAGTGTTCATAGAGGCTTCTGCACATTTCCTTCTACTGATAGCAGTTTAAATGTTAATTGTCTGCAGTAGAAATGATGTAAAGATGTTAGTAGAATATAGAGTGTAATAATATCTCTCAATGTGTCATTTAACTTATCTTGTGAACATGGGTGGGCACTGGCATGCTCACGAGTGAGTGCGATTCTAGTTGAGTGAGGAAAGCTTGATTGACTACACTGATTTTATAGTATTGTAGTGAGTTCTGATAACAAGATAATAAAAACTGGTAACAGTATTCATTTGTATCCATTTGTATTCATTTACCTGCCTTTGTTGTATCATGTTCACTCATGCTCTCTCATTGTCACATGATAGGTCTCTAAAAATGTCAATTTCGAAGTTCTTCGTGGTCTTACCAATGCGTTGCTTGCTGCTAAGAGACCAGATGAGGTATGGCATCAGGATAATATATAGGATTCTGAATGGATTTGCTTGTGCCTTTGACTGTTCTCTAGATGCTACAGTATTTGAAAATCTGCTACTAATGCACTCCAATGGATTCTGTTAAAAAAAAAATTAAAATCAAAACTTGATGTACTTTTATATATTTCTATGTAAATTTTAATTATATATTATTGAATGTATAAGATGGCTTTGCCTGGAATTTCTTGTGCTGCAATATGAACTTGTTCTAGATGTTGGATCTGTGGTACCAACTTTGGTTGCTTTGAATCATTTGCCAATCTCAGTTTCTTGACATTATAGGATTACTTTGCAATTCATGCATGGGCAGCGTGTCTATGCGAGTCCTTTATGTAAATGGATTGCTTGTTGTTTCTTTTATGTTGTAAAGTTATAGAACCTTCAACTTCATAGGTTTCCTGCTCTTAGGTGGGTTTTCATGGGAGCTCTAGCGCTGCAATCATATGTTAGTGGATTGTAAAGATCAATATCCTATTTGATTTCTAATCCTTTTTTCTTTTTCTCTTATGAAGGCTATTCAGGTCCTTCTTGCCACTCGTGGAAGTATGAATTCTGAAAAATCTAGTGTCGATGTTAAAGCTGATACAGAGGTGGTGGACCCTATTCAAGTGAGTTGCCTTCTTTGTACCATTTCTGTCAAAATATTTTTCTCTGCATTAATTTTACTTGAAAAAAATTTTCAGGTTGACTTGCTTCTTGGAAAGGCCTATTCAGATTGGGGACATATGGGTGATGCTGTATCTGTATATGATCAGCTCATCTCTAGTCACCCTAACGACTTTCGAGGTTACCTAGCAAAGGTTAGATTTTTGTATCCCATTTAATAATTATAATTTCAGTCAGGTTTGCGATCAACACAGAATTGAGAAGTTCTATGGCTTGAATCTTTAGTATTCTCTTATTTATTATAGAATTAACAATTGATAATTAGTATGGCCTGGAAAAAGGTGGATTTCAAAGAATAAAGCTCCAGATAACTTGGACATGGGTACATGTTATTTCACAACTAGATATCTGCACTGATGGAATATGACAGTTGGGAAATACATTGACCCCAAGTCTCAAACATATACCAAAAAACCTTAACGTTTTGGACACTTGTAGGAAACCTGTTGCTGTGATGTGCTGATAATATTATGGAGATTTAATAACTAGGAGTTTTATTTCTCAACATGTCAAGACTATTGTATGGTGGACTGAATACTGCCATGTATATAAATATGATTCTCAGCTTCTGATCAGATTTCTACAAATTAAGTGACTATGCATCCTATGAACATTTTCATGCTCTTCACCCAAGAGACAACAGGATACACTAAGCAATGGGTACCTTTTGTTTTCTCTGGGGGAAAAAGAAGAGAGACATGAAAATGGTCTTGTCCCGTCATGATGGGAGCTTTCCTGTAAATTTTTTTATTTATCTGATGCTTCCGCAGGGAATTATATTGAAAGAAAATGGTAATGTTGGGGAGGCAGAAAGGATGTTTATACAAGTGAGTATCTACTTGCACTGCTTCACTCATACAGCCTCATGCGTGTGTGTGTGTGTGTGTGTGTGTGTGTATATATATATATATATTGTTTCAAGCGAACTGATATAGCAAAACTGTTTGAGCAGTTACCATTGGGCTTTGGCAACATTGTAAGCTTATGAAATAGCTGTTTAGCTATTTCTTTCATATGTAATTGCATATATTGTAACTTGATGCACATCAGTTTTCAAATTATCATTTAAAATGTATACTTGTGCATATTTTTGAAGTAACTTTAGCTAGCTAGCTAAGAGCCTAAAACCATCTGTGATTAAGTGCAGGCTCGGTTTTTTGCCCCAGAGAAGGCCAAGGCACTTGTAGATCGTTACGCAAGAAAATGATAACATTACTGCTTGCATAATTTGCTGATGTAAAAGCATCATTTGTTGTTTCCACCAATGGAAAAAGAAAAGAAAATTAAGGCTATAAGCAGCTGGGTGGATCCAAAAAGTCCAAATCATGGGCATTAATGCGCTACTTGGCTTAGGATTGTGAAAACAACTTACCTATGTAAAGAAGTTGAATAAAATTTTATTACTTTTTTTTTCTGGTAAATCCCATATATTTTTCTATAACAGCTCAAACAAATCATTTCGTACATATTGCATATTATTAGAATTAAAGATTTATTTTTTGTAAGATCGAATTTTTTCCTCCTGACTAATGTAATTAAGTTTAAATAATCACAAGCAAAGGAATTATATATATATATATATATATGTTTAAATAAAGAGCAGGTCAAAATAATAAAATAAATTAAAATTTGTTAATTATCCTTTTATTTTGGCCAAGAGTTTCCTTCACCGAAATCAATGGTGGAAATTAAGTGTTTGATCTCTCTCTTAAAGCCGTTTATATCTATAATTAAGCTCGTTTTGTCAATTATATAAGCAGTTTGTTCTCTTTGTTTTCACTTGAAAAAAAAAAGTCAGTGCTAATTTAATTTACAAAAAAACCAAAAAAAAAAGTCAAGAAATGTGATTGCCATTGATCATTGTCAAGGAAATGGTGTTAAAACTATTTCCTTGACAATTAATTCAATTATTCAGTTTCACATTTACCATACTTTTTTTATTAGGTTTTTTTAATTTCTATTTTTATGATAATTATCATCTTCTTGATCACTTGCCCCCTCACACAGTTATTGTTATTGTTATATAAAGCATTTCTCTTTATTTGCATGCAAATAAAGCTCCTTTGATTTTCAATATATATAATCTCTTCATTTTTCTTAGAAATATATATAAGAAGCTATGAAGGGGATGCATTTTACAGTAAACCCAGAAGCCATGAAACCAAAAGCCATGCTTAGGCTATGTCTATGGAGGAGTTCAAAACATAATAAATTAGGAAGAAAGAAACTGATGGAATATTACTTTGATGTTTGAAGAAAAAAATCGTTAATGGTGAGTAATAATAATAATAATAATGAAAATTCACGAGTTCCAAAAGGGTTCTTGGCAGTGTATGTTGGAGAAGAAGAACAGAGGTTCGTCATCCCTACAAGCTGTTTGTCAATGCCTGAATTTAGGGTTTTAATGGATAGAGCAGCTGATGAGTCTGGTTTTGAACAAGAAGGTGGCCTTCATTTCCCCATTCAAGAACAGCACTTTGAGGAGATATTATTTAGGTGCTTGAGAATGTCCAAGAAATAATAATAACCATACAAATAGATCTTATTTTGAAAGGTATACATACATATATATATATATGTATGTATATATGTATAATATGTGTCTATCTATATGTAATATAACTAATCGATGAGTGGCATGACATGCATGAGCCAGAATTTCCCATAGTAGCTCAGAAGATGATGAGGATGTTGATGACTATATATAGATTGATTTCTGATTTCCAATTTAATTAGTTTAATGCAAAATTAATAAGATGTATCATTCATTCATTCTTTCTATATATATATATATATATATATATATAGATATATATAAAAAACCACAGCCGGTTCCAGGCGTAGCAGAAAATGTGGCTAATTCCAGCAAATTGGTCAATACAATGCAGCCTAACCATGAGGCGCTCTGTTACTCGACCCAACCGCAAATGAAGAGAGAATGAATTTACAGTGAGTAGAGCTTTAATTGCTATAATTCAGAACATCGATTCCCGATTGTTCTCGAGAATAGCAGCTTACGTTATCACTTTTAGAATCTCAATTTTGTATAGACAACTGCTTTGAGAAACTACTGCAAGAGTGTTTGTTCAGGGATTGCAAGAGTGTTTTTTTAGGGATTGTAAGAGTGTTTTGAATCGAAACTGAGTTTGGTTTCTTTACAACTACTTACAAGGTGCACGCCACTTGTTCGATAAAATTCCTCAACCAGACCTGCGAACATGAACCACTTTAATTTCAGCTCACATTCAATATAGATTCCCAAAGGAAGCCATAGAGATCTATACTACATTGCTGGGAAGTAATATAAAGCCTGATAAATTAGTGTTACTATCTGTGGCTAAGGCGATATCATCTACGTCTTCACCACGGCATCTCCTCCTCCTCCGCCGGCTGCTCCTCCGGAGCTTGCCGCGCCGAGAACCTTTGCTGATATACTTAAGAATGGATCCAAGAAATATGAGGTTAATCGGTCGTTTGAACCTGCGATTTCCAAAACTCCTGACTTGATAGCCAAGCAACCATGTACATTCAAGGGCTTTCCTGTGGTGTCCTTTTCCAAATCAGAGTCGGACATGTTTGCTCGACCATTCAGGTTCGCCCTTGTTGGCTCCTTTAAATCGGGTAGGCCATCAATGAAATCTCTGCATAAATTGCTTGATCAGATTGGTTTTTGTGGAAATTTTTCAATAGGACTTTTGGATAACAATCATGTTCTCATTCGTTTTGATCAAGAAGAAGATTTCCATCGATTTTGGCTTAAGCAAATCTGGTATTTTCATGGCTTCGCCATGAGAGTGTCAAAATGGACAAAGGACTTTCGTCCGGACGTCGACAGTTCAATTATTCCCGCCTGGATTTCATTCAATGGTTTGCCTATTCATTTGTTTGACAAAGCTGCGCTTTTTCCGATCGCCAATTTAATAGGGACTCCATTAAAAGTCGATGCATCTACGGCTCTATTATCTAGACCTTCCACTGCTCGGGTTTGCGTAGAGCTCGATCTTTCTAAAGATTTGCCTGCTAAGATATGGATTGATGATGACGGTCATTGTTTTCTTCAATCCGTTACCTATGAAGACCTTCCTCATTATTGTTCTCACTGTTGTAAGTTGGGACATAAGACAGAATCTTGTTCGGTTAATTTGAATTCTGCTCTGCCTCCTGAGCCTGCAATTGTTTTACCTGAACATAAAACAGAAGGGCCATCTAAAATTTGGGTTCCTAAGGTTACTCAACCATCAGTTACTATTCATGATACTCATATTCCTCTGGATCCGTTGCCACCCGAACTAAATGTGGAATCTGCTGGGCAATCCTCTAAAGAGATGACAGAGGAGATTGGTGTGCCGACTACTAATCCTGTTTCTTATTTGATTCCTGAATGCATTCAGACTGCGGTGGAGGGGGTCTCAGTTTCTGTAGAACCTGTTTCATCGGATCAAACTTTAGCTAAGCAGGATGTTGGGTCTACTTTGTCTTCAAATGATATTCCTATTAGAGAAAATAACGTTCAATTGACAGTTAATGCGTCTGCTAAGGGTATCTTAGAATCATTGCCTGCTATTCCTGAACTTCATACTATCCCTTGTCATATTTCGGACACTTCAGAATCTGAATCAGACTTTCGGAAAAGTGAATTAAATGCTCGGTATTCGGCTGAGGTTTCTTTTGAGAATTAGAACATGCAGGTGCCTCAGACCAAAGCTCAAGATGATGGTTTTATTCCAGTTTTGAGGAAAAGCTCTAGGACTCGTAAAAAATCATCCAAATTAGAAGATTACGCTTCCAAGGCTCTAACTTCTTCGATCTCGCCTTCTCTTTAATGCAGCTTCTTTGCTGGAATATCAGGGGTTTTAACTCCTCTTTCACACGTCTTCAACAACTGTGCAATTTCCATCATATCGGGTTTCTTGTTCTTGTTGAGCCGATGGCGGATTACAATACAAGTAAGTTTGCTATTGCCCAGCTGGGATTTTCTAATTCTTTCTCTTCCCAGAATAATAGCATCTGGATTCTTTGGGATGAATCTCAATTCTTGGTATCTAATTTTACGGATTATCAACAACTCCTTGCTTGCTCGGTTTCATGTTTATCTTGCCCTTTAGATTTCACTTTGGCTGCTGTTTATGGTAAACACTCTCGCCATGATAGACAAAGTCTTTGGGACTCTATTAACTTGATATCAACTAATTCTGATCATCCTTTGCTTTTTGGCGGTGACTTCAATGTCATTAAATCCTTGGTTGAATATCATGGTAACGGAACTCTTGATTTGAGCAGTATTACTGATTTTGTTTCTTGCTGTGACAATAATGGATTGGTTGATATCCCTTTTACTGGCAATAGTTTCACATGGACTGGTGTGCGTAGCAATGGTCGGGTTTGGAAGCGATTAGATCGGTTCATGGCTAATGTGGCTTTCTTTGATAAATTTCAGACTCTTTCCTGCTCTCACCTCAATAAATCAACTTCTGATCATGCTCCCTTGCTTTTGAAGTGCTCCATAGAAATTGCTTCTTCGCCTAAGCCGTTTAAGTTCCAACACATGTGGTTAACACATAAATCTTTTCTTCCTATGGTAAAGGATCATTGGTACTCCTCCTTTTCTAGAGGGGGTATGAGTGGGCTATTTTACAAGTTAAAGTCTCTTCGGAAGGCTATTAGAGACTGGAATAAGAGCACTTTTGGAAACATTTTTTTCGCTATTGAAGAGGCTGAAACTGCGGCGGATCTGGCAGAGCAGATCTACTTGACCGATCCTACTGATGCCCTTCGATCTGATTGGCAATCTAAACAGGCTGTCCTCATTAGTCGGCTGCATCAAGAAGAGATATTTTGGCGTCAAAAGTCCCGTATAAAGTGGTTGGCTGAAGGGGATTCCAATACAAAATACTTCCATAATCATGTAAAAATGACCAGAAAACTTCGTCATATTTCATGTATTAAAGACTCGGAGGGTAACTGGATTACTGATCAAGCTGGGATTGGGTTAGCTGTGACTGATTTTTTCAAAAATCTATTCACAGCTGAGGATATTGCTCCTTCTACTGATTTGCTTTCTTTATTTCCTTCTTTGGTTTCTGAGGCGGACAACGATTTATTGATTGGCATTCCTTCTGAGGAAGAGATTAAGTCTGCGGTATGGCAACTCGATGAAAATAGCGCTCCTGGGCCGGATGGTTATGATGGTAAATTCTTTCGTGTTTGTTGGGATTTTATAAAGACTGATATGTGCAGTGCAGTTCAGGAGTTCTTCTTAGGTGTCCCTATGCCTAAAGCATATGGAAGTGCCAACATTATTCTCCTTCCTAAGGTTCCTAATCCTTCCACATTCAGTCAGTTTAGACCCATCTGTCTCGCCACTTTTGTGAGCAAGGTATGTACCAGACTTCTTGCTAACCGTATTATGCCTTTGCTTTCATCTATTATTTCTCAAGAGCAGGTTGGATTTATGAAAGGTCGCTCTATTCATGAACAAATCCTTCTTGCCAACAAAATGATACATGACCTAGATAGAAAAACTAAAGGTCATAACTTAGCAATTAAATTGGACATGGCCAAAGCGTTTGATCGGGTTGACTGGGGTTTCTTGAAGGCTGTTTTACTCCAGTTTGGTTTTTCGAATAAGATCGTGGATTTAATTATGAACAATCTGGAAGCCACTCATTTATCAGTGATTGTTAATGGTACAAGTTATGGTTTTTTTCAGCCTCAACGGGGTGTTAAACAGGGAGATCCTTTATCCCCCCCTTCTGTTTATTATTGCAGCTGAATGCTTTTCCAGAGGGCTTAATGCTTTAATTGCTTCTGGCAAAATAACTCCATACAAACTTCACAGAAGTTGTCCTGTCATATCTCACTTGGGTTTCGCCGATGATTTACTTGTGTATATTAATGGTGATGTGCGCAGCATAAAGGCTTTCAAGAAGTTTCTTGATTTGTATCAGTCAACTTCTGGCCAGCTTATTAATTTCACTAAGTGCTCCTTCTTCTGCTCCAGGAAGTGTCCTATCAGTCGGGCCCACAAGTACGCAGAGCTTCTTGATATCCCGCAAAAAAAAATCCCTTTCACATACCTCGGGGCGTCGATTTACCAAGGTATAAATAGATTCTCCTATTGTACGAACTGGTACAGAAGGTTGAATTAAAAATACAAGGGTGGTCTAAGAAATTCTTAACTCCTGGTGGTAGATTGCTCCTCATTAAGCATGTGTTGAATTCTATTCCGGTTCATATCTTGGGTGCTATGTTGCTTCCCATTTCTATTATTAGAGCTTTGGAATCCAGATTTGCATCCTTTTTTTGGGGATCAGATACTTCAACTCGGAAAAGGCATTGGGTGAAGTATGAGAAGTTATGCCTTCCACTTGCTGAAAATGGTCTGGGATTGAGATCTCTCACTTCTCTACAAAAGGCATACTCAATCAAACTGCTTTGGTCTTATTTGAATAATAATTCAGTTTGGTCTGCCTACATGCATGCAAAATATCATAGAAATGGTGAGTATATATATCTGCAAACGGATACTTGTTCTTGGAAAAGAATTTGTAGTGCCTACTCTGCTTACTCGGATCATTTCATCCTGGATTCTTCTCCTGCTATATGGAAACATTCTGTTTCCGGTTCTTTCAATCTTTCTTCAGCCTATGAAATAACTAGGAACCGCAAATCAGAATCCATTGTTTCTAATATGCTTTGAGATAAGGCGATCCCCCTGAAATTATCCATCCTTTCATGGAGAACGATGAATGATGTGCTCCCTTTACCACATCGGCTTCAAAAAATGGGCATTCATCTTGCCTCATGTTGTCCTTTTTGCTACAGCAGTGAAGCCTCTCTTAACTATGTTTTTTTATCTTTGTCCCATTATGCTGCAGCTTTGGAGGTTTTATGGAGCTTACTTAATTGATGATATAAGCAGGAAAAGATCCTTGCAAATCGAGTTAATGACATGGTGGCTTTCTTCTTCGTCATCCTCGATGCTTGGTCGTCTCAAGAGGTTTGTTTCTCAAACCATTATTTTTTCTATCTGGAAATCCTATTGTCACTGTGTTTGGGGTGAGGAGAAATTATTTTTCCCAAGATTAATGGCACAAATATCAGCTGACATCCTCAACTGGGGCATTAGCAAGTCAGGAGCTCCATTTGCACGTCCCGTTTCATGCTTCAAAGATTTTCTGCCGGTTAATTTTGGTGTAGGTAATCTAAAGCCGAGGATTGTTCAATGGTCTAAACCAACTCCAGGTACTTATAAGCTTAATGTAGACGCAACTTTCACCAGTCATCAATCGGCAGGAGGAGCAATTCTTAGATCAAATACCGGTCAATTTGTTAGGGGATTCTCCTTCACTATGACAGCACAGAATGCTGTGCAGGCTGAGCTTCAAGCTCTCAAAGATGGTTTACAGTGGTGTCTTTCTACTGGTTTTAATTGTACCGTGGTCGAGATGGACTCCAAAGTCTTGGTCGAGCTTCTTACTTCATCTCATGTTCTGCATCCTGCTTCTTCGGCTGGCCTTGCTAAGCAATTACTATCTTCTTCTAATATTGCTCTTCAACATACTTATAGAGAAGCCAACCAATCTGCTCATTTCTTTGCTCTCTATGGTCGTCTCAATAACGTCAATTGTGAGTTTATTAGTTTTGAATCTTTGCCTCATTTTTTGAAAGGGGTTATCCTTTCCGATAGCTTTTGTCCTTATATTAGATATAGTTGATGACCGCCCATTTTATAAGGGCTTTGTAAAAGGATTTTTCCATGCTTTTTATTAATAAAAATTCCGGTGGTGCCACCCACCTTCACCAAAAAAAAAAAGAAGAAGATATATATAAATATATAGGGTGATAATCTCACAACATATATGCATGTCATAATTATTATATTAGTAAATATTAATTTTTAGTTTATCTTTTATTCCATTAATGCATATCACTAAAATAAATAATGTAGAAAAAAATAATAAATTATGTAAGAGAAACAAGTAATCACATATAGTTACAATAAATTATGGTAATTTGAATAAATTATTATTGATATTTTAATAATGCAACTCATTTTTGCAGTATCTTCCTTTCAATTATTCTCACATAAAAAATTAATTATAACCTAATATATATAATGGTCATTATGAGATTTAAATATATTTGTAATCTTAATAAAATTGATAATAAATTAATGAAAATAATAACCTAAAAATTTAAAAAAAAATCTATTCAGTATATGTAAGATATGCATTTATATAATAGGTTCTAAAAATGTTCAAAGGAAGAGTTTAACAAATATTATAAGCAATTCTGTTCACAATAGAGATCTCCGTAGTAAATTTTAATGCTTGATTATCTTAATTTAATTATTTATATTTGAAAACATTTTCATTCTTGATATATATATATTTTTAAAATTTTCAAATGTACATGTCTAAATACAAAATTATGTGTAATATAATTAATATTTATATATTCATTCATATCCTACACACTGGATGGTATACCAGATCTAACAAATCAAAAATTATCTTAATATCATATAAAATACTTATATTACTTGTTCTTTTAAGTGTTATTATTTTTTAAGAAAAGAAACTCTAGTAATTTGCAGGAAATATAATTGTCATTTATGGTGAAGTTAGCAGATATTAATTAGTACAACATGATCAATTGGATCGATATATCATTGTATTATTAATTAATACATATATATATCCAACTAAAAAAGACAAGTATTATTGATTTATAGAGAAGATCAAATCCTCCTCTCATCAAGCAAAGACAAAAAAACTAAACATGGCATCATATGCGCCAGAACAACCTCCTCAAATAAGGGTTAAAAAAAAACCTTAAATATAGTTCATAAAAATGGGTTTTCTTGCTGGAGTAGAAGCAAAAAAAAAAAGAAAAGAAAATGGGTTTTTACCCACAGAGTTGAGGATGATGATGATGGGAAGGTGTTACAGTTAGATGGTAACTATCAGGTGATGATGACCAACAATTACTAATCACCATCTCTTTATTATTCTCTACATTATTATTAAGCCCTAATAATAACTCATCATGTAAATTATTAAAGGCCAAATGATGATGATGATCTCTCTTTTCTTGAGCAATTTTCAAGATCTTTTCAAACAAAGAAACCTCACATGGAATCTTTAACACACCCTCTTGTTGAAACCCAAACTCTTCTTCTGCTTCTCGCAATAGTAATCCAAAAGCTTGGTGACCCAAATACTCGGTTGGAATCACAAATCTCTTAAACTCTTTCCCAACACAAACGGCAAGAAACCCTTTTGAACAACATCATTATTGGATGATGATGATGTTGCAGAAGAAGAAATATCAGAGAAAGAAAGTGTTCTTTTTATGAACTTAAAGGTGGTGGAGGAGGAGGAGGAAGAAGAAAAAGAAGAGCTGCTGCTGTTTTTTGGTGCAGATGCAGCTTTTTTCCATTTCTTGAGTATCTGTTGAAGCCTAACAATGTCAGTGATCTTGTTAGACTTAGACTTCTTTGAATCCGCCATTTTTTTTATCACTAACTAGACTTGTAGTACTGAAGAGTCACAGACAGAGGCTGAGATAAAGGGGGTCCCATGGGGCCCTGTTCCCCCCTCAGTTAAAAATAAAAATTTTTTAGGTATATTTGAGAATGAATATTACATTGGTTGAGATGGAACAGCTTGGCCTTACTATGTGAGAGCACGCAACTTCGATCCACGCTCCCAACATTTTTCATCCTTTTTTTTTTCCAATCTTTAAAACTGGGCCTTTTAATCAAGTCCATTACAAACAATCAAGATTTGTCAATGACTCTGCCCATTACAAACAAACAAGAATAACTTAATTGTGACTTTTTCTCTTCTATAAAAAAGCATAAAGTTTTTCCTTTAGTGTATCTGTTAATCAAATTGGCATTGCTTTTACCAGTTGCTACAGCTACAGTGGAAAGAGCTTTCTCCGCAATGAAAATTATTAAGAGTTCACTTTGTAATAGCATGGGAGATGAGCTGCTAAATGATTGTTTAGTTACCTATATTGAAAGAGATGTATTTGCAAGTATTGACAATGAAACAATTATAAATAGATTTCAATCAATGAAAAATAGGCGAGGAATATTGTAATTTAATGTTTTAAATTTTCTTTGTATCCAACATTTTTCTTGTTTTATTTATTTTATTATAAATGTTATTTTTGTGAATTATAAATTTTAAGTTAAATTGGACCCCCCTTATCTAAAATCCTGGCTACGCCACTGGTCACAGAATAGAGGTTATACTGAGATTTAAAGATGATGGAGTAGTACTGGCTTAGTACTGTAATTACTTAATTAATTGGACTGACCATGTGATCATATAAATATTATATAATTTGTAATTAAATCATTGAAGTTTGGGTGGGTAACGTCGGTTGCTGGTGCAACTGCCAAGCTATATATATATATTAAAAAAAACTCGATCCTCGGAAATATATTTTTGAGGATCGAATCCCTGCCCTCCCGTAGGAGTAACAACAGGTGATCCGCTGGGCTAACTCCAGCGGATTATATATATATATAAGAAATATAAAAAAAATATAACGAAGAAGATTATTATAAAAAAACAGAAACTATATAAATTTTATAGATCTAAAAAATCTAATAATAAAAAATTCTTTAAAAATAAAGATAAACAATTTAAATTATATAAATATTTAGAATGTTAGAATTATAGTAAAAAAAATACATAATTCTAGATTTTATAGGTTTAATAAAAAACTACAAGAACTAAAATTAAAATAATCTATATTAGGGGTGGTAGTAGGTAGATATAAAATTATTTCTATAATTAAATCTTTGACTTATAGATCTAAAAGTGAATATTGTCGACTAGGATTTGAATATACAGCAAGTCTCGTTTTAGCAAATGGTTAGGCATTTAGGGCAGTAAGTCAGTGATCGCGTCTAAAATAAACAAGAAAATACTTTAAAAATCTATTTTTTAAATATTTAAAAATGAAACCATTTTTATATAAATCTGCTAGTATAACTAAATCTAATAGTTCCGAGTCATCAGAAATTAAAAGAATCATAAATTAAAATGAAGTAATTTTAGAAGATTTTAATAAAGTAATGGATAATTGAATAATAACTAAAGTAGATAAAGAATAAATTTATAAATTTTTTAACTTAAATATATTTAAAAATAATTATATAATTAAAGCAGAAGAAAGAGATGTACAATTAAGTAAATCTTTTGAGAAAATTACACTGTTATCTTCAGAATCTATAAAGCACCATAAAAATAAAATAAAAAATATAAATACATACATATATGACTTGTACAAATTGGTATAAAATCCTTAACTAGAGAAAGATTAAATACAAGTATATTAGCAGTAGTTAGAGATGCTAGATTTTTAAATTTCAATGATTCTCTCTTAGAAATAATAGAGACTAGCTTAAGTAGTGGTTCTATTTTCTTTTATTATTTTTTTGATATTACAATATCTTTAAATAACCATAATATATTAAAAAGTATTATATTAGAAATTAAAACTCATAATTATAAAATGTTAGAAGGATTCAATATTGTAGCATTAATGTACAAAATATATTACAAAATCATGGTCTCGGCCTTTCCAACTAAATACATAATGAAATAAAAAAATAAGAGAAACTAGATTTCTTCAAACAGACCTTAGTAAAGCTAATACAGTAATTCATAAAATTATTCAATGAAAAAATATCAGTCTTTCTAACGAGTGAATTTTGAAAAACGTCGTTCCTCCTCCAGAACCTAAAAAATAGTAAAACCTAATATAAAACTTAGTAAAATTAAACAATATGAAGATGATAAAGTTAAATTAAAATTTAATAGACATAATATAAGTAGTAGGTATTTTGACTCTTCTTCATCTGCTTCAACAGTAGATATAGGAAAGGGCTTCACAATTACCTTCTGTAATATATGTCTTATATAAAGAAAAAGAACCTAAACTTGTTTTGCAAACAGTAGTAAAGCCTAAGTATTCTACATCAGATATACCCGAATCCAGTAGTAAATTAAAATGTGTAAATTACAGTACAATTGTACTATATTTTTTTTATAACGCTACAGAAAATATAAACCTTATAGAATCAAATCCTAATTATAACCAAGAATAATATAGAGAGTAATCTTCTTCTTCACCTATGTCACCTACAGCTTCTTTTATAATAAAAAATGTAGCAAATATAGATAAATAATTAAATGTAATTAATAAAAAATTTATATTTAATAAAGATAAATTAGATAAAAATTTAACCTCAATTAAAAATAGATAAATTAAAAGAAATAATTAATAAAGTAAATAATTTTAACTCTGTAAAAAATGAATATATTAATTTATAAAATAATATGAAGTTAATATAAAATTATTTGATGGGTTTAAAAGAATTTATAAAGAAAAAATTAAAATCGAAAAATCAATAAATCCTATAATTATTAGGAATAAAGAAACAAAATAAAAAATAGAAGATAAAATTATATAAAGTGAACATCCACCTAAAACTGCTAGTGTATTTATGTATGGTGATAGAGAAATTAAAATTGTACCATTTAAAACAGTAGAAAATGATGATCCAAACAGAAAAATTTTGGAACAAAATAATTTTTCAAATGCTCATTTAATCAGTATAGGTAAACAATTAAATAGAATAGAAAATTTCATTAAAAATAAAGAAATAATAAAACCAGTTGAGAAAGTTATTTTAGATAAAAAAAACTAAAAATACATGTCTTTAAACCCTTTGAGATAACTAAAACATGTCAACAAGAAGTCAAATCTAAGGATTATGACTTCTTAAAAACTATTAAAGATCAATTAAGTAAAAATGATTCAACCTCAGAATCAAAAAAAGTTATTCAAAAAACACCTTAATATAAAACCTATAAAACTATTAGTATAATAACACAATATCAAGATTCAGAATTAGTTGAGAATTCTCAAACTGAAACTGAAGATCTTGAATCTTTTAGTAAAAATATAGATCCATAAATAAAGCGTATAATACATCACCAATCTATAGTATTTAGAATATCTGCCCCAGACTTAAAAATTATATATAGACAATATTTTATCATAATATAAATATAATGCATCTTCAGTATATGAATAGAATATTGATAGTCTGTCATAACATAATATTTCGAGTCTTCTACAGCAGATGACAATAGTTGTTAATGCTTATAGAACCCATATTGATACATCATATAGGACTATAGCAAAACTAATTATAGCTAGCTTTACATTTCAATTAAAAAGTTTGTGGAATAATCATTTTACTGATAAACAATATTTAAAAATATTAAATGATGTAAAAACTTATGACCATACTATCCCTACCTAATTTTCAATATTCCAAATTTGCTCACCCTATACACTTTACATAGTAGTTTTTTATTTGTATAATTTATTGATAACACCAATATTATTATTATTATTATTAAATAAATTTTATTATTATTATTATTATTGCAAAATAAATTTTGAATTGACATTTAAAAAATTATTTTTATACAATAAATAAACTCAGGGACAGTTTGGTCATTTTGACAGTTTCTGCAATTAAAAACTGATTATAAGCTGATTTTACAGAAATACTTAACTGATTATAAATTGATTATCAGCCGATTATTAACTAGTTTACAGAAACGCTTAACTGCTTATTTTTAATCTGATTATAATTTAAAAATCACTTATTCACAATAAGCTGAAAAGCTCCAGTTTTGAGAAACACCCTCTAAGTAACCTCAGGTGTAAAAAATTTAGTAATTTTTAATTTTATGAAATAACTTTTTGACTAGAATTATGCTTAGGAAATATTTTAACCAGGCTTTCTGAAAGAAAAAATTATTAGAAGGATTGTCCTTTCTGTCTAGGAAAAAAAGTTAAAAATCATATAAAAGAGGAATATGAAAATCTTATTCGTTATAATAATTTGACTTATGCTCAATTGGTCAGTATAGTTCAAAAAGAATGATTAAAACTTTGTCAAAACATAAAACTTCAAAAATCATTAAAATTCAAAATGAGAAAAACTAAATAAGAACTAGGTTCATTTTGTAAATAATTTGATTATAGTATAACTCAGAATTATAAAGACTGTAATGAATAATATTCTACAAAGTATAAAAAACTATATAAAAATATAAAAAGAATTATAAAAGAAAATACAATAAAGAAGATTATTATAAGAAATAAAAACCTTATAAATTTTATAAATCTAGAAAGCCTAGTAATAAAAAAAATTTAAAAAGAAAGATAAACAATTTAAATCATATAAAGATTTAGAATATTACAATTATTGAAAAAAAAGGACATATTTCTAGATTTTATAGGTTTAATAAAAAAATACAAGAACTAAAATTAGAATAATCTGTATTAAATAAAATTCATGAAATATATTTAGAGTATTCAGATTCTGAAGAGCATACGAATCCTGAAGAAATAAATCAAATAGATGATGTAAGATAAAAAACTAGCTCTGAAACTAGTAGTAAATCAATAATGTTTTAACTAAAAAGTAAGAATTTATTTTGAAAGTAATAAATATATAAATGATCTTAAAATTTAAGAAAAAATATTGAATAAATTATTAGAAGAATATAATGAAAAACCTAAAGATTCAGTACTACCTAGTACAAGTAAATAAACATATGATTTAACTTCAATTTTAAATAAAAATAAAATAATAAAAAATAAACCAACAATAAATAATTTATAAAAAAATTAAAGAAATAAAATTAGAATTAAAAGAATTAAAAATTAAACAACAAAATAATTCTGAATTAATAAAATCTTTATTAAATTCTACTTTTTCTTCTTCTGAATAAGAAAATATTGAATAAATAACTAATAAAGAAGTGATTAATAATAATAAAATTAGCACATTAAGTAAAAATAACATTCCTGATAATATAATTTTTATATTATAGAAAATTACATCAAAAAATATTTAATAAAATTAAAATTAAAATTTTTAAATAATTATAATATATAAACTATAACTTTATTTGATACATGAACAGATTTAAATTGTATTAAATATAGTCTAGTCACTAAAAGATTTTAGCGAAAAATAAATAAAAGTTATCAACCGCTAATAAATTTAAATTAAATATTATTGATAAAATAGAAACTTCAATAATTGATAAAAATTTATAATTAAAAAATATATTTATCTTAACTAATGAAATGTGTCAAATGGTGATTTTATGAACTCAATTTATGAATATGATTACACAATATTCTGTAAAATATATTAAATAAATTTTAAAATAAAAAATTAAAAAATTATTTTTTCATTTATAGAAAAATTTAAAAAAATCTAAATTTACTTAAAGCTCATTCAATATATGAATTACGTATAAATACGTTAATAAAAGTAAAGTCTGAACAACTTTATAATTTAAAAAATAATTTTTATTTACAAAAAATAAATGAACAACTAAAAACTAAATTTATACAAGATAAGATTGATAAATTAAAACTCCAAATTAAAAATGAACTATGTGTTAATGTTCCAAATGTATTTTGAAATAGAAAGCATCATTAGTTGATTTACTATATAAGATAGATTTTGATGAAAAATCTATTATAACTAAAATCTGGTACATTCAAATGATGTTTGATACAATTAAATTCTGTAAAAAAGAAATAACTAATTTAGAAAATAAAAAATTAATTACTAAATCTAAAAGCTCATAGTCTTATGCAATATTTTATATGAACAAGACCTCTGAGATAGAAAGAGAAGCCTCTAAATTAGTAATAAATTATAAATATTTAAATAAAATATTAAAATGAATTAAATACCATATTCTAAATAAAAAAGATTTATTAGAAAAATTATATGAAACAAATATTTTTAGTAAATTTGATACGAAATCTAGTTTTTGAAAAATACAGATTAATCCTAAAGATAGATACAAGATTGAATTTATTATTTTATTTGGACAATATAAATAGAATGTAAAACCTTTTGGCTTAAAGAATGCACCCTCTGAATTTCAGAGAGTAATGAATGATATATTTAAATCTTATACTAAATTTTGTATGGTATACATTGATGATGTATTAATATTTAGTATAACTTTAGATGATCATTTTAAACACCTAAAAATATTTTTTATGGTCATAAAGAAGAATGGATTAGTACTCGATAAAATTAAAATATCTCTATTTCAAACTAAGATTAGATTCTTAGGTTATTATATATAATAAGGTATTTTAGAAACTATAGAAAAGAACTTAGCTTTTGAAGATAAGTTTTATGATTAAATCCTAAACAAAGCCTAATTACAAAGATTTTTAGTATGTTTAAATTATATTATAGAATTATATCCAAGCCTAAATAGAATTATAAAAATATTACATGATAGGCTTAGAAAAAATTATGGCTCATAGACTGATGTCCATACTAGTATAATAAAATAAATTAAAACTCTAGTAAAAACTATTTTTTACTTGCATATAGCTGATCCGTTAGCTTAAAGATAGTTGAAACTGATGCTTCATATATAGGTTATAGTAAAATATTAAAACAGATAAAAGAGGTTAGAGAAACTATAGTCCAATTTTATTTAGAATATTAGAGTTCAACCCAATTAAATTATTTTACTATTAAAAAAGAGATTTTGAGTATTATTTTATGTATTTTAAAATTTTAAATTAAGTTATTAAATAAAAAATTTTTACTTCGTATTGACTGAAAAAGTGCTAAAGAGGTTTTACAAAAAGATGTTAAAAATCTTGCCTCAAAATAAATATTTACTAGATGCCAAACTATTTTAAGTATTTTTGATTTTGATATAGAATTTATTAAAGGAGAAAATAATATTATATCTGACTTTCTTACTCGTGAATTCCTTCACAGAAATCATAGAGAATAAAAAGAAGAATGCAGCCAATAAAGCTAAAGAAACCTTAGAGCCTGATTCTCCTAAAACTCTATTTAATCATTCAGATATTATAACTAAACCTAAAATCATAAAGTCTTAGGTTGATGCAGTTCAAGAAGAAGATACTAAAGCCAAAATGGATCAATGGGTCTCCCAACTAGTCCAATATCCAGAAGTCATTAAAGTCTTATCAAACATAGGCTTCCCTCTTCCTGAAGCCTTAGGTAATAAATCTCTAATCCATTTTGTTAAAACAGAGATAGGTGAATCTTCATCTATAAAATTCTATCTTAAAATATTTTACAAAATGAGTTGAAAGTTTTAAATCCTTCAACCTAAATTATTTCAACAAATTTTTCAATAAAAACATCAAAATAGTTTAATAAAATATTTTGAAATACATAATTAATAATTAAAAAAAGATCTAATTATCAAGATCTATGGAATATTATTGAATCTGTAAACCTTAAAAATTGATTTTTTAAACCAAATGATTTGTCAAAATCTCAAGAGTGCTATCTACTTTTCTAGAGGATTCAGGATCTGTATATTTAAAGTATAATTATGATTAAAAAGGATAAGAATGTCATTTCTCATTCTTCAATAAAAATAAATAAAATTCTCCATTATTCTGAATGAAAAAAACCACTGCACATTCCTGTATAATTTAAAACCTTTTCTTCTAAAGCCATTTGTCCTTCGTATAATTATTGAAATTATATTGATACATGAACTAAAGCCATATTTTTTTCAAAACCTTGATAAAATTCATTTCTGGTTGATATATTTCAATACCAATAGAAACACTAATAATCTTTTCATGTGGTTTGTTGATTGATGATATTACTGTGAAAATGATGATAAAACATTATCACAGAAAGTGCTACTTGTATTCCAATAATTTAAAGTCCATTTAAATTCAAGCTCTCATGAGAAAAAAGTTTTTCCTCTTTTTTCTCTTTTGTATGATTTTTTTTTATATCTTGGGTATATCAATGATACTTTGATACCTCTATTCAATCAGGTACCAATATATCATTGGTATTAAAAAAAGTTAAAGCCAAGTGGTGGAATATTTTTTGCAATTCTACCTATGAACATATTGTAAAGAATTGGATCCTAAAGAGAAACCATGATGGTATTGATCCACAACTATCAATTTTTTGGGGGGCCCAAAAAGTCCAAAATATAGTTCTCTTAGCAACTGCAAAAACTACTGAGGATTATAAAGTCTTCATGCAACATATTGTTGAATCTATTCCTTCAACCTATGAACTTTTAAAGCCCAGTAAAACTAGTTCTGCTGGATCTTCCAATAAAGCTCAGTCTAAAAAATCTAAACTCCATTCTAGAAGAAAAAAATCTCCTTCTTCTTCTTCGAATTCCTCATCTACATCATCCGTGATGTCATCCTCTGCTAGTACAATGTCTGTCTCTGATTCAGACTATTATCCTAGTAATGGTGATTATTATTATGAAATTTTTTTCTCAATAAAAAGCAAAAAAGAAAAAAAATAAAGAAAAAAAAGAAAAAGGAAAAAGGAAAAGAAAAAGAAAAGTAAAATATCTGACTTTGACTCGTCGGAAAATTAAAGGCAGAAAGAATCTCATTCCTTCAAATTTCTGTAAAGTCAATATAGTCGGTGTCCACTGATAAAATACTATTCATCTATAATATTTACCATTGAAAATTAGCAGTAAAGTCAGAAGAACTGTTCATTCATAGTTTTTCACAATAAAACAAATAGTATTCCCGATAAGGTACTATTTATCTACAGTTCCGGACGCGTGAAGTTACAATATAAAGTAAATAGTAACGATATATTACTATTTATCCACAATACCAAAAATGTAAAAAGAATAGTACAAAGTTAAAGTCCCCTATTTATAAAAGAAAGTTATTTTTGAAGCTTGATGACACATCTTTCAGAACACTCTTACCTCCAGAAGCTCTAAAGAACTCCAAGCTCTAGTTTAGGTCTTCATTTTTTCTTCACTAAAAATCTTCTTCCTTTTCTATATCCCATTTCACTGTTGTAAAATTCTCTAGTAAGTTATTTAATTAATTTAAAGTTTGTATTTTATATTTTAAAATTGTATAAGTATGCCCTGCACCTGCAACTCATTTTGATATGGTGCATCACAAACTTATATTTTAAAATTCTATATAATTTCTGTATTTTCTTTAAAGGTTTATTATATAAATTATTATATAAATTTATTGGTATATTAGATAAAAATCTAGATAAATTCAAGAGTTGAATCCAAATGGACAATAGTCTTATCTGTACTTGGGTGTAATAATTTCATATACCAAAGATTCTGTATAATTATTTGTATAAGTTTTATTTGTTAAAGCCTGTAGCCTTTGATGTTTGGTTACTGTTTTCTGTAAAATTTTATTATTATATAAAAATATATATATTTCTTATATATTCTTTCTTTGAGTTTATTTAAATTTTTTTAAATATCTGTTTAGATTTTAAGAGTGAGACTTTTATCTGATTACTTGTTGTTTAGATAATCCCTAGGTTGCTAATTTTTATACACCATCAATTTAAATTTGCTGATATATATTTTGACATGCTATTAATATTTCATTCATATACTGAAGAAGCATTATATTTATATTGTGATAAAATATTAGGTATATATATATAAACTTAAGAGTCAAATAAAACCTATATATCTATCTTTATTTATTATTCCAATAAAATTAGGATCCTAAATGAGCGCCAAGTTACTCAATTTGATTCGAATTTAGGTTTAGTAAAAATTTGTATTGGCTCAAGCTTATTTAAAAATAAATTGAGCTCAAACTGTTTATTTATTAAATGAATCGAGTTTAAGCCAAAAAAATATCATAATATTAATTCATTTATTATATTAGAGTAGAAATATACATGATCTAATTTATATACTTTAATAAATAGAGATGATGAGCTTTGGCTATTCATTTATTTTAATATATAGAGATGATTGATTTCCATTATTTTTCAAATCTCTAACATTCTGAAAGACTGACTTTTATTAAGTAAAAAAATATGTGTAATTTGATACAAGTTGGATTATTGGCTGTGCTTATTTTTATTGCAATTGATTGTCTCGATAGTCTCTCTGATACAACAGTAACAGTCAATAAACCAGGGAAGGCATATTAATTATCACTCGCTTATTATTATTATTATTATTATTGCCTCTCGAATTTAATTTAAAATGCTTTGAAGATCGTGGAAGATGGCTCTCTACAAATTTTCATGTGGATTGCTCATTATTTTTTGATGGATTTATATATATTAATTAAAAGCCCACAACTTGACGTAATATTTTTCTTGATATATTATATATTTAGATACAAAGAAAATTATATTCCTTATCAAATTTTTTATTTTTTTTATCAGAAATTTTTAATCATTTTACAAAAATGTATAACAAACTCATAAAAATCTAATAATAAACTTACAAAAGTTATTATATATATGATAAATTCATAACAAATTTTGTATCTATTATATGTAGCTAGTAAATTTATAAATTAATAAAAAAAATTCTAATAATTTTGATAATAATTTTTTTAAACTGATAAATTTATACTATTACAGTTTTTTTTTATAATAATTTTATAAAAAAAAAAAACCTTACATATATACATGTACAAAAGACGCTTTATTTATTTAGTATATGTTCGGCAAAAAGGATGATGATTGGAGAGGCAAAAAGGAATTATTTGTATATTAATTTTTTTTAATTATGATAAAGTTTTAATTAATCTTAGATGTATTATTATATTAGGGTCAAATTAGAATGACTTCAATAATATTCCACATGTGAACACATAATATTAAAAGGATTATTTATTTTCGAATTAATTGATATAATTTTACGTTTTTCAAAACTTAAATTGTGGATCTTAACCCATCTTTTAATCACGCAATATATATAGAATATATGTGTCTTCATTATTAAGGAAATTATTATAGAATTAATTATAACTCATCATTTAGAGTCAACGGTCAAATAAAATAGACAAATCGTACACTTAGATCAAATTAGAGTTAATTAATTAATGCTTACTTTTTATAATTTTCATAAATAATTAATATTTTATTTTAATATTAACGTACCTCATTACAAACAAGAATAAAAATCATAAAACCATTTTAACCAATACTTATCGTATTGATATCTTTTAAAGAGCAAGAAATACGGTATTTTAATTTTATTGGGATATATTTTATTAATCATTATGAGAAAAGTGATTAATAAAAAAAAAAGCATACATTATAAAATTATTGTAATAAATTCCAATAAAAATAAAATGTATCTTAATAATATTGAAAATTTCCCCCAAATTATATGAAAAATTTGAGAGTCGTGAAATTTTGGCTTAGCAAATACAAATTTCCCAAAAAATTTACAATCTTTTTGCTGGCTGTTTTCCATGGATACTTTCTATGACGTTTATATAAATTAACAAAACCTTTTTTTTTTCTTTTGTACTGCTTCAAAACCAGTCTCTATAGCTTCTTCCAATCATTAATGTGTTTATGGAGTTGAATTTAGCCTTACAACTGCTCTGCTCTGCAATATCACATCTAATGAGAAATTGACCGAATACAAATAATAGAGAGTTGTGAAACCAAGTAAACAAGGCAGTGCACCGAATAAAAAATCATGGTTCAATGGATACATTGCAATTGCCCAAAATAATGTTAGTCAGGAGCCTGTCAAGTTCTGGAAGCTACAGCCTCGACGATTATATATATATATATATATATATATATTTGTTACTTCAACTATATTTGTTAATTCATGTCCATTTCCAAAAGATACGATTTAATCATTCATAAATCTATCAACAATTCTGTATGGACCCATCACAAAATACAAATAAAAACCAAAATGAAATACCCACATAAAAATAATCATCAATAAAAAAAAAATAATCATACTAGTAGAGCAGATAAATTAAAAGAAAAAAAAAGTCAAAATTATATAGTAAAATAATTTCCAAGTGGAGATTATATATTATAACTAAAACATGAATCATTTGGGAATTCCAATTTCCAAGGCTGGTTTGAGTAGAGATGGTGAATTTCCAAATTGGTTGAATGATTTGCAAAGAATCACATGCTTATGTTTCATTGGCTCTGTATATTTATTTTGGCACAAATATCTATAACCTAATAATAAACAAAACACATATATAATAAAAATTGTCGTTTTTTAATTATAATTATTAGTTTTCTATTTCTAAAGGTCCATCTTCACTTTCTACATTAGAAACATTGAGATTTTTCCTCCAAAAAAAAATTAAAAAAATTAAAGACATACTTAATTCAGTCAGAGATTTACATTATTGCACATGTTATGTTAGTTTTTACAAACTTTGACCCCTATAATTTTAGATTTTTATTATTAAAACCTTCATTTGCATGTTACATAGCACAAACTTTCATGTTACACACCATTTTCTCTCTCTCTCTCTCTCTCTCTTCTTATCATGTTATGATTCACAAATCAGTTGGTGGGTTGGTGAAGCTTATGATTACAATCATAAAGATTGAAGTATGATTGTGAATAATTGTAAGATTTGATTGTTTAAAAAAAAAAAAAGAAATTTGTAAGATTTGATTCTTCCTCTATTATTATTATTATTATTATTATTATTATTATTAGCTACCTTGTGTTCTAACATTATTTTCTTTTCTAAGAAAAATGAAAGATTTTATTTTCAAAAAAAGAAATGCTAATTACAATCACTTTGAAGAGTGATTGTTGAACAATCTCTCTTTTATTGGCTAAAAAATATTAATTATAATATTTCTCTTTGTAAATAAACTTATAATTAATATTTTTTAGCCAATAAAAAAGAGATTGTCCAATAATCACTCTTTAAAGTGATTGCAATTAGCATTTCTCTTCCAAAAATAACAATCTAGAAGATTAATATGCTACCCACAGAATATTTATTTAGTGCCAATTTAAGAATTAAAGAACGTCTGACATATCTGAGATGCAAAGACAAAAAGCTAGCCTGCTTGCCTGCAATTATTATGGTCTCTCTGATTGTTATTAGTGTCTTAAATGTACTAATTACTAAATCCATTAATTGTCGTTTATGATTTTACTAGGCTCAGCACCTACGGCTACATTCACTAGTTCAAATGTTACCTTTGCTAATAATTTTCTAAATACTTAGCTTCTGCTACATCAGGCATCAAGTAAACATAAAAAAACAAGAGTAAATATTTACATGAATTACGGTCTTCTTAACATTTCTTTTTATACAAGAATTTTTGAAGCTTGTATACAATTTTATACAAAATTTCATTTTTTTTAATAAAAGAAAACATGTGTCTTCCGTTATGTTACAAAGGAAACACATGGAATACAGGCAAAATGCTGGGGAGAAATTTTACTAGAGCTATGGCCTTTTCCAGTTAGGATCAACAAAATTGCTAGTATTTACAAGACTAACATATACAAGATTCTCAAGCCAACCCAACATGAGCACATGAACATATCCATAAATTATAATTCCAAAACAAAAATGCAACAACGGCAGTAAAAAGTTAAAAACCAAACTCATCTGCCATGATTTGGTTAAGCCAAGGTATGCAGTTTTTCGCTGGAAAGAATGAAGTTAAATTTGTTCATGATATGCCTGGGAATTCCGAACATTGAAGAGATGAAGGGTTACAGTCGATTACCTCACGAACCTGGTCTGGCCCTCTGATCTTCTTGCAGCTTTTATCTAGCCACAAGATCATTTTAAAGCTTCATTTAGATCTTAGAGCAGACTCCACCTTCATAGTCCCCCAGTTCTGAAAGAACTATTTCATGATATCCCATTATACCCAATAAAAGTAAAAAACCTTTGCTGCAGTGCTGATGGCCTCTAGTCTTGCGGTGCACGTTTTGATGGTATGGATGGACCTGTCAGAAGTGAAAAAAAAATGCTAAAGAAAGTGAACTGGCATTGCTTTGTATTTGTCACAGTCTAGCATATTACTGGGAACCAAAGAAAAAAAAACTCCAAACTTGGAACTGAATGATTCAATTACAAAGAAATCCCATAATTTTCCACCTTTTTCAGCACAAATTCTCCATAATTTTTGATAAAGAACAGGTTGTAAACCAACTAAGAAATAAAAAATAAGGCACTAGGAAATTCAATAATGTTAGTGGACATGCATACTTTTGTAACAACATAAGGTATCACAGCAAGTAACCTTTTGCATGCATAAACAACGAAATGTTAAACCAGCAAGCAGCAGGCATTTGACTACCAACTTCTGGATCATGATAAGATGAGTATTTCAACCCTGATCCCTTCCATGTTAACTATCACTTATGTGTCCACAAGCACTGTAATATAGTACTGCACATGTACACATAAAATTGTGCACAGACACAATTGCACCTCAGTTGCCCACAAAGGAGAATCCAACGGAGATCTATGCTAGGACCATTGATTTGGCATGCTTTTGCATTTGACATGAGAGTATCTCAGAAAAATGATAAACATTGCATCCATAAAGCACCAAAATCCAAACAAGAAAATAAAAAGAAATATATAAAGAACTTTTGGCATGCATAACTATAATGCTATTAGTTATGCTATATACAAGTTTACCTTTCCTTGTCTTGGGTGGTCTGATACCACTACTTACAATTGATGTAGGAGAAAGAGGCCTTTTGGCAAGTTTCATTGATGGTTCTGACTTCTTGGAAGAAATGAGAGATGAGAATAGAATAGCATCAACAGCCTCACGTTGCTGTTTTCTTTTTGTGATTAAATCTTCAGAAGCACCTAATTGATTAGAAGCCCTACTATCACTAGTCTCCCTCCCTTTAATACTGCCTCCAGCCGAGGAAGATGAAATTTCCAATTTCCTATCATTCTTTGAGTCCATGCACTTATCTTTCTTCTTATTGTACTGAGGATGCTCAGAATTTCGTTTCTTTTCACTTCTGTCACTGCCCTTCCTTTCACTACTTCTAATATACTCCCTTGAAACTGCAGATTTTACATCCTTTGACATTCTGTTCTCATCTGTAGCTCTTCTTTTGCTATCCTGGACATCTTCCTCCTTGGCTAAAAGATTATTACCACCCCCCGCAACTGTCCTATTACATTGAGCTGAAGAATTAATATGTTCTATATTCCTGTGAAAGGATACCTGCATCTTCTGCTCAACTCTTTTGCTAGGCTTGCTAGGATCTCGAGCATTTTTAACATTCTTCACCTGTCTTGAATGACTACCAGAATTTTCAGGAGTATCATCATCCCTCAAAGCTGCTTTTAAGCACTCATATGGCCTTTTAACCGAGATAACCAAGTTTCTCTCTTTAGCATCTTTAATTAACGCAGCCCAATTATGGTTTGTCTGCAAGGTTCTTGCATTACCAAAAACCCAAAGGGAGAGTTTGGCTCTTGTCAAAGCAACATTCATCCGTCTTACATCAGCAACAAATCCAATATTGCTAGAATTAATTCCATTTGCATGAGAATAAGACTCGGCAGCTCTAACAGTAGAAAAAATCAATATATCAACTTCCCGGCCTTGAAAACCATCAACAGTATTGAACTCCATATCAGCTATAATGGAAGAACCAAATGCACTAGAAAAATGAGAACGCAAAAGTGAAAGTTGACACTTGTATGGAGTTATGATGCCAATTCTTCTACCATCAAAATCACAGGGGTATCTGCGTAACGTATGCATAGAACAAAATCAACAATAATAAAGCATAGTTATAAAAGGGTAAAACATCTGTATTTTCCCTAAATCTGAAAAAATAGAACTACCTCTTCTTGAAAAATCTTAGAAGTTCGACAGCAGCTTCAGCCTCGTGCTCATTATAAAGGGACAATGCACCAGAATTCTTACCACGAAGTTCCTGACCGTCAACAACGTCATAGAACACATAAGGCCCGAGACCCTTACTCTCATGAAATGATGCTGATTTGCTTGACATGTTCTCTCCATTCAGCAGATTACCATCATAAAAATGCAAGGAGGGAAACCGACAAATCTCTGGGTGCATCCTATACTGTGACAGTAAATAGTTTGTAAATGTACTGTGTTTTATGTAAATACCAGTACTCTTGTACCAGTTTTACATAAATACCGGTTCTCTTGTACTATCTCCTATTGCTACATCCATTTTGTAAATTGAAATTTACACATACACAGGTCTTTTTCACATAGCACCCCAACCCAATTCAAAAATAGAAACCCTAAAAAATAAATAAAAAATAAAAAATCACTGTTTTCATTATGCAGTTATTTTGAAAACCCAAGGATGATATAAGCAGTTCAGAATAATTAAAAGAAGCTATTCACCTGTTTGGTAAGCATGGTAACTGGATAACCAGCCCTTTGTAAACGCTCAAACATGCTACATCCATAGAGAAATTTGCTTGCAACATTAGAGAGGACTGTCGCAGGAAGTTGCTTTGGATCACCAACCTACAACAACACACGCTGAGCTTCAGCATCGCCATAATCTGCACTTGATGCCTTAAAAATAATATTGATGTATTCTTAAATCCTTACCATGATACAATTTGTCCCATATGATTTTAAGAGCTGAAGAGGAATCAAAGTAGCAGGTTCCAGAGCCTGCAGATACAGTAAAGCTCAAAATGAAGAAATGAAACAAAAGCATGTGCTGAAACATGAAGAAAATTGAGAAACAAAACAACTATAGTTGAAGAAAGTTTACTTGAGCTGCTTCATCAATGACAACCGCATAAAAAAGGTTATGCTCAGATGGATTCCCAAATTTACAACTTGACATAGATTCAGAGCAAACTCCATAGAGATCACCGCCACACCCACTTAGCGTAGTCACTACTATTTCAGCTTCCTTTAGTATTGATTTCCGCAGCTTATGTTTCATAGTCTTAATTTCTTCATTATATTTCTTCTCCCGTGCCTGAGCAGCACTAAGATCTTTAAAAACTTGTTTCTTCTGTTCATATAACTTTCGTAGCTTCACCTCTAATTCAGCATCTGACATTTCTTTTATTTCATCCCCTTTCAGTGATTCGTCATCTAAAGAATTTTTGAGGTCTGAATTCCCATCCTGTAAATTAGCATGCTTAGCCTCATAGAACCTAATATGGTCCACCAACTTCTCAAGATTAGAACGCAATGCTGTAGAAGTCTCTATACTTGAGTCATTCTTATCATCATTCAAATGCATCCTCTCTTCAGCTAGACGATGTTCAACAAGCGTATCAATAAAAAAGGGCAGTGAATTTTGATGAACAGTTTTCACATTACCAACTCTTACTATATACGGCTTATACATTTTACCATCTCTGCCATAAAGCCCTCCGCTGGAAATTCTTGACACCAACTCATCAACTGCAGCATTTGATTGAGCACAAATGAGCACCCTTCTCCTTGCAGAATTTTGCACTGACTTTTCATTTCTTTCCACATCCTCATTTAACTGTCTCGCCAAGGCAGCATCCTGCCAAGCCCTTGCAATTGCAACAGACTGGCTAACTTTTGGCCTTGTGTTCATGCATGAACTCTTAACTTGTCTTGAATGTACATTCAGGTGACTATTTGCATCATTTGCTCCTTGAACGGAAGCAAGCAATCCACTGACAATGGCTACTATAGTTCGGGTCTTCCCAGTCCCTATTGAAATGGAAGAAACGTTACAAATACAGTAAATTTCAGTTATACTATAGATTGGACCATGTCTAAAAGTCTTACCTGGAGGACCCTGAATAAGAGACAGTTCAAAATCCTTCTTTGAATTAGGTAATCCAATTGCAACACTGATAGCCTGCAACTGGCTGTCGTTAAAAGATAACTTCAGTACTTGCTGCAAGGGCTGGAAAAGCTTACCCAAGGCTAGCTCTCTCGATTTGTTATGACCCAGAAAATCATTGACCGGTTTTAGAATAGCTGAAAGAATGGGGATATCATTTATTGACGATAGCACCTGAAATTCTCGAAGTTGAGGCGTAATGCTCATGATACGACTTGCATGCCATTTGCTACGTTCATGAAGTTGCTTCCTAGCTTGATTTAAGCGTGAAGATCCATTTAGAAAATAGAACCTGATTAGAAGTATGCTTGCCCTTCTTTTATTGTCTCTCTCACGTCTCTCCACCTGAGAAATAGGCAGGTGACTTCAGGACAGAATAAAGTAAAATACAGGAATCACAATAGCAATAACAAAATTTTGCATTCTGTAACGATCATAATTTAAATGCATTATTTATAGCATGCTGTCACCAAAAGTGTATCTAAAATTAATATTTGAAAATTAGCCAAACAAACTAGACAATATAGAATCTCAAATTACATTTAACCATCCACCACTAGAGTCTAATAGCATGTCTAAAATATATGCTGCAGTCAAGAACTTAGAACAGAGTACAAATAAGACAT
Source organism: Garcia nutans (assembly GCA_947685225.1). Taxonomy (NCBI): domain Eukaryota; kingdom Viridiplantae; phylum Streptophyta; class Magnoliopsida; order Malpighiales; family Euphorbiaceae; genus Garcia; species Garcia nutans. Next base: position 12,818,990 of record CANTUV010000029.1, on the reverse strand, counting down.
AAATGCTGTAGTGCAACAACAAGGAATAGATCAGGAAAACTCATACTTAGAAAAATACTTAGAAATTCAGATTATGGCACCATAATACCTTTCCAACCATATGAACATCATGGTAAGCCTTGTGCGGAGCCTCTTTTGTTAGCAAGACAAGGTCATTTTCTGAAAAGCATTTCGATGTTGTAGAATTGTTGCCATCATGAACAAAACGAACAAGATGAAAGTCATCAATTCTCTCAACTGACATCACAGATAGACTGCCATAATACATCTCATCCCATGAAGACATCTCTAGAAAGGAACTATGCAACTGTGCTTTGAACTCCTCTAAAACTAATGGCCGAAAAATATCAACATACTGCTCTGGTGATTGAAAACACAACGGAACCTCCTTCAATTTACTGAAAATCTGATTTTCATTTTCACTTGCAGATGTTAAGCCCACTGTTTCAAAGTAGTTTATTTCCAAAATGGGTCTATACCAGGCATCAAGCCTTGGTGGCTTGAACCTTTTAACTCCAGCCTCCAGTCTGTGTAAACCCCCAAGTCTATTGTCAACAGGCGTTTTAAGTTGGATAACTTGCCTTCTTGGACCAGAAACACTTAACTTTGCAATAAATGAGGATTGTTGTCTCACAGACTTGAATGCAGAATCAGATAGGTCATTATTAGCACCACATACAATATTTTTCAATATCGAATCTCTTGTTTCAGAAACTTTACTGTGGAAAGTTTGATTTGTACTTTTAGCATTCAAGCTCTCATCACAGGAGTTCTTCAAATTAGTTTTAAATTGAGAAGAGGTATCATTTACATCGACTTTCAACTTGACTTCTTTGCTCTCAACATATGCAACTTTTTTGAGAGAAGCGGGTGACTTGCTCCCTAATTTATCAAAATCCTTCTGAAATATGAGATCAGATTTATCTGAAGCATCTTTTTGCTCAAAGGCATCCAATAGATTCCTTGAAGTCTCAATGACAGAAGCCTTCTCCTTTACAATGTCCATTAGTGGGCTACTGTTATCAGCTGTAGAAGCTAGTCTCTGGCTGTCTAATAGGCCATGACCTGAATCATAATCAGGTAGAATGACCTTAGCAGGTGGAATTTGTTCTTCTGCTTCGTCATCCGAAATCACAACCACATTATTTTTGTCCATTCTATTATCTGTTACTAAGCCCAGACTTTGAATAGTGGTGTCCTTTACAGGATAAGCCTGCATGCCAGAAGCTGTATACCTTCTCACAGAAGACAAATCCTCAGAAGATACAGCTTTTGGTCTTAATGTGGCCATCCCAATATCACAAGATACTTCCTTAGATAATGAAACACGGAGGCGCGAAACTTGTTCCGTCAATTGATCAACATTAACACACTCTATATCAACAAAAATAAAATGTTAAAAAGTTGTAACCAAAGAAAACAATCAATTACATACAACCAACAAGAAAGTCTACTAATATAAATGTGTCGAGAATATATAAAATTACTCACCACATGAAATAAGATTCTCGATAGCCTTAAAATTTGATACAGAAGTATTATTGCAAGACCCTTTGAGCACATTTAGTAGAGAAGTTACTGTTCTTTTCCAATAGACAAGAACAACTTTAAGTGATGATTTTCCCCAATCAATCAGATCATGTAGCCATGCAAATTCAAACACATTTTCCACTATTTTTTCTGGATCTCTAAGATGTTTATTGAGATATGGGAAAAGCCTCTCAAAAACATCAGGGAGGATTTCAAGAACACGTACACAAGTCATCTGAAAAAAGAAGAATAACAAGAAAATGTGCATTTAATGAAATATGATTGTAATCCCATCAGTTCAGGAAATTAATCTCACAAAAGCAATGTGCCCATTGTAACGGGTGCATGAGCCAAGGGAAATAATTCATTAAAATCGGCTGTTAAAATACCTGGCAGAGACTGTAATCAATAAATGCCTTCCCTTCAACCAAGCACTTCCGAATTGACGGCCATGCAGTTTCTGACAGTAAGCAACGAAAATTCTCCAATGATTTTAAGTCGACATTTGATGAAAGCCCATCGATGTTTTGAGGCAAAGAATCAAAGACTGGCTGTGTCAGAAATCCACCTTGGGAAGAGTACCTTTTTATATTTGAATTATCAGGTGAATTTTCAGAAACGTCTGGATTGGGTAAGTCCCCTTCTTTAATTAGTTTCCGGAGAATAAAGAAAAAATGTTGTAAAGTCTGAAACTTTGATATGACAGAATCCAACTGAACCTGTAAAAGGAAAAAAAAAAAGAATAAAAGAAAAGCAAAACCACAAAGGACACTAAAAGGAATTTGCTTGAAGTACTTCCATTAATAAAGAGAGAATATTTAAGATGTTAGACATTGTCTGCTCCATAAAAAAAGGTATATAAGCTTATATTCAAATACTTTTAGCAGGGAATTGTGTCCCTTTCATCCTAAAAATCCTATGACAATATCAGTAGCCTTTCCAAGACAATTGCTTAAATGAAAATGACTGAACTAAGTTAGAGGAACCAATCTAGATCATTTAGAAAAGGCATGTATCAGCTTATATGACTATATTTTTTATCCTGAAACTAGAATAAATGTTTGGTCTCCTTCCTCATATATTAGAACATGAAACTGTATGGTACAAAAAAACTAAAATGTCAACCAAGCATTAATCTTGGAAGTTTTGAGGAAAGAAATGTCCACTTACCACTTTCAAAGCATGTCTCAACCCAAAAAAAATGGCCAACAAAGAATAACTGCTAGAGCAAAGGAATTTCAATCCACCTGCCAGGCCCCGTGTATTGGAAACTTGCTCCAAGAGACACTTACCAACTTGCCTCACACTCTGCATCAAGCAATGAAAGACTGTGACCAAGCATTCAGTGGGTCAATCAAATGTCTGCGCACACATTTGTGTGTGAGAAAAAGAGAGAAAATTCATCATCTCCAAAAGGTAAAACGGCCCCACTCTTAAGAGTCAATATTTGACATTCTTACATCATTAGGATCCAAAAGTACAAGGATCAAACTCTCTGACATCCTTGGTTCCCATGTCCACAGCTTCCGAAGTTTGCTTTGCCCCACCTGAACTACAAAATGTGCAGTTAACCTGTAGACACATCCAGAGAATTCACCAGGGAGTATTAAGCATATTAACCTAAGCTAAAAGCATGCATTATAAAAACCAATGAATTATGTCACAGAAATCAACTTAAAAACCAGCAATTTCATTTCTATAACACGAAGATGCAACTTTGGGAAACAAAATGCTGAAACCTGTTAAACATTCTTATTAAAGGACGATGCATCAATGACACGCTGATCGAGTTTCTTGACTCCTTCCCCCCTCCACCATCATCAGAACCAGTTGGGACCATCCATCCAAATGAAGGGGATAGTTCTGTGGCTGAAGAGGAAAGCCAAGTCCTAACAGCATGTACCATTTCTGCACTGGTTTCAGGTTCTACCATGGTTAAATGAGATCGGGCCCAAAAAACAGCCTTAGAAAATGACACTGGAAGGGTTGATGGATCAATATCAACTAGAACATCAATCCATAACATGGGAACACACATCCACCCTCCATACATCAGAGAAGTAATCTTGCTCTGAGCGCTGAATTCACTCCAACAACTATTATCCTTTTCTTCAACATCTGAAGAAAATGCAAGCCCATTATCATCATCATTCAACTCAACTAAAATGTTCCTATCAACATCCAGAGGCATATTGTTATTCCACAATGCAGTCACTAAGGCAGCAGCATCAGACACCACAATAGTTTGTATAAGATCAAAAGCAGGTTGCCGGAGAGAACTATGAAGTGAAGAATCCTTCAAAGATGACATGAGAGAAGGACCCCTGCCAAATCAAATTGATTGTAAGTAGAAAATCCCTGTAAACAATTGATGTCAAGCATACATGCAGATTTTTTGTATGTTTTTCCAAATTTTATACAAAACTACAGAATAACTTCCAAAGTTCATAGAAGCAATAACTTCAAAACTTCATTGAGCAGTAACTTCCAAACTTTATAGGAGCAGGAATGTACGAAAGAAAGAATTCAAAAAGTATTATGACTTTTCCTTGTTTTATCAGATAAATGGCACAATGATTGTTAATGAAAGGCACCTACAAAATAAAAGGATAAGTCTTTGCAGTCTCCAGCATGGTCAAAATTGTCCTCATGTCTTTATTTGGCTTAATTTCACTAAATTTTACTAAATTTCAGTGCTAGTTACTGAACTTCAATTTGTCATATAAAAATCGCTTAGCTTACTTTATACATCAACATTGACACCAACTCATCATTATTAGATTTTGGTACCAATCTAATTGCTAAACTGAACATGCAAAAGCTTTTCTTACATGGTTACCACAGGCGCAATTATTTACAATTGACAAATAGAAATTGATCGATTAAAAATTCAATGAAAAGTTTGAGACAACAAAAGTAACAAAAAAGCTATTCCCATGGAATTATCAGTAGCATATATGAGCTTCCAATATATAATTATGATAAATAAATGAGAAAAGATAATGCTACATACCACATATGCACACATTCAACTGGGGGGCATGGTGGATTCATCTTGTAGCCTCGATGTATGATAAGAAGGGCTATCTGAAATTACAATCGTGCAATAAATAGAGTAATGAGCCAAAACAACAGAATTATCTTTCTAAGAACTAAGGACACATAATTGAGTCTAACAATTTTGTGTTTATTTGATAATCCGGAAGAAGTGAAAACCTTGCACGCCAATTTTCTAGTTAGCACATTGAAGTTGCTGCTCACGGGAACTTGATGTAGAAGAAAATAGAGAAAATGTCTACGCTGCTTTTCATGTTCCCCATCTTGTAAAGCCTCAAGTGACTGGGCAGTAAAAACTTGTGCACATCAGTAATGTGAACAAAGTACCTTGTATCATGTAAAATAACTTAGATAAATGGCAAACAGAGTATTAACAACGAGCTCAGCAATGATTCAAAGACATGCCTGAAGAAAAGGAAGGAAAAGATCAAAAATATCTTTATGGATCTTCTCATTTCGAGTATGGAAACACTGCCCCAGTAATGTGTTTCGCATCGCGCTCGGAGACAATGTAGACCTCAGCCAAAGCTTACAACCTTAAAACAAGTCCATGTAAGAGAAAGGTCACTCCGTCATTACAAAACATAAGTGCAACTGAAAATAACATATGCATATATAGTAGAAGAAATAAAATGTACCAAGCATTTTGAAGAGTTCTTTCAAACAGCTTACTGAATGAGAAAATTCAGCCGAATCGCCACAGACATGATTAAGCACAATATCAAAAAAAATGGGATAACGCTCCAGTATCCCTTCTTCAAAAGCAGGAGGTTCTAAGAATTCAAGCCTTCAAGAAACAAGAGCACATGTACCATTAGCAAGAAGAGAGAAAGACGGAGAGACGTTACTAAAAATTGATATTTCAGTGGCAGTTTCCTACAAGGATGTTATTCCAAGCCATATAGATAGGCGATCCAGCTGTGCTCTTGGCCTTGAGGTCTTAGAAACTGATGGAAGTGCTTCTGACTCCAAGAAAACAATAAAGTTGTTCAGCAAAGGCTGCAAAGGTTCCATATCTGTTGCTCTCCTATCACAAAGAGAACATAATTATTGAGGTAAAACAGAATCTTGTATTTCAAGTTGATGTTAAAATGACCAGAGAATTATATTTCCACAGACAAGATGCCAACAATCTGTAAGGATGAAAAATGTGTTTCCTTTATAAATACTAGATAATTGAATATGATTAAATAATGATAATAATCCTTCTGAAGTTGAACCACGGAACTTTTAGTAAGTTCCCACATACCACTTGGAATCAAATGACCAAGAAAAGGCCATAAAGGTTTGTAACAATAGATGCACCAGTGATGAAACCATTTCCACTGCATAATAGTTATTCCTATCAATATATGAGAGAGTTCTCCACAATATGGAAGAATAATTTTCTTTTTTTTTTCAGAACAACATAAACCAAAACTGCTAACTGTCAACCAAAAGACCCAGGCATTGCCTAGAGAGAAATCCATCGACATATCATGTGACATTTAAACCTCCAAACATTTTAAAATCTAGCATTAGTAAGTAAAAGAGAAAAGTACCTCAATTTTTCCATAGATCGAGCTAAGCGCCGGCCTACAGTACGCACTCTCCTATTGAAAAAAAGCAATGCATAAACACCCTGACAAATCAGGCAAAATCTATAAGGTGGTGACAAGAAAAAGAAGAATGATAAGCATGAAAAGAATAAGAAATGCTGAAGAAAATTTGTTGTTTCTTTTTTTTTCCCACACAACTTGGCCAACAAAATACCGGGAACTGTTGATGTCCAGCCAAAGTCAGCTCATGCATATTATCAACTGCTTCAATAAATGACTCAAATTCAGTGATCAAGGACTGATCGTCGATCAGGACAGGAAACATCAAGACCTGTGATTTCATTAGCACCAAGCATACACCAGGGTGCAGTCACCGATCACCACAGAAGAACAAAACAAAGAAACAGAAAAATCAGCTAGCAATGAGAGTAAAGAGATTACTACATGTATCGTTTTTGGTATGAGCAACATGAAACTCATTACATGTACAAAGCACAGAAAAACATAAAAACATGAGAAAAAAAAACTTCTTCCGGTTCTAATTAAAATTGGGTTGTATTCTTCTGCACAATAAACAGTAAATCATTAAGGAAATGTAGTTTCATCATTCTGATGTATTTCATCCGGCTGGTGAATGTTAAATATAATAATAATGCAAGTTGTTCAACATACTTAATCACCTTATGTTTAATAGGCAAAAAGGGAATAGTTTCTTTTTCTTATATTGCTAGGAAATAACAAGGGAATATTTCCACAACTACACTCTTAAGATCCTATTCACCTCGTGGATGAAAGCAAATCCATTGAAAGTCAGGCCAGTAATGAAGGTTGCCAGTGAAGTTAGGTTATGTTTATATTGGGCAGTGAAGGTTATGTTTATATTGGGCAATGGACATGATCAAACCGTCTCAAATGATCCTCACACAAGCACTCCTCAAGTCAACTAACAAAGCATCCATAGTACAAAACAACACAGACATGTCTCTGACATCTAAGTTCACAAACAAGATTAAACTCAAAGCAACTAAGATCATACCTCATACATGAGACTGATGACTTGGGCATTGTCTCGCAGAGGATCATAGTCTTCCATCTTCAGTATAGCATTCATCTCTTTCAAGTGTTGAGTGACCCTTTCCTCATCCAGAGTTCGCAACACATTGAGAAGCGGGCCTATTGTACTCGACTCGTACTCCATATTGTACATGTGTTGAGCCTGGTGGTGCTGAGAGATGCATTGGACACAGTGACGCATTTCCTGAGAAATCCTTTTCCACAGAATCCGAAGAGGAGAATCGGAGCGGTCATCTTTGAAATAATTGTAGAAAGTCTCCAAAAGAGGTCCCATTAAATCCCAAGAGCTACACCATGTGTGGTGTTCTTTAGGCAAACTAATCAAAAAATTAAACGTATCTGCAAACCTGAACAATGAAATTAAATTATACAAAAACTGCATTACTCATTAATTTGGAAGCATAATATATAGTAAACCGGAGAGTGATAAAAGAGAAAGAGAGAGAACAGACCATTGTTGTTTGAGGTGGTGAAAGCGGCGTCGTTTCAATGGATCGCCGTCTTCGTCGTCGTTTAGCTCTTCCTCTTCTTCAATGCCTCTCCATCTATCTAACAGCTCTCTCCTCGACGCAATCTTCGCCATTCCTTGTTTTTAATTTCTTTTAAAAAAAAATGAACGATCGTCTGATTTTCAGGGTTTCCGATTTAGCTTGGGCTTTTACCAGAGAGATAGAGAGAGATTCTTACAGGCATATATAGGGGAAAATGGAATTGCTGGCGCCAAGACTAGAAAGAGAATGGGAGACGATAAAACGTCACCGTATAAGTGGCTTTAGAACTTGATATCAGAAGGCCTGCCAGCCTCAGCCTGCGGTACAGAGTAGCGAGGCAGTGACTCGAGTCAAATAGCGCGCCGCTAGACCTGCGAATCCTGAAACGACAGCGAATAATGGCTAATTCCTTTGGGCCATTTTTATCGGTCTAAGTTCAGCCTATCGGGTTTATCGTATCTCAATAAAGGATCTCGGACTCGGGTTTTGATAAGCAGAGTTGATTAGTTGTGAACCTGTTTCTCCAAGATCGAAAGTAAGTGTTTTGGGTTCGAAGCCCATTCCATCTCATTAGGGGCCCAAGCTTATATTCAGTTCTCTACAAAAATTTAAAAAAAAAAAAACGTATTTTATAAGATTGTTAAAAATTTCTATATAATTTGGTATAATAGTTTTAATTATTTTATAGAAACATATTATAAAAAATTTAGAAATATAGAAATTAAAATAAAGTCAAATGATACAGGCAGGCAAGGCGACCAAACTTTTGAATGATGATCACAGCTGTAAACAGCAATGGATGAAAAATGAGCTTATCTAAAATCTAACTAAAAGCTTCTTTGAAATGTCCCATTGGTCATAACAACAAAGAAAAAGGTGGCTCTTTTTGCGGTCTAGATTCTTTTGTTGTGATCTTGGTGTTCCTTCCCTTTCATCAATTTTTATATTTGTCCGATTTAAAAACATCTTTTCCTTTTAGATTTGTATATAGCCAAACCTTTTCTTATATAGACTTTAAAAAAAAATAAAAAAAAAAGGAAATTTAGATATAAAATTTTCAAAATTAATATTCATTTGCTGTATAAATTAAAAAAAAATCTGGTTGTTCTTTAAAAAAAATAATAGCACACATACATACATATTTAGAACAATAATTAAACACATCCAAGTTATTATTATTCATAATTAATAGATAATAATTGATAACTCATCGCTTCCTATTTTATTTAAATTATCAATTCAACCTTCCAATAACAAAAAATGATATCCATTTTATTTTATTTTTATTTAAAGGAGCTTGACTTTATATTAAAATGTAAATCAATTACCAATTAAACCAAGCATCCCCTATAATTAATGAATTAATTTGACTAATTTCATAACATTTTCCACCTCACATCTGAAATCATATTTTTAAAAAAATTACTATTAGTGACGCAAACTTAATTTTTCAATTTTTCCTTTCCTTCAACATTATGTTTTAAAAAAAACCGCAGTAAAACTCAAATACAGTGGTATTGAAAATTTTTCATAGTGACTTTATGAATTAACCACTAAATTTAAAAAAAAAAAATTAAAAGAAGAGTGAAATGAATAAAATTTTGTAAATAGCATATCCTATCCTAATTGTGTCTTAGTTACATCAATTAATTTGGAATTTATGATAAGATGTGGTGGTAACTTTATTGTTTGCATCGACCTTTGGATTAAAAAAAAGGAAAAAAAATCAAATATATAACACTATTCTTTGAAATCCACAATAATCAGAAACTGATAATATTGTCAATTTGTAGTATCTTTTGAAGATTAAATTATTTCCATGTGTACTTAGGTTTGGATATATAAAAGCTTTGTAAAAGTGTTCTCAATTAATAATCTCATAATGGGTTGGTGAAAAATTACATATATTCATATATTATATATTACTTTTTTTTATTTTTTTAAAATTAATCTTTTAAAAAATATTTATTTTTTTTAAAGTAGTATTGAAGAAATTTCTTTAATTAATAAGCAATTTTTTTTGCTTCGTTATAAGAAAATTATATATGTGAAAAGATGATATCTGGGTTGGGCCTAATAATAAGTTAAGTTGACTTCAATAAAAATATTTAAAACTTTTTTACCCAAATTTTTATGGGTATTGAATTTGGTGGGTCCTACACACTGACATAGAAAGAAAGACAAAGACCCCCAAAAGCAAGGCGCTCAAATTGGGCACTTAAAAAAAAAATTCCAAACCCTAAAAATCATCTTCTTTTTTCAGATTTACAAAAAATATCTTCTCAGGCTCGTCTATTTATATTATTTTCTTTTTTTTTTAATTTTTTACTGTAAAAAGCTGATTCAGTTAATAAAAGAAGCATTTCTCATTATCACGAAGACAAGCTGAATTAGATCACGAAGGCTGTAAATTTATCTCTATTAAATTTTAATATAATTATATAATCAAATAATTAAATTTAAGACTTCTAATTAAATTAAAAAAAGACGGTGGAAGCCTTTCTCTTTCAAAATCAAGCTATATATATATATTTATTTATTTTATTATTATTTTTTTAAAATACAGAGTTGATAACTTACTGATAGAAAAGCAAAAAATATGGACTTTGAAACGGAATCGCAGAAGGAGTACGGAGCTGGTGTTTTTGGTGGCGTTTATGGTGTCACTATGATGCTTCCCAAAGACCTCTTATCCTCCTGCTTTTCGGCTCCGATTTCAAGGCCCTGATCTCAGGCTCATTGTCAGAGTAAATGCTTTTTCTTTTTTTAAATTTCGCTCGCTTCATTATAAGCTATTTTTTAAAAAAATATATCCGAATCATAGACTCGCAGTAAGTGTAGCTGCTGAGGGAAGGGAATGGATGAAGGGGGCAGTATACAAGCGAAAGTGGAATATTCTGAATTTTTAATTAAGAAAAAAATGGTGGTTATTGTATTTTTTTTATTTTTTAGAAAATGCTGAGAAGAAAAAAAAAATTGAATATTTTAAATGATCAAGGAGTTGAATCCACGAGCTATTATTTTGTTTTTTTGTTTTTTTTTTGCTTTTTGTATTTATCTAGAAATTTGGTGGCTAAGAGAATTGGGATCTAAATTGAAATTTTAATTATTGATATACCAGAAATGCATGATTTAGGCTTGGCCTCACTCAGTTTCTTGACGTTACTGCCACTCATTGCAACTTTAAAAGTTGTTGTTGCTCTTACATAAATCTTCATTTTTTTTACCATATGTTTTGTTTTTTCAATTGAATATCTTCTCTTTTCTGTTATTTGTTTCGCTAACTCAAACTCTGTTTATGTAATGCCAGGATTTTGTTAAGACTAGAGAAGTTGGTGAGTTTCTTAGTGGGGCTTTGGCTGGGGCTATGACCAAGGCTGTACTTGCTCCTTTAGAGACCATCAGGTTAGTCAGTCTTGTTTTCTTTTTTCTTTGTCATTTTTAAGTTCTTGCTTATGTCCATTCCATTTGCATAATTATCTTTCCATATAGTATTTCTGGCAAAGACTTCTTGAATGGGGTAAATGTCAATTGTAACTACTAATACTTCTATTAATTTAACCAACTACACATTAATTTTTTATAATGTCAATTAGGCTTGAAAATATTCAGTTATACCATTCTTGGTAGATTTTGAATGACAGCTTGAACCTACTGTTAAGGAGTTTGAACACTTATACTGTTTTCAAACCTATTGGTTGGCTTGGAAATATGGATGTGGTTTAATTCATTACAGAAATCTAGCTCAGATGGAAAGAAGTTTTTAAAATTGGCAGGAGTTTTGCTGAGGACTTATTATGATAGTGGAACTTTCCTGTTTGATGAACTTTATTGCATTTTGGCTAGGTGTTGAGCTTTTTACTAAAATTCTAATTGGGAAAGAATTATGTCATACCAGCCTAGCTATTCTAAATCAGTATCAGGAATCCATACAAGTCAAGCAAGGAAGTTGGGGAGTTCAAAGGCTTCTTAATATTTGAAGACTTCATCTCTTATGATAGAGATATTGAATTGCTGATAATTGTCACTTACCGTTTGTGCAATAAGTTTTGACCCTTCAAACATTTGCCTGATTCCTTGTGTGAAATATGCAGAACAAGAATGGTGGTTGGTGTTGGATCAAGAAACATTTCTGGTAGTTTCTTTGAGATTATTGAGCAGCAGGGTTGGCAAGGACTTTGGGCCGGCAACACAATAAATATGATTCGAATAATCCCTACTCAGGCAATTGAGTTTGGAACATTTGAATGTGTGAAGCGAGCAATGACATCAGCACAGGAGGAATGGAATCAGACTGACTGTCCAAGAGTGCAAATTGGTCCTGTCAGCTTGAACTTTTCACTTGCCTGGATTTCACCAGTTGCAGTAGCCGGTGCTGCTGCTGGAATTGTTAGCACGCTTGCATGCCATCCATCCTCTTGAAGTTTTGAAGGTATTTTTTTTAATGGATTTTCAATCCAAAAAAAATCAAGCTGAGCAATTTCATGTATTCTATTTTTGAATCTTAATGAAACATAAAGTGATTATCTGCTGCCTCACTTCATGTTCTTCATAATGTTACTGTAATCTTGTTTCATACCCTCTCTAGGATCCTGCTTTTACCTGAGTGGTGCTGTGTGATCTACCTATTCAATTTCTTTAGCTATTGGAATTGCCCTGAAACTTCTTTTTGCTTCTATAATTTCAGTGTCTTGAGAATATTCAAGGCATTTACACATGTTTTTTTTCCCTTGGTCTCCCTTTTCTGATTAAATTGATAATTCCATTTTATATGCCTTCAGGATCGATTGACTGTAAGTCCTGACATATACCCAAATCTAAGGATAGCAATTTACAAGGATGGAGGAATTGCTGCCTTCTACTCTGGCATTTCACCCACACTGATTGGTATGCTCCCATACAGTACATGCTATTATTTTATGTACGAGACGATGAAGAAATCTTACTGTCAAGCAAAGAAGAAAAAGTCATTAAATCGACCAGAGATGCTCTTGGTTGGAGCTCTTGTAGGTGGGGCCTAGGATTGCTTGTGTTTTTGAAATTTGCTTTTCAGTTTCTGAGTAATACAAGGGGAAATGTTGTTTTTTCCATCTTTACATGCTAATGATCTTAGCGAGAAATTGCATACAAAAATAAAAGATGATGACATATATAACACAAAGTAAGCATGCATTTCTCCTGCGTTAAATTCGGATTCTTCAGTTGTATCTCAATCTCATCTGAATTATATTCTCTGTAAACCATCAGTACATCAGAGGATGTGAATTGACATTGGGGAGAACATGAAACTCTTCATTTGTCCTTTTGGCATAAGAAAAATTTTCATTGAGATGTGATGCATCATTATGGTCATTACTTGTTCAACTTTTATCTCAGGTTTTCTTTTTATTGCTGTGTAACTTAATCGAATAATCAATGATAACAACATGTGATTGTTGCTAGAAATGATGCTTTTTGTTGGCAAATTGATCAACGTTTGAATTTTATATCTGTAGGATATATGGTGCATTTATTGGATTTAGGTAATTTGTGGACCCTAAATGTTTAGACCTATATTTTAGCTGATGACTGTTATGCTATCTGGCTTCTCATCATTTTGTCATTACATTTTCCATTTTGTATGGCAGGTTTTACAGCAAGCACCATCAGCTTTCCACTAGAAGTTGCTAGGAAACGATTGATGGTGGGAGCTTTGAAGGGTCAGTGTCCGACTCATATGGGAGCAGCACTTTCAGATGTCATTCAGGAGGAGGGCTTGCTGGGACTTTACAGAGGATGGGGTGCAAGCTGTTTAAAAGTCATGCCTTCCTCTGGCATCACTTGGATGTTTTATGAGGCTTGGAAAGACATACTGCAAGTTGAAAGACGGCTTCTGTAACAACTTTGGCGAGAGTTCGGGATAAATATCCCTTTGCGACCAACATGAATCTTTACTGATAAACATAATGCGGGGAGAGCCTGCTAGTTGTCTGGATTGCTACTTGCCACTGGGATTCAGTCCATGATTGGGTATCCCACCATTACAATGAAAAAAAGGCTAATGGATATGGGATTGGGCGATGGTTTTTATGGTACGCCCATTGCCATTGCGACTTCTGACTGGAAAACATCATCTGAGCTTTAAACTTGGTGCCCCAATCGCTTGATATATACGAAGGAATTTTATGTAAACAAAATTTTGACTCCCATATGATTTGTTTGGGGGCCATTTATGTCTTATAAACATTTTTTCATGTCACCATTTTTCTTAAAAATAGCAAGCATGTTTAATTGTTGCTATTTTTTCCAGAAGCTTTCTTGCATGTTTTTAAAGGTTTTGGCCACGGAGAAGTCTAATAATTCGGTCTTCCCTAACGTTAAAGCAAATATAATTTTTTTGATAATCACCTTTTTTTGGCGGGTTCAACTTTGGTCACTGTTTGTTACCCTAATGACTAGAGATAATTACATGGAAGGAACATGTTTCATGGTTACTAAAGCAAAAGAACAGTTTAGCATCATTGATATTGTTGATGATGCATGATGAAGTTGCTATTGAGAAAACAAAAGCTTTCCAGTATATGGGCTAGCACTTGCTCATTCCATTGACCGTCAACTTGACAAATCAACTTTTTATTGTATTGCTAAACATCACAATTCAGGAGGGTAAAATACAATAATTTATTTACAACAATTGTAAGTAGCTATGCTATTCTAGCGATGAAATTAAGGTACTTGAGAAATGTCTTACATGTTGATTTGCAAACGAAGTGCTATCCAACTCTAAAGATACATTGTTGTCATGCCTTAAAAACCGTGAAATAGAGGTACTGCTTGATTGAGTTTTCAGTATGTAAAGACAGAACAAACAGAGTGCTGTAAAGACAGCAATCAGAAGAAAAAAAAAGGTCAGGTACCATTTAGAAGAATGACAGCAACATAGGATCAACCAAAACAATGGTTTATAGAACATATAAACAATGAATTTCATATACAAAAGGAGAATTTTCCCTTCACAAGAAAAGCTCAAATCTTGACTAGCTGACAATGTTAGTTATGTTCCAGAAAATCTCATCAAATGTAGGGTTATTACAGACTTGCCTTGTAATTAAAATACCCAACAAAAAAGCATAGGCAGTAACCTAAATATATAAGGAATGACTCCAACACTTGTCCAGCCAACAGTTTTCCCATCAAAGAATTTGCTTATGCAGTAGATAAAAACCAGCCACAGGTGGATAATACAATCAGTCTAATTTCAAATACACAACTATTAGTTTCAATTGTTCTTTGCTTCAGCCTTTTCTCTAATGCCTTCAACTTCCCCCCCCCCCCCCCCCTCCTTTCTTTATGGAGTTGGAACTTGGTAGATGAGAGAGTGGAATTTTGGGAGATTAGCAGTTCTAGATTATGAACTATCAACATATTCTGAACTTAAAAAAAAAATACTTAAATGTGACAGAAATATGATTGAACTTGAACAATAAACTTGAATTAGAACGAAACAAGTAGCGAGTGTAACTTGCAAACAAATGTATAATAGCATACATACCAGCATAAGCAACTGTAAAACCTGATACTAATCTTCCCAAAGCTGATAGAACATAAAGACAAATGACAACCTGAAGAAAAATAATAAACAATATCAACATTCTGCTGTGTATGGCAACCTTGAAACAGAACATCACAATTTTTAAGGACAGCGTATTGATGGTGATGAAAGAAAGCATGGAGCAAAGTGGAAGGAAAAATTCAAAAATTCCTTCCCATAGTCTCTAAGAAGCCTTTGTTGGATTTAATTTTCTATTGTGGGCTAAATATGTGAAATTAAATACATACGGCAGTCTTGATTATATATAGTCAATTTAATTGTGGTCTTAATTATAATTTATTGACTATTGAGGTATTAATTTATTATAGGGATTAAGTGTAGAGACTCTTATATAATTACTATTTTGTTAAAGGACCAAAATAGGAATTGTACTAACCCTACAGATATATAAGGTCGTGGTCTCCAGGGGAACAGAATCAATTAGAGTTTTACTTTCCTTTGGTAACGCTTCCGCTAAAAGATTGATTCTGAATTCTCTGGAAGGCTGCAAACCTATTTTCTTCTTTGTAATCAAGATTGACAAACAATGATGCCAGGTACGCAATCTATTCTTGATCAATCTAATTATTGAGATCTAGTGATTTGCATGATCTAGGTGGTTTGAATAATTCAGATCTATTCCTAACAAGTGGTATCAGAGCCTACTGCATAATTGCTAGATTTTTTGGATTGATTGTGTTGAATCTATTGATTAATTGTTGTTGATGAGATTCTGAAAATTATTATTGTTTTTAGATTTTCTAAATCAATTTTCTGAAAATTAAATTTTTTGTTCATTAGAATTTAATTTTCGTAATAAAAAAAAAATTATGTTCTTCGAAATTGAAGAACACAGATAGGGGGTTTTCAAATTTAGTCTTGTTTTTGTTGAATCTTGGAACCACCGCGAGAGGAAGAAGATGAACCTCAGCTTTTCTGCGTTTTTTTTTTTGCAATTACGGCGCCGCTTTTGATGCTGCGGCTTGAGCTGAGTTCGGCTTGAGCTGCGGCTTAAGCTACGGCTTGAGCTGCGGCTTGAGCTTGAGATGCGGCTTGAGCTGCGGCTTGAGCTACAGCTTGAGCTTGAGCTGCGGCTTGAGCTAGGCTGCGGCTTGAGCTGGGTTCTTGGGCTTGGTTTGTTATTTTGGCCCAAGACCTGGCCTGGTCTACTGAAATAATTATTTTAGGATCCCAGAATTTTATTTTTTGATTAATTTAGCCTAATTTTATAATTTAGTCTCTAAATTTAGTTACTTAAAGACTTAGTTATAATTTTTAGGCTGAATAAATTTAAATACTTATATTATTAACAATTAATTTTTCAATTGTAATTATTTTGTTTTAATTGCAATTAATTAATTTTAAATTTGAGATTAAATTTTGGAATATTTAGTCCTTATTGTGTTTAATATTTATAATAATAAATTGGTTTGGATAATAAGTCACCAAAGTGATCTCTATTATTTGAATTAATTTATTTGAAATATTAGACAAGTGTATTAAAATTCGTTGCGGGTAGTTAATCGGCCCAAAGGAAGGTTGCTATCTGGTTGAGTTTTGAATACACATGTGGCAATAATATGTGACAATTATTATGTTTTCTATCCATGTGAATAATGAATCGGCCCAAAGGAAGGTTTATTGTTTGACATGACTGAATTGTCAGTATTTGATTACTGCGTTGAGATACTAATTACAGTTAATGTTTTGCATCCAAAGATGGAAGTATTAATGTTGTGCCAGTATCTTGTTTCCATTATTTGATCTCTACTTTTGTGAATTGTTTCATTTGTGGATCGTGAGCTTATGTTTGTTATTTTTGTTTATTTTCTTTAATGACAGCTAACATGCCGTATAATCCTAACTGTGTCCCTATGCTTGAGGGGTCAAATTTCGGGTCTTGAAAATCAAGCATGATGATTTATCTGGGTTGTATGGATTTAGACCAAGCATTCAGGATGGACAAACCTGCTCCTCTTACTGATAATAGCACCGATGCTCAGAGGCTTCAGTATGAGAAGTGGGAGCGTTCTAATCGCTTAGGTTTAATGATCATGCAGCAAGGAGTCCCAGAACATGTTCGGGGTGCTATCTCCGCTGAAGAAAATAATGCTAAAAACTACCTTGCCGAGCTGGAGAGAGCTTATGTCAAAAATGACAAGGCTGAAGTAGGGACGCTTTTAGCGAAACTAACCTCCATGAAATTTGCTGGCAGTGGTAGTGTTCGGGAGCATATTCTAAGCATGTCTCAAATTGCAAAGAGACTAAGGGCGCTGGATTTGGCTTTACCAGATGACCTCTTAGTCCATTTGGCTATGAATTCTCTTCCTTCTCAATATGGGCAAATTAGGACTTCCTATAATTGCCAGCCGAATAAATGGACTCTTAACGAGCTCATTTCTCATTGTGTTGATGAGGAGGAAAAGATGAATTCTACTAAAAGAGAGAGTGCTCATTTGGTTTCTTCAGCTGGGAAGGACAAGAACAAGAAAAGAAAGAAGTCTTCTGAAAAGACTGCTGTAAAGACTATTGAGAAAGCTGTTGTTGTGGCTCCAGAGCAAAAGAAGCCTTATGTTCCAAAATGCTTCTTTTGTGGTAAGACTGGACATTTGAGAAAGGACTGTCCCAAATACGCTGATTGGCGTGTAAAGAAGGGTAAGTACCTTGTTTTAGTCTGTTGTGAAGTTAATTTAACTTCAGCTCCTAGAAACACTTATTGGATGGATTCTGGTGCAACCACTCATATAAGTGTTTCCTTGCAGGGTTGCCTGAACTTCCGAAAGCCAACTGACGGTGAAAGATACGTCTATATGGGAACTGGCGATCCGGTTGAAGTTGAGGCCATCGGACATTTTAGATTATGTTTAAGAACTGGTTATTTTTTGGATCTAGTAGATACTTTTGTTATTCCCTCTTTTCGAAGGAATTTGATTTCTGTTCCTTATTTGGACAAATCTGGTTTTACTTGTTCATTTGGAGACAGTGTATTTACTTTATCTATGGATTCAAATATTTTAGGCACTGGTTTCTTGAATGAATGTGATAATCTATATATGTTGGATGTTGATACTAGTTATCATGAATCTCTGCATGTTACTACAAAAGGTACCAAAAGAAAGTTGAATACTGATAACTCAGCTGTACTTTGGCATAGACGTTTGGGTCATATATCCAAATCTAGAATTGAACGTCTTGTTTCTGATGGTATCTTAGATACACTTGATTACACAGGTTTTGATTTTTGTATTGAGTGTATTAAAGGAAAACAGACTAAACAAAAGAGATTAGGTGCCTTTCGGTCTTCTGATGTCTTACTGCATCTAGGAATGGCCAAAGATATTTTATATCATTCATAGACGACTATTCACGTTATGGGTACTTATATCTCATTCATGAAAAATCAGAGTCTTTGGACGTTTTTAAATCTTATAAGGCCGAAGTTGAAAATCAACTAGGAAAGAAGATTAAATTTGTTCGATCTGACCGTGGTGGTGAATACTACGGTAGATATGACGGTTCAGGCGAACAGCGTCCAGGACCTTTTGCTCTTTTCCTACAGGAATGTGGAATTGTCCCTCAATATACAATGCCTGGTACTCCCAGCATGAATGGTGTATCTGAGAGACGTAATAGGACTCTTATGGATATGGTAAGAAGTATGATTAGTCATTCTTCTTTACCAGAGTCTCTGTGGGGAGAAGCATTAAAGACAGCAGCCTATCTTCTCAATAGGGTTCCAACTAAAGCAGTTGCTAAAACACCTTATGAACTTTGGACTGGACGTAAGCCTAGTCTAAAGCATCTTCATGTTTGGGGATGTCCTGCTGAAGCAAAGCCTTATAGGCCGAATGAAATGAAATTGGACTCCAAAACTGTTAGCAGCTACTTTATTGGATATTCTGAGCGGTCAAGGGGTTATAAGTTTTATAATCCTACTTCTAGAACTATTTTTGAGACGAGAATTGCAACATTCTTTGAGGATGTTGATTTTGGGGGGAGAAATAAAGAAAGAAACATTGTCTTTGAGGAAGGATCAAGTAAAGAACATTCAGTTTCTATTCCTATCATTGTTTCTGATAGCGCTCAGATTCCTGCTCCTGTAGCTATTCAAGAAGCAATTCAAGATCCAATACAAGACAATGTTGAACAACCTCTCCAGCAGGATGGAGAAGTTATTCTTCCTCAAGAACAAATTCAACAACCTCAAGAATTAGAGCCAGTTCAAATGCCTTTGAGAAGGTCTACTAGAGAGAGAAGAAGTGCTATTCCAGATGATTATCTAGTATTTCTTCAGGAACATGAGGATACTGTAGATATGATAGATGATGACCCAGTCAATTTCTATCATATCATGCAGAGTTCCGACTCTCATAAGTGGATTGAGGCAATGAATGAAGAGTATAAGTCTATGCAAGACAATCATGTTTGGGACCTTGTTCAATTACCTGAAGGAAAGAAACCCATTGGTTGTAAATGGATATTTAAAACCAAGAGGGATTCTCAAGGTAATGTGGAGAGATATAAAGCTCGTCTTGTAGCAAAAGACTTTACTCAGAAAGAAGGGATTGACTATAAAGAAATCTTCTCTCCAGTTTCTTCGAAGGATTCTTTTAGGACAATCATGGCTTTAGTTGCACACTTTGATCTTGAACTTCATCAAATGGATGTTAAGACTGCGTTTCTCAATGGAGACATTGATGAAACCATATATATGGTGCAACCAGAAAATTTTGTATCTGGTGATTCAAAACAACTGGTATGCAAATTAAAGAAATCCATTTATGGACTCAAGCAAGCTTCTCGTCAGTGGTACTTTAAGTTCAATCAAGTAGTTGTCTCATTTGGTTTTGAGGCAAATACTGTTGAGGATTGCGTGTATCACAAGTTCAGTGGGAGTAGGTTTATTTTTTTGGTTTTATATGTGGATGACATACTTCTTGCTACTAACTGTAAGGACTTGTTGCATGAAACCAAAGTCTTTCTTTCAAAGCATTTTGAGATGAAAGATTTAGGTGAAGCTTCTTTTGTTTTAGGGATTCAGATACATCGAGATCGTTCTCGGGGTATTCTTGGATTATCACAAAAGAGCTATATTGAGAAAGTGCTCAAGAGATTTAGTATGCAAGATTGTAAACCAATAGATACCCCTGTTGCAAAAGGAGATAAATTCAGTCTTCATCAGTGTCCTAAGGGTGAACTTGAGATTCAGCAAATGCAAAAGGTTCCATATGCGACAGCAGTTGGAAGTCTTATGTATGCTCAAGTTTGTACCCGTCCAGACATTTCTTTCATAGTCGGCATGTTAGGTAGATATCTCAGCAATCCAGGAATGGATCATTGGAGAGCAGCCAAAAGAGTCTTGAGATATCTTCAGAGAACTAAGGGACATATGCTCACATATAGGAGATCAGATCAGCTTGAGATCATTGGGTATACTGATTCTGATTTCGCTGGATGCCAAGACAGTAGAAGGTCCACGTCAGGCTACATTTTTCTCTTAGCTGGTGGTGCTATTTCTTGGAAGAGTGCGAAACAAACTCTTGTTGCAACCTCCACTATGGAAGCTGAATTTGTAGCATCTTATGAGGCATCCAATCAAGCTATTTGGCTGAGAAACCTTGTCACTGGGCTGCGTGTAGTAGGTGGAATTGAAAGACCACTAAAGTTGTATTGTGACAACAAATCAGCCGTTTTATTCTCCAACAACAACAGGAGCTCTTCTCGATCAAAACACATTGAGATTAAGTTCTTGGCTGTAAGGGAGAGGGTACAAAGTGGACAGATATCCGTAGAGCATATTGGAACAAACTCCATGGTCGCAGATCCGCTTACTAAGGCAGTGATACCGAAAGTCTTTCATGAGCATACCGCTCATATGGGTGTCATTTTGTTTTAGACTGTCTAGTTTGAGTGGGAGTTTATTCTTTATGTTTTCATTATGTTCTTGAATGCTCTATTTTGTTTTGGATATGTTTCTTATGTTAATGCAATTTCTTGAGTACTCATTTTGTTCTTTATTACACTCTGTATTATTGTTGTGATTGATCTCACTTTTGTTGTGACCAGTTGGAAACAGGCATGATAAGATCACATTACATGTAGTTTCCATGCTACACTCCTATAATGAATCTATGTCGTTTGGGGGTATTGGTAATGTAATTGATGATGAACTTAGTCATGAGATATGACGAATGTTTCTTCAGTTCTTTATCAATATGACCAATGGACGGGATTGTTATGAATACCTTGAATGACTGCATTTTGCGCGCACTTATGATGTATGTATTTTATTTAACATATGTTTGCCCAAGTGGGAGATTGTTGGATTTAATTTTCTATTGTGGGCTAAATATGTGAAATTAAATACATACGGCAGTCTTGATTATATAGAGTCAATTTAATTGTGGTCTTAATTATAATTTATTGACTATTGAGGTATTAATTTATTATAGGGATTAAGTGTAGAGACTCTTATATAATTACTATTTTGTTAAAGGACCAAAATAGGAATTGTACTAACCCTACAGATATATAAGGTCGTGGTCTCCGGGGGAACAGAATCAATTAGAGTTTTACTTTCCTTTGGTAACGCTTCCGCTAAAAGATTGATTCTGAATTCTCTGGAAGGCTGCAAACATATTATCTTCTTTGTAATCAAGATTGACAAACAATGATGTTAGGTACGCAATCTATTCTTGATCAATCTAATTATTGAGATCTAGTGATTTGCATGATCTAGGTGGTTTGAATAATTCAGATCTATTCCTAACAGCCTTGAATTCCATGAGAAATGAGTTCTGAACTAAGGCATCTACACAACAAAATCAGTCTTCCCAGAATGTTAAGTTCCCTCAATGCATTACAAAAATAGAAAATCTTTCATAATCATATTCTCATGTGAAGCACAGAAGCAGAGAGGACCATTAGCTATAAATTTTACCTTGAAGAATAGCCTCTTGTCATGCCCAGTTGCTGCAACTCTCAAGATAGACTCAGCCGCTCCTATAGTATTAGCAAACCATGCGACAATCCTAAGAGATCTGCCACTCAAGTGGATCCACAGGTACCCTACAACAATTCAACCGAAAATGTTAATATCTCTATTTCAGTAAGAAAAATTGATTCTTTTTGAGATATTTGCAATACCCAATTCCCAAAAACCCTAGAATAGATACGATATGTTCATTTGGCGGAAGAGAAGGCCGAGAATGGCGAGAGAGCAGAGGACAATGAGGACGTCGAAAACTAAAGAGAGAAGACTAGCATTCCGGTAGGCGCGGTGGTAATAAACCAGCGTACCACATATCAATCCGATCATCGGCTTCCCGATTTCGCTTCTATTGTTGTTATTACTGTTAGTGGTAGTGGTACCTTCCATCTCTCTGCTTCAAAGATTTGATCTTTTTTGTTCTTCTCTGTTACTGATTTTTTTTTCAAGAAGAACGAGAAGATTGTTGTGACTTAGAAAAATGTAAAAAGGATAAGATTGCAAACGACATGACGTTTAAAACCGAAAATAAAACTTATAAGCCATCGATGTTGAAAGAAATTTAAGATGATGATTATTTCACTTAATTTTTTT
Organism: Garcia nutans; assembly: GCA_947685225.1. Lineage (NCBI taxonomy): Eukaryota > Viridiplantae > Streptophyta > Magnoliopsida > Malpighiales > Euphorbiaceae > Garcia > Garcia nutans. The sequence continues at coordinate 12,796,148 of CANTUV010000029.1, read as the reverse complement.
ATATGTAATTGTCATTTTTTTAAGAACAATTTCTCACCAAATTGGAAAATTATGGAAACCTTTTCTTCAGCAATATTGTTTGGGTAAAAAAAAATTAGGATAATTTATTACCATTTCATTTGAAAAAAATGCAAATTGAATATTAAAAAAAATATTTTAGTGCACAAATTATCTCATAATATACAAAGTTCGAAGAAGACGAGATTATTTTCACAATTTAAATCTGAGATCTCAAATTATATGATGACAACGATTACTATTATATCATAGATCTTATTTGCAAATTAAAAATTAATTATTTTTAAATGTCCACTTATTTTTTTTAAAATTATACTTGTATATTTTAAATAATAAAAAATATTTTTATTATAAATAATCGAAAATACTTTTACATTAAAAAAATTTACTCCACATTCTATATTTTAAAGAATATTACACTTAATACGGTTAAAAAAACATTGAGTTTGCAAGTACACGGATAGCCAAGAATTTTTTTCAAATTTACTATTTGATCGGTGATTTTTCTTCTTTTTTTTAATTTGTATAATTTTTATTTTCTCATTTAATTTTATTCATATTTTTTATTTAAAATTTTTTTAATATCATATTTTCAATATACATAATATATATATATATATAATATGTATAAAATATGCACTCAACAATATAAATTACATCTATAACACATCTGCAGTATATCTACAATATATCTATATAATATTTTTAATATTCATTTAATATTATTTTTTATTTTTTTATTCTTACAGTATTCATATTTCACACAATATTCATACTATATTTAATAATTTTTACATAAAATATACACAACTTAAATAATAAAAATATAATACACATAACATCAACGACATATTTATGTAACAAAATTACATATATATTTTTTATGTAAATAATATATAAAATTTATTTAAAAATAAATTTAACAATTTTTATTAATATATTTTTATATATTTTATTTTTTTATGAATGCTATTTATTTTTTATAATTAAAATTAAATTTTATCTTTTATAAAAAATTATATTTTTTATATGATAAAAATAATTTAAAATATTAATTTTTATTTTTTTATTAGAATATTTTTATTTAATAGTAAAATTTTAAAAAATTAAAGGAAAATATTAATTTTAACAAGAAAAAAATATTTTTAAAAAATTACTTTATTTTAATAAAAAATAAAATATTTTTAAAATTTCACTTCAATTTTTTTATAAAATAACAAATATTTTTAATTTTTATAATATCTTTAAAATAAAAATTATTTTTTAAACGGTTATTTTAGCGTCCCTATATTTTTATTAGTTTGAAACTCACATAAAATTTTTTGCACTAAAAATACATTTTTTTCCATTACTAAAATATATAAATATTCTTTAAAATTGAAAATAAAAATTTTGTTTTAATGATATAAAAATTTAAAGAAACTGAAAAAGAAAATAATCAATTTAAAATTTTATTTCTTATCTTTCCTTTTTATTTTTTTTATAATCGAGAATACGTAATGGATTATTTAATATAATAGATTATTTAATTGATTTCTTACAAAAAAATTAGATAAATTTATTAATTAAACTATATATAGCATCATATCTCTTGCTCAACCTGTTTTTTCAGACAAACAATTTATCCAAGAAAGGAGAAGAAGAAGATGATGAAGAAGACTGAAAGACAAGCTGCAAAACTTTGTTTAGTCAAATTTCCCAAGCAATGAGATCACCTTCAACCAATCACCATCAGTAATTTCTATAAATACATAATAAAATACAGTTGAAGACAAATATATATATAACATATAAATACATACAGGTATACACTAAATCTGCAAATTCCCTATATCAAACTGGCATCTACTTACATTTCTCATGCTCTAATGGCATATTTTTGCAAAGAATAGTTCCCCATTTCCCCATTTTCTTTTTCCTTATCTGCCAGATGGATATTTTTTTTCCCATTATGTTTTCTCTGCCCACCAGAAGCAGAGGATTCTCTCTCAACAATTTTGTCTCTCTGAGGCTTCACTTTCTGTATAAGAACAATGAAACTTAGCATTGCTCCAAAAATTCTAGATTTCCATTCAGAATGCATATCAGTATATAGAAGCATTGCAACGGATATCCGTTCAAAAAGAATTTGCCAAAACATCAAAATAAGCAGTAGAAATGCTTAGACACTTCAGAGTACTTTATCGATACATTGGCAAGATATTTGATAGCAGCTATAACCGCTTTCGCTTAACCAACATACACTGCACTTTCATTAACCTCCTAAAAATAGCCATCTACCATTTGATTATAAATTTGCTCCTGGTAGGCTTATGTTCAATGCAATATCTATCTCTAGCAAACAGGAGGAGGTTCATTTTTAAGCAATTATTATGCTGATATACTAAGTACAGCATTTTGCACATTGCAACCTGCTGTTTCAAAAATTATAAAGCACATACAAAGAGACATTCAAATATGCACATTTACTGAGACAGAATATATAGGCGCACCTTCACCGCATAGTTGCTCAAACCGAGCAACTATGTGCTTCCCATAAGTGTATTTCTTCAAAGCATGAAGATGAACTCTTATATGATCAAGTAATGTTCCCCGCTGTCTATCATTGCTTGTTTCAAGGATCTTTTGGACCACATAATTTGCAAATTGATCCTTCATCATTGTCTAGAACAGCAAAAAAAGGTCCTAATTCTGTAAGCAATAGCTGATAATTCGCAAAAATTCAGACACAGAATTGAACAAATCAGATTGGCCATATCTGTAATGCCTAGGGCTAAGTGTAGTTCATTTTGAGTTTCGCTTATATGGTATGAAGTGTCATACCTTGATTTCCACTTATCATGTAATTATTAAGAAACATCACTTTCACTTACCAACAAGTGATCATTTTCCTCAGATTGCCCAATAATCTCCTCAATCAAGAGCTCCTGCTCAGAAGGATTACCATGCTCTAAACACTTTTCAATGACATTTGATGCATACTTATGCTGACTCATTTGTACAAATTTCCCAGACATCTTGCTGATAATCTGACTCCTTTCATGAGCCTTTCCCTTCTCCAAAACATGCTGCAAACAGTGAATAAGTTATGCGATTAAGACAAACCAGAAAATAGGCTAACATGAAAAGTATATGAAAAAATAGATCATCTAGGCTCACAAGAGCCATTAAATGAAAAGCCAAGCTTCAGGTCACAGGTCAAGCCCATACGTAAAAGATCATTGCTGCTGCAACACAGAAGCAATATACACCAGGTTCCATATATGCAAATCCTGGAGAAAACTTGCAACAAAATCAAACACAAGTATTACGGGTCAAGAAAAAGAGATGATAACTTTTGGTTTAGAAAAGGTCTTCATAAAGATATCCACACTTGGGCAGGTTGAGGTTGAGGTCATATAATAGATCCGTCTCTCTCGCCCTCAAATTTGTGAAGGATGGGAACCACAAAACTCCTGGAAAACCCATGGATAAGCTTTTAAAGTATCTGTGTGCAAGGCACATAATTCCCAAACTTGTATTCCTCTGATCTGGTCATTCTTATATATTATACCAGATCTCTTCCCTCAAGGGGACACCTCAATAGCAGAGCTTAGAACTTGAATCTCAAATATCCTACAGAAATTAGGGTTTATTGCAACTTCAATCCACCAATGCCATGCTGAAACCATCAAAATAAAATTTCTGATATCATGACTTGAGGCTGCAATTTTTATTGTAGGCTTGTAGCATCAAGACATCTTACTCTAGTTTATATTCTTCACTGTAACGAAAATTTCACGCTTCTCCACAAGCTCAGAAAATTACTTCAGGATGCTAGAGCATTCCTTTGAAAGAGAGAGGTTTTGTCTATCTATTAAAAACTTACCGTGTCAGGATTCTCTATCTAATTCAAGGTTTCAATTAGCATGTAATGGTTTTATTGTGTCAGTTATTCAACTATTATGACATTTTAGATCCTTTTAATGCAATCTCCATCATGAACTCATTTGTAAAATAAGACGATGCAGTAAAGATAAGTTAATAATGACATTTCAATTCACCTAAAAAGAACATGGACAATTGCTCGCATGGTTCCATACAATAAAAGCTCACTTTTGGCAAAAAAGTAGTTGAAGTGACGAACAAAAATGAATTATCAAAGTATAATATCATGAAAAAAGCACATTATTTTGAAAAATGAATACAAGCAAAAGTTGACACATCAAGGAAACTAAACAGCAAGCAGCAGAAAGAAAAGAAAACCAACCTGAGTGACATAGTTTCCATACTGGTCTTGAGCAAGAAGGTAAGCAGATTCTAAGATTTCATCTATTATACATTGACTCTGCAGATCATCTGAGCAATGCTCCAAAACACGCTATAATAAACCAAAAACAGAACAGTTTAAACATTTAAAGTGCCTTAACAAAGATTATAAAGGGACTTGTGTACCATCAAATATGGATGAGTACCTGAATGACACGACAACCATAAGGGTGAGTGGCAAGTTGAGCAACCTGGCCTTGGAAAGCAGAAATAATAAATTCAATGTTCTTTGTAGGCACACATTCTATGCACTTCTGTATTACATGATTGCCATTTTGATCATGTACACATCTCATAACATTCCCATCAAGCTCTTGAACAAGCCGAGTTTTCTGATCAAGCTCAATCACTTCAAGGGCCTGGATCAAGCAATTATGTCATTATATCAATAGCATCTGAACCGCATATGAAGCCATTCAAACAAATATAGAGAGTTTCCCAGGACACAACTTTGGCATCCAAGAAAAGGCATTTGTCAGCTAAAAAATGGTAATTCACCCAAAAATACAATAAGCATGATTAATATCAGGACACAGAAAAAAAGGAAAGATATTTTAGATGTCGAGAGAAATCTTATTTATATAAGCTATAAATCAAAGGAAAATAAATCTAAGTAATCTTGTTTACTTATGCTTCAAAAACCAATAAATCAAAGGAAAATAACCTAGCCAACAGCCTCATAATTACCCAAGAACCTGGAACATCAATAAACACTATTAATCTTCAGGGTTACTTCATATGCCATGAGGATCCTATCCAACATGGCTGAGTGGCTAACCGAAGAGACAGAAACCCAAAATGGATGGGCGTCTAACAACTCCCTTTTAGAGAGAAGACCATCAACCCAGTGTACACTTGTTGTAGTGAACAAAAAAAAAAAGATAATGATTCCAACCCAATAAGCACTGCCACCTACCCTTTCTCCAAGCACACCATACCATGAACAAATTCCAAGAGCTTATCAAACAAAAAAGGAACATGCCACAAGAAAACAGTTATCCTTTTGCTCAAGAAAGAAAGGTCACCAGACACCCACAAGGGACACACCAATGATTTTAGTATTGAAATACTACTCAAATCCGCAACCTGATTATATTTATGTGCTTCTCAAGTCAAAATCACTAAAAATGATAAGTAGCATAGGATGTTGGCATGCTATTACCTAATGGAATTGTAAGACTGAAAAAAATGGTGTATTTAACTTACCTTCTGTATCACACGACAACCATACATCTGCAAACTTAACTGCAACATCTGTCCAGAAAGTTTATCTGCAAGCTCCTTTCGCTGTTCAGGATTTCCATGCTCAAAAAACTGAAATGCAAGCAACCAGTTTCAACAGTAAGAAACATGTCATTTACAAAGTTCTAGAATCCAAATCTATTCAGATAATTTTCACCCATCATATTCCTGTCTTAGCTTTTATTATTTTATTTTATTTATTTGAACAGGCAAATCATAAAAGCATACCTTTTGAATAATGTAATTCCCAAATACATCTGTCATTAATTTGGAAGCATGAGGAAGTACATCTCTAAATACAGACACCTTTTCCTCAATGCTGCAATGTTCTAGCTTCTGCTGAATAAAACGGCTCCCATGTTGATCAACACTGAAGTTAAACATGAAATAAAATTGTGTCTTTATGTTGGAGATTGAAAGCAATCATATTAGATATGCACGCGAAAAAAAAATTCAACAACACAAAAACTTGCCTGAATTCAACTATATGCCCTTGTATGTCTGAAAGTTCAAATTTTCGACCACTGCTTGATTTTAATTCTTCAAGAAAATAATGCCTTTTGGGCTCATCGAAGCTGCTGCCTCTTTGTATTGGACCTTCAGCATACAGTCCTATATTTCTGCTTGAACCTTGGGGAAACCTCATGTCATTTCGCTGACTGATATGATTGATTCCACCAATAGGAGATGTCGGCAGTAGTGGACTGGGAAGTGATGCAGCTGGGAATTGGGTCATGACTCCCATGCTTGGGGGTCCACTGTAATAACTACTTCCAGTAATTCCCACTTTTCCTGGATTTTCTATGCTTAGACTTCCATTAGTTGGAGGCTGAAGTTTATGATCACTCCCATAAGCAGTAAAGGAAGACTCCTTGTGCGGAATAAATGAATCCATCTGGCCCCCTATGGCACCACTTGATGCGAAACTATTCTGTGGAAATGTAGCATTATATGCATCTCCAAAAGGATGTTGAATGTATTGCATAAAAAGTGGATCCGCATATGAAGGTTGAAGCATTAATTCGTGCTGTCCATAAAATTTGCCTAGACGTTGCAGACCAACATGTGGAATGTTTTCCCCAGCAGAAACACCTGTACCTCGACCATCAAAGCTTGAACCAGAAGCACCAAATGGTGCAGGAACGGCACCATGAGAAGGATAGCCAGTCATATAAGGGGGAACAAATGCAGAACCTAAAGCATATCCACCCATTCCATACTGTGGAGAATATAAAGCAGATGGCTGAAAGTTAGGGTAAAACGAAGATCCTCCAGTCATATAGGCTGCTGCTGATGCAAAAGGAGGGTTGAGTACAGGAGAATGCAATGATGACTGCGTCTCAATAGAGGAGAACCTAGGATGGTGATGGGACTTTTTCTCCATGCTATTCTGTCGATTCATTCCTTTAGAAATCATTTGAGCTTGAACTCCTTGAGCCTGATGTGGAATGGTTTGTTGCATAGGTGGATAATTTAGCTGCATATTCCTTCCATAAGATTGTTGGTCTTCTTTGTTGTTTCTCGTTCTAGGCTCTTTAGCAACATCTAACCGAAGGGATCTACCAGAGTTATGACCCTCCAAATTAGTATCTTTAGTGCTTGATTCATCTTTTTTAAGTGTTGGTTTCTCATCCAAACATGGTGAGCTAGGAAAGGAGGTAACTGTAGGATCATTATCTGATAATAACCTGATAGCATCTACTGCCAGGGCATATGTATCAACACCAACATCATCAGAACCTGAATTTGATTCTGACGCTTTTGAAATGTTAACAGAGGAAACATTTGAAGAAGTTACATGGACATCAAGATCAACAGCCTCCTCTGCTGCATGGCTTGGGGAACGCGACTGACTATAAACAGGAGATGGTGTGCGAGGGAAGTCTTCCTACAAATCCAACAAAAGGTCAAGGAGGGAAGGACATGGATGATAATTGAAGTGAAGTAAAATTTTAAACTAACGAAACCAATGATTACTCGAAAGCTCAAAATGTTATGGACAACTTAGTCAAAACCAAAGCTATACTAGAATTTTAATATATATATATGTATATGTATATATATAATGTATATATATAATGTATGTATATTCTTATTTTATCAGTTTTAATAGTGTAGTTATGCGCAGGATGTTCTTTTAATTATTTCTTTATGCCATGCTGTACTATCAACATATATGGCATGCAAACGTGAGGATGTCCCCCTAGGTAGATTGACAGAATTCTGGTTTAATAGAATTTTCAAAAAAATAAGCAAAAGCATCATTTTTTCGTTATACAAAGCCTAGACTCATAAACTATTTTCAAGCTAACGTAAAAAAAATCCTATTACCCCTATGTTAAAAATAGAAAGCTGTATACCTGTATCAGGTCAACCAAACTTTTATGCCGACCTGTCAGAGAAGTTGCATTCTGTCCAGAGACAGCTGCACTAATATTTTCTGACACTTCTATGGGTGACTTATCATCCTCCGACTCTTCCTTATGAGTTGAAAGCATAGACAATTGCAATGATTTATTGCCACTGTCATCTATGGAAGAAGATCTCAGATTATTACCAAAGCCTCCAATATGACGAACAAGCCTGCGATTCTCTCGTGACATTAGCGGTGGAGGGAGCCTTGGATTCAAGTTTATGTTAGAACAGTAATATGCAAAATAGGCTGGATCAGAGCGCTGTTGTTCCTCAGACTCACAATTCTCAATAACACTGCTTAAACTTTCCAAGCTAGAGTTCATGCTAAAGTTGCGTTGAGCTAAAAGACTCCCAATAGCAGCAAATGACCCCTCCATACTTGGTGGTGCACTGCCACTTCGACTAGGAACCTTATCTGTTTGATCTCCATAGGACCCGTGCCTCTTCACAAGCAACCCCGAGTTTTCTGCAGCCATATTATTTAAGGACGTACCAAATATAGCGGCAGCATTCGTAGAAGAAGGCCACTTGCTAACTCCACCACTCTCCACCATTCTCATAGGGCTCTCAGTTGCCATTCTGCTTAGGACTATGCAAATTTTTTTTTTGCCTTTTTAGGAAAAAAAAGAAAGCGGCTTTAGTTGATCAATTGGAGTTGAGCCAAGTTGATCCAATGCTGCATTCAGTAATTTAAAGGTCTGATGAGAAAAGGAAGAAAATTAAAGTGATAAAAATAAGGAAACTTATCAAACGGTAGATAATTTCTCAAGTATATAAATTATAAGATTAAATGAGGAAAGACAACCAGCTCAAGTATGAATCCCAATAAAGAAGCATCAAACCTATTTAGAACAGTTCAGAATTTGAAGTTAATATTTCCTCTTTCCATGAACTAGACATCTATTTTTACGGACTATCACTACATACTACTCCACCCCAATCTTCCTTTCTGAGCAGCAAACATCTGGTCAACCATCTTGCATGACCCAACGACCCCAAATCGATGAAGAATACACACCACACAGATCTCTACAACAGAACAAATGAAATGAAAACCATCCAGTTACAACAAGCCCACTTCCTATAACTAGGTAATTTTTATTCCTTCATCGTTCATAATGAATGACCACTCAAAAAGTTATAATTTTTTGAAAAAATTTCTAGTATCTCATATGCTCTCTACCGCAAAGTTCAAATATTGAGCTTTAACTACCCACTTTCAAACGATATCCTGATACTACAATCCGTGCAATCTTTATGCGCTTTGGTTTTTCAAATGACCATGTTCAAATTCTCCTCTCTGAACAAAACTCCAAAGGCAGCGGCTGACTAATGGAAAAGACTAAACCCCATAAAGAATTGAAGATTCATAAACGAAAAAAAAAAACATACAATCGAACAATAGTCATCAGGGAACACAGACAAAAAGAAAACTACAAATTTTCCAGCCATACACTTACAAGAAAAAGAGATGAAACCTGCCAAAAGAAGCTAAATTCAGGACAATCAAAGAAGCCCATTAATCCTAAACCACTAAAGTCCGTCTGCAAACAAGTAGTCAACAATCAAATTGAATGATAAGAGTAATATACATAGTAAAGACAGAGACTTTTTCAGTTAGGTATGTATCTTTTTATATATCGATGAAAGAACAGAATGAGAGTCTCACCACCAAACCCAATTATGATGGAGAGTTTCGTAAGAAAGACGAAAGTTTAGAATTTGTTATAGTACCTTGTATTGTGCATAATACGAATGTCGATTGCAAAAATCCCTCAGTTAGCTAGCCCAGGGTTCAAGTCTTTTCGTTAATTTCAATTCAATTCAATTTTTAATTAAAAGTTAATTTATATAATAATGTGTAGTAGTTAGTATTTAATTAATTTAATTGATTAGCCAAATTTCATTTTTGGTTATGCTGTTCTATCAATTGATGATAATACTACTTAGAGCGGCTCAGCTGAGTTAGGGCATTTTAGTCCTTACAATAATAAAGAGTGCATAAACGGGCAAGCGAGGACACGTGCTTCTTATAAATCTTGTAAGAAACAGTAATTGACACGTGGCAACACTGCCAGTCGCTGAATCAGACAGGACAGACTATGTCCTTTTCTGGTTATGGTGTGTTTGGATTTGTTACCATCTGGTTTTCCATTTTTGGTTCGATTATTGTTATGGCAATCTCCTCCACGAAAACGACCAACCTAAAGCGTCAAAACACCTTTTTTTTTTTTTTTTAAGATTTGGAAAATATAATATTGGCCAACTTTTGTTACCTTTTTAGACAAATTTTCGTTTAAAAACAATCATAAATTATGAATCATCATTTCAATTAGCAAAACAAAGGTACAAATTTGCCGTTAAAATAATCAGAATTTTTTATAGAATTATCGTAAAAAATATTATAAAATTTATTAGTTTTTTTAAAATTATCAAAAAAAATTTAATAATTTCTAAATTTACTTGAGTTTAAGGATTTATTATATTTTTATAAAATAATTAAAAAATCTCTAATAAAATATATAAAAGTTTTAAGAAATGAATTTATAAAATATAATTTTAAGAGTTTTAATTAAGGTAATATTTTTTTTACTATAAAAGTTAATTTTGGACACCTATATTTTTTAAAATTTCTATTTTTTTTAATAATTAAAATTTTATTAAGTATAATATAATTTTAAAAAATATAAAATAAATTTTAAAAAATTTAAAACAAAAAAGTAAAAATAGTTTTTAATTTTAAAAATTGAAAATTAAAAATCTACAACATAAATAAATAAATGCCTAATTTTTTCAAATACTTATATAATATACAAATAATTAAGAATTTGTTTATCCAAAGTAATAAATACTTAAAAAATATTTAATATTTAATACTACTTCTACTAGAAAGAAAGACAATGGGAAAGGAAAAGCCTTATAATTTGTTCCTTCAATGCATTCATTTTCCTCCCAAACAAGTTAATATAAATGGAATATTGTGAATAATAAAAATAGAATGACTGAAGTGCCCTTAAAACGTAGAATGCGGCAGAGAATCAAGGATGCGCCTGAGACAGGGGTAGATTAGTAAATGTAAAATAAGAATAGGTATAATTTGATATTAGAATATAATAATGAGTTGGGATATTCTAGTAAGTATTGTAAGAAAAGGTAACAGAAGCGTGAAAATAAAGCAAAAGAAACCGCTGACGTGGCCATAATAGAGGCCATCGGATGATGATCATCAGCTCACTATTATATAATACAATCATTATTTCAATTAAACACATCCTCATTTCTTTTTAGTTGGAATATAGAAGAGTTTTAATATGAAAGATGAGAATATCAAAGAGCATCCAAAGCAATTGGATCATTAGTTAGCCAATCCGGATTAAGACTATGGTGAACAATAGATTTAACAAGCCAATCTGCTAATTTGTTATATTTTCTACCAGCATAAAAAAAAATATAAAAAAAAATAGAACCCAATAATGGGACAAACTTAATAGTCTTTAGGATAAAATTTCAATATTCGGTGAGCAGTTAGAAGGATTTTGTAGAGCTTTAACCAAAATAAGATTGTCACTTTAAAAAATACACATGTAAAAAAATATAGGCTAATAATAGGTCTTTAAACATCTAAATTCGTCGCTTGAGTTTTGTAATACAAATAAAAAACTGAATGCATCGAACATGCCATGCCATCAATTAGAGTCCCAAAAGAATTTCTAATTACCACGACCATACTAGCCAATGAATATTCCGTCTTGAAAGTGGCATCAGTGTTAAGTTTAGTCCATCCATTCATGCAAGGGCACCAAAAATAATTTCTATTAGAGGAGGTTCTATATGTGGTATAGTTGTATGTCTTACTTTATGCTTGAAATCTTCAGAAAATAAATTATAAGATAAGAGAACATGTTATGTAGTTTTAATAGGAGTAGGCTCTAGCATATACAAGTAATCAGGGAAATAAAGAATCTATCACCCTTTTTTTACAGGCAATAACCACTAAATCCTACTACTAATATCTAAAATAGGGATAGACATCAATCGGGTTGAGAATATATTTCAATAGACTAAATTCTTTTATATATTAAAAAATTAAATTAAATTTGATCAAAATTATATATATTTTTTATCGATTTGCATGTGTTCAGTTTTAGTAGGATTCATTTGGTTAAATTGAATTGTAATATATATAACATATGTTATAAATATATATAATATTATATATTATATATATATAATTTATATGTCAGATTGACTCGGGTTATGTAATATATATTATAATTTATAAATATATATGTATAATATATATATATATATATGTATCGGTTGGGTTCATATTCAATCGAAAAAAATAAATTTCAATTCGATCACTCGACTGAGCCTTTAATTTTTTAAAAATATAAATTTAATTTTATCTGTATATACAATATAAATCTATTAAATTCAATAAAAATGTATTTAGTTCGGTCAGATTCAAAAATTTGCCTACTCCTAACCTAAAAGATATGAGATTAAGTGTTTTAGAAAGAAAACCGATATTTGAGCTAAACCATGTCGTTTTGGCATATTTACAAGATATTAACAAATATATGATAAATTCTATAGAATTATGACAAAATGAGCATATTTTCTGTGTTGCTCAGTGTTCATTTGAACAATTTTCCATGGACAGCTATAGAGTTCGTAGTCGCTCCAAACATCTTATTTAAAATGATAATTCCATTAGATAATATCACATATTTTTTGTATTTTAAAATTAAAAAATCTTAAAATTTATATGAAGTAATTATAGAATGTATTGTAAAAAAATATCACAACATTAATTATTCAAATAATTTATCATCTCAATCAGAATATTTAATTAAAATCACAATTATGTTATATAATTTCTTTTCTTAAAATCAACAATACCTTACACAACTTTGTGGAATAAATTATATGATACACAACTTTGTGAAATAAATTATATGATATAACCATTATTTTAACTAACAATTCAATTAAATAATAATATATATCTTATATTTATAATTAAAAAAAATTATGAGAATCACTCAAGAATAATTAAAAATTAGATATATTTATAATTATTATTACATATCATTAGTTTACCATTATAATGCTTAATACAGTTATATCATTAAATTTCCCACTGTATACGTTTTTTTTTAACTAAACAACTTAAACTAACAATAGAGATTTCAATTGCTTTTATTAATCTTCTTCTTCTTGGTGAGGTCAGAGAGATGGGCGGGTCCCATACCAACACAAATGGCTGACAGAAATGAGAAGCTCATTCATGCTTATGGTTAAAGGAGAGGATAATCATAATCACATGAATGAATCACATCAGGACGTGTTGTCCTGTTCCAACAAAAGTGTCCGCTAATAACCATGGCAATCACAAGACAAGCTGCCAAACAAAAGCTCAACAAGGCCCCAAATGTGGCTTTACGGCAAGCCATACAGGCCACTGGCGGCTCTCTCTATTTAAAAGCTTGTCTCTTTCCTGCTCCTTTGCCTTCTTCACAGAAGAACCTTACATAAATTAGCTCATCATTTTCTCCTTTTATCTAAAAGAAAGAAAAAAACGCTAACATTTGCATATCTGCAACAAAACACCACCATTGTAGTTGAAGAGATGGAGGTTCTCATACTCCACACTAACAGTTTTAAGAAACAATCTCATTCTTGACATACTAACAGTTTTAAGAAACAATGGTTTTAAGCACACACATGCACAGGCTGCAGAAATCCCCTTCTCCCCTTCATGCAATAGTGGTATTTTCTTCTTTTTTTTTTATTAACTACATGCCGGAAAAAGAAAAACCGTGACTCGAACTCGTGACATGAACAAAACTGGCTTTAGTCCCCAATAAAAGGAATATCTATACCTTCTCTGCAGATTAATTACATCTGCCATAGGTCTTGACTGCAGCTAACCTTCTGATAAACCAGCTTCACCCATCCAACCTCAAACCTACAAATTAACAAGAGAACATAATGGGAGAGGGGTCTCTTTGAAATCTCCCCTCTGATAAATCTAGCTTTTTCATCTTTTCTTCACACCAAATTAACTGCTCTTTACTAATCTTCACCATCCTAATAACTCTGGATATGATCTTCACATCCACCAGACCAAATAATACCTCAACATCATCGTAAATTTGAGGCCATGATTTCTTCTTCCATCCTTTACTCTTTTTGCATAGCTCCTTCAGCTTCATCCTTTTCTGTAAATAAATAGAGACTAACGTTAAAAGGACATCTAACAGTAGACAATGGTTGAAAACTTATCGAAAATCAAAAGGAACAAAAACAGAATAGTAGTTCTGATGACTCAAGTTGTTAAGCCTGCATCTCGTGGCCCCACAAATATATCATTCTCTGTCTACATGCTCAGTCAATGAGCAGTAACCATTTACCAAAAGATTTTCCCGCAAGTTTTTACGACCAAAAGTTATAAGCATAAGCCAAATCATGCGATACTGACGTACTCCACCTCTTGTTTCCACAAGTAATGATAAAAATCTTGCACATTAGTTCTTTGGTAGTCCAACTCAAGCGTCAGGTCCTTGCTACTTTGCTGAATACAAGCATAGTTGTCTAGGAGAACAAATGGCACTCATAGGAGTCCACTATCTAATGTATTCTACCACCAATCAGAAGTAACCTCCATGAATGCCCAATATCTACATGAAAGCAGAACTTCTGAACTTCTAAAGCTCTCTAGCAAATTTGATTTATCCCACAACCATAATTTAATAACAAACAAATTTTCAGCCACCAAAAAAGGACATCCCTTGCCTTGCATCTTCCCTTTCCTGTTCTCGTTCATAATAAATATACATGCCCGAAATTGAATGGTGGAAAAAATATATTTATATACAACATAATATAAAAAAATTATAAATACCTTCTCAAGTGAAGATTGAATCAGTTGAAGAGGGGTTGCAATATAGTTCTGATTTCCAAACAAGTGCAAAACACTGCCTGATTTTTTCTTATCCATCTTCAGGAAAAGATGGAAAGTAAGGATTGAGCTCTCCATTATTCTGATAAGATCAGGTGCGAGGACCAGTACATCAGACTCCATTTCCCCAGTCTCTTTTTTATCTGAACCTGAAGTGATTCAGGAATTAAATTAAGAAAGAATTTGAAAACACTAGGATTCATTTAAACAGAGAAATGCCTGACTTGATACTTGGAGAGCATGTAAAACTGAGTAGTATTATTACCACATTAAAAGAAAAACAGTCACCATAAAGCAGTCAAAAATTTAATAAAATCCATTTCTTTCTCTCTCTCTCCGTGAATTCACCATAGTGGATGTACCTTTACCATTTGGAACCTGGAGTAGTTTGGGTAGAAGATTCCTTGCACGAGCATAAATTTCTGCTCTAAGACCTTTCTCAAAGGGCTCATTCTCAATAAATCTTTGTAATAAAACTTGGAATTGCTGAAAATGCTGAGCGCTCTGGTTGTAACATGTTGGGCATTCAGGCTGGCACAAGATTTTCTGACTCAGTTGACTGTATTGACAGTGAAGTGCCTCCCAAGTTAAGCAAATTTGAGCAACATATGCAGTTTCAAGATCTTGATATGGATCATGCTGTGGCTGCTGAAGGTGCTCAGTTTCATCTTCAGGTTCTTCAATCTTTTTTAATGAAAGACAGCGGAAGGGGGATGATAGCTTCTTTGATGAAGACTTTGGCGATGGAGTTAAAGGAGCATGGCAACCTGTCCACAGTAGATCAGGTTATTGCATATTGCACAGCATCCAGACAACACAGTGGAAACAAACTTGTAACAATTTGGAAGATTAGTCCCAGAGACAGAGGCTAGATGCCTTTCAGATCCTACATATAAAGTTATCTGCCAAATGAACAATTCAAAAGACACATCAAAGTCTTAAGTAGTAATGATGGATCATATGTTTACTGTGTATATTCTTAACTAGAGCAAAGGAATAAGAATCCCCTGGTACAATAACTCGAGCCAATCCAACCCATAAAAGCTAGGACATGCATTTCATTAATCTATAAATAAAATTTTTTTTATTGTTCTTTGATAAGGTAACTGAGCCGATGAAACCACAAAAAATCCATACAAACGTAACAAAATGTGAACCCTCTCGAAGTGATGAATTGTGTGAAGATATGAAAGTATATCATCAACTGGAAGTCACATGACAAAATGGAACCTCTGCATACTCTGTTGTTCACAAAACTTGCAAAAAGAAAAGTCAACATTTCTGGCATGTTTCTCTGTTGTTCAGAAAACTTACAAAAAGAAAAGTCAACATTTAGTACAGCAGCAATGATGGAATATCTTTCCAGATGAGCCAGAAAAATTTCGTCAAATCCAAATTAAATTAACACTGGGGAACTACAACCAAGAAGAAAGATTGTAACATTTCAGCAAAGTTACATTAATTCCAGAGGGAAGGAAGGCATATTCATACATGTAAAAAAAAATTTGCAAGAAAAGATAATGAAGTTTTCAATCCACATACATTTTCCAAAATCACGAGCATAATTTCAAACAACCTCAACAAAACAACCTCATTTAGGCAACCATTTCTTTTGCGTCAGTTGTTGGAACATTGAAAAAATCCCCCAACATAATGTCAGTTGAGATGGATGATGAACACCCGCGAAGAAATGGGCAAACCAGCTTTTTCCATGAAGTCGTTTCTCCACTGTTCCAAAATGTGTTTCCGGTTGACATTTAGCACAAATCCAATGACTCTAGATGCCCCGCAAAAAGCTAAGGGATCTCTTCTGGGATAGACCTACATTTGTAGGTACTGTAAAAGTTCTATTCCACTCAGAAAAAAAGAAAAAAAAATGCAATATTAAAATGAATATAGTCGATTATGAACAACGCAATTTTATGAAAAGGATGGCTAGATTCGCTAGAAGTCTCATAAAATCCACCCGGCCTTTTGTATAGGAGATAACCTCGACTGCAAAATGATGTAAGACATAAGTAAAAGAAAGATCTTACCATATAAAAGAAACACAAAGAAACAAAGAATTAGACTAAGGAAACAGAGAAACAGAGAACTCCAATTATGACAAAACTTGCGGGAAAAACAAGATCATCGCAAGAAAGCAACAGCAGCAAAACAAAACAAAATTACCATTTTCTTTGAGTTGCTGCACAATCATCCGATCAAAGAGCAACATACGCTCGCAATACATGTCATACACAGCATCAAACCCACTCCACCATTTCCTTCCTTCTGCTTCAACATCCCTCCATTCACAAGCACTAGCCACTCCTTCACTCTCCTCCTCGTCTTCCTCCTCCTCTTCAGGGCAAGACTCTTCTTCAGGAATTAATACCATAAAACTGTTTCTTCTCAGTTCTTTCAACCTTCTCTTCACTTCATTTGTTATAAAATCATCGTCATCATCCTCAGCTTCAGCTACAGGATCAGCATTAGCAGGCTTGTTACACACATTATCACCAACAGTGGTATTCTCACTCTTAGGTTCCTCTAAGGTCTTATCATCCTCTAAATCCTTATCAGGGTCTGATTTGTGGGCTTTTCTGAACTTCTTCACTCTGAAGAAATCCATCTTAAAATTAGATTCTTTCTTTGAAAGCACACTTCAGGATCCAAAACCCAGAACCACCCACACACACAAAAAAAAAAGAACTTGATACCTATAGAAGAATAATCTGGATCCAGAGACACTTGCCTTTTTATTTCCTCCTTCTGTTTCCCCTTTTCACCAAATCTTAAAGGGACTTGTCTTAGACCCTCTTAAGTCAAAACAGTCAAAGCAGAATCAGATATGAAAGAATCTAAGATCTCAACAAAATGTACATCCACCGACACTATAAAATTAATTATCAGCTCCAAATCAACGAATAAGCTGCTTTCAGAAAATGATTAGCGTCCCTATGACCCTTACTTCAAAGAAGAGCTCAAATCACTATCAACATCTAAAATCTGAACAAAAACATCATATTTACAACATATATATACATTAACCACTTTCATATCTAAAAATGGCATCTTTAAGCATTACATAAATAACAGAAAAAAGGCCCATAATCTCTCTCTTAAAATGCTTCTCCAGATTGCAGAGCTACAACAGTACCATAATTGCAATCAAGCCATCAGTGACCAATGCGAAACGAAACCCTCTAAAACAGAAAGCTTTAAGAATCGGAAAGAGAAACACAGCTTGTTAGGGTTTACTTAACCAGGAGGACCCTATTAAGAGACGACAATAAAATATAAGAAAGAAGAAAAAGCTATAACTGTGAGCAATAAATTACACCATTTCCACTTCCATAAAAAAAATATATATATATATATATATATTTCAGCTTTCAAAGGAAAGGTGCAATTATGAATAGATTGGTTTTTAGAAAAGCCTCTCTCTCTCTCTCTCTCTCTCTCTCTCTCAAAAATAAGAAAAAAAAAAGCAAAAAAGGGTTGAACTTCGAAGAGCTCAAGACCAAAAATGGCGAAAAAATTATAATTTGATAACTGAAAATTAAAAAAAAAAGATTTAAGCATAGATTTGCAGAGAGCACAGGAACCGATGGGAACAGTGAAGAAAACACAGTAGAGAGAATATTGTCAGGAGGAAAGCACTCACTCAACTCCCCATTGCACATCACAGAAAAGCCGCGCAAGTCACAGTTTTTTTATTTTTGTGTGTGTCTCTCTCTCTCTCTCGCCTAATACATTATTGTCCTTCTCTAATTTTCAATTCACTGTCATATCCCTTTTGTCGTTTTGCCTTTTCCGGAAACATCATTTATATTTTGACCCTTTGAATTTTATTTTTTCAGTTTTGTTATTCGTTCGTTATTATTTTGTTTGGCCGGATTTTACGATATGTAAAACTGATCATCATTTATTGAATTAAAGAATTTAGTTTCTAAAATTAATCATTTAAAAAAAATTTATAAAATTAATCATTATTTATGAAATTCAATTAATTTTAATTAATTTTATTAATTTCAATTTGTTTAAATTTATAAAATATAAGTCAAAACCAAATCAAAAATATTAATTATCAAAATTTTAAATTAAAATCAATCAATTTAATTAATTTAAATAAAAATAATCAAATTGATGAAAAGAGTGATCAATCAAATTAATTATTTTCATTTGCTCATCCTACTATTATTTTTTGTGGTTATAACTTTTAACTTTCAATATAAAATCAATTATAAAAAAAAGTATTACTACAATATTTACCATAATATAAATTTTATTCTGTTGTTTTAAAATTAATAATTTTATGACATGAGATTCATAATTTTATAATGAATCAAAGTATAGAATCAGTAATAAATATTACTAATTTACAATAATAAAGACCAAATATATATATATATATATTTAAATAAATTTCGAGACTATTTTATAATTAATCCAACATATTATATTATACGACTTATTTTTACTAAATAATAATACCTTAAAATTAATTAAAGGCATATGTATAAATATTTTACATATTTCCACTTATAAAAAGATATTTTTCTACAAATTGAAATATATATATATATTAATTTGAATTATTGAACACAAAACATGCCTATTAAT
The DNA here is from genome assembly GCA_947685225.1 of Garcia nutans. Taxonomy (NCBI): domain Eukaryota; kingdom Viridiplantae; phylum Streptophyta; class Magnoliopsida; order Malpighiales; family Euphorbiaceae; genus Garcia; species Garcia nutans. The sequence continues at coordinate 12,776,590 of CANTUV010000029.1, read as the reverse complement.
TAAACTGAAAATCGAGTCAAAACATATTAAATTCAACAGAAAATTAGATTAACCAAACTGGTTATTGGACTGATGAAATTATTGCTAAGAACTTTTTCCACAAGCTCCGCCCTGCAGCAGATTCACAGGTGAAATATGCCAATGCCATAAAAGTTAATAAACTTAGTTCATCACATTAAATGATGGGATTAGCAGATAAAAAGAAACATTAACATACCAAGTAAAGATTCAGTGTGCAAGTCCACATTATGTTCTTATTTCATTTAGAAAAGAGAAAGGGTGAAGAAAGCAGAAATATACAGTTCCTTCTTTGCTATAAAACAACAACATAGGACTTGGTGGTGTAACGGTTGCATTAATGCTTACATAAACAGTGTGGTCCTAAGATTGAATTTGAGATTTCACTCTGCTAGTAACTCAACCAAGCTGAGGGAATTGGCTGGAACTTGTTCTTTGCACAAGCCAGTGTATCATAATAATCTACATGACTGAAACAGTCGCGAATCTGTGAACAGCTTTTCAAAAACTCTCCATCGTACTTTAATAGATTGTGTATGGATATGGAAGAAAAACCTGCAGAAAATAATCAACATTTTCTAATTATACCGACTAAGAAAACAAACCCATAACAAAAAACATATTAGCGAGTGCTATCATAATGCATCGACTGTTTGCAATTCATTTTTGCACAATTAGTCCTTGAAAGGCCTTTCCATTGGCACTGGGTCTCGTTATGCAGCAATATAATGGCAAGAAAATTCTGAAAATTGCACTTGCATCTCCCTCTTGTGCAAGGCGTTTAAGTAGGAGAAATGTGTGCTCATTTTCTTCCAAATTATCAAGAACAGCAAGCCAAATCTGAGAAGCAAGCTCATGGGCAGTATCTCTTGATTTCCCACAAGCAATAAACTGATCTGTTATATAACAAAAGGTCATCCAGAATCAGAGATGCACTCATAATACTTGGCTTCTGGTCGATACACAAACTAATTATAAAATGACATAGATTTAAATAATTTCATACAGCCCAGCTAATCCAACAGCATCAAGTTCAGTTTCTTAAGTGAATATATGAGTATTACAAGCACAAATAAAACAAAAGTGAAAGCAGAAGGCAAACCTATTATGGTTCCATGAAGAATGCCAGAAGGAGGTGGCATTGTTGAAAGTTCAAGTTGCTCTTTGAGAAACAAATAAGTATGGCCCACAATCTCATTAATCTCACCATCCAGAGAAAAGATGTGTTTGCTAACATATAAAGCTGCATATCCCCTGAGAAGCTTATGTCAGAGTCAAAAATCAGAATGAGCATAAACGTAATCAGTTACTCCCTAGATTTGGCCCTACCAAACAGGCTCCTGGGATGAGGAATTTAGAACCAATCCCATCCTAATCCATGTTTCTAAGAGGAAGTTGCTCTCACCGCTCAAGCTGAAGTTCTTTTAAATTAATGGACTGTATGTTTTGAATTTAACCAAACTAATATGGTTTAGTGAGTCAAGGAGAGACTAAGAAAAAATAAAAGGGCAGTCCGGTGCACGAATGCTCCCGCAATGAGCGGGGTCCGGGGAAGAGACTAAGCAACAATAATGTAAATAATTCAAGGGTAAAAATGAGTCCCACATTATAATTCTGCCAAAATAGAAGTTTTCGACAGAGATTCCAATAAATGATAGTTTCATATAACAGTGAGAAAAAAGATACAGATGCAGAAAACACTGGTGATGGAAAAAGAAGAAAAAAAATGGCAAGGAGGTCATTAATGAAAATAATGGTGAGAGCTGAGAGGGGAAAAGAAAAAAAACATGGCAAAGAGGTTACTAATCTCACCTTCTGCTCAACCCACGAGGTATTGGTCCAGGCCATCATTTAGCTTGGCTAGCAAAGGGATAGGTTCGATTAAGAGCAGCTTGCCACAAGCATTCTCCACGAAATAAATTAGCCCAGTGCTTTCTAACTCATGATATTTGGGCCCACTCTGAAATGGGAACCCTGATAAAAATTACTATCAGGAATTGATCAGGAAGTTTCCCAAATCCATTATCAACTGATACTAGAGTGTCATTTTTGGTATCATTTGTCATTAGAAATCTGCAGAGAATGAGACAGACATGTCGAGTTAAATAAGTAAACAAGGAAAAGAAAAGGCAATAAATACAAGAACGAAATGAAACAAGACCATGCAGTGGCAATTTCTTTATATGAATTGGAAGATGCATTTCCACAAGTTTGGGATAAGAAAAATACTACTGTACAACATTATGTCTGTTGAACGGCCAGGGTAGAGTTTTCACACAATAATAAATCACCAAATAACGGAATGGAAATAAAGCATGATTTAAATATGAAAGTTCACTATAATTGACATATTTCCATAGATAAGTTTTACAAGTTGCTCTTTTTATGATAACCAGATCAGCATCACTTCCAATTAGATTAATAGCCAGCCTACTTGTCGTGTGAAAAAAAAAAGTCATGAGAAACATGCATCCTACATTAAATGTATTCTCAGGAAAGAGGTAGGAAGATCATAATTGCAATGACAATGTTGCACTCGGTTACTCGTTGGAAGGCATATACTTTTCATGTACTTCACATGGCATTCTAAGGCATGCGAAAGAAAAAAAAATGTTACCAATATGAACAACTGGAGCCATTCTATAGAAGTTATAGCTCTGGTTTATATTTTGAGCCACACCTCCATTTCAACTTCTGTAGCTATTTTTGCTGGTAGTTGTATTTCCTGCACTTGCTGCAATGCAAATTTACAGATAAAATTGGACATAAGGTTCCACTGCACCTTTATTCCCATTACAAAGGCAATGCAAACAGAATGGTAAATGAAGCAAAATCTTCATTAAAACAAATATAAGGCAATCAAATATTGAAAATTAACTTTGAAAATCAGAAGCACAAAGCACTCTATCTGATTTAAGAGATAAGAAATAAAAAAATAATTTCATATAAAAAACCTATAAAAAGATGGGAAAGAAAGATCCAAGACGAAAAATTCAGAACAAAATCAATACTAATCATATTGAGATAACCAAAAATTTCAGAACTAAAATCAACGATAAAACTCAGATAATAATTTGATCAAATTTGATAAATTTTCCAGTTTACAGCATTCTTGCAATCAACAACAACAACAACTAAGCCTTAATCCCAAACAAGTTGGGGTCGGCTGTATGGATTCTCAACAAAATAAGCTCAAAAGACACCAAAAAAGATACTCCAGCCTTAGGCCCCTTCCAAGACACGGATTTTACGTCTCCATTCAAGTATGTCATTAATCAAATCCGCATCAAGATCTAAGGCACGTAAGTCTCTTGCTATCACCTCCTTCCACACAGTTCTAGGTCTGCCACAACCTCTAGCCCCCTCAATCAACAAATTCTCACACTTACGAACCGCAGCATTAGGAGGTCTTCTTAAAACATGCCCATACCATCTAAGTCTTCCTTCCCTCACCTTATCTCCGACGTCCGCTACTTGGACTTTTTGTCGAATATGAACATTCTTAATTTTGTTCAGTCTGGTATGTCCACACATCCATCTTAGCATCCTCATTTCTGCCACACTCATCTTATGCAAATGTTGTCCCGTTGGTGCCCAACACTCACTACCATAGAGCATCGCAGGTCTAACAACCGTCCTATAGAATTTACCTTTCACTTTCAGAGGTATTTTCTTATCACATAGAACCTCAGTCGCACCCTTCCACTTCAACCACCCTACCTGTATTCTGTGAGCCACATCTTCATCTATACGGCCATCATTCTGGAACACCGAACCCAAATATTTGAAGTGCTTGGTTTTAGAAACCAAAACTCCATCCAACTTAACCTCATGTTCCTGCTTCTTCCTTAGACTGAACTCACAGTGCATATATTCCGTTTTACTCCTACTTAACTTAAAACCCTTGTCCTCGAGGGTTTTTCTCCACACTTCCAACTTACGGTTTACACCAGCACTAGTCTCATCAATTAAAATAATGTCATCAGCAAACAACATACACCAAGGAACATCGTCTTGTATGCTTCTGGTTAGCTCGTCTATAACCAGGGTAAATAAATATAGACTCATGGCCGAACCTTGATGCAATCCAGTAGTAATAGGGAAAGCCTCAGTGTCTCCACCAGGTGTTTTCACACTAGTGGATGCATTCTCATACATGTCCTTAATGATGTTGATATATTTGCCGTTGACTCCTTTCCTCTTCAAAACCCACCATAACACTTCTCTTGGTACTCTATCATAGGCTTTCTCCAAGTCAATAAATACCATGTGGAGATCTTTCTTCTTCTCTTGATACAATTCCATTAGTCTTCTTAGAAGAGAAATAGCCTCCCTGGTAGATCTTCCTGGCATAAACCCAAACTGATTCTCCGAAACTCTTGTAAGCTTCCTCAATCTGTGTTCAATAATCCTTTCCCATAATTTCATAGTATGGCTCATAAGTTTGATACCCCGATAATTTGTACAGCATTGAATGTCTCCCTTATTTTTATATATGGGTACCATGATACTCTTCCTCCAAGCATTCGGCATCTTACGTCCTTTCACAATAGCATTAAAGAGTTTAGTTAACCAGGCAACTCCTACCTCTCCAAGGTTCTTCCAAACCTCTATAGGAATACCATCTGGGCCACAAGCTTTACCAACGTTTATATACTTCAAGGCTTCTCTTACTTCACTATGCAAGATCCTCCTAGACCAGCTGATATAATCATTTGTTGCATGAAGACCTTGAAAATCTTGTTCATGTTCAGGGTTGAATAACTGCTCAAAATAAGCCTTCCACCTCTCCTTAATCTCAACATCTCCTGTCAACACCCGTTGATCTTCGTCCTTTATACATTTGACTTGGCTTAAATCTCTGCTTTTCCTTTCTCTCATCCTTGCAATCTTATAAATGCCCATTTCTCCCTCTTTAGTACCTAACTTTTGATAAATCCCTTCTAAGGCTCTGCCACGAGCTACACTAACAGCCTTCTTTGCCTCTTTCTTAGCCCTCTTATATTCCTCAAAGGCCTCGCTATTAACCGCATTCGGTAACTTTTTATACCATTCCCTCTTAGCCTTAATAGCCTTTTGAACCTCCTCATCCCACCACCATGAATCTTGCGGTCGAGGCCCTGCCCCTTTAGAGATCCCAAGCAATTTACTACATACTTTCTTAATACCACCTTCCATTTTTGTCCACAAGTCCTCTGCACTAGCCTCAAGGTTCCAAATTTCTTCCTTTAGTAACTCCTCCTTAAAGGTACCTTGAGCTAGGTCTTTCAATTTCCACCATCTTATCCTTGGTTCCAATATTTTCTTATCATTCTTCCAGCTACTTTTATTTTTAACATCTAAAACCACAATACGATATTGCGCCGTCAATGCTTCACCCGGAATGACCTTGCAATCCTTACACTTACTTTTGTCCTGTCTTCGAGTAAGTATGAAGTCTATTTGACTTTGGGTTCGTCCACTCTTAAAGGTAATCAAGTGTGACCCCCTCTTTTCAAAGCAGGTATTCGCCAGCACTAGATCATAAGTCACCGCAAAATCCAAAATGCTCTTTCCCTCCTCATTCCTGTTGCCAAAACCATAACCCCCATGGACCCTGTCATAACCATTACTGTCCTTACCAACATGCCCGTTAAGGTCCCCACCAATGAAGATTTGCTGATTATCCGGAATACCTTGCATGATATCATCCATATCTTCCCAGAACTGAACCTTGGATGCTCCGTCCAAACCTACTTGGGGAGCATAAGCACTAATAACATTAATAGTGTCATCTCCCAAAACAAGCCTCAAAGAGATAATCATGTCTCCCTTTCTCTTCACTTCCACCACCTTGTCTTTAAGCGTAGGCTCAATAATAATGCCCACATCATTCCTATTGTTATCCAAGCCACAATACCACAGCTTATATCCTGAGTTACCAATCTCTTTTGCTTTATTTCCCTTCCACCTGGTTTCCTGCAAACAAGCAATACTAACCTTCCTTCTTTTCAAAGTATCCACAAAGCTCTATAGACTTCCCAGTCAGAGTGCCAATATTCCAACTACCTAATCTTAATCGGCTCCCTTGGACTTGCTTCTTTAGCCGCATTTGTCCATAATGCGGTAGCCCTTTCCTGTCTGACACCACATCCGGGCGCTGATATGGCGGGACTAACTTCTTTACCCATACCCGTCCATGGCATGGGAACCTTTGCTCATACTCCACCACACCCAGGCGTCGATGTGATGGAACCCCTTGCTTATTTAACACTACACCCGGGTGCCGATGTAGCGCGTGCCTAGGTGAGCACGTCCCAACGGTATAATGATAGTTTTGAGAATCCATAGAAAGTTTGGTTAACTTTTACACTTGCAATCCACAGAAAAAAAAAAATGAAAGCTGAGTGCTCAGCTTTGAACTGAATGAAAGAAATGGTGAAAAAATTAAATAAAAAAGAGTGAATTAAATTCAAGTCGAAGCTAAAATAGGATTGAAATTTACCTTAGTAGAAAGAAAGCGAAGAACTTTCTTCTAGTAGTTTTGAGCTGAAATTATGTGCTTACACAAAACGCAAGAAGAGAAAAGAGCCGGCAGCTGAGGGTTGATGTGACTGTGCGAAGCCTTCTTTATTTCAAAAGTAAGCTTAACAAATAAATAAAATGGGAATGTAGTTTTTGTAATTCCATAATTCTATATATACATAATAAGCTCATCAAATTTACGTACAAAATTATAAAATAATAAAAAAGGCCAAAAAAAAGGAGGTTACTTTTGACATGGTAATAATGAATAAACACTATTATTATAACTAAATGAGTGGAGCTTTCACAATGCGAAAATTTGTCAATTAATATCAATTTTTTAATTTATAATTTATTTTTTTACTAAATTATATTAATATAATAATTATTTATCTGTATTAAATTTTTTAAAATAAATTTGAGACTATTAATTTCAAAAATGAATATCTGAACTAAACCATTGAAATTAGGTCGGCAAGTGAATGTATTTCATAATAAACAATCCAATTTTTATGCTGATTAGTTGGTAAATCATGCTCTAAGTTTTCGTTTAAGAGTGTACATCTTAATACAAATTCTTGATGAACGGCTCCGAAATAATTCAATTCGCTCTTATTATTTCATTAAATTACTTCACACTCCGAATGCTAAAATGGAAATTAAATATTAATTAAAAAGCCATTTTCAGAGTAAAAAACTTCAATTAAAAAAAAAAGATATCATTACTTCAATTAAAAAAAAAAGATATCATTCATAGGAAGAACAAAACTGGCAACACCGAGAAAATGAAATGTAAGATTACAAAAATCGCTTTCCGTTGAAAACCTTCTTTAAGAGGGCTTCACGTCCAGGGCATGGATTGTAAATCTCTATCCTCACCCACCATTTAACCCATTTACAAAACTATCCTTATCATTTCTTAAAATCTCCAATTTGTCCTCCTTCGTCTCCATCTCCCTCAACTTGAGCTTCGCTCTTTCTCTTCTATGTTTCCTTGTGCGTTCACTCTCTGATAAAATCTTATCTTTCTCTCCATTTTTCATCAAATCTTTAATCTTTTTATCAGTTCCATTATTACTACAAGAAGAAGAACAACAAGATGGCTTCACCGTTCTTGGAATTCTGCCGCCATTACTAGTACCCAATAGCTCAAAATTCACTCTGCTCCATCCTTCTTTATCTTCATTATCCCTACCAAATCTCTCACTTATCGCCAACAATTGAGAAACTGGGTTATCACTTCTACACAAAGCTCCATCCTTGTTCCCATTCAAAAAGCTATCTGCAAATTCCCACTCCACTCTGTCCTGGTAAACTGGGTCTTGAAGCACTTGGTCTGCTAATTTTGCCCATTCCTCAAAGTCTCCGGCACGGATGTTTTTGCTAAACCATTTCAGGTAGGTGGATGGGAGAGCTCCGAGCATTTTCCCCTTGTACTTTCCGAAGTCTATTACTCTATCTCTCGCCCGAATTATATGTGGTTTTCCGGTGGATGGGTGAGATTTCTTGGGGTTGAAAGAGCATATTGAACTGGGAAATCTGTAGTAGTGAGTGAAAACCATGGAACTGAGCTTGAAGCTTAATCCCGGCTACGAGAAGATAAGAGGAGAAAATGAAATTACGAGGCCAAATTTAATAATAATTATTAACTTTTTAACTAAATTTATCTCTTTTATTTTATTTTATTTTATGTGTTTATTGTAGACCGTGTCTCAATTGAATTGAATTTAAAGTTAAATTTAATATGTTGTATTTAAATATTTAATTTAAAAATATCAATTTTTTATTTTATTAAATAAAATATAAATTTAACTTCAAAAAATAAAATACTATAAATTTACTTGAATAATAAATTAAGCTTTATTTAAATATATATTACATTAAATAACATTACATTAATATTATTTAATGTTATATTAAATAAAATGTTAAATACTAATATTACATCAACTAAGGGGGTGTTTGGTTTAGCTGATTGAGGCAGCTGATAGCTGTTTCAAGTCAATCAGCTAAAGAATAGGTGTTTGGTTAACTTTTTTATCAGCAGCTGTTAGCTGTTTGAAGGCTCAAACAGCCGCTGTTTGAAAAAGCTCCTCCTCCTAGTTTTTTCTAAACAGCTGCTGATAGGTTTTTTATTTGACAATATTAACTCTGAATTATTAGATATTATTAATATTTGTAACCTTTAATTTAAACTTATAACGTGTGATTATTAAAGTATAACGATATATGTCAAATCAATGATTTATATGTCAATCTTTTATATATATAATAATTAATCGAATATATGAGGATTGCAATATATTTTACCAAAAAAAAAGCTACTAATATTTTTTTCGAAAAAAAAGCTACCAATAAATTTTACCAAAAAAAAAGACATTAATCTATTTTTATTGTGGCTGGTAGATTATATTTTTTAAATTTATTATAAATATATTTATTATTCAAATTTTCAAAATTTGAGTTTATTTAAAATTATACACTTATTGGTCATTTTACACAATAACAATAACAGTTTACCATATTTTTACCAAACGCTCATTATTCATCAGCTAACAGCTATCCGCAACAGCTACCAGCTATCAACTATCAGCTGCATGAAACCGCTAAATCAAACAGATCTAATATTAATATTAATGGAGGTTCAACCTCCCATATTAGTAAAAAGAATGTGTGTATTTAGATATTATATTATTGCCGAATGTATCAGTCATTTTTATGTGTATGTGTACATTATAGTGTGGCGTCTTTTAGCTCTTTCAAGCTTTGCTTAATACGGTGAGCCTGATCCAAGTACAAGAGAGAATTTGAATAGAATGTTTAGTCTCCCGCGACGGTAAAATAGTTTGCGTGATTGTCTTTTTGAGTTTTTTTTAAATAATATTTATGTAATATATTACTCCCCGCATCCTCTTTACATTTGCAAAAAAAAAAAAATCCTTTCCAAATTTTTACTTTATATAATAAAAAAAATTAATAATTTTTTTAATTATATCATTATTATTAACAACTTAATTAATAAAATAAGAATATTTAATTAATAAATTAATAAAAGAATATTTAATTAATGAATTAATAGATGATATTTTAATTTATTTAAAAATAATTTTATATAATATCTAAAAAAATTTAATAATTTTCTTAATTAGTGTGCTTATAGGCGATAATTTTAACGGGTCAAAAAAATAATTAAATTAATATTATTTTTTATTTTTAGGCAAAGACTAGTGAACATAAAACCAATGTTACTATTACCAACGACCCAACAACCAACAATCGCATTCGTCAATGACAAGAGAGACAATCACGTTAATTGTGTGAATAAAGATAGAAAAGGCAATCCAATTTCTTCGCCAACCTGTTGGCTCACCTTAACCTAATTTTATGGTAGAATTCTCACATAATGTCTTCAATCTTCCATTGATGTTTCGTGAAACCAAAATCCAAAAACATGACAACCCAATTTGTATTTCATGAGGTGTTGTTCTTGACGCTGATGATGAACTTGGAAAGTAAGGGCAATGAAGAGCCACTGGTGCCATGTTACTTCATTTTTGGAGCTTCATATTATGATAATGGCAATAATAATCGTTTATTAATCACAACCAAAGCCAATTATTTCCCTATTATCCTCAAGGACCTACTGGAAGGTTCACCAATGATCACATTACTGCTGATTTTTTTAGGGCAAGATCAACGCATTTAGTCGTTCTTTAATTTTTTTGTGAACTCATAAAGCAGAAATTGCAAATGACTAGAGAAAATGTTATTAATTTGCAGCTGAATATCTTGTATTCGACTATCACATTCCATCTTTTGCAAATGCTTCGGGTAACAATGGGGACATATAAAAAGGCATAAATTATGCTCTGAAAATCCTTGAAGAAACTGGAAAATATGTGGTATAATGCTAATAATTGCTAATTTTGGCAGAATATTTTCTTTTGTTTATTGGTGATTTTCATTTGTTGTCCTAGAAAATTAACTAATGCACTTTATGTTGCATTCATAGTCCATATTATTCCATAATCACTCCTTCTATAGCCATTTATGGTGGTGTGTGCTAACTAATATATTATATTAATGTGGTGTTGATATCAACATGTCACGTCAGAATATGTCTCTCTTTGTACAATATATTTATTAAATGTTATTATTGGGTTCGAATATGCATGGATGAGCAGCTGCAAAACCACAAAACTATAATCTCTCGCATTGTGGAAATATTAGGAGATAAGAACTTGGCAAATTATAACCAGCTTCACAAGTGTCTATACTCCATTGCATTGGGTGATAACAGTTTTTTTTTTTTTGCAAAAGAAGTCAACAGAGCAATCTTGATTTTCAGTGATCGGACAGTCATCTATGCTCCGATTAGACTGAAATTTGGACAGCAGTTAGAGGACTCATCGTTCTTCATTCTGAACTGTAGAGATCAATTTTCGACGATTGGATTTCTAAAATTCGGAGCTCGAAGTTTACTGTTCACTTGCATTTCTACAACAACGACCAGTTTGTCTTTCTCCGACGATCAGATGATCATTTTTTGTCGAATTTGGATAAAATTTGGTAAGCACATTTAGAATTTATTTTTCTTTAATCTGGACGGTGGAGATCGAATTTGAACAACCGGAGCTCGTCCATTGGCATGAACAGTAGCTATTTTGGGTGATTTTTCTCCATTCTTTTGTTTATTTCTTGTTATTTGATTGATTTAGTGTTACTAATTTACTTGAAGGTTGTTGTAGTAGCTTGTAGTTACTGTAAATATTAATTTTGATAGTGAAACTCTTTTACTTGGACCAAGAGAGATCCCGTAGTTTTTATCCTTTACATTGAAAGGGTTTTCCACTATAAAAATTGTTGTGTTTATGTGTGATTGGTTTTGTGCATCTTGAGGCAGATTGTTGATTGGTTGTTTGTTGAATTTTACTTAGTTACTCCTCATAGATTCATTCAAGTAGGGAAGAATTAATCTTGGCTCCTTCCCATCAAAGTGGTATCAGAGCTAGTTCATTGGTTGTTTGCTTGTTTGAATGATGGAGATAAAGGTGAGTAAAATGGATTGCTTGGATGGCACAAAATATCACAAGTGGAAAAGAAAAATGAAATATTTTCTTATTATGAAAAGATTGCATTTACTTATATTTGCTTCTCAAAAAACCTGAGTATAAATCTAATGAAGATTGAAAATTTGAGCATTTGCAAGTAAGTGGTTTTATTAGGCAATGGGCAAAAGATAATGTGTTGAATCATATTGCTAATGAAAAAAATACCAAAACCTTGCGGGAAAAGCTTAAAACTTTGTATTTTTCAAAAACTGGTAACAATAAATTATTTTTGCATAAACAAGCTATACGCTTGCAATATAGAGAAGGTAACTCTATACTTGATCATGTGAATAAATTTCAAGGTATCTTTGATCAATTATCTGGTATGGGTGTCAAATTTGATGAAGAGATTATTGGACTTTGGTTGTTAAATACACTTCCTGACTCATGGGAAAACTTTTGTATATCTTTGACTAATTCTGCTCATAAAAGTAGTATAACCATATCGTATGCAAAGACTGGTATTTTAAATGAAGAGATGAGAAGAAGAAATCAGTGGACATCTACTTCACAACCATAAATTTTGGTTACTGAAAAAAGGGGGAGAAGTAAAAATAGTAGTCAAGATTAAAATAGAGGCAAGAGCATGAATAAATCAAAATCAAGGTATAAGAACCTTGAATGTCATTACTGTGGTAAACCAGGACATATTAAGAACTATTGTTTCAAGTGGAGGAATGAAAATAAGGCAGACAAAGGGAAGCAAGAAAGGAGAGGCAATGATAACAATACTGATCTTGTTGCCACTACCACTTCAGATGATGATTTGGCTATAGTTTATCAAGAGAATATGGTCAATGTAGCCTATGATGATACTGTTTGGGTTCTTGATAGTGGTGCATCCTTTCATATTACATCAAGGAAGGAGTTCTTCGCATCTTATACTTCGGATGATTTTGAAGTTTTAAAGATGGGTAATGATAGAGTGTCAAAGGTGATAGACATTGAAATTATTTATTTGGAGACCCAAAATGGAACAAAATTAGAAATGAAAAATGTTTGACATGCACCTGACATTAGGTTGTATTTGATTTATACTAGTAAGCTTAATGATGATGGCTATTGCAACACTTTTGATAATAGAAAATATAAAATCAGCAAAGGCTCATTGGTTGTGGGTAAAGGAAAGAAGACTTCATGCTTATATTGGCTGTAAGCTTCAATATCTACAGATCTTGTTAATGCAGTTGAAGGTGATAGCTCTTCAGAATTATGGCACAAGAAGCTGAGTCATATTAGCGATAAAGGACTAGATTGTCTAGCTAAAAGAAATTTACTTTCGGAATTAAAAGGTGCAAGGTTAGACAGATGTGTTCATTACTTGGCTGAAAAATAGAAGAGGGTTTCTTTCAAACATCATTCTCCTTCTAGGAAAAATGATTTGCTTTAGCTGGTACATTTAGATGTATGTGGTCATTTGAAGGAAAAAGTCATTTGGTGGTACACTTTACTTTATGATCTTTATTGATGATCATTCTAGAAGACTTTAGGTTTGTACCTTAAAGTCTAAAGATCAAGTTCTTAGTGCATTTAAAGAATTTTAAGCTTCTGCTGAGAGAGAAACTGGAAAGAAGTTAAAATGTATTCACACTGATAATGGTAGTGAGTATTGCGGGCCTTTTGATGCATATTGCAGAGAACAAGGTATCAAACATCAGAAGACACCTTCCAAGACTCCTCAACTGAATAGTTTGACAGAAATGATGAACAAAATATTGATGGAGAGAGTCAGATGTGTGCTTTCAGAAGCTAAATTGCCTAACTCCTTTTGGGGTGAAGCTTTATACACCGTTGCATATATGATTAATCTAACTTCCACTATTTACATTGAAAAATGGTGTTCCAAATAGGTTCTGGTATGGTAAGGATGTTTCCTACGACCACTTACGAGTGTTTGGTTGCAAATATTTTGTGCATGTTCCCAAAAATAAGAGGTCTAAGTTAGATTTCAATATTAGACAGTGTATCTTCATTGGCTATAGGCAAGATGAGTTTGATTACAGATGCTATTATCCAATTCAGAAAAACTTGTCAGAAGTAGGGGTGTAGTATTTGTAGAAGATCGGACTATCGAAGATATTAACAAGGTGAAAAAATTAAAGCCTCAGAGTAGTAGTTTGATTGATTTAGACCCATCTCCTACAACTCATACGCCTGATGCAGTTGAGGTTCATAATCATAGTGATGTGTAAATGATAATCAGAATGCAGATGAGGTTGGTGCTCCTGAATATGAAGCAGCCGATGATCAACAAGAGGCACATGTTAAGGAACCTGAAGTTTCACTTAGGAGGATCGAACGCATTTTACCGGATATTCACCTAATGAGTATATACTCTTGAAAGATGGAGAAGAACCCGAATGCTATAAAGAGGCTATTGAGAGCGAGCAAAAGGCATAATGGATTGCAGCTATGAAAGATGAAATGTAGTCTTTAACTGATAATGACACCTTTGAATTAGTGAAGCTTTCTAAAGAAAGAAAAACCTTGAAGAATAGGTGGATCTATAAAATAAAGCAAGAAAATAATTCATCATCTCCACGACATAAAGCTAGATTAGCTGTCAAAGGCTTTAGTCAGAAAAAGGGAGTTGACTTTGAGGAGATTTTCTCACCTGTGGTCAAGATGTCATCAATTCATGTTATTTTGGGATTAGTTGCTACTCTTGATTTAGAGGTTCAGCAAATGGATGTTAAAACAGTCTTCCTTCATAGTGACTTGGAGGAGAAAATCTACATGGAACAACTTGAAGGTTTTATGGTAAAAGAAAAAAAAATTATGTTTGCAAACTAAAAAAGAGTTTGTATGGGTTGAAACAAGCACTTAGGCAATGGTATAAGAAGTTTGAGTCAGTTATGGTTCAACAAGGCTACAAGAAGACTACTTCTGATCATTGTGTTTTTATGCAGAGATTTTTTTATAGTGATTTTATCATCCTGTTGCGATATGTTGATAATATGTTCATTGTGGATTCTAGTTATTCAAGAATTGATAGCTTGAAGAAAGAGTTGAGCAACTCCTTTGCAATGAAGGATTTAGGACCAACAAAGCAGATTCTTAGCTTAAGGATCATTCGTGATAGGAAATGCAAGAAACTATGACTATCTCAAGAAAAGTATATTGAGAAAGTGTTACAGGGATTTAATATGGCTAACGCTAAATCTGTAAGTACCCCTCTTGTCATGTCTTTCAAATTATGTGTCAAACAATCTCCTTCTAGTGAGCAAGAGAAAGAATATATGCAGAAAGTTCCTTATGCATCTGCAGTTGGTAGCTTGATGTATGTTATGGTTTGCACTAGGCCAGACATAGCTCATGCAGTTGGTACTGTTAGTAGATTTTTGTTTAATCTAGAAAAAGAGCATTGGAATGCTGTGAAAGTGGATTTTGAGATATCTCCGTGGCACTACTAGTTTGAAGTTGTGTTTTGGAATTGGAAAGCCTATTCTCAGTAGTTATACAGATTCTGATTTGGCAGGGGATGCGGATTCAAGAAAGTCTACTACTAAATATCTGATTACTTTTGCAGAGGGAGTTGTGACATGGCAATCTATGTTGTAAAAATATATTGCATTGTCTACTACAAAAGCCGAATTCATTGCAACAACTGAAGCATGTAAAGAATTGCTTTGGATGAAGAAGTTTGTGAATGAACTTGGCTTTATACAAAAGAGATATGTCTTATTTTGTGACAGTTCATCTTGGTAAAAATCATACTTGTTACGGTAGATCTAAACACATAGATATGGGGTATCATTGGATTCGTGATATTTTTTATTCTAAGCAGCTTGAACTTGAGAAGATACATACTGATAATAATGGTTCTGATATGTGCACAAAGACTTTACTAAGAGGGAAGTTTGAGGCATGTTGTAGAGTTTTCGGTTTGGCAAACTCCTTCACATAGTCGGAAAGGGGGAGAATTGTTAGGTTTTTGGGTTCTCTCCTATGTGAAAAATCCAATGTTTGAGCCCATTTTCTTTTGGCCTAATAAGCTATTGATGTTTTAGCATTTATAATGATCTTATGTTGTATGTGAGAGGTCATTAGTGTTAGCCACCAAAGAAAAAGAGAGAGAAATAGAGAAAAGAGAGAAAAGAAAGAGTTTTTTTTTTTGCAAAAGAAGTCAACAGAGCAGTCTCGATTTTTCAGTGATCGGATAGACATCTGTGCTCCGATCAGGCTGAAATTTGGATAGCAGTTAGAGGACTCCTCATTCTTCATTTTGAACGGTAGAAATCAGTTTTTGACGGTTGGATTTTCGGAATTTGGAGCTCGAAGTTTACTGTTTATGTACATTTTTGCAACAACGACCAGTTTGTTTTTCTCCGACAATCGGACGGTCATTTTTGGTCGAATTTGGATGAAATTAGGTGAGCATGTTTAGAATTTGTTGTTCTTTAATCTTGATGGTGGAGATCAGATTTGAACAACCGGAGCTCATCCATTGGCATAAACAATAGCTATTTTGAGTGATTTTTCTCCATTCTTTTGTTTATTTTTTGTTATTTAGTTAATTTGGTGTTGCTACTTTACTTGAGGGTTGTTGTAGTAGCTTGTAGTTGCTGTAAATATTGATTTTGATAGTGAAACTCTTTTACTTTGACCAAAAGAAATTTCATGATTTTTATCCTTCACATTGAAAAAGTTTTTCAAGTTAAAAATTATTGTGTTTATGTGCGATTAATTTTGTGCATTTCGAGGCAAATTGTTGATTGGTGTTTTGCTAAATTTTACTTAATCACTCTTCATAGATTCATTCAAGTATAAAAGAATTAATATTGGCTTCTTTCCATCAATAACAGCTATATAAACAATTACTTCAAGCTAAATTTATGCTATTTAAGTTCTAAATATTCTTCCGAACGATATGCAAATTTTCTTCTTCAACGGTTCTCTCTCAACAATTAATGGTTAGTAGCACACGGAAACTCAATCTTCTTTGGATAAATATCAATAATGGTTCCTAAACTTTACTACTTATATCATTAAAATTTTTAAATTTAAATTTGTCATGATCATTCAACATTCAAATTTTTTTCAATTAAAATCT
Organism: Garcia nutans; assembly: GCA_947685225.1. Lineage (NCBI taxonomy): Eukaryota > Viridiplantae > Streptophyta > Magnoliopsida > Malpighiales > Euphorbiaceae > Garcia > Garcia nutans. The sequence continues at coordinate 12,759,904 of CANTUV010000029.1, read as the reverse complement.
CCATCTCTTTTTTTCAGCAACTGAAAAAAATAAATGGGAATAAATTACATATTTGGATATTTTATAATAATAAATTAAAATTTGAGAATTTTAATTAGTAAAGTTCAATGACGGTCAGTGATATTAACTCTCTTCATCTCCATCATTTTTATGATATGGGTCTTTATTTTTTCGGGATAATTAATTAGACCCTTTATAGAGATGGAGCCGGGAAGAAAGTATTATTTGGAATTCCTCCGCTTGATTGTTCGCCTCAGTCTATTCAAGAAGAACATGAAGATATCAACTCTGGATGTTTAAAGAGAAGAACAAATGCAATCAACCTTTTCAACGCTGTCTAAACAACTCGTTGAAAATCTTAATAAAAATCTAACTGATGCAACTCTGACTCCTTTTTTAGCGATTAGATGAGATAAAAAAAGAGTATTTCACTTTAAATCTTAAATGTTAAACCATAAACCTTGAATTCTAAATTCTAAACCTTTAAAAAATTTAAATTTGAGAAAGAATTTGTTCTCAAATCACAAAAAAAAAAACCCTTGATTTATAAGCAAAATTGCAATATTCCACTAAATCTGTTATTTTTCTAAAAATATTATTTTGTTAAACTCTCTTTTTGTCAGCTGAAAAAAAATGAAGACAAATTAAAGTTGAAAGATTTTAACGATACAGGCGATAAAATTTTAACGTAATCAATTATTATCATATATATATGTTTAATAATTTGAAAAATTTTATACCAGGTTTCAAGGTGACAAATGCAGCTTGCTGTAAAGTAGACATGAAATCGGAGTCCGTGTTCCGATCTGTATTCCCGGCAGTCTTCCATGTGAGAATAGAAAGGGCTACTTGTGGTATGATCAACTCCATCAATCTGAGGCTGCTTATAAGAATGGTGCTGAGAGATCTTTCAAAAATCAATCTCCTGATTATACTCATCCAATCGACATATTACTAGCTAATTAGTTCAATCATAGGCCTTCCATTTATCGTTTAATTATCAATTTTATTTTATTTTTTTCCAGCAGATTGTGTCAAAACGCAGTCATTTTAGATTTTAGTTGGAGTTTTAGTAACAGGATTTTGAAAATAATCTCACTATTATTAAAATAACATGAATTAGTTTTGGCTGATTTATTTATTTTATTTTTGTGCATTTCTTTCGTTGTGTATATGGTGAAGTTCATTGAAAATGAAAGGACAAAATTTTTTTTCATGAAATTTCCTCGACGCTTCCGAATCTAATTTATTGATTGATAATAAAGAACAAAAAATTTAACAATTGCAAATGTTTTTTTTTTTAAACTATTGTTCATTTATTGTGAATGATCACTATAATTTATTAATTTTTTTATTAAATTAGTTTACAAAATTAAGTGGAGGATTTAAAATTAGGAAATTTGGAATTGCTAGTAATTAAATATTTTTTAATCATAAATTTCATTTAAGTTTTTTTTAGGAAATAAATCTCATTTAAGTTCAAATATCAATAAAGACTAATTGATATACTTGTAAGATGTTTAAATTACGGAGATATTATTATAACTTGCCCATCTATCATGATAAATCTAATTAGGTAAAAAATTTTTACTTTCACATAAATCTCTTCATGGTTATTCAGAAAATTTTATGTATATATCAAGCATTTTTATAAAATTTATTACATTATTAATATTTTAATCAAAGTCTATAGAGATCAATATATTTAATTTATTTTTAATTTTTTTAGTTGGCTCATATGTAATAATTTTTTATATATTTATTTATAATTATCATATAACAACATTTAAATTTAATAAAACAATAATAAATATTTGTATTTAATAAACAATAGCAATAATTTGTATATATTAGAATGTTCATTAAGATACAAATTAAATAAAAAATATAATCAGAATCCAGGCAAAACGTACTCAAGTTTAAAATTTTTATACAACATTGATACAAAAGCAAGAAATATTATTATACATCCTCTTTAAAAAATATGATTACTATGGTTACTTTTTTCTTTTTTAGATGTCACAAAAACTTATTATTTCTTTATTAATAATTTCATTTTCATTTTCATTTTAAAATACATTTAATATCTCAAATGAATAAATCTTAAACATATTTATAATATTATCATTTGTATAATAGAAAAATATAAATTTTTTAATGTGAAAAAATAAAAATATATTTTTCGATGAAAGACTAATAAAATTACTTAATTTTTTATAAAATACAAAAAAATTTATAAATAAATAGAGATGAATCGTTGCAAAATTAGTGAATTAAGAAAAATTATGTAATATTACAGTTATTCTAATTAAATATATTAATTGAAATAATAAATTAATTAGATAATTATATAGGTTAATATTTTTTTACAATGTCTTAAAATTTATATGATAATTTTTTTTAAAAAAAATATATTATTATTTTATTATTTTAATTAGGATATTTAATTGAAATAATCACTCTATTGTATAATATTCCGTGGACCAGATCAGTTCAAATCTAAAAACAGGGGGCATTTAAAAAGATAGTGAAGTGGCAAAATCAAAACGAGACAGTCATAGGATTACAGTATAACTGGTTGCACTGGATCACTCACTACCCAGCACATTACAAATCTGTGCGTGTTCGTCTACTAGCACATAATTGATAATCGTGTCTCCGTTGCTCACTCATAATTGATAATTTCTCGCTGTCTCTGGTCTTTAGCTTCTGCTCTCTCTTTTCCGATCGAATTCCGATTATTAGTTTCGTGATACCTCACTGTCTCCAATAAAAATGCCGTCAGTGTACGGTGCTCGATTGACAACATTTGAAGATTCTGAGAAGGAGAGCGAGTATGGTTACGTTCGTAAGGTGCTTCTTTCTCTTTTTTAACATAAAATTCGAATTAATTAGATCGATTCGCTTATTTCGCCGTATGAGTTTCATTTTTGGTCCATTTTTTTGGAGGAATTGGATCTAGTTTAAGAATACAAGTTGAATCTGATGTAATTTGATCTGTTCAATGATTTATTGCTTGGTTTCTGCGCAATTAGATCGAATTTATTGATTTTTTTTTGTTAAACAAAAGGTTTCAAAGTCGAATTTGGAGCTATTAGATCTGTTATATGACCTCTGTTTATCTTTCAATGATACTGGATCTGCTGTACAATTAGTGTACTAATATATCGGCTTATTAGTTGCTTGTAAGTATTTAAATAAGCTCGATCTGATAAAATTTAGTATTCGGGCTAACATTTATGCAATACAGTAATTATGAATCATGAGAAAAATTGAAGATCGCTATCATTAATTGTAGCTGATTAATAGTCCTTGTATTTTTACTCAATGTGTTCAAATACTTCACTATATATGAAGTTCAGTCTGAAATCCTCTTTGATATTCTATTGCATAAAGACTACTAGGCTTGATGATTTTACCTTATTCCATTTCCGTTCTTGCATTAATGCGATATGGTTTGCCAGGTATCTGGACCAGTCGTGGTCGCAGATGGCATGGCTGGTGCTGCTATGTATGAACTGGTCCGTGTTGGCCATGACAACCTAATAGGTGAAATCATTCGGCTGGAAGGAGACTCTGCTACAATTCAAGGTTATTTACAACTTGATTCTTGACAAATTTTCGCTTTAATTTTCTCTTCTTTGCTTTGTATTTCCGGTTCTTAGCATTGGTAAGCTCTGCCACAGCTTAAGTTTGATGTTTTTGTGCTGTGCAATTGCAACGTTGGACTCTTCTCTAATGGAGACTGATTCATGTCATTTGTTCTCGAAACTCATTTTCAAAAAAAGTAGGAATTTGGAAATGGAAATATCTTTGTTTGGTCTCTTTTACGTGGATAAACACATACACAGAAAGAAAGCGGTTTTAAATGAAATGAATTTTGTTTTTTTAACAGAAATGATATTTTTTTTTTATCAGTTTATGAGGAAACAGCTGGTTTGATGGTGAATGATCCTGTTCTTCGGACGCACAAGGTGATTTCATTACCTCGTCATTTTCTGGATGGTAAATCTACTGTGTTTGCTTATAAACTGTATGTTAATCTTACAGCCTTTGTCTGTGGAGTTGGGACCTGGGATATTGGGGAATATTTTTGATGGAATCCAGGTTTGATAACTTACTTTTTTTTTGTCTTTGTTGTTGATTGGTTTAGTATTTTTTTTTGTTTCGTTTTGATTTATGGCTTTCTTACTTCTGAAGTTTGGACACTGCACACTCAACTGCAATGTTAGTGTTAAGTTCCCTGATTTTATTTTTCTATTTTTACAAAAATAGAGGCCTTTGAAAACAATTGCAAAAAGATCTGGTGATGTCTATATCCCTCGTGGTGTCGCTGTCCCAGCCCTTGACAAAGATACACTCTGGGAATTTCAGCCTAAAAAAATAGGTAATACCTGGGAATTATTAGCAGTGATGATGGTTGTACCTGAAATTTCTGATATATGATCCCCTAACTCAATACGTTTTATGGCAAAAGGTGAGGGAGATCTTGTGACTGGTGGAGACTTATATGCTGTAAGTTAATGAATGCTGAACCTTTATTTTGTTGGATTGCTTCTAACATATTATAGTTGGAGCACAGTAGCATAGACATGTTAAGTGTGATCTGATACTTTTCTTTTTGGTGTTCTCCGATGCAGAATGTATTTGAGAACAGTCTAATGCAGCACCATGTTGCACTTCCTCCTGATGCTATGGGAAAAGTCACTTACATTGCACCTCCTGGTCAATATTCATTGAAGGTTTGTCTCTGCAGCTTCTTTGCCATGTTGTTTTGGTTTGCTTGTAAAATGCCCCTGCAGTCCAGTTACCCACCTGTAAATTTTTGGTTTGGTTTTGTGAATGAGATTAAGTAAAGAATTAGAATCTTAGCTGCAAGGATTGTTATATGCTTCTATGCAAGTGGCATAAATTTGGCTTGTAAAATCCTTTAGAAATCTCACTTATTTTATATGGGACTTTTAATCATCTAATATATTAGATATGCCACTGTTGTATGTGTTGATGCTCCAGCAATTCATGTACAATTTTCATAGATATAGATTTAACTCCTACATTTAACTGAGATGTGCATATACGAAAAACTTGCATTAATTTTGTAGTATTGCAGACTTTTCTTGTGGAAATCTTACCAATTTCTTTTGCTTTCTTAGGACACTGTTTTAGAGCTTGAGTTTCAAGGTGTGAAAAAGCAGTTTACCATGCTCCAGGTTTGTGGATTCACATTTGTTGCCTGACTTTCAGACTTCATAAGCTTCTTCTTAAATGATGAAATTTATATTTTGGCATGTTTTACTCTATTTGCAGACTTGGCCTGTTCGTACACCAAGACCTGTTGCAGCTAAGCTAGCTGCTGATACCCCTCTACTCACTGGGCAGGTACTTTTGTGCTTACTAGATATACTGTCTCTTTTATATTACATTTTTGAGACCTTACTTTGAGAATGTGGACACTGATGACTTTGTATAAATCAGCGTGTTCTTGATGCACTTTTTCCCTCCGTTCTTGGTGGAACTTGTGCTATTCCTGGGGCATTTGGTTGTGGGAAAACTGTCATCAGTCAAGCTCTTTCCAAGGTGAGGCTTGTAATTTCATGTTGGCTTGTTTTGATCATTCATGATGATGATGTTAAGAGTGATTAATTAGGTATATTTTTTGTTTGCACAGTATTCTAATTCAGATACTGTTGTTTATGTTGGTTGTGGAGAAAGAGGAAATGAAATGGCAGAGGTTAGTTTTCTCAGTTTGGTCATTAATACGTCTTTTATCGTCTTGGAGATTCTTACTTCTATCAATTATTCAGGTGCTTATGGATTTTCCACAATTGACAATGACATTACCTGATGGACGTGAAGAATCTGTCATGAAGCGAACAACTCTTGTGGCCAACACTTCAAACATGCCTGTGGCTGCTCGTGAGGCTTCAATTTATACTGGTAAGTTCTTAACATAAAATTTTGCATGCTAAATAATTAGCTGAAGAGTTATTTTCTGAAGCAGAACTATGTATTTTGATTATTGTTTGTAGTTAGTACATATACAAGCGCTCTCTTTCCTGTTAATAGTTTTTGAATATTATATGTCTTCCCGGTATAACTGTTATTGCTAGCATTTTGAATTGTGATTTTCTTCAAATATCATATCTTTCTAAGAGCTAATTAGAGTATATACTGGAACTGGATACCAAGAGCTTATGCCATTTGAAATCTAATTTTATTCCCCACCCCCTCCCCCCACTTTCCCTCTCCTTTCTTTATATAGTCTAATTTTTCTCTTTTGTTCTTTAAACCAAAATCTTGCTTGAAATGGTATAAAAGGATGTCATTGTGGGAGTTTACATGCGTTAAATTCATTTCGTATAGTTACTTTTGCTTCTTATGAATACCTTGTGCCTTTTTTTTCCTTCAGCTTATGGGTGCTTGTGTTATGCTCAGGAATCACTATAGCTGAATACTTCAGAGATATGGGCTACAATGTCAGCATGATGGCAGATTCAACGTCTCGTTGGGCAGAAGCACTGCGTGAAATTTCTGGGCGGCTGGTTAGCTTCTTTAAAATTTAGATTAGTGCATGACATTTTTCCTTACATTTTGAAGCATATCTTGGAATTTTTTATGATTTATTGTTGTTGATAATGGTTGTGTAATATGTCATATTATTCGTCTACTTGGTACTTCTGTATGGACTATTATACCAGTACCTGACCACCTGTGAGTTTTATAGATTCACACCCAAGTCAATCATTCACAGCTAGCATGGAAGCTTTATTGAGCCTGTTAAAATATTATGTGCCTAGCAGCTAAACCTCCTATGACTGATTTTAAGCTTCTCATTTAGATATTAAAAAGCGGAATAATGTCAATAATAATGAGCATCTACATTTTAGGTTCCAGAGATTGGATGATGTCTTCAAAAGTATTCATCTAATTATACATAACCATTTGTATGTGCATCATAGAGTCTGACCTTGAAGCGCACCATTGTTGCTATATTATTATCTTTGTATGTTGAATAACCATCATATAATCTTTAGCATGCAGATTTTTTACTTTGGTATTATCGTTATCATATGGATGAATTTAGCCAAGGCCTATCATCTATTATGTTAACCATTTCATGCGTGCTGTAAAATGTGTTAATTCAGCCTTAACCAACTCTAATCATCCGTGATGATTTTCTCTTGCAGGCTGAAATGCCTGCAGATAGTGGATATCCTGCTTATTTGGCGGCACGTCTAGCCTCATTTTATGAACGTGCTGGTAAAGTAAAATGTCTTGGGTCACCAGAACGTACTGGTAGCGTCACAATTGTTGGTGCTGTTTCCCCTCCTGGTGGAGATTTTTCAGATCCCGTTACATCTGCTACCCTCAGTATCGTCCAGGTAAATATACATCTTCTGTTAAATAATTCTTTTGCTTAGTGAAGGTGGCAATTGTAATGTACAGATTGTAATTGCAAATTATTCAGCAGTGCTTCTTGTGTGACCTGGATGCTGTTATAATGATATCTTTCATATGCAGAACAACTTTTGGTCTTCTGTATCTGTTATTGATGCTAATGAATTTGGGCACTTTTATTTTTCAGGTCTTCTGGGGTTTGGACAAGAAACTCGCCCAGAGGAAACATTTTCCTTCTGTGAACTGGCTTATTTCCTACTCAAAGTACTCAACGGTATGTTTGCCATTTCTGTACCATCTTTTGTTTGAAGCTACCTGGCTTCTTATTCTGTTACGGTTTGGTTTCCATGCATCTTGCACTTGCATTCTATAATGCATGCTTCTGTGATTGTTTATTTGAATGTTTCTCTTTTGTTATCAATGCCAGGCATTGGAGTCTTTCTATGATCAATTTGATCCAGATTTTATCAACATTAGGACAAAAGCCAGAGAAGTGCTACAAAGAGAAGATGACTTGAATGAAATTGTCCAAGTAAGTTCCTATTTCTATATTTCTGTACTCTGGGTTCCCAAGGCCAAAAACAAGTGGAACATATGATTGGCCCAAACTGTTGAAGACATGCTACAAATCGAATTTTTGCAAGCTATAGGATGTGTGTGCAGTTTAGTAATCAATCGTTTCCTTCGTACTATAGATATACTAGATAGCTGCTTGGCTCCTGCCTTTCTAACTTAAGTCGTTTAAACAATTTACTTCTGGAGAACATTCAGTGGAATTGTGGGGCTTTCTTTGATATTTGGCCTCTTTGATAACTAGTTCTTGATGAAATAGAATGTTACGCTTGTTGCACCTCTGTTATGTGGTCTCTATCTCACGTTTGTGTGTAGAGTAATTCTGCGTGGAAAGGTGTATTGGTTTCTTAACTCTTTTGGCTGATCACCAAATACCTATGACTATTTGGGCAATGCAGCTTGTGGGAAAGGATGCTTTAGCTGAAGCAGATAAGATTACGCTGGAGACTGCAAAGCTTTTGAGGGAAGATTATCTTGCTCAGAATGCGTTTACCCCGTAAGTTTCAGCTTCTCTATTGATCTTTCTACAAATTCTAACTGAACGGTTTCAGATCAATTTAGTTTATGATTTAGTAGTAATGCTCATCTCTGAATGTTTCTTTCCAATGGTTGTGACAGATATGATAAGTTCTGTCCTTTCTACAAGTCGGTTTGGATGATGCGCAACATTATTCATTTTTACAACTTGGCAAATCAAGTACGTCATCTTCTCCCTTCCTCCTTGTGTCTAGAAGGAAAAGGAAAAGCTTTTTGTTGTGTAACATTTACTGTTTCCACTGTCCGATATTTTACTGCCTTCCTTCTTCCCTCTTTCCCTTTCCTCCTTTTCCCTTTACTTTCTTCTCTGAACCTCTGGAATGAATGAGGTCAAGTCAACAAAAAGAAACAAATGCTTTGAACTTCTTAAACATTGCTTTCTTTGTTATCTTGTTCAGTTGCTTTGCACTGTTTAGTTTTTGTGCATATGGTGGTTCTGTATTTTTTTCTTAGCGATGGATGTGGAGTTAGAAAATATGGATAGAGAACAGGATCCTTTGGCAATTGATTGGTTGACAGGATCTTCATAAGTTTCAAGAGAGAAACAGCTAGATCTTCTTTTCATTTTTTCTGGACATCGCAACCTTTTAATCTTGTAGGCTCATAGTGAGAAGCTCAAATTTATCTGAACAACTATTCCGTGGGCAATAAGCATTTTTGTGTATTTTTGATACTTGTAGGCTGTGGAGAGAGTAGCTGGTATGGATGGCCAGAAGATAACATACAGCCTCATCAAGCACCGGTTGGGAGATCTCTTATACCGTTTAGTGTAAGTAAAATGATGTTACTAGCAGGAATTTCCTCGACAGAAATTGGTAGTTAAAAAAAATATGAGAACATATCTGGTAAAATATACAAGAGAATTAGGTTAAAGATCTGTCTATCATTGTTGCAGGTCTCAGAAATTTGAGGATCCAGCAGAGGGAGAAGCAGCCCTTGTAGCAAAATTCAGCAAGTTGCATGAAGATCTAACTGCAGGTTTCCGTGCTTTGGAGGATGAAACCCGATAACTTCATAGGAGTTTTAAATTTTGGTTTTTCACGAATTCTAGCAGCAGTTTAATACCAGAATTTTGCTTTCTTTATTCGTTTCATTCTATGGAGAAGCAGTGTTGGTAGGTGCATTCTGTGGTGCTTTGTTTGGCCTTAAATTTTAGTTGAGTTGTGATGGTTACAATGTACTATTGTCATTTCATTTTCAGTACTATTGTGCAGCGGGGGGACCAAAACTGTTCCATATGTATTTATGAAATAAGTTGTGTATTCGGTTGGTGGCAATATGTATGATTTAATTTATTATTATTTTAAAGTATTTGATTTCTTCAAAAATTTCGTCTGTGTGGTGCTGAATACTTCTGAGTTTGAAATTAGACTATCTTAAGACAGTCGAGAGGAGCAGGTTTAAGAATCGGAGACCACGAGGAGCTGTTAATTCTGTTTGTTCATATGGTTTTAATTAGTCTGACGCAGCCTTTAATCTTTATAGGATAAAGCAACGTTGCAAGTAAAGTGCCAAACTCCAGAAAGAGACGTGTTTCCTTAATATAGGAAAAGACGTAAACTCCCATTCAAATCTAATGCAATCATATGATATCCTCAGAATTTTTTGATTTCGAATAAACCTCACACTTGGCGATGATATGATACCCAGGCCGACGGCTTGAGACTTGATTGATTTGAGGCTCCTTTGGTGTTTCTTTTGCGATCGATTTCTTGATTCCACCTGTCGCAGTGTGTATAAAGTTCGGTTCATCAATAATTTCCCTTCGAATATGCTATACAACAGTTTCTCTATTTTCCATGAAATAATAATAGATCCGGTTAGTATAATTCAACATTTCAAGCACGAGTGAATTTCCAGAATAATAATAAATCATAAAATGTGCAGTACAACACAAAAAAATAAAATAAAAGAGGATTGGATTGAACTTTAGGCAAGAAATATCTCGCACTGTAATTATGAACATCCATCCTGGCTCTTCCTTCAGCTGTTGGGGAAACTTCTGTAGGAAAGCTAGTCTTCAGGTTTTAGCCAGGGCCAACTTTAGGAATGTCATAATGCTCACTCATGTTCGCTAAATACTGATTGAAATCTTGAATTCTGTCGCGGTGGGACTTATTAGCTTCTTTGGCCATCCTATGGATATCAATTTTCTCTCTCTGCTCCATGTATCGTCTCTCTGCAGGTGTGAGATGATCATTGTAATGAGCAGTCTTCTCTTCCTCGTTCAATTTGCCACTGTCGTCATCCACAACATCCTCACTAGTGACAGGTAATTCTTCTGTGTTTTGGTCTGCACCGGTTACCAAAATGAATGATCATTCTAAAGTTAGATGTTAAATAGGACAAGTCAATGACTATAGAGAGTAAGTATCATCAGCTTAACCTGTCACTTAAATTAGTAGCAATTCAGGATAATAATTGAAAAAAACCAAAATAACCACTTGTCCTAATTTCCATAATGTTTTCAAGACCCATATTAATCAAAAGTGGATAGCAATGAATACAGCATATTACAGAAAAGTGCTCTGACCTCAAAGTTGGGATGCAAGAATCTTGAGGTCATTCAGCAACACTTGTCATAGTACTCTATTCATAGCAAAAATAGAAATTGACTGTCTATTTGGCCACAAGTTACTAATTCCAATCAAATCAAATTACTGTTGTTCTAAAAAAATTCTAGGCATTATTCTAAAACTTCCCTTCATAAAGATACATGCTTTGCACAATATTGCTCAGAAATACAATACAACTCCTATTTTGCAGTTGTCTATTTAACAAATTTCTATTCTATGACACCAAAGACAATATTAAAAGTTGATATCTTTCTGCCATTGTTTTGGTTACCTGACATTTCAGACTAACTAAAGGAAATAGATTTCAAATAATATTTAAAATAAAATGTAAATACAAAAGAAAATAATTTAAACCGCAAGACCAAACCTTTAGAAAGCTCATCTTCCATGACTTGAGAAACTTGATCATGGTGTTTCTTATGTTTCTTTTTCTTCTTCAATCCACCAGCCTTCACATTCAAGGCTTTTCCCTTGAGTTTTAGCTTCCCACCAACAACATTCTCATAAGACGACATCTTGTCCAAACAAACAAGACTATAAAGAACAAAGAAAATTATATCAGGAATTTGCTGAAACTAACAGTTTTTCTGATTTTGCTCTGAAACCCACAATTCACTTGTTCTATCTATGTTAGGAACAGGAATTGCAATAGAAATAGCAAAGATAACAACTTTGATAATCTGACCAAAGAAGAAACTAGATATGTATATATAAACGAAAACCCTATTATCAAACCTGGAACTGCAAATCCACTGAACTTGGGAGGCGAAATGGTCTTCTCTACCTACGCCAAGAAAATCAAATTTAGCGAGATCGAGACCTAATTGTAAATTGAATTCTGTTGAAGGTACTCCCGACCCGATATTTTTACTATTATTTGAGTTTTTGATCCGGACCCATTGCAGGGCCCAACAAAAAACCCGAATAATAAAGTATTTTTTTAAAAAATACCCTGAAAATAAAATTATTTTTAAAAAATCCCTTTTTTTATTTTTTCAATTTCAAAAATACCCTTTTAATTATATATTTTTTAATAAATTGAAGGTATATTTCACTTTCGGAAACATATATTCAATATATTAACGTGATTTAACAGAGATTATTTTTTTACAAGAAAAAGTTAAAAAAATAATGTTATACAATTTAATTTCCTCAATAAAATAAAACATCTAATTCAATAACTGAATAACAATCAAATTCAATTTTAATTGATTAAGCGTTCTGTGAATCAAAATTTGTATAAAATGAATAAATCTCCGTCAGTTTCTTGTAAAATTGAAATTCTACTGCTTGTTTTAAAAGTCAATTTTTTTTTAAATTTAATTTGATTGTAAAATTTTTATATTATAATACTTTCGTATTATATTTAAGGATTTAAATTCATTTTAATGGATAAATTGGCTATAAAAAGGTGCTACAAATTGCCAAGTCATTTTCTCACTTTGTTCCCAAAATTATTGTTGGAAACATCTTACCCACAAAAGATTCGGCGATTTCCTAGAATTGGAATTTGTCTTTCAAAACTATTGTTGAAAGAATTGAGAAGCATCCGATAATGAATTTGGGATCGAATCGTTAGATATTTGGCAGGGAGAGACCTATATTTATTGGAATAGTTGCATTGATTTGGTTTGCTGCAATTGAAATAACAATAATATAGGAAATACGTTCACAACCGGTCTCATGCTCAGGTAAAAGTAAATAATTATTGTAGATAACAGCTAGCGGCAAAACTTTATCACACATTCAAATGAGTCGAGAAGAGATACATTCATTTCAACTCCAGCATACAATTGTAACCCCTTCTCGGCCTCCGAAAACAGGCGAGGAGATACAAAAATGGTTCCTCGAATGCACATGCAATGTACATTATACAGCAAAATTCTTAACATCCCTGACGTCAAAAACTACAAAAAGAACAGCATAAAATAGTCTTAAATTATAAGGGAGAACAATATTATTACATGGCAACCTTGAAGTGTACACCGGCAAAGATGCACTGCAATTTGTACCTCACTCATAAGAGATGGTGTCTCTCACTATATTCCAGGAATGATTCGAGAGGGAACCTTCTCACAGTACAACTTCCAGTACTTCCCATATCCAACGATAATGGTGTCATAAACTTTACTAACTTGGACTACTCATTAGTTAGGTTTCAGATATGGTTGTACAAAAAAAAAGGAACAATTAGTCTTTGATTATAGATGAAGTTCATGCTTATTTGATCGGCATCGATCATCATCCCTCTTAGCCCAGTCAAAAAGAAGAATGGTGTCGCCCAATTAATCTATTTTTGATCTTAGACAATCAAATTAAATTAAACTAATACTCGTATCAAATTACATTTTTGCAGTAACTTATATTTTTGAAGAAAATATCAAAAGTTCGATCGGACCACACTAAATCCCGACCGAACCTTCAATACCAAGTTAAGAAAATTCGCTCAAAAGGTTTCACGGACAGAGTACGCTCTAAATCTCAACGTACTTTGAAAATTTCGATCAGACCACCAAAAAGTACGACAGGACTATTGGATGAAAAAGTTATAAAACACAGAGAGATTCACTGTTGAAAGTACTCTCAAAATCTCACCGTACCACGCGAAGTCCTCCCAGACCTCATGATGTACCGACCGGACTGTCAAGGCAGATTTTCCTAAAATCATCCAGTAGAGTTTCCGACTAGAAGCACGCCCAGTTTTTCGCCGGACCACCATTATTCCTACCAGACCATGATGTAGTCCGACCGGAATGTTTAAATCATTCACAAGTCATAAGTTGTTGAACCTCCACTCAATTAGTGGAAGTCACGTGGACCAACCGTTGCAAAAACATTGAGCAAAAGTTTAAATATTCCGACCGGACCATAGTGTTTCCCGACTGGGATCAAGAAATCCCGACCGGACCTCACTTAATCCGACCATGAAATTGCTCTGGCCAAAGAATTAGTGGAAGACAAGAATCAAATATGTTGGATCACTCCTCAAATGTCTAGTTTATGGCTTATAGGTTATAAATACCATATGTAACTTCATTTTTAATAGTGGTTGTGATTATAATAGCTTACCTGAACATACTTATTTTCTTTGCATCAAAATCACTTTTTGTATTGATTGAGTGTTGGGTGTGACCATCTTACGTTTGAGTGTGAGCTTGAAAACACTTAGGTTGTGAGAGTAAGCCTGAGAAAACTCTTGTAAGGGTTGTGAGGTGTGTGATCTCAAACCATTGTAAAGTTTGGTGTGAACTTGTGAAAACACCAAGTTAGAGTTAAGTTTGTAAAACTCAAAGCTAGTGGAACCTTAACAAGTTATTAAGGAAGTAGATGTAAGATCAAGGTAAACCCGAATAAAAGAAGCACATGAGGATTTACAAATCTTAAGGATAATGAAAACCAATCCGATAGCCAGAATAAAAGAATATGTCGAAAAGAAAGGGTACCCTCAGGATTTACCACTATAAATCCTTTGTGTTCATTCTTATACTCTCTACTTAATCTTCTACATCTTCTACATTTCTTGTTTGTTTGAATTTTGAATTTATCATCACTTCCCAAACAACCAATTCACCCCCATCTTGGTTGCCATCTTGGGACAACAATTGATATCAAAGCTTAAAAATTTCTTAAACTTAATTGTAAAATTTGATCCACAATGACAACTTCATCCACCTCAAACTCTCATGAAAATCTCAACTCTATCCTTAGACCCTACTTTGATGGAACAAATTATTCCTATTAAAAACACAAAATGTTCTTATTCCTATATAGTGAAGGAATTGAGCTTTGAGATTATATTGAAAATGAGTGAAAACCTCCAACTCATGAAGTTGATGGTGTCCAAGTTCCTCTTTCCAAACCACAATGGTCAAGTACAAATACAAGGGATCAATTCAAAAACCATAGGGCAGCCTCCATCTTGATGAATTCTATTTCAAGAGAAGAAGGTGGGAGAGTCCAACATCTCACTTGTGCTCATTGCATTTGAAAAATTCTTGAGAACTATCATGAGGGTACTACCCAAGTGAGGCTTACCAAGAAGCAAATGCATATACATGAGTATGAACTATTCAAGATGAAGCCAGATAAAAATATTACCGACATTATCAATTGCTTGCTTGTCATCGTCAATGAATTGGAGAAATATAGCAAGGTATATGATCAAGATGAAGCCAGCAGCAAAATCTTAAGAGCTCTAAGAGCAAAAAAAAAAACTTTGAATCCAAAGTTTCTTCAATTGAAGAAACACATGATCTTAACTCTTTGATAATCGATGAACTTGTCGAAAAACTACTCACTTTTGAGTTGCACACCGAAAGAGAAGAAGAATAAGGTGAAAAAGAGAAGATGAAACCAATAGCTCTCAAAGCAATTAAAGAAATTGAGAGCTCAAGCAATGAAGAAAGTGATGATGAAGAAGAAATGATATTATTTTCAAAAAGGATGAATGATTGGAAAAGAAAGATAAGATTACAAGCTAACAAAGGTACACTCTCTAAATTCTCTTTTAAAGATAAAGACAAAAAGAATGAAGTGAAATGTTATTAATGTGGCAAATCTGATTATATCAAATCATATTGCTTTAAGTTGAAAAATAAGAAGAAATGAGACAAAAAAGAAGAAATCTCTCAAAGCTATATGGGATGACTCTTCTTCAAGTTAAGAAGAAGAAGAGAAATAAGGAATTGCAAATATGTCTCATGGCTATTGAGAATGAATCCAATGAGATAGGTACTCAATCCTTGAATTTAATTACATATGATGAAAATGATATCGATGCTTTAGATGATAGTGACATGATTGAGCATATGAACCTTAGAGTAGAAAAATATTTTTTCTAAGATGAAATTCTATAAGGACAAATGCTCTAAGCTGGAAAAAGATTTTGTATGCTTAAAAATTCTACATTTAAATTAAAAACCTCAAATGAACAATTATTGAAATCAATCGATGAATTGAATAAAAATTCACATACCTTAGAAAATGTGATCAAGAAAAATGAAATTTTGAGGCATGAACTAAAAGAACTTAAAAAATCTATCTAAAGTTTCATAAGGAAAAGGAAGCATTAGATACATTGATTGATAATCAAAAGTCACCCTCCTTGGAACATGTTTTAGAATTCAATGGCTCATCTAATACTATTTCTAGTAAACCAACATTTGTGAAATCATTTACAATTCAAATATCTAGTGTTAAAATTGTAAAAAATACTAATGTACAAACCAAACTCAAAAATCCCAAAAGGATTACATTAAGCTCACAAGACTCTAGAACTAAGATTTCAAAAGCAAAATATGCATTCATGTATACTAGACATGTACATCAACACAAAAATACTAAAAAACAAACACATATTTGCAATTGTGTGAATGCCAATGAGAAAGTGCATAAATATAGAACTCTGTATCAATACACATATTGCATGAAATTTAGGCATAAGAGTATTTTTTGCTATATTAGGAGGGCTCATTTTAAATTAGAGGATCTTTCTACTACTAATTCCAAGGACCCAAGTTCATTTAGGTACCTAAAATAAGATGAATATTCTTGTAGGTCTGTCTAAAATCTACTATTAATGAAAGCACATGGCTTATGAATAGTGAATGTTCAAGGCATATGACGAAAAATACAAAACTCTTTACAAGTCTTACTTACAAGCTTGGAGGTAGTGTTATCTATGAAAACAATGCTAAAGGTAAAATCATTGGTAGTGGTTCCATTGGCATATTTGGTAAAAATATAATTGAAAATATATGACTTGTTGATGGATTAAAACATAATTTACTTAGTGTTAGTCAATTGTGTGATAAAGGATATGATGTAAATTTTGACTCCAAAGGATGCAATGTTACTAATTCAAATGGTGGAAAGGAGCTAGATTTAGCAACACATATAAAATTAACATACATTTCAATGATGCATTTGAATATTTGATTTTTATTAATAATGATGCTTGGTTATGATATAGAAGACTAGAACATGCTAGTATGGATCATTTAAAATGCATTAGATTATGAAGAACTAGTTGATGATCTCCCTAAAGTTAAATTTGACAAAGATAGAATATGTAAACTTTGTCAACTTAGTAAGCAACATAAAAGTTTATTTAAGTCTAAAAATGTTGTAAGCACTTTTAGACCCTTAGGACTCATTCACTTAGATTTGTTTAGACCAAATAAAATTACTAGCCTAGGTGACAAGTTATATGCATTTGTTCTTGTTGATAATTACTCTAGATTTACATGAATTAATTTTTTAGCTCAAAAAAATGAAGCTTTTGATCACTTCAAAACATTTGCAAAAAGAGTTCAAAATGAAAAAGGCTATGTAATCGCATCTATTAGAAGTGATCATGGCAAAGAATTTGAAAATGAAAAATTTTGAAAGCTTTTGCAATTAATTTGGTATTTCACATAATTTTTCCCCTTCTAGAACACCACAATAAAATGATATGGTTGAAAGAAAAAATAGAACCTTGGTTGAAATGGTTAGAATAATGCTTAATAAATATAATTTACAATCTTATTTTTGGGCAGAAGCCGTTAATACCGCTTGTTATATTTCAAACCGAGTTTACAAAAGGCATTTTATAAATAAAACTTTTTATGAGCTATGAAATGAAAAAATACCCAAAATTTCATATCTTAGAGTATTTGGATGCAAATGCTTCATATTGAATACCAAAGATAATCTTAAAAAATTCTCATCCAAATTAGATGGATGCATATTTTTAGGATATTCACCATCCAGTAAAGCATATTGGGTGTTTAATAAGAAAATTCTAGTAGTTGAAAAATTAATGCATGTTGTTTTTGATGAATCTTCTAAACTTGATCAAATAAAAGATAGCGCTCTTGATGATTTTGTAGATATATATGATCAATAAGAAATGATTATTGCTCCAAAGAACAATCAAGATGAACAAGAAAAGAAAACTCAAGAGTTACCCGAGAATTGACAATATAAAAAAGATCATCCAAAAGAGCTTATCATTAGTGAAGCATCAAAGAGAGTAATTACTAGATCCAAAATTAAACATTTAGATTCTAATTTTGCTTTTGTTTCTCAAATTAAGCCAAGGACTATTGAGAATGCTCTCAATGATAAATGTTGGGTGATTACAATGCAAGATGAACTCAACTAATTTGAAAGAAATAATGTATGAGAACTTATTTTTAGACTTAAAGATCATCCAATTATAGAATGCAAATGGATTTATAGGAATAAACTTCATGAAAATAGTCTCATTACTAGGAATAAAGCTAGATTGGTAGCCAAAAGCTATAACCAAGAGGAAGACATTGACTATGATGAGACATTTGCTGCCGTAGCTAAATTAGAAGCTATTAGAATTCTACTTGATTTTGCATATCATATGAATTTTAAACTCTTTCAAATGGATGTTAAAAGTGCATTTCGAAATGGATTTATAAATTAGGAAGATTATGTTGAGCAACATCCCGGTTTTGAAAACTATAAATTCCCAAATTATGTTTTTAAACTTACCAAAGCTTTATATTGATTAAAACAAGCATCAAGAGCATGATGTGATAGACTTAGTGTATATTTGCTTAAAAATAATTTTTCAAAAGGTAAATTGGACACAACTTTCTTTGTTAAAAATAATAAACATAACATCTTGATTGTGTAAATTTATGTTGATGAGATAATATTTGGGGCTACTAATGAATTTTTGTGCAAAAAATTTGCTTCTTGTATGACTAAAAAATTTGAAATGAGCATGATGGGTGAACTCAAATTCTTCCTTGAACTACAAATCAAGCAATGCAAAGATGAGATCTTCATCAACCAATTCAAATACATAAAAGAACTCATCAAGAAATTTGAAATGGATGGTTGCAAGACTAGCAAGACTCCCATGAGTACATCCTTGAAATTGGACAAAGATGAAAATGGTAAAATAGTAGATGAAAAGAAATATCAAGGTATTATCGGATTTCTACTTAACTGCTTCTAAACCCGATATTATGTATATTATATGCTTGTGTGCTAGATTTTAATATTGTCCTAAAGAATCACATTTGAATACCATTAAAAGAATTTTGAAATACTTGAATGACACATTGCATTTAGGACTTTGGTATCCTAAAAACACAACATTTGACATTTTAGATTTTTCGGATGCGGACTATGCCGGTAGTATCTTAGATAGAAAAAGTACAACTGGAGCTTATCATTTTCTTAATGAATGCTTAGTTTCTTGGTTTAGCAAGAAACAAGTGTCGGTTGCCTTGTCTACCCCCGAAGCCGAATATGTTACCGCATATTTTTATTGTACTCAAGTTATTTGGATGAAATAATAATTGTTTGACTATGAAATTTTTTTTTATCATATTCCATTAAGTGTGATAACATTAGTGCCATAATTTTTTTTAAAAATCCAATTCAACATTTTAAGTCAAAACATATAGACATTAAGCGTCACTTCCTAAGGGATAATGTCCAAAACCAACATGTTATCTTAGAATTTATTGATACACAAAATTAACTTGCTGACATTTTCACTAAACCCTTGAATGAAGAGAATGAATTTCATAAAACAATATTTGGATATGTTGGATGGAAACACAATTTCATGAACTTAAAATCACATGAAAATCAAGTTTCATTTCACAAAAATTTTTACATTGATATCTATTTTTTATCAAATCTTCATGTCTTAAATGAAAAATACTTATTTTCTCAAAATTTCTACACTTTTGAATATTTTTCGTTCGGACCTATCCCAAGTTCGACTGCACTTTTTAAAAATTCTTGATTTCAAATATTTTCGTAAAAGTACGTTCATACCTTTCAAGGTACGATAAAAAATTTTCAAATTTTGTGACCATTGTGTCTAAAATAAGATTCCCGTTTGGACTTCACACAATCCGACCAGATGTTTTAAATTGTCCCAAATGTCACGACTGAATTCATGAAAGTCTGACAGTAATTTCACTTTGAATTCAAAAATTTCTATCTGTTGAAACTCAATCAAAACGTGCATATTTTGTCTCCAACAGCTGTAAACGGCTAGTTCTCATCTTGAACACTATAAATACCCCTTAATATCAGTATTTGCATCTTTGTTTTCAAACTCTAAGCATCTAAACTCTCAAAGTACTCAAATTATCTCAAATTTAAATTTTCTCTTCATCTTTTCTCTTGATCTACTTGATGACTCCTAAAAAACACAAGAAGAATGCTTCAAGATCTGAAAAGGAAAGCGAATTGTTGCCCCATCTCAACAAGAAGAACCTCAAAGAAGAAGCCACAAAATAAGATTTAGAGATGAGGAATAAAGGAAAAGGTATGAAATTATCAAAGACAAAATCGTAGAACCTAACCTTCTCTTCTCTACCCTCACTCTAGAATCCTTAGGTATTGAAAATGACATTCGAGGTTATCTTAAATCTTTGGGTTGGAAGAAATTTATTTTATGATGATTTAAGTTGGGAAAGCTTGACTAAGGAATTTCTCACCACTTTGGTAGTTAGTAAGAAGAGCATTAATCCATTAGGATACTATGAAATTTCTTTTAGATTATTTAATCAAGAGTATGGCCTCACATTAGAAGATTTTTTCTCCATTTGGGGTTTTCAATTAGAGAAAATTTCTCATATAACCAACACCATTCTCACCAACGAAAAACAAAAGGAATTTTGGACCGAAATTTCCATAGAAACCTATCTCCGCAAACTATCCAATGCCAAACACCTTAGGACCTTTATCTATTGGATGTTGCATAGGATTATCACATTCTCTATTAGTGCTAGAGGGGAGAACAATGAGAAAGTAACCCAAAAATATTTACTCTTTCTTTATTGCATGCTTAGAGACCAACCAATCCAAACAGAAAAATTCTTAATTGACACTTTCCTACACCTTAGGAAAATAAAATCTAGGCTTATCCTTCTCTCTTCACAAGTGACCCAAATTGCTAAGTATGTTGGTGCTCTTACACCAACAAACAAAGCAACTCTTATCAATCCCTTAGATCCCACCAAAAAGTCCATAAACATAGGCTACCTAAAACATACTAAGTATATTAGGGAGGATAATGAGACGTGTTTATCTCTTGGGAGCACTAGGTGCTAGGTTTCAACAAAAAAAGAGACCAAGGATTGTTGAAGAAAGTGAAGAAAATTTTCAAATGCAGTTTTCAAGACCCACTACTCCAAAACTTCAATCCTCCATCCTTCAACTTATTCAAGATATCCATGGGCAAATGAGCTCACAAAGCTCAAGGATTAACAAAATCACCCAAGATATCTCTTATCTTTACCTTGACATCCAAACCATCCAAGAAGCTTTAAGCTTGCCAAAATGCTTTGAGGATGAACCAAGTCTTTCACCTTCTATTCATGGTTCTTACCCTTAAGAAGAGGAAGGAGAAGCTGCTGTCTCTCAACCTAGAGATGAAGAGCAAGGAGAACATGAAGAAGAAAAAGGAGATGAAGAAGAATAGGGAGATGAAGAAGAAGGAGATGATGAAGAAACTGATGATGATGCTTAGATTTTTTATTTTTTGTTTGTTCTTATTTGATTGCTTTCATGTTGTCTTGTTCATGATGTTTGTTATTTTCTTTGAACTTGATGAAAACTTATTTTTATTGAATTATTGCATTTAATTGTTTTTAAGTTTATCTTTTTGCCTTTGTCAAAAGGGAAGAATGAACTTCTATTGAATTTGAACAAATACATAAAATGTTGAACACTTAACACAAAAAATATTGACCACTTAACATTATTTAGGGGAAGTAAATAATAAGAGGTGCTACGGGCAGGATTGCACAACAAAATTTAAATAATAACCCTTACCCAATATAGTGGTTAAGCAAGGGGTCGAACACTAGGAAAGATTTTCTTGAATATTATTCAATTAATTACTAAAAATGTCTAGGCTTACCGATAGTTAAGATATTATTATTTATTAATTTAACTAAGAAAAGGATAAAATAAAACAGAAATTAAAAAAAATAAAGTTAACAACAAGATGGCAAATAAAAAAAATTAATGAATTAAATTGTATAATCAGTATACAGTCATGTTATTAAAAATAATAATCACTTCGAAAGAAGGGTGATTAATTAACTGGAGGAAGAATCTAAGTCTTTTGATCCTTATCTCTAAGCAATAAAAAATGTTCATAAACGGAGGCTATATCCGATCTCTCGCAATACAGTGACGAAAATGAATGTTCAAGTTCTATATTCTACCTTTTTAACCCCAAAGACATAAGAGCAGCACCAATTAGAATGTCACGTACCACCCTTATAAACTAGGTGAATTTGATTAGTTTTCCGTTAAAGTAACGCAGCTCTCGCATTTAATTACCTAACTTAGATTATTATAAATGGTGATCAAGCACTTATAATTTTCAGTCATAATCAAACTCAAGTTAATTAAACACCTAATTAATCACTTTGATCATTTTATTATTTTTATTAACATGATTGTAATACCAATTATACCATAGGAATTTAGCCTAAGTTAGAAAATATAACAACAAAAGAAAACATTTTAAATAACATTATAAAGCAGTTTTACTAAGTAAATGAAATAAAATAAAATAGATGAAAGTAAAAGAAACGAAATATAATATGGATTTGAAAGAAAATATATATAAAAAAACAAAAAAATAGGGAAGAGAATTTGTCACTCTTATAAATAACTTGCAATTCTTCTTCTTCTGTTGACTTAGAATAATTACAGAATATTTATTTAAGTGCTAAAGAACAGAAAGAAAATTCATCCCCATGCTGACTTAGGGCCCTTCTATTTATAGAAGTAGAAAAGATGCAACTAAAGTTATATCTTTTGACCAACCAATTAAAAAAAAGGGTGTATGAAAAGTTGTAGTCTTTGGTCAAAAATCACAACTCAAATTGGGTTATGATTTTTGGTCAATGGTCATAGACGGTATAGTTTCCACTGCGCAGCGCGCCCGCGCTTGCTTCCCTTTGCTGGAGCGCGCCCGCGCTTTCATTTGCTGGAGCGCCCGCGCGCTTGCTTCCTTTGCTGGAGCGCGCCCGCGCTTACTTTCCTTTGCGCCCGCGCTTGATTCCTTTCGCGCCCGCGCTTGATTGCAAGCTGCACTTTGTTTTGCACTTCAACTTCAACTTTTGCCGTTTCTTTTTTTATTTCTACTTCAAATATTAATTATCTTTAAATAACACTCAAACAAAATACAAAATATAATAAAATAATAAAATATTAAACAAAATTATATAAATTAAATAAGTATTTTGCACGCAAATGCGACGCTATCAATTCCCCCACACTTAGTCTTTTGCTTGTCCCCAAGCAACATATTACAAGCACTTTAATTGTACCTCATTTCAATTATTGATTTGGACTTATTAAATAATCTACCAAACTTAGGAAATGATTTAAGAGTGAACTCAAGTATTATATGTTAACATATTATCCATAAACCATCCACTTAGCAATCAAAGTTTAGAGTTAAGTAATTAAACAAACTTAAAACAATTAGAAAGTCAAAAATCCACTTTTAGAAAATAAAACAGAAAGTTTTTAAGGATCAAAATTAAAGCATGCATGTGTGTTTCTTGTCTCAAGGCATTTGTAGGTAACCTATTTCTAGCACTCGAAATGGTTGCGTTTTACGCTCCATACCATTTCCTCACCTTTTACCTCATTACCCCTTTTTGTATTGCTTTTTATTTTATTTTATATATATATATATTTTTTATTTTTATTTATTTATTTATATATATATATATATTTGGGAAATGTTTAAGTGGTTGCGTTTTACGCTCCATACCACTTCTCACCTTTTACATAACGGATTTTTCGTTATTCCCTCTATATATAAATGTGTATATATATATATATTTTTTTTCTCGCAATACCCTCATCCTTTTTTGACTTGAAACACACATGTATTATGGCTGTAGTTCCCTACTTACTTTCTATTTCATTTTCTTACTTAGGATTTTATGCATTCACTTAGTTAAAAATTTGGTTAAATACTTAACTAAAAACTTGTATTTCACTAATGTCAATTCGAAACAACATGTTAAACAAATAATATCAAAGTTTAAAATTAAATCTAAACATATACATAATGAATTTCCTAAACAAGGTATACTATTCAAGACTTCCATTTCAATAATTGAAACAAGTATACAGTCAAAATGTTGGAACAAACAATTAACTAAGGTGAAAAAGTTGACTTTTTTAATTTGTTTTTTTTTTTCTTTTTTTTTAAATGTCTAAAAATGAAAATATGAAAATATACTTTTTATAACATAATGCATGCACACTTTTATTCCCCCACACTTGAGAGACACAATGTCCTTATTGTAAAGGATCATACAAATTATATAAGAACAACAAACTAAAATAAAAACCAAACACAACAGGAAAAACGAAAAATAAAATAAATAAAAGAAAAGCGATAAAAACCTCATTCCACCGGTGAATCCGGTGGAGATGGTGTAAACTCCAGGTTTTATTTGCGGAAGTAAGACTTCAATCGGTGGGACATTTTTCGCTGTTCCTTCTCCATTTTGGTGATTTGGACAGACATATTGGAGACAGTCATCTGCATGTCAGCCTGCTTGCCTTCCAATTGTTCCACCTTACCCAAAACCTGCTTCCAACCCTCTGTGTTATCTTCCTCTTCCTCAGTGTCAATGTTTGAGGATATTGCCGGTGCCTTGCCTCTAGCAGAACGCCGGACCTCTAAGGGTTCTGTCCTAAGTTTATTGCTCACCCTTTCTTCCCAAGTTTTCCATCGATAGGAAATTGTATCTTCATCCTGGATTTCTACTACCAACCCTGCCCTCTTTAAAAACGGACCATCCAAGAGACTGTAGTTTGCTACTTCAGTAGGGAGACTAAATGGCAACCCGGGTTCAACAATTCGGTATAAGATGGAAATAATTCCACTTACACCAGTGGAGATCCTTCCCAGATGGCGGGAAACATTATAAATTGCCTCAAACAGAATTCCAGTAATATCCACCGTTTTTCCCTGTAGTAAGCAGTACAATAAGAATAAATCTGTGGTCTGAACTTTGGTGGCTTCAACCCGGCAAAAGATGGAGTAGGAGAGGTATTTGTGAAGATATAGCAAATATTCATCCTTTAACCACTTGTTGCTGGCGTTTCTGGGATTGTACTGAGTCTGCCCAGTGAGCATCTCCCATATAGATGCAGCATTCCATTCCTTAGGTTTTTTTTCAAATCCGTCCGTGGGGAATCCCAAAGTGCGGTTCATCATATCATACGTGAGATAAAGCTCTATTCTCTTGATTTGAAAACTGAGAACCGTACGGTCCTCGTTTGCCCAGTTTAAAGTTGTTAGAAACTCTAATGGAATATTCACACTATCAGGGACTTTGATTTTGGAGTAGGTTTCTAAGTGAAGAATACGTAAGTATTCTTCCATCTTGTCCATCATGCCCATTTTCTCCAAGAATTCAAAGTCCATCAGATACATCTCTGAAAAGTGATATTCAACTATTCTTTCGTATCGTTCACCTTCTTCTTCTGAATAGATAGGAAATAAGGCGTTGTATTTAGATTGCAGATTAGTTTGTGAAGAAGAATGGGAGGAAGGGCTAGACATTTTTATAAGGGAAATGAAGAAACGGATAAGGAAGTTGGTTTTTATTTTGGATGAAGTTGCAACGTTTGAAAGGTGGTTAAGTTGGATGGAAAGAAATTGGTTTTAAAGAGATGGGTTTTAAATTGAAGTGGTGCAGAAGGTGTTGGAGAAGGGTCACGAGAATTGGAAATGATTTTGTAAAAGAATAAGGTTTTGTTTAATGTCAAAAGTTGCAATTATTTTGGTCATAAATTATAACTCTTGGGAATAAAACAAGAATTGGGAAGGGGCTGCAGAATTCCAGTAATAATTGTCAAAAGTTGCAATGATAACGGCTAAAAACTGTCCAAAACTGTCCAAAAATTGTCCAAAAACTGCTTGCGAAGCGCGCCCGCGCGAAATAAAGGCTAGAAAGCTCGCGCGCGCGCTGCAAAGGGAAAAACTGTCTCGCGCGCACGAGCTTTTGGTCATGGCTGGGTTGCGCTCGCAAGGCTCCTTTTACATGCAAATTGATTTTTTTTTTTTGCATGGCTTTGTGGCAGTGCACGTGAAACAAAATGTTTTGTTTCATTTGCTTGTAATTGCAACCTGCAAAAAAAATGCATATTAATTTGCTCTTTTTTTTATTATTTTTTTAAGGAAATAAATAAAAATAAATAATAATAATAATAATAATAAAATGTAACTAAAAAAATCAAATATTATACTATAATATATTATAATTTAATCTATGACTAATGATTAATGATCCAAATAAATGGTATCCATCCTGAAAGTAAAATTACCGACTATATATGGTTTTAAACGATGCCCATTAACCTTAAAAGATTCCCCATTTTCATTTAAAATTTCGACAGCTCCATGGGAAAAAACTTCTTTAACTCGAAATGGACCAGACCACCGTGATTTTAACTTACCCGGAAAAAGTTTAAGCCTGGAATTATACAGTAAGACCAATTGTCCTTCATGAAAATTTTTGGCTTGAATATGCTTATCATGCCATAATTTAGTTCGATCTTTATAAATTTTGGCATTCTCGTAAGCATTTAATCTAAGCTCTTCCAATTCATTTAATTGAAGGAGTCTTTTTCTTCCTGCTTTTGCCAAATCAAAATTTAGAACTCTTGTTGCCCAGTATGCCCTGTGCTCTAACTCAACCGGTAAATGGCAAGATTTTCCATATATTAATTGATATGGGGTCAATCCAATTGGAGTTTTAAAAGCAGTCCTATATGCCCATAAAGCATCATCTAATTTCATAGACCAATCTTTTCTTGTAGAGACCGTTTTTTCTAATATCCACTTTAACTCCCGATTACTAACTTCTACTTGCCCACTAGTCTGTGGATGATAAGGAGTAGAAATTTTATGAGTTACACCATACTTCTTAAGCAGTGATTTGATTAAATGGTTGCAAAAATGCGAACCCCCGTCACTTATTAAAGTTCTAGGTGTACCAAATCTGGGAAAAATGTTCTTTTTAAGCATCCTCTTTATTGTATTGGCATCATTGGCTACTGTTGCCATAGCTTCCACCCATTTGGATACATAATCGACCATAACTAGTATATATTTAAATCCTTTAGAACTCGGGAAAAGTCCCATAAAGTCGATTCCCCAAACGTCAAAAATTTCTACTTCAAGAATATTACTCAATGGCATCTCTTGACGTTTTCCAATATTGCCAGTCCTTTGGCACCTATCACAGGATAAAACAAAATTCTTTACATCTTTACAGAGTGAAGGCCACCAAAATCCTGCCTGCAATACTTTAGCAATCGTTTTGGAAATTCCAAAATGACCACCTACTTGTAAAGAATGGCAATGTCTCAATATTTCTTGAATTTCATCTTGGGGAACACATCTTCGAATAATATCATCGCTACATCATTTATAAAGCAAAGGTTCTTCCAAATAGTAATGTCGAACATCTCTAAGGAATTTCTTCCTTGCTCTATAATCTAAATCAAAGGGTAGAATTCCACTTACCAAGTAATTAGCAATATCAGCAAACCAAGGCTCCTCCTGACTAACTACTCTGAACAATTGCTCATCCATAAATGTTTCGTTTATTGGTATCCCGTCATCTTGCTCCATAAGTAGCTCCTTATCAAGCCTAGATAAGTGATCTGCAACGAGATTCTCACTACCCCTTTTATCTCTTATCTCCCAATCAAACTCTTGAAGCATTAATATCCATCGGAGTAATCTTTGCTTCGCATCTTTCTTTCTTAAGAGGTATTTCAAGGCGGCGTGATCAGAATACACAATTACTTGTTGACCAACCAAATATGCCCGAAACTTATCAAATGCATATACGATGGATAGCATTTCTTTTTCTGTGGTGGTGTAATTAATCTGAGCATCATCAAGAAGTTTACTAGCATAATAAATAACATATGGCTTACCTTCTTTTCGTTAACCAAGAACTGCTCCAATAGCAAAATTGCTTGCATCACACATTATCTCAAAAGGAAGATTCCAATCAGGTGGTTGTAAGATAGGGGCTGAGATAAGTGATTGTTTTAAGGTATCAAATGCACTTATACAAGCATCGTCAAATACAAACTCTACCTCTTTTGCCAGTAGATTGCATAATGGCTTGGAAATTTTAGAAAAATCCTTGATAAATCTTCTATAAAATCCTGCGTGCCCTAAAAAACTTCTCACATCCTTGACAGTCTTAGGGTGAGGCAGATTTGCTATTACTTCCACTTTAGCTCTATCAACTTCTATACCTTTACTTGATACCAAATGTCCCAAAACAATTCCCTCTTGGACCATAAAATGGCATTTTTCCCAATTAAGTACCAATCCATGTTCCTTGCACCTGTCAAGAACCTTAGAGAGATTTTGGAGACAATGTGAAAATGAAGACCCATAGACACTAAAATCATCCATAAAAACTTCCACACATTCATCGATTAGATCACTGAAAATAGAAAACATGCATCGTTGGAATGTGGCTGGTGCATTGCAGAGACCAAATGGCATTCGCCTAAATGCAAAAGTTCCATAAGGACATGTAAAAGTTGTCTTATCTTGGTCCTCAGGATGAATAGGAATTTGGTAGAAACCACTAAGACCATCTAGATAGCAGAAGTATGAAAATTTGGCTAATCTTTTTAGAACTTGGTCTATGAAAGGTAAAGGAAAATGGTCTTTTTTTGTAGTCTTGTTAAGCTTTCTATAGTCAATACACATACGCCAACCCGTGACTGTCCGAGTAGGGACTAAATCATTAGATTCATTTTTAACAACTGTAAGTCCCCCTTTCTTTGGTACCACTTGAACTGGACTTACCCAATTACTATTGCTGTTGACATATATGATACCATTGTCCAAAAGCTTAATTACTTATTTTCTAACAACTTCCTTCAAAGTCGGATTTAGTCTTCTTTGACCTTCGATTGTTGGTTTAGCATTATCTTCCAAAAGTATTCTATGCATGCAGAGATTAGGACTTAAGCCCTTAAGATCATGAATTGAATATCCTATAGTACCTTTATATTCGTTTAATACATGGGACATTTCTTGTACTTGATCATCTCTAAGGGAAGAATTAACAATAATTGGCTTACTAGAATGAGAATCTAGAAATGTATATTTTAAACTAGAAGGCAAAGTCTTAAGTTCAAACGTAGGCTTACTCTTAGAATCATCCTCTTCTTTTCTTAAGCTCTCAAATTTATTGCGTTTATAAGGAAGTGTGACTGCAATACTTTTTACTGACTCAATGTTGTCATCATTTTGAGTGCTGCCAATACAATCATACAAAATTTCAGTGACACAATTATCAATCTCATCGATTGTATCAATTCTATCAACCATTTGAAATGGTGAAGACTCATGCATCATCTTATTGATATTAAATTCAATAGTCTCACCATCGACTTCCAGAGTAATTTTCCCTTTTTTCATATCAATAACGACGCCAGCGGTGACCAAAAATGGTCTACCGAAAAGTATAGGGATTTCAGGATCTTCCTCCATATCCAGAACAACAAAGTCTGCTGGAATAATAAAATTTCCTACTTTAGTAGGAACATTTTCAACAATACCCACTGGGTACTTGATGGATTTATCAGCCATAGATAAACATTTAGTCGTTGGTTTTAACTCCCCCATGTCCAATCTCTTGAACAAGGAGTATGGCATAAGACTAACACTTGCACCAATATCACAGAGGGCCTTGTCAAAACAAGTATTCCCTATTACGCAAGGAACAGTAAAAGATCCTGGATCATTCAACTTAGGAGGAGAATTTGAGAGTAGGGCTTGAGACTCCTGGACTAAAGCCACAAGTCCGTCTCCTTCTAATTTACTTTTATGAGTCACTATATCTTTCAAAAATTTACCCCATGCAGGCATATCTCTTATAGCATCAGTAAAAGGTATAGTGATAGTAATTTGCTTTAAGTACTCAAGGAATTTACCAAATTGTGAATCCAATTTCCTCCTCATCAATCGTTGAGGAAATGGTAGGGTAGTAGAACTTACCTTTGGTTCTTCTTTACTGGAAGTAGGAATCCCCTTATTTACCTTTTTCGTATTGATGTTTGGATCATTTGGACTTTCAGTATTTTGCTTGGGTTGTGGATCCGCAATCTCCTTACCACTTCTCAATGTAATAGCTTGACACGTCTCTTTAGGTTGGTACTCAGGTTGGCTCGGAAGTTTTCCTAGAGTTTTTGAATTCATAGAGGCTTGTTGGGCTATTTGTGTCTCAAGCATTCGCGAATGAGTTGAAAGTTGATCTATTTTGGAATCAAGATGCTTGAGTTGTTCTTGAGTTTGTTTATTTGTGGTAATTTGTTGGTTAATGAATTGTTCCAATAGGATTTCCATATTGGACTTCTGCAATTGGAATGGTTTAGATGGGAAACCTGGTGGGTTCCTATCATTAGGATAGTTTGGTGGGTTTAGGGAGGCTGTAGGGTTGGACCATGAAAAACCTGGGTGATTCCTATGTTGGTAGTTATAATTATTTTGCGGAGGATTATTCCGTTGATTATAACCGCCTTGAACATAGTTAACTTGATCACTGTTATTCATAGTACAATCTTGATAGTTGTGTGTCCCACCGCAAAGTTCACAAGTTAATTTCATATTCTCTACTTGATTAACTTGAGATTTTGCCATTAATTTTGTCAGAGCCTCAACCTTTGCTGTCAGAAGATTGATGCTATCTAATTCTAGGACACCCTTGCCCCTTTGCGTAGCTGGCTCATCACCAATATAACCTTGAGATGCTAGTTCATCTAACAGAGACACGGCCTCTGTTGGAGTCATTGTCATCCATTTTCCACTAGCACCTGCATTGACAATGCTTCTATCCTCATCCGTTAAACCATTATAGAATATGTTTGGTATCATCCATTCTGGTAGACCGTGGTGAGGGCATTGTCTTTGCAATTCCTTAAATCTTTCCCAAGCATTGTATAAGGTTTCATTTTTCCCTTGCTTGAAAGTAGAAATCTCATTCCTTAACTTAGCAGTCTTTTGGGGTGGAAAATATTTATGCAAGAAAGCTTGCTTCAATTGATCCCATGTAGTAATGGAATTATTGGGCAAACTTGCCAACCAAATTTGTGCCTTATCTCTTACAGAGAAGGGGAACAAACGGAGGCGTATTGCATCATCCGATACTCCATTTATCTTAAAAGTTGCACATACATTAAGGAATGTAAGAATATGTGCATAAGGATCCTCTCCTGGCAGTCCTCCAAATTGGTTATTTTGAACCATTTGGATAATACTTGGTTTAATCTCGAAGTTATTGTTGGCAACTGTTGGTGCCACAATGCCTCCAACATTATCCATAATATTTGGCATAGTAAAGTCTGCCAAGGTTCTTCATTGATCGGCCATTGGTGATTTCTTTTGATCTCCTTGTATTAATCTTTGTTTCCTGCGCAAAGCACGAAAAGTCCTTTCAATTTCAGGATCAAATAAACCACTATCTTGGCTTCTACAACGTCTCATAAAAAAAATTAAATAAAATAAAATATCCTAAAACAACTTTTTCGTTAATCAAAATAATATAAAAAATATAGCCGTTCCCCGGCAACGGCGCCAAAATTTTGCTACGGGCAGGATTGCACAACAAAATTTAAATAATAACCCTTACCCAATATAGTGGTTAAGCAAGGGGTCAAACACTAGGAACGATTTTCTTGAATATTATTCAATTAATTACTAAAGATGTCTAGGCTTACCGATAGTTAAGATGTTATTATTTATTAATTTAACTAAGAAAAGGATAAAATAAAACAGAAATTAAAAAAAAAACAAAGTTAACAACAAGATGGAAAATAAAAAAAATCAATGAATTAAATTGTATAATCAGTATACAGTCATGTTATTAAAAATAATAATCACTTCGAAAGAAGGGTGATTAATTAACTGGAGGAAGAATCTAAGTCTTTTGATCCTTATCTCTAAGCAATAAAAAATGTTCATAAACGGAGGCTATATCCGATCTCTCGCAATACAGTGACGAAAATGAATGTTCAAGTTCTATATTCTACCTTTTTAACCCCAAAGACATAAGAGCAGCACCAATTAGAATGTCACGTACCACCCTTATAAACTAGGTGAATTTGATTAGTTTTCCGTTAAAGTAACGCAGCTCTCGCATTTAATTACCTAACTTAGATTATTATAAATGGTGATCAAGCACTTATAATTTTCAGTCATAATCAAACTCAAGTTAATTAAACACCTAATTAATCACTTTGATCATTTTATTATTTTTATTAACATGATTGTAATACCAATTATACCATAGGAATTTAGCCTAAGTTAGAAAATATAACAACAAAAGAAAACATTTTAAATAACATTATAAAGCAGTTTTACTAAGTAAATGAAATGAAATAAAATAGATGAAAGTAAAAGAAACGAAATATAATATGGATTTGAAAGAAAATATATATAAAAAAAACAAAAGAATAGGGAAGAGAATTTATCACTCTTATAAATAACTTGCAATTCTTCTTCTTCTGTTGACTTAGAATAATTACAGAATATTTATTTAAGTGCTAAAGAACAGAAAGAAA
Organism: Garcia nutans; assembly: GCA_947685225.1. Classification (NCBI taxonomy): domain Eukaryota; kingdom Viridiplantae; phylum Streptophyta; class Magnoliopsida; order Malpighiales; family Euphorbiaceae; genus Garcia; species Garcia nutans. The sequence continues at coordinate 12,727,178 of CANTUV010000029.1, read as the reverse complement.
ATTCATCCCCATGCTGACTTAGGGCCCTTCTATTTATAGAAGTAGAAAAGATGCAACTAAAGTTATATCTTTTGACCAACCAATTAAAAAAAAGGGTGTATGAAAAGTTGTAGTCTTTGGTCAAAAATCACAACTCAAATTGGGTTATGATTTTTGGTCACTGGTCATAGACGGTATAGTTTCCACTGCGCAGCGCGCCCGCGCTTGCTTCCCTTTGCTGGAGCGCGCCCGCGCTTTCATTTGCTGGAGCGCCCGCGCGCTTGCTTCCTTTGCTGGAGCGCCCGCGCGCTTGCTTCCTTTGCTGGAGCGCGCCCGCGCTTACTTTCCTTTGCACCCGAGCTTGATTCCTTTCGCGCCCGCGCTTGATTGCAAGCTGCACTTTGTTTTGCACTTCAACTTCAACTTTTGCCGTTTCTTTATTTATTTCTACTTCAAATATTAATTATCTTTAAATAACACTCAAACAAAATACAAAATATAATAAAATAATAAAATATTAAACAAAATTATATAAATTAAATAAGTATTTTGCACGCAAATGCGACGCTATCAAGAGGGAGTAAATTAAGTAACTTAACATTTTTAGAAATCTTGAACACTTTGAAATTTAATTTATTGCCAAACTCAAAAAGAGAGAGATTGTTGGCCCAATTAATCTATTTTTGATTTTTGGCAATAAATTGAATTAAATTAATGCTTGTATCAAGTTACATTTTGCAGGAATTTATATTTTTAAAACTTATATTTTTAAAGAAAATATCAAAAGTTCGATCGGACCATACTAAATCCAGACCGGACCTTTAATGCCAAGTTGAAAAACTTCACTCATAAGGTTTCACGGTCAGAGGTACACTCTAAATCTCAACGTACCTAGAAAATTTCAACCGGAACACCAAGAAGTACTACCGAACTATTGGATGAAAAGTTACAAAACACACAGAGAGATTCATGGTTGAAAGTACTCTCAAAATCTCATCGTGCCACGCAAAGTGCTCGGACCTTATGATATACCCATCGGACTGTCAAGACAGATTTTTCTAAAATCATCCAGTAGAGTTCCCGACCATAAGCAAGCCCAGTTTTTGGCCGAACCACCATTATTCCGACCGGACCTTGATGTAGTCCGACCGGAATGTTTAAATCATTCACAAGTCAGAAGCCGTTGAACATCCACTCAATTAGTGGAAGCCACATGGACCAACCGTTAAAAGAGCATTAAGCAAAAGTTCAAATATTCCGACCGGACCGTAGTGTTTCCCCTCCGAGATCAAGGAATCCCGAACGGACCTCACCTAGTCCGACCATGAAATTGCTCTGGCCAAAGAATTAATGAAAAACAAGAATCAAACACGTTAGACTACTCCTTAAACGACTAGTTTATGGCTTGTAGAATATAAATACCATATGTAACTTCATTTTTAGTAGTGGTTGTGATTGTAACGGCTTACTTGAACATATTTATTTCCTTTGCATCAAAATTACTTTTTGTATTGATTAAGTGTCGGATGTGAGCATTAAACGCCATCTTAAGTTTGAGTATGAGCTTGAAAACACTTAGGTTGTGAGAGTAAGCTTGAAAAAACTCTTGTAAGGGTTGTGAAGTGTGTGATCTCAAACCATTTTAAAGTTTGGTGTGAGCTTGTGAAAATACCAAGTTAGAGTTAAGCTTGTAAAACTCAAAGCTAGTGGAACCTTAACAAGTTGTTAAGGAAGTTGGTGTGAAATCAAGGTAAATCTGAACAACTATAAATCCTTTGTGTTCATTTTTCTGCTCTCTACTTAATTTTCTACATCTTCTACATTTCTTGTTTGTTTAAATTTTGAATTTGTCATCACTTTTCAAACAACCAATTCACCTCCCCCCCCCCCCTGGTTGTCATCTTGGGACAACAGATGGTAAGAAATATTACATAGAAGTAGGGTAGAAACTGCAAATAAAACCAAAAGCAATTTAAGATTTGGGTAATGTTCTCTACAGGTTATAAGCTAGTAATGCTTACATGATTAAAAAGAGCTGGGACTGTCCAGAAAAAAGCTACTAATATTTCAAGCACATAATGGAAATGACGAGCCAAGCCCCACCTGCAAGGACATAACATAATTAATTGCCATTAGAGCAACAAGCCTTAGATTTTAAATGTATTGTTGGAAAGGATTAAACCATGTCAATTAGAGAGGCAAGGGTGTTCAAGTATCTTCATCACCACAGATTTGACACAATGAAATGATGTTGAAAGTTTACAAGGTCTTCCCCATCCAGCTACCCATTATACTCTCCCTCCTACAGTCTCTCCACCTCCATCCCCATCCCACCTTAAAAAAGATAAATAAATAGATACAAATAAGAAAGATTCCACTTACCATCCGGAGGTTAAAAGAAGTTTGTTCTTTGTTTCCCCAGGTGATGTAGTGTATGAAGCTATAATCTGCAAAAGGTATCAGATTAAATATGCCCGTTTGTCATGGTTGAAAACAATTAATGTCTAAATAGATGAAGTATAACACTACAAGGTCATGAGATCAATCACCTTTGACGGAGCCTTTCCCCAAACCAAACATTTGCCATTTGTTCTGCGAAATACTTGCTTTTGCCTATCGCAATCATAGCTGATATATATGCAGAGAAGGCCTGCCACTAATAAATACAGAGCAAGCTAGAAAAAATGATGGCGGTCAGAATCAAGTATGTCTAATGAATTACAAAAAAGAATTTATTCAAGAATGCTAAAACCAAGAGTAATGCTCATGCAACAGGATTTGACTCTTTGCCCCAGGGATCTCTACCAAGAAATGACTCGCACCTGATTTTTGATAACATAAGATTATTGAAATTTCCATTCAGCCGAAACTCACCCAACCAAAATTTCAACCAAAAGTCAATTGATATTATTGTATTAACCATCAACTTAACACATTCAATTTTACATTATCACATGCAAGTTTTTGCCCAATTCACTCAATGAATAGCCAATTTGAAGCATCTCATCAGACGAGAGTATGCTAACAAAACACATCTCATAAATGAAACCCAAAATAAAATTAAAGAAAATGTCTCTACTTGAATTCCAAGGTCCATAGGATGGTTGACTAAGTACATGCCAGGAGAAGTATACAAAGATGGAACCCATACCAAGCATCCCCAACAAATATAAAATCCAGTTGCCAATGTTAAAAAAATAAAACAAAACATAATGCAATTAGGCAGCAGTGACACTGTAACAAATGGAATGCTCTCACACGAGAAAAAAGAATAAGCAACATATTGCAGGAACCATGGTAAGCAGTGAGGATAGATAAATTGAAGTTAACAAGTTTACTAGTAAAATATACATGCAAAAATAAAAGTGTAGGACAAACAACCAAAGCTTGGGACTCAAAATGTTTTCCAAGAAGCAAAATCAGTTGAATAGCATATCCATGGGAAAGTTTGGAGTGAAGCATGCATTATTTAAACAAGTTCATGATATAGATACCACGATGCAATATCACACATTAAATTCCATTTCCATTTTCCAACTGAAGAAAATTCTTCAAATATGTAGTTATGCAATTAAGGTCTGCTTGTCACTCCAGGTTGTACTGATGCTTTACGATAAGTACTCAAAGATAATTGGTAATAGCAAGAATGAGGTAATCAGATAATAGTAAATCATGAGCAAACCTCTATCATGTGCAATGTCCATTGTGTTCCAGTACCCATCTTCCCACCAAAAAAACTTACTAACATACGCCAACATCAATATTGTATTTACAAGCATGGAATCAGCTACTTTTCCATTCTGCTCATACTGAAATACACAAAAACTGAATAAGACAAGCAACCAAAAAAATATCCCCACGAGCACTTGGGAATGACATTCCATAGACTAAATTCAACTATCATTACCAGTATACATTTTCAAGTAGAAAATTCTTTTCTTTCTGAAAAAAAAACAAGCAAAATGGAAAAGAAAAATCCACCCTCTTACCACTGTATTGAGAACCAAAAGAGTACAAGCAGTTTTTCATGAGTTAAATTCTTCATGGGTTAACAACTGCAGTTGCAAGCTTCAACATGCAAACATGGAAGAAGGTAATAAGAGATTTTAGCTTGTTTGTTTGCTACACCAACAAGGTAGAGCCACCACACAAAACATAATGTCAATCCTAGACAACTTTATCATTGACTTGGATACGTGAAAAGGAATGTTTTAAACAAAATGGGAATCAAAGAATCAGGTAAATGACCCTGTCCATGAAAAATAGATGAAAGAAAACCAACCAAACAAGGAATTCTAATATGCGTGATAAGACCTTTCAATCTCTATATATCATGCATAGTAATTCACAAAAAGAAATTTATAAAAGAATCTACCTGCTTAATGCAGTAGATCAAAGCAAGAACGGCCCAAGCCATCATTCCAAATATGCAGTTTGTGAAAACTTTGATGTCAAATTTCTTTCCAATTCGAGGATATAGCTCCATACCCTGCAAAAACATGATACAGTATTACGTAAGAGCATGACCTAGAGAGATGGACTTCAATTATGGCAAAACAAGGTTGTTTGGAGGGTGGGAGTAAGCTATGTGTGTGATTTTGCAGATATCTTATCCTAATCATTAGTATTCTTTTCAATAATTTTTCTTTTTCCTATGTGTCACACACAGATTGGTTTTAGTTCTTAACATGAGATGGCACGTGATAAAACATCATCTGTATATAAGAAATCGTTAAAAAGAAAAAATTGATAGAAGCATCAATACTAAATTGATATATCACAGGATTTATTATAAATAGTGACTCATCTATATCTACCAAAAAATAGATAAATGCAATGAAGAAATCATGGAGATCTGAACTCACCCAATAGAAATCCATTATTATGTTTCCACATGAACCAGAATCAGTTGAAGATGGTGCCAAATGACCCTTAACACACAAAACATTCGCATAAGATATTAAGGGAAATGTAAAACATGAACAAGTTGTCGAGTTAGAATTTCTTACTTTAATGTACAAGAAAACGCAGAAGAGGAAGCTTCCGAAGATGAGAGCTAAAAATATTTCTCCTAAATGATCATAAACAATTATGGGTTTGAATATTCCAAACCTGCAGAATATAACACAGAGAAGTATTACTAAAGGGTTTAAGGAAATAATATGTGCAAATATATTATTTAATAATCAAATGTCAAACCAGTTATATACAACTCAACTCAATAAATCTTTAATCTCAAGTCAATTGGAGTCGGCTATATGGATTCTTCTTTTCCACTCGGTACAATTTAGAGTTATCTTTTCTGATAGATGTAACATCATAAGATCATTTTGGACCACCTTTGACCAAGTCAGTTTAGGCCTATATCTGTCTCTCTTAGCTATATCTACTCTAACTTGTTCGGTTTTTCTAACCGGCGCATCGCTAGATCTTCGTTTCACATGACCAAATCATCTCAATCTATACTCTCTTATCATATCTTCAATAGGTGCTACCTCCATTTTTTCTCTAATGCACTCATTGCGGATTCTATTTATTCTAGTACGACCACACATTTATCTTATCATTCTCATTTTCGCAACATGCATTTTACTCATGTGTCAAACCAGTTATATGCTAGGTGATATTCTAAACAAAATATAGATTAATAAAATATAGATTAATCATTAAATAGCGAGTAAAACATTTCCTATAAAAACATAATGAAGCACATTCTATCTCAGTTTTTCACCAGTTTTAACACCTCTAGTCACCAATTAAAATCTGTTTAAGCAAGCCATATTAGTTTAGTTTCCCAAAACCTAAAGTTCAGGATCAGCTAATTGCAGGAGCTAAAAGAAACTTGCAGTGATTACAAGCCTTCATAAAAGAGGGCTCTAAATTGCATTGGAATGTTTAAACATGATGATCATAATGAAAAAAGTTCTCACCACCAAAGGCTCAGATAGGTAACCAGTGTTACTACATATGCTGCCACACCATTTGCCTGTAACAATCATAAAACATAAGCCAATGGCTAGAACCATATGATTACTCAATATGATATGATGAAAGCTGAATAAAATTTCATTCCAATCTTTGGCAGTTGCAATCAAACAACAGAAGGAACCGCTAAACATTTTCATAAACAGTAACCTTGTAAACTGGCCGATTCCCTTGAGGAGAAATAGGACCCTCAACTCTTTTTCCAGGCAAAAGAAGCTGAAGTGCAGCCTCAAACGCTACATAACAAGCAATTATAGCAGTAGGTTTTGGCCATATGTTTATAAATCGTTGAAACCCGTGTTGCTTCGAGAAATCAAAAGTTTGAAGAGCAGAGCCATCAGCATGAACCATTGTATACCATCTGAAACAGCAAAAACAAATAAATAAATCTTATCCGTTATCGATCGTATATCAATCTCTATTCAACATTTATTAAAAAAAATTACATTCTCATTAGATTCCTTTACTCCACAACATACTTTTCCAACGCAGATTTATTAATATGATTGGACAAAACGGACTCAATTGCTTTACTCAGTAACACCGTATATCAATCTTTCGTCAAAATTCATTAAAAATTAGAATCTCATTAGATTCCTTTATTAATAAGATTGAACAAAATGGATTCAATTGCTTTACTGATTAAAATCATCCTCTCAAAATAATATTAAGATCTAACAATAAATAAATAACAATTAGCATCTGATAAATTAAACTTGAACTTTCAAAATTTACTTGAAATGAGATTTGATTCAGAAGAAGAGAGAAAGCTCTTACAGCAAAATAACAAAGGGAGGGCAAAGAGAGAGAAGTGAAAGCATCGAAACGTAAGTGACAAACGGTGATGCACAGTGTTCTTCGTTTCTGCCATTTTTGCTCTCTTTCTCACTCTTCAGTCTTCACTCTGAAGAGGTAGACTTTTGGAGTTCGACTAAGGGGGTGTATTCAATTCAGATTTTAAAAGATTATGTCAGATTTTTTATAATCCATGGATTATGTAAAATTCATGGATTGTTTTAATTCTACATAGACTTTATGAATTCTTTAGGTTTGTGAGAAGATTTGTAGATGGATTTCTATTTATACCAAATATTCTAGAATCCATCACAATCAATTATTCAATGAATTCTTTGAAAATCCATAGAATTTTCAATACCATTGGATTTAGAAGGATATTTTAAAATCCTAATTGAATACCCCGAGATTTTAAATGACTTTTTAAAATCCTAATTGAATACCCATAGATTTTTAAAATACAAAAAAATCTTATAGAGTCTCTATTGAATACACCCCCGACTGATTTTGCTTGACTTTAAATTAATTGTGAATTTCCAAAAAAAAAACATAAACACTGAGAAAATTACAGCCTTCGTAAATTTTATTTATACTTTGTATAAGACTATTTTAATTATTTTATAAAAATATATAATAAATTTAAAATAAATTCATGATAACTCCATAAAAATTATTATATATATACTAAATTTATAATAAATTATATAATATGATATGTTTGTAAATTAATTATAATTTTTTATAAATTTAACTATATTTTAAAATTTTGATAAATTTAAATTTTTTTGTAAGTATTTTTGTAAAAAAAAACCTAAGCACTACTTGTTTTTTCTATAATGGGATTTTTTAAAAAATATCCTTAAAAATTAAAATATTTTTAAAAAATATTTATTTTTTTATTTTAAAAATATTTTTTTTATTTTTAATTTCAAAATACCCATTTTTAATATATATTTGATATACTAAAAGTATATTTAATTTTTAAAAATATATATTAAATATATTTTTAATATATTAAAAATATTAAAAATATATATAAAATAATTAAAAAGTGTGTATAATGTAATTTTTCTTTTCTTTTAATTTTGGGCCATGGCCCATAGCTTGGTATCTATTTAAAAAATTTAAAGAATAATTACACTATCCATCATATTTTATATTTTTTTTATTTTTATCGATAACATTTTAATAATTTCATAATAAACTCATAATAAATTTATAATAAACTATGTAAATTCATAAACTCATAATAAATATATAATAAACTCATAATAAATTCAAAATAAACTTATAATAAACTATTTAAATTTAATATTTTTATAAAAAAAATTATAAATTTTGGCAAATCTATAAATATTTTTAAAAATATAATAAATTTAAATTTTTTTTTATTTTTTATGATATTTTTATAAAGATCCCAAAATTTAATGGTTGATGATTTGTTTTCGAAATTACCGCTCTTTTGAGCTTGGATTCTTGATTGGGCTAGGCCTAAAAAATCTATTGAAAACCTATTTTTTTTTAAATTATCCCAAAATAAAATTTTTTTCATGAATATTCACTTTTCTTTTTCTATTTTTAAAATACCCATTTTTTAAATTTTAATTTTAAAAATAATCTTTTTTATAATTTTATTTTTTATATAGATTTAACGTGCTAAACATATATTCTAATTTTAAATATATTCAAATAGTTGTCATTTTTCTGAATTTTTATATATTTTTTTTATTTAAGAGTAGGTTATTAATAGACAGCAGTTCTATATGTTCTTTTTTATTTTTGCTATTTTTTGTTATTCATTTTTAGTTTTATGTTTTTATTTATTCTCAAAATAATTTTCAAATCAATTTAAATTTAAAATTTAGAATTTTCTCTTATTTTTTGTATTTCTTTTTTTATTTTTATGTTATCCTTTGTAGTTTTATGTATTTTTATTTGTAATTTATTTTTAAATTAATTTTTTACAGCAATATAAATTTAAAATTTAAAATTTTCTCTTATTTTCATATTTTTTTTATCTTTATAATAAAATTGGATGTAATTAACTATGGTCATGGTCCGTTTAATTGGAACCAAGGTTCTGGTTCATGATTTTTGTGAACTTTAATCTTAACCGATAAAAGTCGATTCCAGTTTCAATTTCAGTTTAAATATCTGGTTCAAAATAATTTTAATAATTTATTTTTTATAAAAGTAATCATAACTAATAATATTTTTTATGATATTAAATACATAAATCATAAATTTGATAATATAAGTTAAATTAAATAATATTAATTGTTAAAAAAATAATATTATTAATAATTATTATTATTAAATAATAATAATAGTAATAATAGTGTTAATAATATTGATAAATTTTTACAAATATAATTTTTTATTATAAATATATATATTAAACTATATAATTTTATATATTTAATATTGAAATTGAAGTGTAAGAAAAAAAATTAAAAAAATTGACTCTAAAATTTTAATTTTGAACTAAAAATTAGATATTTTAACATATATATATATATGTATTAAAAATTAATATATGTATTAATATTATATATATATATATATATTTAGAATATATATTGATTTTTATTTGTTTTTATTTTTTATAGTTTAAAATCGTCGATTCTAATTTCGATTTTAGTTCAAAAAATTATAAACCTGAACTAAAATCTATAATTCGATCTTGATTCCAATTAATAATCAATTTTTTTATTTTGATCCGGTTCATAAATTAGATCGCCGATTCACAGTTCACCATTAGCATGGTTAGATGTAATTTAAATTTTTTGTTATAAATTTTTATTATTTCTTATTTTAATGTTATATGTTATTTTTTCGGTTAAGATTTATTATTTTTTAATAAATATTTATTATTTTTATAATAGATGTAATATTTTCATCTCCAATAGAGATGCATTTCTTATATAAAATATGATAAATAATAGATATAATTAATATCCTATCGAAAGTCAGATTATTTTTGTAATGTTACTATCATTTGTTGTTTGCATTGAAAAAATTTAAAAATATTTAGTAAGTTATATAAATTTTATATATTTTAAAATTTTTTAATTTTATTTATAACATATAGATATATTTTTAATTTTAAAAATATATATATTCAACTGCTGTACGTATATATATATTTAATATATTAGAAGTGATCAAAAAGCATACGATAGAATATTAAAAAAAGAAAAAGTTAAACCATGCAAATGTAATTTTTTATAAACCAAATACTAATGGGACATTGGAGACATGGATGGGTTTAACTTCAGGAAAATTATACAATATGTTTTTTTTTTATTTTTCAAAAAATATTCCAATATTTTGATATATTTTTTAAAGTGAAATATATTTTTATAATTTATTTATATGATTGATAATATATATATATATATATATGTGTGTGTGTGTGTGTGTGTGTGTGTGTGTGTGGGGTATTGTATGATAGTACATGATGGTATTGTTTATTATTTTCGGAGAGAATGTAAAATAATATGGTTAAATAAGTTTTTTTATATTTGGTTTAATGGTATTTTATAAAAAAAATTTATAGGTCATGTGAATAAAAAACATGTATTATAGTGATATATTTAATATTTATTAAATTTATTGAGTATAGTTTTGGGAGATAAAGATCTTAAAATTATATAAAAGCTATTAAATAAATGGTTTGAAAAATTCATTAAAGTTTATAATTTTTAAATTATAAAATTATCACGAAAACATTATAGCATAAAGATAAAAATCAAAACAAATAAAAAATTAAAATATATCATATATTATGAAATAATGATAAATATCATTCAAATACATTCTTATTATATTAAATATATAGTTGTTCAAGATATATTTTTTAAAATTAAAATTGATAATAAAATTTTAAAATTTAAAAACAAATGAAAAGAAAACTGAAGATTGATTTTAGCCATGAAAAAAATATTGTTCTGTAAAAAAATTTATGTCTTTATAAAATTTTTCAAAGAAAAATAGAAACTAAAGTTTATTATTTAGTTAGAAATATGTTTCATTTAAAAAAATATTTTATTATAGTATGTATGCTTTCATTATTTTTATTTTTATTTAAAAAATAGTTAAAAAATTAAAATTTAAAAAGTCAGCAAAAAGTAAAGAAAATTATAACGTAAATAGAAATTCCAAATTTGGCAAAGGTATATGTTAAGAAATGCCCCTAACTGTAAACACCGATTGCTTTTCAATTCCACACTCTGCGTGCAAAAGAAAGAAATTAAAGAATCGCAGTAATGGAGGGAATGATGCAAGACCAAGCTCACTTCCTAAATCGGCAGCAGCAGCAGCTGCTGCAACAACCGCAGACGGTGGTGGTTGAGAGGCTTAACCCGGCTGTTCAGCAACAGCTCAATTTGGACTCCGTAAGGACTCGAGCTATCAGCGTCTTCAAAGCCATCTCCCGTATTCTTGAAGAATTCGATGTCCACGCTCGGTCTAATTCCACCCCCAAATGGCCGCTCCCTTCCATCTATCGATTTCATATCTTTTTCTTTTTATTATGAATGCTATTTTTTAGGTTAAACTGCGAAAAAAAATATGCTTTGTTTGTTTGGTCGGTCAGAAAGTTGAAATGTAATCGTGGGTTTTGTAGTATTAACGATAAAGTCATGTATTGCGCATTAGGCAAGATATTCTGGGGCAATATTCTATGGTGAACCTTGAGCTCTTCATCATTGTCGATGAGATTAAGAAGGTTTCCAAGGCTTTTGTTGTACATCCTAAGAACGTTAATGCGGAAAATGCCACAAGTATGGTTGTTTTTCTCACGCTTGCAGCTAAATATCTTTTGGAAATTAGAATTTAGGTTGTCTGTCTTGATTATCTACCAAAATCCTCTCCAATCTAGTACGATGCCAGTCCAATTGAGTTTTTATTTAGTGTCTCATTTTTGTTAAGGTTCTGAAGCCTAAAAAAAATTGTTCACGCCTTTGAAGTTTGCCTTTTTTTTAGTGCTAGAGAATAATGATTACTCATAATCTTAATGGGGACATCACATCTTTTGGGGATTATGTGGATGCAGTTCTACCAGTTATGCTATCCTCAAAACTATTACCAGAGATGGAAATAGATGACAACTCTAAGAGGGAGCAGTTGCTTTAGGGGTTGCAAAGTTTGCCAATAGCCTTTCAAATAGAGAAACTGAAGGTCAGTTGGATTTTATTGAGTACTCAATATGTCACCATGGGTTTTTTGCATTTTGAGATTTGACTTTCTAGGTCTACAGAGTAGAATTGATATGATTGGAGCAGCCTGTGAAAGTACTGAAAAAGTGTTAGCTGATACACGCAAAGCCTATCAATTTTGTACTCGACAAGGCCCAACAATTCTTCCAACTTTAGACAAGAGTCAGGCTGCAAAAGTTCAGGAACGAGAGAACTTACTTCGAACCGCTGTAAATTTTGGTGAAGGTTATGCTCGTAACTGTCAAATATCCATACACATATAGTATTTATTTGATTATATTTTCTCTTTATTGGTGAGAAAAAGGGCGTGTGGCACGGAATCAAAACTCTAAATATTTTGAAGCATCTATCCTTTGTCATGATAGTAGCTGTATTCTGGTTCTTTGTGGCAATTTAGAACGTGCGTGTTTATAAAATCACCTACGCACCAAGAAATAATTGATTGAGGCACAGCTTCCAAATAGGCAATGACTTTACATATTAAAGATTTTCTATAAGCAATCGAACCAGCTGCACATCACAGTGGCAGCAGCAATATTTGCACTCTTGTGGTCCTTATGTTTTTCTATATCATGTGCTTATATTTCTCTAACTCTTCTAGAGATCATTGTTACAACATCTGTAATTACAATTTAATTATTGGTGATTATATTAATTGCCTACTCAGAAACAAGTCCTTAATTGATACTGGGCATTTTTACATGAATGGCAAACTTGAATTTTCCAACTTTGTTGTAAATTTTTCTTCAGGACTAAGTTGAGAAGAGTTTGTCAGTATACTTTTTCTAGGCATTATTTAAACTATAGAAGAGTATCAATGTTGTATTACAGAAAGTTTCGAATAGCATTCAATTGTGTTATTCTTAAACGACAATACTTGATCATTCCCTTTTTGGATGTATGTTGTGTTGATTCCTTATTTTTTATTGGAGCATTTAAGTTGTGCACATAATGTAGCTGACTATACTTATTATCATGAATCATCTAAGTGTTATATGGACACAGGTCTCCGAGTGATTGGAGAGCAGAGGCAGATTACATCTCCACTTCCGATGCATCTGTCAGATGTGCTCACTGTGAGTGATGGGGTGTATGCTTTTTCTGATTCCTCTGGTAATAATCAAGCATGTTTTGTACAACTATGGGTATTTTACTTGAAGGTAACACGATATTATTGAGGATTCACACACACTCTCTACCAGGGATGTACTTGAAGAATTCTCCACCTTTGTCATCAAATAGCATGAATAGTCAGGCTTTGCTACAGGTTAGATCATGGATTCCTCTTAAAAGGGCTCATTATGAATTCCCTGTGTATTTCATTTTCTTTTTTTTAGTTTGTAGTAGTACTTTTTTGTGTATTATGCCCCTATATATATTTTATTTTTGTATATATAGTATTTATTTTTGTAACTTCTAATCTGGTAATTTCACTTCTTTTGATTTTTACATATCTATAGCAGGCTTCAGGAACAGCACTTATGGGAAGATCAGCAGCATCTCCCTCTGCTGCTACCAGTGCTACTTCCTTTGATAACACTACAACCTCCCCAGTACCATATGCCAACTCACCAAGGTCTGGTACGAATATGATGAACATGCCTTCTCCTCAACAGCAAGCTCAACAACAGCAGCAGCAGCAGCAAAGGCAAAAGATGATGTTACCTCAGCACCAACAGCAACTCCTTGCTCAGCAACAATTCAGACAATCTCCAATGCAAGGATTGGGACAGGTGTTATTCTCTACCAATTTTTCAACTTTTGTCATTGAAAATGGTTATGAAGCCTGGCAATGCATTATTTTCACTGACTCGGGGAACAGTTATTTCAGTCGTAGTACCTTATATTTTTGGTACATTAAATTTTTGGCATTGGCTCATTTAGCTTTTTGCATAGAAGAAAGTTTAAATTAATTTGTCTTTTTTTACAATTTTTCATAAGCATTGGTTTCAGTAGGGATCAATATCTCTCAGAGTTTAGGAATTTATTTGCATAACATAGTTGAGTGATCTTACTCGTGCTAAATTTTGTCCATGATCATAAGTCAAATTAACCTCATTTCTCTTCCTGATTAACATCCAAAAACAAATTAATTTTTTCCAGAACCAGCTGCCGCAGCTGCATGAATTGCCGGGACAGGGTCAGCAGAAGTTTCAGCAGGTAAATTTGTACTTTGCTTCTGATGTAATTGGAGTTCATTTAGGATATATTGTCAGCAGAATGTCCTGTAATATCTCCAATCCCTGTTTGCTTCATTAATGATGCTTGGCTCAAATTATTCTCACCAGTTACATGGGCAACATTAGATGCAATTTTCTCAGCCAATGGGCACCAGCAATTTAAGATAGGCAACTGCCCTCTGGACATGTTCAGCATGGCATGGGTCAAAGTCCACTCAACCAAGGAAATCAGTTAAATTGCCATCTAAGCCAGTTTTCTGGTACTTTAAATAATGCGCTGTTTAATGCTGCTCAGGGGACAACAAATACCCAGATGGTCAGTTACAGTCATTTAGTCCTCTAATCTTATATGATCCATCTTGTGTCGGCTGTAATCTTCTTCTAGTGTGCATTAATTTTAGGCATCATTGATTTCATCAATATCTGGAGTTGGATTTATTTTCTTGCTTCGTTCAGTATTTTTAATGCCTTTCTACTTATCCAGTTGGTGGCAATTGATCCTTGGACTAATTAATGGGAGTTTTCCCTCTCCTACCTCTTAAAGCCTTATATTCTGACCTGGTTGAATTTGAAAATTGAAGCTTCAAACTGAATCTAGATTTTTAAGCACTGGCATCCCCATAATCTGGAAATGTTGAAATCTCTCTGTGCTATAATTCAATTGGTTTATTGTTTAATTATAAGTGCATTTTTTTGCTAAACATGCTTTTTTTTTCATTAAAGTTATTTTCATATCATTCTCATGATTATAGAACGTACATCCTTTCTGATGCATCTCAGACTTGCTGCAATTATTTGTTTGCCTATTCTAGATTCCAAACATGTCAGCTACACTGTCATTTCAGCCTCTTGTGCCCCGCATGCAGGTAATGTGATTTGCTGCCTTTTATCTTCTTTTCTTTTAGGGAGAGAGAGAGAGAGAGAGAGAGGGAGGACTGAGGAGGGGAGGTGGAGTTTGTTAAGGTATCAATGGATATTGGTTGAATGAAAACAATTAACTTCACGGTGGTTTTTTCTGGCACTGAGCCCTCAATGGTGATCTGGTTAAATGTGATATAGACAACTCAAAAGGGAGTTTGTGATGGCTAGGGCCACACACAAAAGAGATTGAATTTTAAAAGTAATGTCACAGCATATGATATTTACCAGTGCAGCATAATTCAATTTTTTCAGTTTGCCTGCTTTCCACATTTAAAAACTGAACAAAATCGAAATAATTGAAAACTAAAAACTTGTTAACAGATTCTAAGATACCAAAACTGAAATATATTGATTCTCTGTAGTTTTTCAGCTTAAGCAGAATAACACTCATCACTATTTATTTATCATGGTGTCGTCTGGGCGGGGATGCTACTTGATGATGCTTTAATCTAATTGACATATATGGAACACTAGTACTAATTTTTTCTAATTAGAAAGATACAGGACACATCAACTACCACGGATAAATATTGCATCCGTTTTTTTTTTTTCGAATTAATTGATGCAATAATGTATCATGTGGCGGACTGAGTTGTATATACTGTGTATCATTTTCTTTTTCACTTTGATCAAATATGCTTTTTCTGCACTATACATTAGAGAGTTCTAATGTTGTAATATAACTTATTGTCTCATGCTCAATAAACCATGCAGTTTGGACTAACTGGTAGCAATCCCCAAAGGAGTCATGCATCCCAAATTCTGAATGATCAAAGTATGACCTGCATCCTTGATTTTTTATACCTTTCTATGTTATTTGATTGATCTTTGGTTGAAACATGATTTATGACTTGAATTTCTTTCATCTTCCTCCTTCCTTTTCTATTGATCTTTCATTCTTTCTTTGGTTCCTAATTGTGTGTGTGTGTGTGTTTTTCACTCTCCATTCTTCTTTGTGAAAAGGTTAGCACATGAAGCAACCATTTTTTTCCTTTTCCAATTTCTGACCACCTCCCAATTACTAGCCTATGTGGCTATTACTTTTTTCTTTAGTTGTAAATTTTACATGGGGGTATGCCATCAAAGCCAGAGGCATTCATCACAATCAAATGCATAAGGGTTTTAAGTGTTGGCTTATGAGGCTGAAAATTTTGTTGGTGATTTTGTTTGCAGTGTTTAATATGGGCGTATCCAATCCTGCTGGTATGATGCCTATACAGCCACAACAACAGCAGTAGCTTGGTTCTCAAGGTGCATTTGGTAATATGCAACTAAATGCTCAGAATCTACAGACAAATATGGTAGCACTTCAAAACGCATCACAGAACCAGCCCAATTTTGTGCAACAGAGGCAACAAAATCAGCAGTAGCCAGTTACTAGTTAGTTCCATAATTTTTCTTCTCCTCCCAATAAAATCCCCCCATTTTTTATCCTTTTTCATTTACAAGTGATGATGAAGTATTACTGGTATTGTTTTGGAATTATAGTTGAGTACTGAGTAAGAGGGCTATATTATTCTCAATGTAGGTAAGAACATGTACATTAAATTGACATAAAGTTTCCACTTTGCTTGTGTGTACTTCTTTCTCTTGCAAATTGGAAAATGGCCATCTATCTACATACTACCCTTTATTTATTATTTCATATTGCAGTTGTTGCTTGGGTACCCAAAAAAAAGAAAAAAGAAAATTTAACTAATGAAAATTAAGAAACTAAGACTACAAAAAACTAAAAAAAAAAATTGAAAATTTACTAATGAATGAGAAAGTTACAAGAATCAACAAGCGAATTCAATCCTTTTTTTATACATAAAATTACAAGGATCAACAATTGAATAATTGTGGTTTGAGACTGATATAATTTAATATAAGGAATGAAAATTGTGAACAATGCTGTGGTTCAAAATTTTTTTGTTAGAATGGTTGATTTTCTGTACCTGTGTGTTCCCTGTGGAATGATATTGATTGGAATGGAGTCAGCAAATATGTTAGTGAAAATGAGGGCCTGAAAATCTAAGGGAGAGCAGAGAAGAGGAAGCTTTGTAGCTGATAGGAATCAGAGAGACTTGGAACAGCAATTGCACCATTTTTCTATAAACCATTCTAGCTTGCACTTGAATGAGAGAGAATTGTAAGTTGGTGGTTGCTATATTTGTCAAAGAGAGCTGAGCTGCCTTTGACTGGTTGATCTCTCTGCCAATCAAAAAGGTGCAGATCAAGCTGATTTGCTGACTGGGTTTGAAAAATGAAATTTGTATTTCTTTTAAGAAAACAAAATTCTTGAACTTAAAGTTGATTCCAAAGTATAAAAAACAAAGATTAGAAAAGAAAAAAAGGATAAAAAAAGAAGGAAAATGGCAATACAAGAATAGCGGATGAACGAAGCAAAAGTAATACAAGAAAGACCCAATAGCTTACAAGTCTTTAAGGCAAGAGGTGCTCTTAGAAGCCAAATCATCATCAAGCTGCTGTGGCTGTGGACGGTCCAATGAAAATGAAGAAGAAGGCACCTTTGCAGGCAACATTTCAGACAAAAGTGGGAGATTTTCAGCAGAAGTGTGGCTAGAAGGAGCTGGAGAAAAAGGGGGTGATGGAGAAGGAGAAGGAGAGAAAGAGTACTTTTGATTGCCAGGTCCTACACTGATAGGAAGAGGTGATGGTGGTGTTGGAGGAGATGAAGATGGAGAAAACCCAGAACCAGAACCATAATCATAACCATTTCTCATTTTTCTTCCAATAAAAAAATGGGGAATTCATTCGCTAACTGTAAGAACTTTGTGTTAGCCATTAGAATTTGGTGAATTGTTTGTCAGATATAACTAAACAATTTTTGCCGGGAATTTTTGCTTGAATTGTAGGTACAAACCTAACGGTCTTGGCCTCTTGGGCTAGCCAGTTTGTTGCCCATTTAACATAGTCAAGACTCCTTAAGACTTGAGCCTGCTTGAAGAGTTCAACCATTTGGTTGAAAGCCTTAGACCAACTCATACATATTTCCTTTTTTTGTGTGTGCAATATAATTTTAAGGGCTTTTTGTAAAGAGAAATTCATAAAAATAACTTAAAATAAAAAAAGATTATAAATATGTTATGCAAATAAAAATTTTCAAATATAATAATAAATAAAAAATTTTGCAAAAATGTTGTTTATTTTTAATATGTATTGAATATATATCTTAGTATTTTTTTGGATTTATTTAATATAAGTTCTAAAAATATGAAAAATTAATATTTTTATAAACCCAACAGTGTAAAATTGTGAAAAAGTTACGATACAAATGAAATTTTAAAGAAAAGAAAGTATTTTATATAATTTTCTCTTTTATAAACTTACTAGAAAAAGTACTTGTTATAATCAATTTACCAACTCAAATAACCATTATTAAATTTATCAGAACTTTTGATATATATATAAAATTTGTTATTAATTTATTATAATTTTATTATACTTATAATGATAATTTTTATAAATTTATTATACATCTTTATAAAATGACAAAAAAATATAATAAAAAATAAAAATTTTAAAAAAATAACAAAGGGCTTTATTTATAAAAAAATAAAAGTATTTAAGAAATAAAAATTTAAATATAATTATAATTTTTTTCTCCAATTTCTTAGATATAGTTGTTCATGTAAAAGTTTATATATTTTTAGGAATGCCAACTTCAATAAACTAATTATTGAGATTGAAAATTTCAATTATATATAAGCCTATTCAATATTCAATATTTAATATATATGAAATTGTATTATACTTAACATTTTTCTCAAGTAACAACGGGGCAAAAAAAAATTTATAAGTGCAGTTGATAATTACAAATTTATAATATATATTAGATAAAAAAAATTTACAGTTTGAATAGGTTTTTCGTACTAGATAAAAAATTTAAAAATTTAAAAAGCATCCCATATCAGAAGAAAAAAATTTTAAAAGCTCATTATTGGAGAAATAAAATTTACTATAAAATAAGAATTAAAATGATACTAAACCTAATATATATCAAAAATTGTAGAAAAATTATAATTTAAATTATGATAAAAAAAGGGTATAAATTTTATTTTTCTAGTACGATTATGCATAGAAATGTTGAAAATTTATATATTTTGTATAGGACTAGCTATTTCAAGTGATGCTCAACCTAATTGGCGTTGAAAGACAAAGTCTTATTGGATAAAAATAAATAAATAAATAAAATGATGAAATTGCATTAGATTTTAATTTAAGATATATAAAAATTAAAAATAGTTCCAGATTGGTACACAACAACAACCACGTCACTGAAAAATCCCAACATAACAAGAAAATTTTGTTGAGCATACGCACAAGACGACCCAATTACAATTGAACACGTAAATGCAAACTAGTGCAAAGCGCTGTCACTATATCATGGACTGTTAATTAAATCTGAACTTCTTCATCATTCAATCATCAACATCAGCTAAATTATTATTATTTTTTATTTATTAATTTTCTTAGTCATTCTCTCTCTTTCTTCTTGGATTTGATGTGAACATAAACTTCAAAGTTCAAACCCTGAATTTCCAGATTTATTTCTGATTTTTTTTTACATTGAACAGACTCTATATTGTGCTGAAAATATCATGATGATCCTCAATTTTTGGTAAAATTTTAGGTGAGTCCTTTCACATTTTCTTCCTTTCTTCTTACTCTGAATTTCAATTTCTGTGCTCGTCTACTTGTAATTCTATGATTGTTTTTTAAGCTCGGGATTCATGGAGTTAATGTTGTTTATACTAATGCAAAATGCGTTGATTATCTGCTGTTTAATGCTTTGAAAGAAATAAATAATCATCTGATTCGTGTCTTTGGAAATGCGTCTTCTCCTGGTGAAATTGGACCACTCGTTGACCTTTCTATAAAGGGGAAAAACCATGCTGTGTATATGTAATTTTATATGGATCTTAACCATTGAAATTGTTTGAAATTTGTAGTCTTTTATATAGAGTAATAGCTCAAGGTCATTTGATCATTTTGTATCTTAATGTGTTACTTATTTGCTTTGAATTATTACCTCAATTTTCATTAAACGGACCATGAATTATGAATACTCCATGGTATGCGAGTAAATGCATCTGTTATGCAGAAATCATTGGCTTTTAATATGCAGACTGCAGAAGCAGAAAGGTTGCTCAATTCACTCTAGTGTAAAAAGTCAAACTTGATTTATATGATTCACTTGTATGATGTGGTTGATTTGATTTAGTCTCATAGCATGTGAATCGCTTTTGGGCTATTCATTTTATAGCATATATAGGAAATTCTGAATAATGTTCTTTTGCTTCAGTTTTATCTTGGTGAAGTTAAGAAGCTAGCTATTCTGGTTTATTTTAATGCAGAATACTATTAGACTATTCTGTTTACTGATTAGCATAACCAGTCTAGTTTTTACCAATTTTTTTCAGGTTGCCTAATTTATATTGAGATGTACGGTAGGATCTGTAAAACTTGCAATGAAATTGACAGTTTGATGCTGATTCAATATTGTTCGCAATGCAATTAGTATCAAATGATAGTCACAGGGAAGATATTTTGGAAACTGAACCTATCTTATGCCAATCTACCATTTCACAACAAACTGAAGAATCATCATCTTCATGTGAAATTACATCCATAGGTCGGGATTGTGACGGTGATGATTTGGAAAGTGTTCACATAGATGAAACTTGCCATCTAGTGAATCCAGACCAACCACAATGTCGTATTTGCCTTGATAATGGAGGTATTTACTAGCCATTGTGGCTACCCTTTTTTTTTATCTTCAATTCTCTTGTCACCATTTGGCATGGTATATTTTCTTGAGACAAATTAAGATTATTTTTTGGACCTTGTGTAACATGTGGCCCACAAGTTGTAGATGACATGTAACAATATGCTGGTCTTTATGAACATAATAAGGTTGCAGTATGTGCTATTTTATTTCAGGAGAAGATCTAATTGCACCATGCCATTGCAAAGGCACTCAGAAGTATGTTCATAGATCATGCCTTGATAACTGGAGGTCAGCTAAGGTGAGTGATTGTTTTTCACTATCACCTCTTTTGCTTGAATCATTGATATTTCCAAGTATAGCTTCTGGCACTGAAATAAGTCCTTGTTAGTTGTGGAAAACAATGTCTGTCTCGAAATTATTCCAAGAAAACAGAAAATTGGGATTTGGCATTTTGTTATTTCAAAATTTTCTGAATGGAAAATTTGAAAACAGTTTTCCAGGTTTTCCCAGATTACATTGTATTATGAAAAACTACTTTATGATAATTTCGATTGTCCTTTAAAATAAATATATATGGAAAATTATAGTTACATATTTAATACAGAAAAGAAATCTTAGAAATAAAAATGGAAATGGATAAATAAAGAAAACTTCAAATTTGAAAGAAACTTATTATATTTTCTTGTTCTCCAATTTTCAATTTGGAAAATGGAGATATAGAAAAATAGGAAATGAAAATGAAAACTAAAAAATGAAAATATAAAATATTTTCTGTAAGGCTTAAGCCTTCTAGTGTCTGTGATTATGTTTATTTGATAATGATGGATTTACATGTTTGACAATTTGAGGTTGTTAATTGGTTTGAATGATCAATACTTTTTATATGCTTCCATTCCAGGAGGGCTTTGCATTTGCTCACTGCACAGAGTGCAGGGCATTGTTCGTATTACGTGCCAATGTCCCACCTGATCGCTGGTGGTTGAGATTGAAATTTCAGTTCCTTGTTGCCAGGGACCACGCTTTCATTTTTGTAGTTGTTCAGCTGGTATGGTAATCAACTACTTCATATATTAATTGATGTTCATTTGACTTGCCTTGTTCCTGCAAGGTATCATTACTGTGGAAGATTACTTATGCCTTTGATAGATTGTTGCATTCTTGGGGATGCTTGTGTACAAGTTTTATGGGGAGGAGCTCAGGGAAATGTTTGGCTATGAAGAACATCCTTATGGGTTTTATACTATGGCTGGTATGCTCAGTACTATTAGTGATTGAACACTCTCTCAATCTTGTCATTATATATCTCTGTGTTTTATTTGTTAGTCAACCTTGATTTAAATCTGTTTTTTCAGTATGCCTTACCACAATGGTAAGATCCACGCTTGGGTAGGTTATGGGTTAAGGGTTTGATTTTACCAATGATTAGTGTGAAAAAATAGTTATCTTATCTCGGGAAGCTGCATGGGAGAGGATTTTGATCAGAGGCAGCCTTTAGAAAGGTGGATCACCATGGTTGAAGTGTGATTCCTAAAAATTCAAACGAATCTGTATAGTATATAATTTAGTCCTATCTGGTCGATTAGTTATGGAATTGATCTGGGACATGGTAAATTTCTTTGAGTTCTCTATTCAAATATTTCACAACACAGGTGAAATTGCATATTTGGACAAGAGAATTCTCTTCTTGTTTTGGGAGAAAAGGGGCTGAGGTGAGAGGCAGGTGGGAGGGATAAAGGCAATATAGGGTTTGGCTATCTTCTATGTGCTCATAAATTTAAAGTAAGGATTAAATGAAAGCTTATGTCTTGCATTCATCATCTAAATTATCACATCATGTCTTTGCAAATTTTATGGTATCTCTATGATCACCACCAATCCTATACTTTTTTTTTTCAATTATGCAGTTTTAGCTATCGTTTTGGTGGGTTTGCTCTATGGTTTCTTCATTGCCATAATTTGTGGACAAAGGATAAATGAACGCCATTACCATGTTCTTGCCAAACAAGAACTGACAAAGGTCTGCTATCTTATTCTAAAGCGTATTAGAGTTTCTAAGATATTTTCTGGTGGAGCTGAAGGAAAATATAATTTAAATTCTTAAACTCTGTTACTTGTAAACATATTTTTTACTTTAATGGTCAGAATCTTAATTGTCTTTCAATTTGGCCACCTTGGCAGGAATTGAAAGGTTGGATATAGCTACACTTTAACAGAAATATATCCTGCAGGTCTACTTTTAGAAGAAAGTTCCAATTTTAAACACTTTATTTATGTTAAGTTTGTTGTATCTTAGTAATGGGGTGTCCATTTTTGAAGCTTAACTATCCGAAGCATTCAAGTTGCTTATATGACATGGAAGAAAAGCTTCAGACTTTTTGTTGTTTTGAATTTCTGATTCATTTGATACTGTTCTACTTCTTTGATATCAAAGGATCATCAATGTTGTGCTGTCATAATGTCAGGAATATGTGGTAGAAGACCGAGATGCTAGTGAAAATGTCCCTGAACTTGATGCCAGTCATGTCACAGAGCTAAGAATGTTGGGCCTTTATTAATTTGGATTTCTCTGCACTTTCGTACTTTGGGTGGGTATTGCATTCTTCCATCTACACATTATGTTTATCGCTTTTTCTTCGACCATTTCTGTTCGTGCTCATGCATGAATAATCTTCTATCTCCATGACTGCCTCTGCTCCCTGAAGAGCTGTGAAAACGATGCATAAAGCAATTTAACCTTTCTACCTGTTACTTCATCTTTCAGTGTTTCCCTTCATTCTTTTATATGCCATGTTTCTGCTTTTCACAAGTTTGGCTCTTCACTTTTTTTAATGGGAGTTCGATTCTGAAAAAGTTACGTTCCTTTTGAGCAAATTTATCGTTTCTGTGGCTCGCAAAAACATTTTAGCATATCTTTTTTTTCATTTGCCTAGAGTTGTATGATGACACGTATTGTAGTCTCCGGACTAGCCTCTCATGATCATTTGAGGAAATTTTACCTTTCATTTATATTGAGGGGGCTTGCTTGTGATAGATTCTCATGTGATGCAGGCACCTTAAAGATGAATTATGTTGACATCCTAAGCCATTTTGATTTGCTAGATACATTTTACATTCATTTGTGCATAGGCGGAGTTAATTGTTAAATTTCTGAGTATTCTATTTTTTGTGATTCTCTTTTCAGGCATCTTTCCTTCATTTTGAATGAATATATGCATCACTGAGCAAAGTATTTAGAACGCTGCATTCATGTGATCGGTGACATTATGGACTTGAATATTCGTGCAATCGCATAGCTGGAAAATGCAAAGTTTGTCCTTGACTGGTGGTATAAGATGCCCATCTCAAACTGCAGATCCAGGAACGCAGTTCATCTTAAATCAATTGATGCACCTGTATTTCAATCATTGCTGTGTATTAAAAGACCAGCTTCATACAGAGAACTATTGGCCCTTAACATTTATTGATTTTCGAGACAAACGTCCATACCATTTTGTTCATGAGACTGCGTACCCACGTTCCTTCTTACAGGTGATATTAAATGTACGACAAAATGAATAATAACAAAAATAAATGTTTACACAATGATCGCGCATTGTGCAGTTGTGGACTACCTTTTGTTCTCTCTCTTAACCTTTTACGGGTTTGGTTTGGCTTGGTTTCACACCTATATCTCGCGTTATTAATGGTGATAACAAAAACAAATTTGGAATTTCTTTTTCTGTAGTTAGAAATTTTGTTGCATGTTATAGTGGTTTCCCATAACGGTGATGACTGTCTCTGCCAGCCTATCAGGGTGGAAGATGGTGTGCAAAAACACCATTGCTATTATTGTAGAAAGCATATGTACAACAAAATCTAGATTCTTAAAACTAAAAACCAGAAAGGAAACATTCAGCAGGCAATAGATAAATACAAAGTGATTGCAAGCACTTTTCTCACTTGAACAAATACCAGTTAACAATACATTTTCAAGGCAGCTTTCATTTTGGTAGACTACTCAGTCACCACACCAGGTTGCATCTGCCCAAGCTCCTCCAGGGACCAAATTGTCATGCAGTTGGTAAAATTCTGAGTCTTGAGTCTTTTTGAATCTTTGCTTCTACATAAAATTTACAAGTCTGGATGGATGAGCCTGGCACATAGCAATAACAAAAAGTCAGTAGAAGGAAGCAATAAGAAGGGTGTCTTCATTGCAACAAGCTCATTAAGAAAAGTTTTAGCTGCAAAGTTTTAATGGAGGAATACTATTGCATCCTTGATAACATGCTCAATGCAAAACAGGCATGCCAGTTAAGCATATACACTTAGGTAACCATGTATTTACCTAACGCATATGCACTCACAAGAACCTTTCTTCATTCAGAACTAGCAAAACATTTGAATTTCTAATTTTGTTTTCTCTGGTAATCAAACGCTACTTGAATGATATAAAACCCAGGTTCAAACTTCCTCAAAATCCATGATTTCTCTAAAACTAGCCAACTTATGCTGAAATCGATATTCTATTGTAGAACTCAAGCCTCTCCAAGCAAACACATGTTAATGTAGGAATCACCAGCTTTTCAATCTCAGCATGTAATGCATTTAGATGATGTAATGTAGCAAATACATTTAGGTAACTATGTATTTACCTAATGCATATGCAATGACAAGGATAATAAGTATAATGCACATGATAGTCAGGCCTCGCCCTCCCCAAATCCTCAAAATAAAAATGTATGCTAGGCTTTGTTTGTTGGCACATTTCAGTATCAGGCTGCTATATCAACATCAATAACAATAACAGTAGCAGTTGATATAATGTATAGACAAGGAAAAGTCTCCTCACCCAGATGCTCAATTTATAAGAGGTAGAATTTATCCTTCCTCATCTTCAGATTTAGACACGTTATTGGAAGCTGTTTCTGCCTTTTCTTTATCTGAAGTCACATTCATTTCTATGGAATTTGGAAGAGCACCTACAATACAGCAGACAGTGGAAGAAAACAAAAGTGCAATCAGCATATAAGTTAACGAATAAAATTAATTGCAAAGAATGCGTTTGTCAAATTCATAGCATTAAAATCAATCTATTCCCATACAGAAACCCATATAAAGAATGCCAAACTTGAAAGAAATCATCCATAATTCAACAACAACTTATGTAATTTTATAAAATCCCCGATGCATACTCATGGAAAACACACGAAAAGAGAGAGAGAGAGAGAGAGAGAGAGAGAGAGAGAGAGAGAGAGTTGCAAAGAGTCACCTTTAATGTAATAATCGGAAGAAGGCCAACCTCTGATGGTGGAGATAGAGAGATACTCCTCATCGGTCAACGGATTAGCCAATTTCTCAACTAATTGAGCAATCCCAAGGGATCCAACGGTGGATCTAGGAGGTGGGACCCAGTAAGAAGAACCGGGAAGGAAAGGAAGCCAATCAGGAGCAGCACGGCGAACGATGATCCGGTGGATGGCATCCTCGAGTTTCCGGAGCAAAGGGTCGGTGGAGGAGGAAGAAGAAGAGGAATCATCGGAAAAGTCGGCGTGGTAAGGGTGAGAAGGAATATTAGATTGAGAACGGATGGCAAATCGACGATAAATGTATCGTGCCGTAGATTGAGGTTTGGTAAGGTAAGTTTTGGAGAAAAAAAGGGCCATCTTGATGGTTAGATATTGATATGGCTGTATTGAGGTAGACAGAAAACAAGATATATATATATATATATATATAATGGATAAAGAAGAGAGAAAGTGTGTGTGAACTGGGAAGGAGGTGGGAGATGGATCTAGACTTCCCACAAACCATGAAACCTTGGGATGGACTCTGTGCTCTTATTTGTGGGCCACCTAATTTTTCATCATCATCATCATCATCATTATTATTATTATTATTATTATTATGAGTTTTTATAAAATTATCAAATATATATATATATAAATTTATTAAATTTATCTATTTTTTATTAATTCACATACAAATTTTATTCATATAGTGTATATTATATAAAATTATTCCGTATAGTGTATATTATAAAATTTTTATATATATAATAATTTTTAGAAATTTGTTATGAATTTATTTATACCTATTTATAGAATATCAAAAACATTTTAATAAAAAAATACAAAAATTTTGTTGAAGAGTAATTTCTTCTTCTTCTTCTTCTTCTTCTTCTTCTTCTCATTATTATTATTATTATTATAAATACAATTCAATTTCTTAAAATTAACAAATCATTATTATTGTTATTACTAGTTATTATTTCATATCAAATTCTATATAACTAATAGTTGAGCTTCTGTTCTTTTTCTTTTTTCTTTTCTTAAGCATTATGATCAATGTATAGCATTTGACTAGATAATTCTTTAGTTTTTACTATACTAAATTAATATTTAATTTTCTAATATAATTAATAAAAATAAATAATGAATAAATTTAAAATAAAATATCATTTTTCAAAAAAATATACCTTAATTTATTAAATAAATATAAATAGTGAAATTAATAAATTATAAAATTATTTGAAATTTTAATGAATCACTATTTTTAATGTAATTTAATGCTTTAATTTATTATTTTTAAGAAAAATAAGAAATAAATTTTTATCTTAAAAAATATATGATAATATATCTTATTTAATAATTTATCTTCTTTTTTCTTAATTTATTGAACTAATATTTGTCATTTTGCAAAACCTAGTGCTTGTTTAATAGTACAGCAAAAGCAAGAGCTTAATAATTCAAATTTATATAAATTTTATATTTAAAAATCTTATCATATATATAAAAGGAAATTATCATGCTACTTAAATAATAATTATAAATCCATCTAAAAATAATAATAGTAACACTGTTCCAAAACATAATTAACATGTTTTATCATAAAAATATGTTTCAAAACATCTTTAAAATTATTGTCATACACAATATATTATAATAAGGTCTAAAGAACACACAAAAAATTGTAAATATATATACACACACACACACTCTCTTGCTTACATAGTGATTTATGTCTTCATAATCTTCCTTATGGAGATCAAAATAATTTGATTTGCATAAGCAAAGCAATTGAAATTTGGCGTGCAATAATCCCAATATAATTAAAATTGGTATCTTCATGATTTACAGTTTTATTCTATGAACATTAACTCCATGCAAATAAGCTCAGCAAGCTCATCATCACTAGTCACTCAAATAGCCATTTTTTCACCTTCTCCTTCGTCTCCTGTACCGTTTCACTGGCCATTTTCGCTGCAGATTTAGCAGAGTTCTCCACTGTTGTTTTCATCTTTCCCAAACTCTCTGTAACTGCCTCTTTCACTTTCTCTTCTGCTTCCCCCGCGTCCATCTTTTCTCTAGCACCATTGCTGTCACTGCTTCTGAAACTAACAAAAAAAAAGGGAGAAGATAGTTAGTTTTAACAGGTAATTGAATTCAAATGGGCAATTAGTTGATATCAGTAATATCTATATATACTCAAGATTTGGAGGAAAAAAGTAGGCCTGAGCTTGATTAACGATGGTCTTAGCTTTGTCCCAATAGTTTGTAGCTCCTGTAGAAAAAGAAAACCTTCTCAGCAGGTCTGGAAATGAAAGATTTGGTCTTTGTGGTTGCTCCTCCTCGTCTACACTCAACACAAATATGGAGAAGAAGCAGAGAATTAAAACAGGCGATCCTTTAACCCTGTTATTCATCTTTTCAAGTTTTTGCAGCTGAAGTGTTTGAAGAAATGAAAAGAGAGTTCTGAATTTTGACGGTGCTTTAGGGGATATTAATTAATCTTTTTGACACGTCTCTGGTAAGCACCAACTTCACAGTTCAGTTTCAGGACACGTTGAGGGATTTTCATTGGAAAGATTTGTTTTTTCTTTTTCTTTCTCATAAATTTTTTTAGTAAAAGAAGAAAATAGTGAATTGGGGGGGAAAGAAAGTGATAGAGATCAAATATGAAAGGATAATGCATTTTTTTTAAAAAAATATATGAATAAATACATGATGATAATTTTAACAAATTTTTTGAAATTAAAAAAAAAACAAAAATTGAGGGGAGAAATAAAGAAAAGAAAATAATAATAATAAAAAAAGCAACTTGTTACCTAATGAATTGCAGAGTCCAATTAAAATCTAAAAAGTCTGCAACTGCAAGTTATAAATTGGCCAAGAAATTCTCATGTTAAAATCAACAAATCCAGGGGTAGTTTCGGCTTTTTAAGGGGAAAAAATGAATCAGCTGCGCACTCTTTGCCATTCCATTCCAGCACAATACAGCGAGAGAGAAATTTAATTAATTTTTACTAAAACTACACAATGCAGAGAGATGGAGGGAGAAAGGGAAGGTGAAAGAAAGCTTCTTTTTTCTCTTAAATTTTTAATTTTAAAAACTCAATCTTTCTCTCTCTCTCTTTCTCAGTTCATTTGTTGATTTTTTAATTTTTTTTTTTTTGCAGATAGAGACAACCACCAGTTGTTGCGGCTCCTTCAAGAGAGATACAGAGATGGGATCTATTTAACAGTGCTTATAGTTGCTACTGCCACTACTATTACTTCAGCTGCTGATTTTGATTGAAACCCACATTCCATTTCCTTACTCAATTTCTTCTTCAGGTACCATTCCATATATTCGTTTTTTTTGTTTCCATTTTGTTCTTACCCCCCTTTTTCCTCTATTTTACCTCTTTCTTTATTCTATCCCCCGCCATTCAGCTCTTTGTGATTGTTTTATCTGCTAGTTTTGCTAGATCTTTGCATTTTCTTTCCGCATTCTAAACATCGATATGGACATTTTCTGTTCTCCTGATTTGGGCAACCTTTTGTATTTGCAGAATGCAATTCAATATTGATCTGCTATATTCTTGTGTTATTGTTATATTCATTTGGTTTTTTATGTGTGCATTTGTATATGTGAATTGATATATAAAAAATTTTGGCTTTATGATGATAATGACGTTTATTTGTTTCCTTTAATGGTCTGAGAGAATGTAACTTAAGTGAGATTTTAAATTTCGAATCTTAGATTTCTGTGTCGAAGCGACATCCTTGATAGAAATTAACAATTTTCAGGGTTTTTGTTTGCTTTCTAACACATTTGAAATGTTTAAATTGGTTTAAATCGTAAGTTTTTTTTTGTTTGGGTATTTGATCGAACAGCCAAACAGGATTTTGTTATATTTTTCTGGATATCTGTTAGAGAGAGTTATTTTTTCCTGCATTGTTTCAATTCTGTCTTGGGAGATGGTGTAAACGATAAAATGGCTATAGATTATTACATTAAATTTCATTTCCTCTCAAGTTTGAATGCTTCCTACTGATTTCATGATTTCTTTTGATTGCACATATGTGTAAGCAAAAACAAACTGGAATAACGTTCTGAATTGTTGATTGTTGTGAAGATCAAAAGATTATGTTGGACATAAGTGTTGACTTTCTGCTTCTCATTGTTTAAAGATCTGAGATTTTCAGTATTGCTTCTGAAAAATGTTCATACGTTGTGTAAAAATATGAAATTTTAACCTTTTCTTTTTTCTTTTCCTTTGAGATGTAAGCATATCATGAGATGTAACAAAAGTTTTACGCTGGTTGTCACCTACCGCAACCCTCCTCCTTTACCCGGGCTTGGGACCGGCTATACACAAGAAACTCATGTATAGGTGGAGTTATGGAGAAGCACTTTGGAATCTAAGGGTTTTAAGCTAAGTAGGACTAAAACTGAGTATATGCATTGTAGATTTAATAGCGAGAATAGAGAAAGAGGCAAAATTATTTTAGACGGAATAGCAGTGCCTCATAGTACTAATTTTAGATACCTTGGCTCAATTCTTCAAGAAGATGGGGGTTGTGAAGAAGATGTAAATTATAGGATTAAAGATGGTTGGATGAAGTGGAGGGGTGCTACAGGAGTTCTATGTGATCGAAAGATGCCAATTAAATTAAAAGGAAAATTTTACCGCACTGTAATACGGCCTGCTATGATGTATGGTAGTGAGTGTTGGGCAGTTAAAGGACAATACATAAGTAAAATGCATGTTGCGGAAATGAGAATGATAAGATGGATGTGTGGTCATACTAGGATGGATAGAATCCGCAATGAGTGCATTAGAGAAAAAGTGGGGGTAGCACCTATTGAGGATAAGATAAGAGAGCATAGATTGAGGTGGTTTGGCCATGTGAAACGAAGACCTAATGATGCGCCAGTTAGAAAAACCGAACAAGTTAGAGTAGATATAGCTAAGAGAGGCAGAGGTAGGCCTAAACTGACTTGGTCAAAGGTAGTCCAAAATGATCTTATGATGTTACATCTACCAGAAGAGATAACCTTAAATCGTATTGAGTGGAAAAGAAGAATCCATATAGCCGACCCCAATTGACTTGGGATTAAGGCTTTGTTGTTGTTGTTTGAGATGTAAGCATTTTTTCATATCAATTTGCTTCATTTTTTTCTTGGGAGTAGAATCATAGAGGTTTTGTGGTGGCAGACTGGTGGATTTAACCATGGAAGAAATTCATTGATAATGGAGAATGATGCACGATTTGGCCCTGAAAATATAACTCGACAAAGCCTTAATTCCAAGTCAATTGGGGTCGGCCAAAGAGCAGTCCGGTGCAATTGCAAGAGGTGGTTTTCACGACTCGAACCGCGACCTCCAGGTCACACGGCAAGAATGTTTATCGTTGCGCCAAGGCTCCCCTTCGCCCTGAAAATACAACATTTAATTTATATCCTGAGCCTGAGTACAGGTATCGGCATCCTATTTATACATGAAGGCACCAAGAATGGAAAGATTACCCAAGCAAACTTTGGGTAGTGCCATCCCAGAAACTGGAATTTCTTCATTAGGAATTAGACTCTCTTTAAGTTGCTCCTCATCCCTATGGATCAGTTTTCTTAGCTTGAATTCTGCTGGTAAGGACCTTAATGCTGAGCACAGTGTCCTACCATATCCTCTTTAGAGTTTAGCTAGTACTTCTTCCAAGGAATATTCTTCCTGTTTGTTTTCATTTTGCTGATCCTTGTAAAAAGTTTTGGTTATGGTGCTTTGATTTCTAATCTTTGATTTCATTTTGTATGGTTGCACAGACAATCAACTGCAAGTATCTTTCTTGAAAAATTGAATGAAGTATTTAGCTTTATCAACATTCTGTTTCTGTTTTGCCTATCTGAACAATGAGGATGAATAATTTGTTTAGGGTTAGGCTGATAACTGTCCAGATTAGTCAAAAACTTATACTATGACATTTAGATCCATCGCTTAGAATTCCCAAGAAAACTGTTTGCTTAATCACGTATATATGTGAGCAAATTTATCTAATTTTGCTTCAAATAACTTGGGTTATGGGTATCTTCAGAAGTATTTTAAAGTATCTTCAGATGGATAAAATGGTTGTGATTACTTCCTGTGATCCGGGCTATATGATTACGCATTGGATATCTTGGTTTCACCGAATGATACTTCATAATATATTTTGAAACTCTCAAAATTCCAATAATACTGTGAGTTATATTGGATTAGTTTTTGTCCTCATCAGTTAGCTGCTTGATAAATGTTGGGGAAGAAATTTAAATTTCTAGGTTGCATGTTGTTATGTTGGATTATATTTTGTCCTCATCAGTTAGCTGCTTGATAAATGTTGGGGAAGAAATTTAAATTTCCAGGTTGCATGTGTTATTATTTGAATAGTTAGGTTTAGTATTTAGGTTCTAGCGGCACCGAATTTCTAGCCAAGCTAACATCGTTGCTGCTTTTATCTTCTATATAATCTTTTTTAAAGGTTTTATGTGTCTAGCTCTCTTCTTAGATAGTAGCCGTAAGTTGGTCTTGTGCATTCATAATAGGTTAGGGTTTTCATTTTCTTTTGTTACATTGTAAAATATGAATCTTGAGAAAGAAAGTTCTTCCCTTTGTAGCATATAATGATTTGTTTAAGCTTCCCTATCCCCCAGCTCTGCTCTTTTGTGTTTTATTCACCATGTGATTTGGATCCTTGCTAAATCTGTATTTTCCCCCTTTTCCAGTTTGTATGCATGTCTAATTGAATGTCTATTGCAAGTTAAATATCTTGCTTTTAACTCTTAGTTGTGGTAGCTTCCATAGCCTTTCCCTTTTTTTCAAAAAGTGTATGAGGGTTTTCAGTAATCCATTTTCTTTTTTTTTTCCCAGCAGGGCTTTGAGAATCATTTTACCAAATTGTTGGCTCACAGTGTTTTTTTTTTTTTTGGTTTTTATAAGAGACCTGATGGGTTCCAGATACCCATCTCATCAACTCAGTAATGGCCTTTATGTATCAGGCCGGCCAGAGCAGCCAAAAGAAAAACCAGTGACAATGAGTTCAACAGCTATGCCATATACCGGTGGTGATATTAAGAAGTCAGGGGAACTTGGGAAAATGTTTGTTATCCCTATGGATGGCTCTAAGTCTAGGAAATCTGGGCCAATACCCAGTGCTCCTTCAAGAACTGGGTCGTTTACTGGGGTTCATTCAGGGCAAATGATGCCCAATGCTGTTCCTCGTGCTGGTTATACTGTATCAGGTCCTTTATCCTCTGGAGGCATACCTGTTTCAGGTTCACTAAAGAAGTCAGGTTCTGGACCACTGAACAAACATGGGGATCCAGTAAAGAAGTCCTCTGGCCCTCAATCTGGTGGAGCAATGCGACAAAATTCTGGGCCTATTCCACCAGGTCTCCCTGCAACTGGTCTCATAACATCAGGGCCACTAAATTCTTCTGGTGCTCCTCGGAAAGTATCTGGTCCTTTAGATTCTATGGGGTCAAGGAAATTAAATAGCTTCTCTTTTGCTCAAAACCCAGCATTGACCACTCTGACTCAAGATGATGACTATTCTTTCATGAGGAATTTCCCGAAGACAGTGTTATGGTTGGTGATTCTGATATTTGTTATGGGTTTCCTTGCTGGTGGTTTTATTCTTGGAGCAGTCCACAATGCCATTCTCCTCATTGTTGTTGTGGTTCTGTTTGGAGCAGTTGCTGCATTATTTATTTGGAATATGTGGTGGGGGAAAAGGACTATGATAGAATTCATTGCTTGCTATCCTGACGCTGATCTTAGAACTGCAAAGAATGGGGACTATGTGAAAGTCTCTGGGGTATGCAATAGATGCTCTTCTAATATACATATGTGTGCATGTGTATTCTTATGCTATTTTTCACTAGATGCAGTTTGGAGATCTTCTTTCCCCCTTTTTGTGATTGTTTAGCATTGCCCTTGCACATGGTTGAAATTTTTTGTTAGTTTAACTGGCTCAGACACCTAGACTATAAAACCTTATCCTATTGTAATCACTTTATGCACATGATGCAGTGTCAAAACTTATTCAACACTTGCAAACATACATAATGCTTTTATGATGTCTCCACAATTTCAAATTTTGGTGCTTGATTATTTGGATAAGTATCCAGTATCTTGTGTTCTTTTTAACATCTTCCAGATGCACATTAATTGTTAGGACTCAAATATAATTCATAGAATAACAGAATGAAAGAAATATAATCTTCATTTGGCTTTTCAGATGCATTATGCATTTATTCACATATTACGTAAATGATAATTATACTTGTGAAAAGAGTGGGAAGAGGTACTCTAATCAAGATTACTTTGTCAAGTCATCCTCGCTTAGCATAGATTATGGAGTTATGCAAGTTTTCGTAAGGGGAAGTAGAGAAAAATTCTGAGTATCATCTGGCAGAGTGGAGAATGTTTTCCAAAAATGGGTGACTGGTTATATTAGGAACTTTAGTTATTTTCTAAACCTTCAAGGAGCTGTGGTTTATTATGATGGTACAGGTCTTGGTTAAGAGTATTAACTGAGACATATGTGATCTCAAAATTTGTTACTTTTGCTGTGGAAGATGGAAGCAGCATTTAGTTCTTGTATCATGTTTGATCTGGTGAATAGCTCTTAAATTTCTCTTTCAGGTTTATTTTTTTATTGCCCTTGAATAGGGATGTTTTTATCAGAAGCAGTATTTATGGAAAGGATTTCTGGTAGGAGGCATTGTGATCTTATTTGCAACTTAGTAGACTAAGATTTTGGAATCTTTCAAGGTTTGTCTTACGAGTCATCAGAAAACTTGTTGGAAAGCAGCCAGCAAAAAGCTATTTCTGGAGTTCTAATATGGAGTTGAGTGAGGGTCCTATTCTGAAGGATTCTCTACTGATGATAAATATATGGAATATTAAAGCACCTTTTGAAGTTACTATTTTCACTCATTTTGGGGAAATTTAAATGATAGTAAGCTTTAATTGGTGAAACAGGAGAGCACCTTTCAATACATTATACCGTGGCTTGGGATTCATGGACACATGTCCTTTTTCATTTCAAGTCAAGAGTGGTAACAGGAGCAATAATTGAGTTATTGGTTGCCCATTGTTTTGGTGAGGAAGGTCTTATTCCACTGTCTGGTTTCCGTGTTGCATTTTGAGGGAGATGAAGAGTTCAACAACCAAAGAGGCCGAACTAAGCAGTTCTGTTTTTTTTTCTTGGACAGTTTACAATCTTATTTTCAAAAATTTCCTCTCCTCTCATCTTCTAGGAGCTCACCTTTTTTTGGGCTTCTAATAGAAATACCATTGTAGAAAAAATATGCATTTCATGCATGCCTTATCTATATGGGGTTCTTTTCAGGGTTGTGGTATTTCTATGTGATGAGCCTTTCTAAAGGCCTGATTATGGATGGTATTTCTCATATGGAAGTTGTTCATAATTTAGTTTTTTCTTTAATTTTTCTTATGCTTCATTATTTGATATTGATCTTGAAAATTACTGAAGGTGGTTACCTGT
This sequence comes from Garcia nutans, assembly GCA_947685225.1. NCBI lineage: Eukaryota > Viridiplantae > Streptophyta > Magnoliopsida > Malpighiales > Euphorbiaceae > Garcia > Garcia nutans. Next base: position 12,691,582 of record CANTUV010000029.1, on the reverse strand, counting down.
GGTAACGTACCTTTGGAGTCATCATTCCAAAGAGTTCCCAGATGTGTCTATACATCAACAAGATTATCTGAGTATCGAGGATGGGGTTCAAGACCAGCCAACCCCAACCATCATCATTTTACATGGGGTCTAAGATCATCAGAGGTGAGGAGCTGGCTTGACAAGCCCTCTCTGTCACTCTACCTCTCTCTTCTTCCTTAATAATTTCAAATTCTCTCTCTTTTGACCTGTAAGCAATATGAAACAAACTATTATATGCCCTCAAGATTAAGGATTTTTGCCACCCTTCTCATTTTTAAAATTGGAGTGATATGGCCTACTATAGGATCTCAAAATTAATTGTAATCTTTGGTTTGTTTTACAGATGCATGTGGTTGACTTCTACATCTCTGACTCCCAATCAGGGATGAGGGCATTGGTTAAGACTGGCAGTGGCACAAGAGTAACTCCATTTGTTGATGATTCCTTTATCATTGATGTTAATCCAGAGGAGAAAGACTTGTCTCCAGAGTTCAACAGGTGGTTAGCGCAGAAAAATCTTTCAGGAGATGATCGTAGGATGCAATTGAAAGAAGGGTAAGACTATCTCATGCTGACTCAGATATATTATTTTTAGAGTGTGTGCTTGTTAAACTGGCCAGTATGCTAAATGTTTACTGTAATATTTATGCTTATTAGCTGAATTTGCAACTATATCACATTCTTGATTGCGTGAGAAGCCAAAACGAGGCTTTTAGCTATTCTAGAAATGCTGATACTTTGTAGTTGTGTCAATTTGTTGAAAATTGTTCTCTGCAATTTGTAGGTACATCAAAGAAGGCAGCATTGTTAGTGTGATGGGAATTCTTCAGAAAAATGAACATGTACTTGTGATTGTTCCACCACCTGCGCCATTGGCAACTGGATGGCAGTGGCCTAAATGCCTCTTTCCAGTTAGCCTTGATGGCATCGTTTTGAGATGTGAAGATACATCAAATATTGATGTGATACCTGTGTAGTTAACTGTTTCTGGATGAAAAACTTGCTTATTGCATGCGAAGTATATTATATATTCTCAACTAATATTGAGAGCTTGTGGTAGCAGTAGTGGCAGCGGATGTTAGTGTTAAGAACTGTCCTGAAATGAAAATGATGGTTCTACATTCTAGCCTTCCAGAAAGAGGGTGGCTTAAAGTGGGGAATTTTTTTGTTAGAGCAGCTAGCAGTTTGTGAAGTTGGAAAGTCATTGTGTAGCTTTGGTCTTACTTGCTCTTAGATTGTTGGCTCCCCTTGTTGAATATGACAATTGATCTTTTTCTTAATTGTGAAGTTCATTGATTCCTTCATGTTGCTCAACCACTTCATCTGGCCATATCTTTTATTTTGCTTACACGCATATGTATAAAAAAGTGAGCAGGGCTAAGCGATCTGACAAGGTTGTGGGAGAAAGGGAATTATTCATTCTCAAGATCTGCATTCTTAAGATCAAAGAATAATCAAAGAAAGGGGTTCTCCATTCAAAAATTTATTAGTAACATATTCGATCAGACGAGTATAGATTTCGTACTACCCATTGATCTTTCACCACTGCTTTCGAATTGAAACGTTAATTGGAAGAATATTTAGTTGGAGAGTACTACTAGAAGGTCATTTAAACTTTATAGTCATATTTATTGGAAGAGTTGGAGATTAGTAGTTGAAAACTCATTGCCATATCTAAGATGTTAGTGCTGTGAATTGAAATAAAATCCATAATCAATCCCAAAGTTTGATGAGTTTTAAATAATACCCGAAAGTGCCTTCGCATATTCTTTCTAAATTTTATATATCAGTCTTAATTTTCCTCAATTGATCAATACATATAGATATAGATAGATAGATCGAATAAGGAATTTGAGGTTCATCAAAATACGGTCTAACTATAAGTGTATATTTTTTTTAAATAATAAATTTAGAATCGAATCGATTTTCACGTATATATATACACATTAAAAAAGGAGGACATTTGAGAAATCTTCAGCAACTTTAATATACCAAATCAGGCAATATAGTAAGAAATAAAAAGAAAGTTATTATGAATTTGGTGATGATTAAGACAAGTTTAAGTATGACAGACAGACAATCTTAAGAAAACGTCAATTTTAAGGAAAAAATTATTATGAAAATGTCATTTTTAGTGTAATTAGTTGACAAAATGTTTATAAAATGACTAATTTATTGATGCAATTTTCAAATGAAACTAACAACTTAAATGCAATTGCCAACCAGCAACTTGACTGAAATTATATCAAATAGAATATTGAATATGATATATTTTTTCCATTTAATTTAATTATTTTAATATTCATATCAGTATCAAGTGCTCTTTCTCAAAAAATAACAATAATTATTTGTTTGGATTAAAATAATGGGTGAAATTATTATCTCAATCATTCTTTTTAGCTTCATATCACAATCTTTCATCTTTTAATTCTTTCGAGGTAGAAGGATTAATACTTAGATCTAATCATAATTCGGGAATGAATTTAAAAAATTTAATAAATCTGAGAACCAATTTTAAAAATTAGTTATTAACGTTGAAGAGCTCATTTTTATTAAGCTATTATATTTGTTGAGTAGTCAATTTTTGGATTATCTAAGAATATTATAATTTTATATTTTAATGATTACTATCTGGACTATTCAAATAAGGGTCTAGCTCTGATATTATATTAAATTTTTTTATATTAAATTTTTTTTATTAATATAGATTAAGAGAAATCAACTCTTAAGGCTAGCTGTTAAGGATGGAAGGTCTATTTCTACGTTAACTAAATAATATTATTATATATTTTAAATGTGAGATTATTCATATTTTATCATTAATAAGGTAGTTTAATAGAATTTGATAAATTTATAAATTAATTATAAATTCTAATAATTTAAAATTATTTTAAAATTTTGAAAAATTTATAATTTTTTTGTTTTCTTTTTTCTTTATTAATTGAGATATATATAACTTAATAGAGTATTTTGTTGCATTAGAATCCTAAGAAAATTGATAAAATAATAATTTTTGACTAATAATATTATGTTTATTTATAAATAATTTATGTAACAAAAAATATCAAACTCACTAAACTTTACCAACTAGTTGATAAAATATTTTACGTATGGAAAGTAGGCAAAATTATTTTACTGGGAAAGAAAATTACGAAGTCTCATGTCAAAAGATAATTATGATCTTATTTTAGAATATGGTAAAATAAGAAAGATGTGTTATAGGGGTAATTTAGATATTACACAAACATTTCTAGTAAAATTAGATTATAACTAAGTTAATATTTTTTTCAATCTACTTTCTCAGTAATTTTTTGTATCTTCTAAATATAATAATATAATATTTTCTAGTAGAATATAATTTTAATAATATATATTTTTAAAATATATTTTTAGTAATTTATTTTTTCCATAATCTACCAAATGGCCTATAAAATATATAACTTAGCATAGTCAATTTATTCATGTCCAACTTGTATATATTAGGTGAAAACTCAAAGAAATTTTAGTGAATACATATATATATATAAGATAATTTTCATATTTATCATGTCAATTATTTCATATTATTAAAGTCAAGAATTGAATTCCTCGTGGAAACTTTTACGTGAAGGATAGCATTGGCTTGTTACTCTACATAATTGTTAATAGTCTTAAAATATATTGATAAATATATATTTTTTATATATATTAATAGTCTTAATTTATTGATAAATATATATATTTTTAGATAATTAATTTAGAATTAATTTTTTATATCAATAAATAAAAAATAACTAAGAAAAAAAATAGAGCAAATTGTTGGTAGGCATAATTATCCACAAGTTTTGCCATCAGTGATGGTTGACAGTTTAAGGAAACTGCTTTATCTAAATCTTCTTTCTTAAGAAAACATTGTGATCATTATAATTTTTTTTAATTAGGGTATTATTTTGGCAATTTACCAATTTCATTTTTTTCATATGAATTTAATATTAAACCAATCTTAGAGTTCATATTATTTTTCTTTCTAACTTAATGTCATATGGTAAAACTGTGAAAGAAAGCTCCCTTTTTTTTTAATTATCATTTTAAAGCCAAACTTAATAGGATTATAAAAACAGTTAAATTTTTCTTATCGAATTTTAATGTAATTGCCATGTTAATGGAATAAGGAACAACATAAATTCGTTAGAAAATTCACAAACAATGCCAAAAAAGAAAAATTGTATATTCCTGTTGAAAATATTTTTCAAACATTTCCCACCCTTTTGAATTTAAAACTTTTAACATTTTCTAATAATACATATAAATTTAAAAAAAAGATTTTGTTGGGATGTGTTGTTAATCATACAAAATGTTTATAAAGTGAAATTAGCTTTTAAAAAAAGAGAAATGGAGTAACAATAATAATAATAAATAGATTGGGTTATTTATTTCTCATTTTTTTTAATATTTCATGTATTCTAAGAAGTAGATAATTGATTTTATATTTATTATTTAAAAAATTTATATTTATTATTAAATTATATCTCAGTTTATAAATTAAATTATTTTATCAAATATTCATTACATAAATTAGTGGTGAAATAGAAAATTATTATATGATTCTGTTACATAAAAATTCTAATTGAACTTTAAATATTTAAGCTTAATATATAAATTTACTCAAGAAAGAATTTATTAAGACTGTACACCTTGCGAATGTCTTATCACATATTTATATATGCAAAAAATAATATTAATAAGCACTTGAAATAACGAATTGTTATCTTACCGGCGAGCGTGTATTACATCCCCTTTTGGTACCAACAAAGCTACCAAACTCACAACTAAAACCAACAGCCATCTAAGCCACAAACAATATCTCCCACGCTAAAACCTTCGCTCCACCATCTCATAGAGTAAGATTCATCGTCAAAGAAAATGTGAAAAACAAATTGATACAAAGACCCAATTGAACTAAAATAGTAATAATTATAATATCTTTATTTCATTGCCAAAAGCAAAAGCAATCTAGTAAACTAATTGATCGATAAAGCAATGAAATAAATACCATGTCCAATCCTAAGATTTTTCCAAATTCATCCTTATCTTTAGCCTCAGATTCTAAAGGTAAAACCATACCAACACCTCCAATTGTATAAACAACCACTCCCATTGAAAAACACAGACAAACCCCTAAAAGCCTTAACCTCAGGCCTATTTTTCATCATTATTGAAACATCTTCTTCTATTACCACACCCATGGCACCAAGATCAACAATATCAGCAAAAATAAAGTCGCAGTAGAGTTCAATCCCAATTGAAAAGGAAAAATAATCCCATATGACAAAATTCTTGACAGACAAACCCATGATTTGGCAGGTTAAACTCGTGGAAGAAAATGAATTGAATATATTGGCCAAAGTATTAGCAATAAATATTAAATGCTCAACACAAAATTCAGTCTGAGATAAAATATATATATATATCCACAACTAACTTGTCAAACGATGAAACAAAAATCACCAAGTGAATTAATCTTGGCGAAATCACCAAAATAAGATTCAAGTTTTGGTCTGGGAGGAGAGAGGCTTGGGTTCGGCCAAGAGAGGTGTGTCTTCTTTTGGTGGAGGTGGTTTAAGGGCATTTGAGGAAGATACTGTTTTTTTATTCTGTTCAAATACCATGATTTTATCTTCTAAAGAGGAAAAACAAATGAGATGAAGAATTGGCTATGGAAATCGAAAAGAAAATTGGCATTTTGATAGTAGAATTTTAAGAGCTTTTGAAACATTATATCCTAAAAAAGAATAGAGAAATTGAACCATCTGATGGAAGAGAAGTTGAATATAGAGAAGAAACTGAAAAATAAATATCTCACACGCATTTTGCACTCTCTCTCACGAAAAATTATATGCTACAACCGTTGTAGCAATAAATGCCTACAACGGACCAATGGAATTCTTACACGTAGATTAAATGATTTATTTCATTGGTCCGTTGTAAGTATTTAATCAAAGTGTAAGAATCTCATTGGTCCGTTGTAGGCATTTATTGCTACAACGGTTGTAGCATATAATTATTCCTCTCTCACTAGTTGATTTAAAGATTTATTAATGCGACGGTAAAAATATATGCAAATATAGAGGATTAATGATTTTTTTATATATATAAATACATGTTTTATTTTATGTTTTAAACCAAATATTAAGGTATAGTTGGCTTCTAACATCAACATGTTAAAAAAAATTAAGGAAAAAGAAAAGAATTGACCCCACAAAGGTTAAAAAGGAGGGTAATATAGACGTTTCATAATCAGCGGTGAAGACTATAAGTCATTTCCTTGACCTAACAGGATATCAGTTTAAATAGAATAAACATTCTAATTTTTATTAAAATATATTTTATTTTTATTGATATTTTATGTAATCATTTTGTAATATATATAATTTTTTATTAATTATATTAATAAATAATTATAAAAAATAAAAAATAAAAATATTATGTAATCATTTTGTAATATATATAATTTTTTATTAATTATATTAATAAATAATTATAAAAAATAAAAATTAAATATTTTTTAATAAAAATTAAAATATTCACTGCTGTTTAGTGAGGGGCAATGCGATACTAATTGATAAAATAAAATAATTAAAAATAAAAAATAAAGAATAAAGGTTTGCTTAATAATCATTTTTCCTTGAGTCTGGAGGCTCTGCCGGACGAGACAACTCACCAGTTGCTGCGGCTCTCTCAAGTGAGACGCACAAAAAAGAAAAGATTTTTAGTGAGAGAAAGATAGAGACTTTTACTTCTTAGTAAGATTGAGTTTTTAGAGAGAGAAAGAGAGATATTTGGTTTTGGTTGTATCTCTACTACTACTACCATTGTTGTCTTTTGATTCACCCATGTTATTGTTGTTCTTCTTCTTGCTGCTGCTGCGCCTGTTGGTGTAGTCTCCTCATCTACTCCAGATTTCAACTTCTTCTTCTTCTGGTATGAGTCTTCTTCTTCTTCTTCCCATTTTGCCCGTCTTTTTTTTGGCTACATTTTACTCTCAAAAAGTGCTTCTCTTGTTTAATCTCTCCCATTTTCTTGGCTTTTGCCCAAAATGTTATCCGGGTATTCTTTATTTTCTTGATTTGAGCTACCAAGTTTGCTCCTTTGATGTTTATTTTCTGTAAATCCCTCTTCCCTTCTGGTCAAATCTTTCCATAAATGGTATATTTTGATTCCTTTTTAGTTGTAATGGATGTTTTTCATTTTTATTTCCTTTGATTCTATTGAATCCTAGATTTGCCATTCTTTTCTTCATATTTATAGTAAAGTTCCACTCTTCTTGAGCTCCTATCCTGTGGACTAGGTACTTGTTCCTTTAGATCTTGCTAATTTTCTTTATATTTGCTCCAAAAATTTTGATATTGATGTTCTCTGTTCCTTAGGTCTGGCCTATGAAATCTGGTTCTGCTAGTGTTTTCCAAATAGGACTTTAGATACTTCACTTAGTAATGCTATGTCACCGCCTGTTTGGCTTCTGAGAAAATGCAAGAAAATAAAAGAATGAAAGCCAGACAACGGTAGTTATATCATTTGGGACTCCTTGTGTCAAAATCCTAGATCTTAATTATTGTTCTTCACGTTGATTGCTTTATGGTTGACTTCTCTGCGAAAAGAAGTTACATAATTTTTCCTACTCAGTGACCAGGGGGATGGTAGATATGATGAATTTGAAAACATTATTTTAGACAATTATTGCTGGTTCTCGTGAACCTTGCTCATCCGATGTTCTGGGGTTTAGTGTTGGTTTTCTAATTTCCATTGATTTTCAGTTTTGGGTGTTCTGAATCTATTATTTTTGGTGTCTTTGGTCGAATTTCTTTTGTTATTTCAGTTTGCTGCTTCACAAATGATTGTTATCTAGCCATACTTTATTTGATGTTTGATTCATTTTTTGGTTTACAGCTTTTGTAATCAAGGCCCATATATTTCTCATATGTCGTTAAAACTTTCTCCTACCCGCACATTTTATTTAGTTCATTGATGATTGCATTGGGCTTACTTTCAATTTCTTATATGTTTGTGGCACGCTAGTCCTTTTTTTTTCAAGCTTGCTTCTATGAATGCTTCGCATTAGACAACCTAATGGCATGCTTTGATTACTGTTAGTGGCCAAACTTTTTCTTAAGACTAAGGTGTCTTTGTTCTTAGGAGGGCTTTGACCACTGCATCAGGATACATAGTTGCTTTGTTGCATAAAATCTCCTGCAGTCACTTAAAACGACTAGATGGGTTCTCGATTCCCATCTCATCAGCTCAGCAATGGCCTTTACATATCAGGCCGGCCTGAGCAGCCTAAGGAAAGGACTCCAACAATGAGCTCTGCAGCCATGCCGTACACTGGTGGTGATATCAAGAAATCAGGAGAATTGGGTAAAATGTTTGATATTCCTGTAGCTGGTTCAAAGTCTAGGAAATCTGGACCCATTACAGGCGCTCCCTCAAGGACTGGATCTTTTGGAGGTGCTGCTTCACATTCTGGACCAATCATGCCTAATGCAGCAGCTCGGGCTGCCTACACCACATCAGGTGCTGCATCTTCTGGAGGTGTGTCTGGTTCAACTTCGTTAAAGAAATCAAATTCTGGACCCTTAAATAGACATGGAGATCCTGTGAAGAAGTCATCTGGCCCCCAGTCTGGTGGAGTAACTCCTTCTGGACGCCAAAATTCTGGCCCCCTTCCTCCTGTTCTTCCTGCAACTGGCCTCATTACATCTGGGCCTATTTCTTCAGGTCCACTAAACTCATCTGGGGCACCTAGAAAGGTATCTGGTCCTTTAGAATCTATGGGATCGATGAAAGTTCCTGGCTCTGCTGTTGTTCACAATCAAGCTGTGACTGTCCTTAGCCAAGAAGATGACTTTTCTTTCAGAAAGAACTTCCCAAAGCCGATATTGTGGTCACTTATTCTACTTTTTGTCATGGGTTTCATCGCCGGTGGTTTTATTCTCGGGGCAGTGCACAATGCGATTCTCCTCATTGTTGTTGTGGTTCTTTTTGGTGCTGTTGCTGGATTATTCATATGGAATACCTTTTTTGGAAGAAAAGCTATCATGGGTTTCATTTCTCGTTATCCAGATGCTGAGCTACGAAATGCCAAGAATGGGCAATTTGTGAAGATATCTGGGGTAATGCATATGCTTTTCCTCGATTATTTGTGTGGTATAATGCTCTTCTAGCTGCTACTGATTTTCCTGATGGTTTGTGTTCTTTAATATTCATAATCTCACACCTAATGTTGCAGGCTTTATCACTGAATTTTGTAAAACAATTAGTCATCACCATCTGAGATTAAAGTTAATGTTAGAGTTTGTATTCAAATTGGCCAACAGAACTTGAGAAGCATAGTTAATCTTACCTTATAAAAAAATAAAAGTAAATACTGAAATTCTTTTATTTTGGGAAGAACTTCTATCCCTTAGTGGAAGAACTAATTAGAAGAGAGCTGAGATGCCAGTATCAATTAAAACTGAAAATATAACTTGTGAATGTTCTCGTGTTTTAATTGCTGTTGAGTTTTGAATTCCAGACGCATGCACACAGTGCAAGTGCTTAGATTGAAAGAGAGGGAATGGTTGAATTCCCAATTAAGTTTTTTGATATATTTGCTGAAGCATCTCATAAATGGATAGAGTATTTTGAAAGAGAGGGAATGGTTAAATGAGGATTATTATCCATAATAGACAGTTGTGTAAGGACACTTAAATGGAATTGGAGTTTTGATTTTTTATGACATGTATATTTTACACATTATCTGGCTATATTTGTCACTTGTGTCTGCCTAATTAATTTATATGAAATGCTTCATTGTGTTTTTGAAGGTGGTTACCTGTGGTAATGTGCCTCTTGAATCATCCTTCCAAAAAGTTCCTAGATGTGTATATACATCCACAAGTTTGTATGAGTATCGAGGATGGGATTCAAAAGCAGCAAACCCAACTCATCGCCGATTCACTTGGGGACTCAGATCATTAGAAGTGAGTAACTAATACACTGATTCAGGTTTCATAGATCCCTGAGATTTTCTGGGGAATCCATTCAATTTTTGTTTTCCTAAATTCTCAAAGAGTAAGGGTGTCTTTTGATTGCACATCCACGCGCACACGGGTACAAAAATCCATCATGCATGTAGAAGATGTTGCAATCTGATACAGGTAGCTGGTTGCCAGGAAGATGTTCTTGTAGTTTTTCCTAACCTGGACATTAAACGCCTTACAGTATTGCCAATGGCTTCTTTTGCACTGTCCTGGTTTGGTTGATTGTCATCCTTTTCCATTGTTGCTTTACATAAAATATCAACATGATGCAGGATGCCCATATAGTCAATTATCAAGTGTCTTATATGCCAGTGAGATCTATTACTTGTGTTTTGGGGTTAGCACATTTGCACACTTTTGACCTGTATATTTTATAAATCTTATTTGATAGAGGCGTGCAGTTGATTTTTACATCTCTGATTTCCAATCTGGTTTGAGAGCATTGGTTAAAACTGGCTATGGAGCACGGGTGACTCCTTATGTTGAGGACTCCCTCGTCATTGACGCCAATCCAGGTACTGAAGAGTTGTCTCCAGAGTTCATCAGGTGGTTGGGAGAGAGGAATCTTTCAAGAGATGATCGAATAATGCGATTGAAAGAAGGGTAAAAGCTCTCTCTTGTTTATAGAGTTGCCACTGTATTTTTATTGCTGATTCTACAAGAGTCTTTTTCTTTTTACCTTTGTCCTTTTTGTTGTGGGAGACTATGAGAGAAAACACAAAAATAACCCTTTAGGAACTTCTTTGGCCCATTTTATTAATGTTGGCTGGAAAATGCTCGAGTGCTGGAGCAGTGAGAATCAGAGGTTATGGCCACTTAATCTATCTTAAGTGAATGTGCCAGTCTTCTAAGTTTCCTAGCAATATACAGCCAAGCCAAAATGGACTGAAGAAATGAAGTAGCAAACTGTTAGGATCCCAGTTGGCCAAGATAACTTGGTTAATCCCATATCATGTAATTTTAATATGGGGTTTATGAACTTTGAGCTCTCCAACCCCTTGAACTAGTTTCTGAGGTGATTCTTCCAGAGTTAATAATAATTGGTATCAGAGCTGATCCTCACAACCCAAAACTTGAAAGAAATACCCTACATTCAACCCACATCTCTATGATTTGCAACCTAAACAAATTGAAAGTTACTTTCAGCCTTTCTGAAATATCAAGCCCACACTCTACACAGTAATCAATTATAAATGCTACGAAAATTTTTTCTTTTTTCTTTTTTTTTTCAAGTTACTCATACAGTTGCTATTAATACTATAGGAATGCCATTGATGAATTTGTAAACTTGTACAAACTTTGTCAAATGTTGTTGATACATGCAGGTATATTAAAGAAGGAGGCACTGTGTGTGTTATGGGGGTTGTTCAAAGGAATGATAATGTGCTTATGATTGTGCCTCCTCCGGAACCAATTACAACAGGGTGCCAATGGGGGATTTGTATTTTTCCGGCAAGCCTTGAAGGTATTGTTTTGAGATGTGAAGATACCTCAAAGAATGATGTCATACCAGTGTAATGTAATAATGTGTTGTAGACTCATTATTAATGCTGTTCTCTCTTTTATTCATTTTATTCACTATTAATACTGATGACGAGGGTGGCTACAATGGATGTGGTGGTGGTGGTGGTGGTGCCAGTGGTTGTAGTCGGTGGTTGTGATTTTGAGCTGGTGGTGGTGTTTTATTTTGTTTTATTTTGTTTTTTTATTTTACTTGGTGTATAGTTTTGGTGTTTGGTGCCATTTTATTTTATTTTTAGTTAGGTCATGAAGGCTTTTGTAATGGGGTGGCTTTGATAATTGTAGGGAATTTTACAGTATTTGAGCAGATTGCGGTTATGCTAAATAGAAAGAAAAAAGGTTGTGAGCTATTTACGATATTGTCTTCTCAAGTAGAAATTACTTCATTTTCTTCTTCTTTTTTTCTTTGCATAACATTTGTGAATCATAAAAATCTTTAAGCTTCTTGCTTTATAGATCAACTAACGTATTATTGATCAATTTAGGGCTTTGCTTTAGATTATGAATCGGATAGCAGATTTCAATTAGCGAGAAAAGTTAAAAAGCTTTTAAAAGATTAATTAATTTTTAACCAATAGAAAAGTCTAAAATATATTTATGTGTGTGTTTTTTTTTATTTCAAGTCTTTTTTCATTTAAAAAAAAGAGTAAGACGGTGTTCCAAAATGATGAATCAGTAACAATTCTACAAGCTGTCAAAATTGATAATCTTATTTTTATATTAATTTTTTATTTATATTTATTAGGCGTGAAATTTTTGATATTTATTTTGTTCATAGGTCAGTTTTAACAAATATCATACATGGACCAAAAGTTATGCATGCGATAGAGCATAGCTAAATTCAACTCCATCAAAACATCATACAATCAAACAGATATAAAGGAAAACTTTTCTACAAATAGGCCGGTCAAAACAGAGGTATAAATAATAGCCAGACCTAAATGCATATTTGAATCACATTATTTCAAAGCTGCATAATGGGGATGTCCAAATTCATATGATCAAAAATAAAAAAGCAAAAAGAAGCGCCATTCAGGCAAAACTTAATCACTATGGAATCTGTAACTACAATCTTGGTCAAACTCGTAGCATGTGCTAAAATCGCTGTGCATCGTAGCAGCAGTTTTTTTTCAGTTATGTGATGCCACCAATGCCATGTGCTCTATGAGGTCCAGCACTCGGTTGCTGTTCAAAAGATTGTGCCAGTCATCAGACATCAGCAGAAGATGATAATACAGTTTGCCATACATTATCACAATAACACACAAGACAAGCTATACCTGTATCCCCACTCATTGTCATACCAAGCCACCATCTTCATGAAGGAGTCACTCAACCCTATCCCAGCCTTGGCATCAAATATGCTTGACCTAGAGTTATACAAGTCCATTGAAATGATCAAAACACCATTATAGAGATCCATTTGAAATTCTATCATTAATTTTAATCTGATGAGATGAAAAAGCATGAGTCTCAGGACACCGACACAAGAAGTTGCTATTCCAGGCAAATCAGCTTATACACACCACATGGTTTCTGAAGGTACCCAACCAAAGAAACAGTTTTTGCATATGAAATTCACATCAGCAAGAAAATACAACCAAGAAAATCAGCCTACGAAACAAGTATTCTTAAATTACTTGAAAAACCAGACAGATAATTTTAGAACATACTATACTAAAAATCTCCAAATACAAAAGCACAACTTCGCATATATTGCAGATAATTTATTATTGTTTGAGAAGGAGCAAGATACCACATATATACACACACACAAGGTGAAGGGGAGAAAGAGAGACAGACCTTGAGTCACCAACAAAATCATTAGAAACAACATCCTCATCAGTGTATCCAAGAATGCCTTTCATGTGCCCCTCTGAAGCATACCTATATTTGAAGATCAGAATGTAACTTGGTCATTACTGACAATATAAGACTACAAAAGAAATTATAAGAACCAAAACTAGCCAAAGGCAACCCAACACCATCCCCCAACACACGCAAAAATAAAATAAAGTAAAACAAACAAAGAAACAAATCCCATTACTGAAGACGTACTTGATAGCTGCTTTGACATCTTCATAAGATGCTCTCTTCTCAAGTCGACAAGTTAAATCCACAACAGAAACATTAGGTGTTGGGACACGGAAAGCCATTCCAGTGAGTTTTCCATTGAGTTCCGGAAGAACTTTTCCAACAGCCTAAAATAGCAAAGCATATAATCATGATCTGAATTCTTTACCAAACAACAAATCCATGACACTTGAGTTCTCCCGAGTCTAAAAATTCACTATTATAAGATCTTACCTTTGCAGCACCAGTGGAACTAGGAATGATATTTTGTCCTGCTCCACGACCACCTCGCCAATCCTTCATCGATGGGCCATCTACAGTCTTTTGTGTTGCTGAACAGCAAAGATCATAACCATGTTACATACCCGCTGATCATGATGTGTTCATCAAGCCTATGAACGTGCATGTATGCCATGTGTATGCATGTAAGATGGAAAAATAGAGAGAGAGAGAAGAGAAACCTGTAGTTGCATGGACAGTTGTCATTAAACCTTCAATAATACCAAATTCCTCATGGACCACCTGTAAAAAAAAATCATACAATGTGAGATGCATGAAGAGGTACAGCAACTACTCACAGATCAACTCCAGAATATAAACACAGATTACTTGCAAGGACAAACAAAAAGAAGATGAGGAGCTAACTGATTAGATCTAATAAATTATCATATAAATAAACGTGTATCTGTCCAGAGCAGCCCTTACCAAATGAGTTAGAAAAAATAATAGCTAATTTAACTAAACTGACCCAATGAGTAATAAGTCTTCAAATCTCAGGATGGTGAACAGACCTTAGCAAGAGGAGCAAGACAGTTGGTGGTACAGCTTGCATTAGAAACAATGTCCATGTTTGGCTTGTATGTCTTCTCATTCACTCCAACCACAAACATTGGTGCATCAGCAGAGGGAGCTGATATGACAACTTTCTTGGCACCAGCCTGCAGAAGTAGAAGGGAAAAAAAAGGTTCATCTTGAGGTGAGAATGTGTTTTAAAGAGAAAGGAGGGGTAACAATTCAATAGTGGTTTACACAAACCTTCTTGTGAGCTGAAGCCTTATCAATTGTAGTGAAAACGCCAGAAGATTCAACAACATACTCAGCTCCATAATCACCCCATGGAATCTCAGCTGGGTCCCTGGATAGAAATTAGTTTGGTTGTCAGCTTAAAGGGCAAATATTGCTATAGAAGCCCTCACAAGGTTTCTATTGCCATCTGGTTCAAGATACCAAGAAACAAATCCACTATAAGCTTTTGTCTTACGTAGATGGATGACAAAAACTTGCTACCTTTTGTTTGAAACTTTGATTTGTTTCCCATTGATTTCCAAGTTGGACTCGTCCAAAACCTCGAGGGATCCCTTGAAAACGCCATGAGTAGAATCATATTTCAACATGTAAGCCTGAATAAGATGCAACAAAGGAAAGTGAATCACAACCAACCCTTTCCAAATTGAATAATCCACTTTTTCCTATAGCCAAAAAACATGGATTTTTGGATGTATTAAACCCATAAATGTTGATATGTATATAAATTTACAGAGTACACAAGAAAGATTCCACACAACTTCATAGAGACATTGACACCACATTAATGAACTCAATGGAAACCAAGCAAAGAAAACACTGACATCAGTCATTTCAAAAGATTATCTCATCCCAAGTGTATTACCAGTAAAAAAAACCATGCTTAAATGACGGATAATAATAAATTCTACACATGTAGAAGCAGCACATAAAAAAAGCATATGCAACCATCTTTAAACCTTTTTCATCTCTCTTCATCCTTTGCTAGCAAGATGGCACTTTACTCTCACACACACACACACACTACTACTGGGATAGATAATGAGACAAGTACAATCAGAAAAGGCTGACAACAAGGTCGGATTTCGAAAGAGAGAGAGAGAGACGATCCATATAAATAGGACTATAAATTTAATCATATACAACAATTGCAATGATGAAATCTATGGTAGCACATCCTTACCATGTACTTAGTATCAATGAAAGGATCATTGACTGCCACCACATCAATATCATCCCTGAAAGTTGCAATTCTCAACACCAATCTTCCAATGCGACCAAAGCCTGCAACAGTCAAGCATAAAAATGTTTTATTATTACAGTCAACAACCAAAAACCTCATTAAAAAATGCAACAAGAACAAAATATGGTAAAAGGTAGACCAAATGATGTTTTGCACACTCATTCAGAAAACAAAAGCATTAATTTGCCACCTTTTGTGCCGATAACTCGAGTTAGTTTCTATGCACAGCCATGTTATATTCTCAATGAGACAATTGGAAAAAAAATTGATAAATGAAACAGATATCAGCTACCATTCTTAGCCGTTCTTTTATGACTTTTTGATAAATTCTCTTTTGATATTCATCCTTTTTTTATTAATGTGCACCTCCCTGAACAGAAAAGCAAAACAGAGCAAAAATTCAATTAATATCCAGGAAACATACCATTGATTCCAATCTTTGTCCTCCCATCACTCCATGATTCTAAACGTAGAAGGAAAAAAAAAAAAGCTTGTCAGTAAATGCATATCCCAAACCCCAACCAAGTTTGATAAAGGACAACACTGCTTGCAAAACTAAGAATTCTCACTCAGGATGGTGGGAGGCATTTCGGTTGCTGTGGCCTTTGTAGGTTGGATTCTCCGTGAGCAGCATTTCCTGAATTATTCAAAATGTCTCAGCCCAGTTTAAATAGAGTAATAAGAAACCAAAAATATATAAACATTAACAAATACATAATATTGCGCATGTATGTCAATGAAATACTCAATGTATTGGGTTACTCAACAGTGAGGAAGAAGACCCGGTTGGAAGTGCAGTGCCAAAAATACTCTTTGAAGATTTTAGATCATGGTTGACATTAACGCTTGGAACCTGGATATTGCAAGAAAGTGGTATTAAATAAATATTTTAAGGCGTAATAAATGAAACACTCAAGTCAGTTAGTGATCCTAGTGCACTGAATAATCCTCCCAGTTATTTAATAATTGATTTCTATAAACATTTTTTTTAAAAGAACTTATGCATTCACATCTAGTTAAGAAATTTCTAAAGGAAGACCCAAAATCTAACAAAATCCACATAAAAACCAATAACCAGCCAGTTTTAAGCATAAATAAATGATGAGAATAGAATAGCAGAAACTGAAAATTTCATATTAGTTGAGAGTAAAAAGCATTTAAGATACCCTATGACTACTAATTTGGTGATCTGCATACACACTGTTTTCTTACCGAACCAAACAAAAGGCCAGAATAGAAGTATATATATATATATATATATATATATTTGCACCGCTAGAAAAAAAAAAAGGCAATAAAGAACAGAAAAACGAAAGCAATATCCAATATATTGCTGTTAGGAATTTTAAAATGAAAGAAAAAATGTAGAACAAAAAATATATCACCTTGTAAATATTCATTATTTCTTCAATATTTCTAACTAATCAGTTTAGTTGTTAAGTAAGCAAAGCTTTCGTTGCCTTCTTTACACACCAAAAATAAAAAATAAAAAATAAAACTCATATTTCCATTCTTAGTTTCTCATAATTCATTTCTCTCAGCAAACGAATTAAGCAAACCAAAAAAACAAAAATAGTACACTACAGACTAAAGATAAAAAGGAAAGTTCTAAAAATCACAAAAACAAACAGAACACGTTTCAATAAAAGTTTCGGATCACGAGAAAGTGAAACCTTAAACCGATCGGACGATAAGGGAGAGAGCTCGGCGCGAGAAGCCTCGATCAGAGGAGCAGTAACTGTAGATCTGAGAAGACTGGAGAAAGCCATTGCAGTCAGCCAGTCACAAACCGAGTCTCTTCCCGCAAAAACCCTAGAAGAGAAGAGACAAGAGAGAGAGAGAGAGAGAGAGACTGCTTATATGGTTGCGTGAGGCTGTTAGGAATAGGCAGAGGGCGAAATGAAATGATATATATATTCCGTTTTAATATGTAAAAAAGCGGAGTTTCTTATGACGGGCATGGTGGGTGGGTGGCTGGCTGGCTGGCTCACTAAGTTATACTACTATGAGACCGGTCTCTTAGCAGCCCGTGTGAGCTCTTCTTGATTTCCGTTAATTGTCCTATCAACAAAATTAAGCAAATACGCTACTATATTTTATCATTCTTAAAATTTAATTTAGACTCATAAAATCTCTCAAATTGCTATTTATGTCAGTGCATTATTATATTTTAAGAAATAAGGAGTTTAATCCACTTTTTTGTTAATATAACAATATCAAGAAAACTAACAAACTCTTATAAAATGTATCATGTTAATTTATATGATCAATATGATATATAACATAAGACATCACACTAGTTTTTGATGGTATCATTCAAAAATGAAGTGACAGATTTTTCTATTATACAAATGGTAATTTTAATAATTTTATTATTATAAAATAAATTCTATCATCCTTAAAATTTAATTTATGATAGCAAAATCTTTTAAATTAGTGTAAGTATATCAATACATTTTTTGAGAAATAACCTATATATCAATACATTTTTTGAGAAATAACCTATTTTTTTAATATAATAATATTAAAAAAATTTATATTGAATATCAATATTGCAAGCAAAAAAATATTATATTAGCTTTTATATATATATATATATATGAAGAATGCTAATTGCAGTTATTTTGAAGAGTGATTATTGGATAATTTTTTTTATTGGCTAAAAATTATTAATTATAATATCTCTCATTATAAATAAATTTATAATAATAATTTTTTAACCAATAAAAATGAGATTATTCAATAAATACTCTCTAAAATAAATATATTTAATATTTTTTCTATATATATTAATATAATGCACAATATTGAATTATATAAGATGTTACATTAGTTTTTTTATTAATGGTATTGAAGAAAAACGTAGTGATGTATTTTATTATGACAAAATTAATAATTTGAAAAACTTTATTATCATATGCTAAATTTTAATGGCGATAAAATATATATATGAATGTAATTTATTGAATAAAATTAGTTCGTTCGTGTTTTATAAATGATAGAGTGAATTCAAAATATTTTATGAGCACTTTTGTATGGTAGTTTTGCTAGAACTGCCAACAAGAGCTACAGTGTTAATCACGTAGGTGGGTTTGTCGTGTAATGCCTGAACTGATAGGAAAATTCTTGCCACGTCCTCCGAAGCCACGTAGGACCAGTCTGGGAGACTGGGCCTATTTGATTTTTTTTAATTATTTTTCTTTTAAAGAATTTAAATTTGGCCCCACATGCTCTGCTGGTGCCACTTTTGCGGTCAGGGTTCGTTGGCTTTTTGCCTACAGTTTCTGTTTCTGACGTTTGTTCGGTTAGCAATTTGCATCCGCCGATCATAGGGATTTTTAAAATATATATTTTAAAAACTATATTATATTTAGAAATATATTTTTTTAAATATATATATTATACATTTAGTATATTAAATATAATGAGATAATTTTAAGAAATTAAAAAAAAAAGACATATAATATAATTTTCCTCATCATTTTAACTTAAATAAAACCTTAAAATTCAAAATCTAAATCTAAGTTGATAGCATCCATCTGATATTTGGTTCAAATAGTTTACCTTTTAGAAACAATTTTTGTTATTTTTCGTCTCTAAATAAGTCATCTAACTGAAGCAAATTAATTGATTAATTTGGTTCTAACAATTTAATTACAAAATAAATAATAAAATATATAATTTTTATTATTAAAATTCTCAATAAAATAATAAAAATGTTCACGATAAGCAAAACTCAACGTTATAATTTTTTAAATATTATGAAAAAAAATCAGAAAATTAATCAAATAATACTTTATTTATTAAAAGAAAATAATATGTCCTCATAATTTGTTAAATTTATAATAATTCTTAATAAGCATGAATCTAATTAAAGATATGATATGATCAAAGCATTATTTCAACTACAATCATATAAAATTTTTTACACTTGAAAAGTAAACGTATTTACATTTTATAATGCAGTCTTATGAAAACTTTGAGTACTATTGCAATGATTAATTTTGAAAACTTATTATAACACATAATTTGGTCACAAATCCACTAGCTAAAATTTGAGTTATTTTCTTAAAAATTTAAAGTTTAATTAAACTTTAAATGCATTTATTATATTAATTTGAAAATATTTATGACAAGAATAACAATATTTCTTCATTTCATTCTATAATTAACTCATATAATTAATAAATTTATGTCAATAGATATCTCATTCAATAAAAAATGACTTCAAGTTTTTATTTTCTGTTGAAATTTCAATGTATACTTGCAGTTGTTTATTTGAAAAATTTTTGTTCCAATAATACACGAACTATATGCTCAATAACACAAGAATTCTCTCTTTCCATATTATTCCTACTTTTCAATATACCTAAAGAAAAAGAATAATGTTCAATCGTATTTCCTGGATAAACTTAGGATTGTCAATGAATTAAACTACTGAAATTTAACTTAAATTCCTGTTTGATAAAAATTTATTCGGATTCAAACTTAAATTGCTTATTTATTAGATGAACCAAGCCAATGTCAATAAATATTCAGTTCGTTAGTTCGTGAGTTGACTCATTTAAAAAATTTGTGAATTAAACTCGCAAGTTATTTCATTTATTATACTGAATTAAGAATATACATAATTTAATTTATGTATTAAATTACATATTTAAATATATTAATTTTAACTAATTTAATTTATATATTTTATTACTATATCTTATATATGACAAATAAATTAAATAATATAAAAATAAATAATTTTAATATCACATAATAATTTAATTTAATAAATTTAATTTAAAAATTTTCATGTATTAAATATTATATTTTTAAATTATAAATATTTATACTTATTTAATAGTGGGTGAAACTAGTACTATCATAAAAATATAATAACTTAACATATATTAAATATTTAGTACAATATAAGTAATATAAATAATTTAATAACTTAGTAATTTATAATAGAATACAAATTTATAGGAATTTAATATTTTTGTTTTTGTTAATATGAAAATAATTAAATTGCACATATTTTATAAAGATATTATTAGTTTTAATATTTATGCTCTAAAAAAATAGAAAAGATGAATGAAAAATTAAAATTAAAATAATTTTATGAATGAAAAATGAAAACTAAAATAAATTTATTAAGTTTATCGACTCAATTAAATCAAACTCGAGTTTAAACTCGAAATATGTAATATATGAATTAAATTAATACGAGCTTGAGTTTGGCTCAAATCAAGATCAAATTCAATCGCTATTTTTTGACGAATAAAATTTAGCTTTTTAAAAATTGACTCGATTAACTATATGATTGCATTAGTTTGCCATCACTAAATATTATTAATATGGGTTATAATTTCACAATTATTATATTATTAATATTTTTAAAATTTAATTTATTTAATAAAATTTTTAACTCTATTTTTCGGATATAAAAATTGAAAAGGTAATTGTAAATTCTACATTACCACTGTGTGAAGTTAGGTATGAAAAAAGAAATATTTTTTTATGTCATTTTTCTACATTTAAATTAAAGATAAATTTATTTTAAAAAGTAAAGATAAATTTATTTTTGTATGTAACTCTACGTTATTTTATGCGAAATTCACGTACTTATTATCTACTACACAAATGAAATTATATACTTTGTGAAATTATATACTTTAATAAAAAATAAATTGAGACTAAAAATAAATTATATTTGACATTTAAAAATATTAATAATATTAATTGAAAATTTTTAAAACAATGTAATAGTAATGTTAATGCTCAATCCTTTTCCTGATTTGTTACGTTGCTTATAATATAATTTAGCATATGCTTTTGATAAATACTAGCAAGTGTACAGCTTTAAAATATATCGTATGTTAAATATTGTATTGCATATTTACCCATTACGATGTAAAAAAATAAATAAAAAGGAAAATCAGTGATTGATTGGTGGTGACCGGTGAGAGAATCTGAGATAATGAGATCTGACAAACTGCAGAGACCCGAACCGTAGAGAGTTCAATAGTTGGTCGGTCCATTCGAAGTGCGGACGGTTCAATCTAGAATTGGGCCAAACACCATAGCAGCTTCAATCCAACGCATGACAATAACGTGTGTGTGTCTCTCTCTCTCTCTCTCTCTCTCTCTTTTTTTTTTCTAAAAAAAACAAATTTCTATGTGGCAGATTTTTTTAGTCTAAATCTGAAAAATAAAATAGATTTGGGTCTATCATTTTAAAAAAGAAAAAAATAGTAACAGCTGTCATATTTATTCTGTCAAATAATAATAATTAAAATATTTTTTATTATTTAAATATATAATTTTTTATTAATTATTTAAAAAATAATTATAATAAGTTTTACATTATTATTTTCTATCA
The DNA here is from genome assembly GCA_947685225.1 of Garcia nutans. Lineage (NCBI taxonomy): Eukaryota > Viridiplantae > Streptophyta > Magnoliopsida > Malpighiales > Euphorbiaceae > Garcia > Garcia nutans. The sequence continues at coordinate 12,669,492 of CANTUV010000029.1, read as the reverse complement.
AGTTATAATTATTATTTTTATAAAAAATTTATTTTTTTAAATTATCTCTTTATATAATTAATTTTTAATTATATTTTTATTATTAATGAATTAATTAATAAAATGAGAATATAATAATTTTAATATTAATAGATTAATAGAGAATATTTTAATTTATTTAGAATAAATTTATATAATATTTATAAAATTTAATAATCTTTTAATAGATATATATGGATGGAAGATAATAATTTTATTAGGATAAAAATAAAATATATATATTTATTATTATGTTATTTCTCGATATGCAATCTAATAAAAAATTGGGAAGAAGAAGGTGGTAGCGGACAGCGAGTGGGTAGTTCAGAACATAACCATTTAAGCACGTGGTCCTAACATCTTACATCTAACCTTTGATGCTTCTGTTAATTTTCGCATATTATAAGGTATATACTAATTGTATTTATCAGGTCACGTGGTGTTCCCAAACTTCCCACTTTTCTGGAAGATTTTTTTTTTCTGTCGGCAAGAAATAAAATAAATTACATGCTTAAATAAATTGCCTTTTCTTATTATTCTTTATGTACAGATTTATCAATTATATAATATGAAATACATTTTTTGTTTTGATGAAATTTTCACTTATGCAAAAAAAAATATTATACTAAAAATTATTTTATAAAATTAAAAAAATAAATTAATTTTTTTTAATTATACTATTATTATGAATGAAACTCCGCTTATACATGAGTTTCTTGTGTATAGCCGATCTCAAGCCCCGGTAAATGAGGATGGTTGCAGTAGATGACAGCCGGTGTAAAACTTTTATCACATCTCATGATATGGATTCTAATAATAATATTGTTGGGGCGTTTCCTACTTGCGACGTATTACATCAGAGCTCGTGGTGTAGTGAAGAAAAAGCAAGGGTGTAGGGTGTTCTCTGAATGCGACGCTCCATGTCGGTGTCCGGATGTGGTGCATAATAAATAAAGGTTCTCATATCATGAACGAGTGTGGATAAAGAAGTTAGTCTAAAATATGAATAATAAGAATAATACGAGAGGTACATGTTTAGATAATGGTAAAAGATTTTATAGGAAGAAGCATAAGAAAGAACAATTAGAGAGTAAGATCATAATAAAAATTAGTATGGAGAGAAGGAAAATTAGTATTACTTATATTCAAGAGACAAAATTAGGTTGGAGAAAAAAGTAAAAAAGTTAAGAATACTGGATATAAAGTGTGGTATACAGGTACAAATAGAAGTAAAAACGAAGTAGGCATAATTTTGAATCTGAACCTAAAGGAGACGGTTGTAGCGGTGAAAAGTGTAAGCGATATGATTATTTCAATTAAACTTGTGCTTCAGAATAAGACCATCAATATATTTAGTGCATATGCCCCTCAAGTTGGATTGGACGGGGAGAGCAAGCAAAATTTTTGGGATGATATGGATGAACTTATGCCAGGGATTCCAAACGATGAAAATATTTTTGCAGGAAGAGACTTAAATGAACATGTAGAAAAAGACATAGTAGGTTTTGAGGAGGTACATGGAAGGTATGATTTTAGAATTAGAAATGAAGAAGGTAAGAGTATCCTTAATTTTGCTTTAGCCTATGGCTTGATTCTGGTAAACACATATTTTATAAAAAAAAATCACATCTACTGACCTTTAAAAGTGGACAAAATAGAAGTCAGATTGACTTCATACTCACAAAAAAAGCCAATCGAACTCGATGCAAGGATTGTAAGGTTATTCCAGGTGAAGCTTAAACCACTCAACATAGGTTAGTGATTTTGAATATCCAATTTAATAGATTGACTAGTATGCCAAGGAGGAACAATAATCCTAAAATTAGGTGGTGAACTTTAAAAGGTGAAAAATAATTGTTGTTCAAGAATGCGTTGGTCAAAGTTGGAGGGTGGGAGGAAAATGTGAGTATGTCATCAAATGATATGTGGATATGCATGTTTACAACAGTTAAAGAAGTTGCTAGAAAGATTCTTGGAGAATCTAAAGAGGGTGGACATCCCTCGAAGGAGTATTGGTGGTGAAATGAGGAAGTGTAAAAAGCGGTAAGAAGTAAAAGGAAATGGTATAAGAGTTTGCCCAAGTGTAATAACAATGATACTTTTGAGCAGTACAAACAAGTGAAAAAAGATGCTAAAAAGGCAATTAGTCAATCAAGGACACAATCTTTAAAGAGTTTGTATAAGAAACTTGGAACAAAGGAAGAGAAAAAAATTATCTATAAATTGGCTAAGATAGGAGAAAAGAAATATTGTGATTTAAACCAAGTTAAGTGCATTAAAAATAAAAAGAATAAGGTTCTGGTTCAAGAAAATGATATTAAGGAATGATAGAGAAGTAATTTTGAGAAACTTCTTAATGGTAACCGTAGTGATAATATTAAGGGTTTAGAACTGAGAAAAATGTGAAATACACTAGACGGATTAGGTTTTTGAAAGTTAAAGAAGCTTTGAAGATGATGAAAGTTGGTAAAGCCCGTGGACCAAATGAGATACCTATTGAGGTTTGAAAATGTTTGGGAGATACAGGAGTTACATGGTTGACATCTTTGTTCAATAAGATTTTAAGTACAAAGAAAATGCCTAATGAATGGAGACAAAGTAATTTGATACCTATTTTTAAGAATAAAGGAGATATTCAGAGTTGCTAAAATTATAGAGGTATAAAACTTATGAGCCACATTATGAAATTGTGGAAAAGAGTTGTGGAACACCATTTGCTATTAGATACTTGTATCTCCTCAAATCATTTTGACTTTATGCATGGTCGATCAATTATAAAAGCTGGTTTTCTTATTATAAGAGATTTGATGGAAAAATATAGAGAGATGAAGAAGGATTTACATATGATTTTTATTAACTTAAAAAAGGCGTATGATAGAGTCCCTAGAGAAGTTCTATGGTGAGTCATGGAGTGTAGGGGAATATCTATATGATATATCCAAGTCTTAAAGGATATGTATGAGGGAACTATCACTAGTGTCCGCACCATGAGAGGGGATACTAAGGATTTTTCCGTTTCTATTGGATTACACCAAGGTTCAGCTTTGAGCCCTTATCTTTTCACCTTAGTCATAGATGAGCTAACATGATATATATATAATGACATCCCTTGTTGTATGATGTTTGCAGATGATATTGTATTAATAGATGAGACTAAAGCAGAGATAAGTTAAAAGTTGGAGTTATGGAAAAGCACTTTAAAATCTAAGGATTTTAAGCTAAGTAAGACTAAGACTGAGTATATGCATTGTAGATTTAATAGCAAATAGAGAAAGAGACAAAATTATTTTGGACGGAATAGCAGTGCCTCATAGTACTTATTTTAGATAACTTGGCTCTATTCTTTAAGAATATGAAAGTTGTGAAGAAGATGTAAATCATAGGTTTAAAACTGGTTGGATAAAGTAGAGAGGTGCTACAGGAGTTCTATGTGATCGAAAGATGCCAATTAAATTAAAAGAAAAATTTTACCGCACTGTAATACGACATGCGATGATGTATGGTAGTGAGTGTTGGGCAGTAAAAGGACAACACATGAGTAAAATACATGTTGCAAAAATGAGAATGATTAGATGGATGTGTGGTCATACTAGGATGGGTAGAATCCGCAATGAGTGTATTAAAGAAAAAGTAGGGGTAGCACCTATTGAGGATAAGATAAGAGAGTATAAATTGAAATGGTTTGGCCATGTGAAATGAAGACCTAACGATGCGCCGGTTAAAAAAGCCGAATAAGTTAGAGTAGATATAGCTAAGAGAGGTAGAGGTAAGCCTAAACTGACTTGGTAAAAGGTGGTCCAAAATGATCTTATGATATTACATCTATTAGAAGAGATAACCTTAAATCGTATTGAGTGAAAAAGAAGAATTCATATAGCCGACCCCAATTGACTTGAGATTAAGGCTGTTGTTGTGCTACGGGCAGGATTGCACAACAAAATTTAAATAATAACCCTTACCCAATATAGTGGTTAAGCAAGGGGTCGAACACTAGGAACGATTTTCTTGAATATTATTCAATTACTTACTAAAGATGTCTAGGCTTACCGATAGTTAAGATGTTTATTATTAATTAATTTAACTAAGAAAAAGATAAAATAAAACAGAAATTAAAAAAACAAAGTTAACAACAAGATGGCAAATAAAAAAAATCAATGAATTAAATTGTATAATCAGTATACAGTCATGTTTATAAAAATAATAATCACTTCTAAAGAAGGGTGATTAATTAACTGGAGGAAGAACCTAAGTCTTTTGATCCTTATCTCTAAGCAATAAAAAATGTTCATAGACGGAGGCTATACCCGATCTCTCGCAATACAGTGACGAAAATGAATGTTCAAGTTATATATTCTACCTTTTTAACCCCAAAGACATAAGAGCAGCACCAATTAGAATGTCACGTACCACCCTTATGAACTAGGTGAATTTGATTAGTTTTCCGTTAAAGTAACGCAGCTCTCGCATTTAATTACCTAACTTAGATTATTATAAATGGTGATCAAGCACTTATAATTTTAAGTCATAATCAAACTCAAATTAATTAAACATCTAATTAAGTACTTTGATCATTTTATTATTTTTATTAACATGATTGTAATACCAATTATACCATAGGAATTTAGCCTAAGTTAGAAAATATAACAACAAAAGAAAACATTTTAAATAATATTATAAAGCAGATTTACTAAGTAAATGAAATGAAATAAAATAGATGAAAGTAAAAATATATATGTAAAAAAAAACAAAAGAATAAGGGAAGAGAATTTGTCACTCTTATAAATAACTTGCAATTCTTCTTCTGTTGACTTAGAATAATTACAGAATATTTATTTAAGTTCTAAAGAACAGAAAGAAAATTCATCCTCTTTCTAAGGAAAATGGCCCCTTCTATTTATAGAAGTAGAAAAGATGCCAACCAAAGTTATATCTTTTGACCAACCAATACAATTGTTGAAAAAGAGTGTAATGAAAAGTTGTAGTCTTTGGTCAAAAATCACAACTCAAATTGGGTTATGATTTTTGGCACTGGTCATAAACGGTAGCTCCCAAGTCATGGTGTAGCGCACCCGCGCTTGCTTCCCTTATACTGGAAACGCGCCTGCGCTTGCTTCCTTGCGCGTCCGCGCTTGGAATGCTTCTACTGAAACGCGCCCGCGCTTGCATGCAAGCTGAACCTGCGTTTGCAACTCAACTTTTGCCCTTTCTTTATTTATTTCTACTTCAAATATTAATTATCTGTAAATAATACTCAAACATAACACAAAATATAATAAAATAATAAAATATCAAACAAAATTATATAAATTAAATAAGTATTTTGCACGCAAATGCGACGCTATCAATTCCCTCACGCTTAGTCTTTTGCTTGTCCCCAAGCAAAATATTGCAAGCACTTTAATTGTACCTCATTTCAATCATTGATTTGGACTTATTAAATAATCTACCAAACTTAGGAAATGATTCAAGAGTGAACTCAAGTATTATATGTTAACATATTATCCATAAACCATCCACTTAGCAATCAAAGTTTAGAGTTAAGTAATTAAACAAACTTAAAACAATTAGAAAGTCAAAAATCCACTTTTAGAAAATAAAACAGAAAGTTCTTAAGGGCCAAAATTAAAGCACGCATGTGTGTTTCTTGTCTCAAGGTTTTTGTAGGTAACCTATTTCTAGCACTCGAAATGGTTGAGTTTTACGCTCCATACCATTTTCTCACCTTTTACCTCATTACCCCTTTCTGTATTGCTTTTTTATTTTATTTTTTATATATATATATTTTTTAAGAAATTTTAAGTGGTTGCATTTTACGCTCCATACCACTTCTCACCTTTTACATAACGGATTTTTCGTTATTCCCTCTATATATAAATGTATATATTTTTTCGCAATACCCTCATCCTTTTTTGACTTGAAACATACATGTATTATGGTTGTAGTTTCTTACTTACTTTCTATTTCATTTTCTAAAAGTGGATTTTATGCATTCACTTAGTTAAAAATTTGGTTAAATACTTAACTAAAAACTTGTATTTCACTAATGACAATTCGAAACAACATGTTAAACAAATAATACCAAAGTTCAAAAATTAAATCTAAACATATAAATAATGAATTTCCTAAACATGGTATACTATTCAAGACTTCCATTTCAATAATTGAAACAAGTATACATTCAAAATGTTGGAACAAACAATTAACTAAGGTGAAAAAGTTGACTTTTTTAATTTGTCTCTCTCTTTTTTTTTTTAATATCTAAAAATGGGGTAAATATGAAAACATACTTTGTATAACATAATGCATGCACACTTTTCCCCCATACTTGATAGACACAATGTCCTCATTGTAAAGGATCATGCAAATTACATAAGAACAACAAACTAAAATGAAAACCAAACACAACAGGAAAAACGAAAAATAAAATAAAAAAAAAGCGATAAAAACCTCATTTCACCGGTGAATCCGGTGGAGACGGTGTAAACTCCAGGTTTTTTTTGCGGAAGTAAGACTTCAATCGGTGGGACATCTTTCGCTGTTCCTTCTCCATTTTGTTGATTTGGACAGACATATTGGAGATAGTCATCTGCATGTCGGCCTGCTTTCCTTCCAATTGTTCCACCTTACCCAAAACCTGCTTCTAACCCTCTGTGTTATCTTCCTCTTCCTCAGTGTCAATGTTTGAGGACGTTGCCGGTGCCTTGCCTCTAGCAGAACGCCGGACCTCTAAGGGTTCTGTCCTAAGTTTATTGCTCACCCTTTCTTCCCAAGTTTTCCATCGATAGGAAATTGTATCTTCATCCTGAATTTCGACTACCAACCCTGCCCTCTTCAAAAACGGACCATCCAAGAGACTGTAGTTTGCTACTTCAGTAGGGAGACTAAATGGCAACCCGGGTTCAGCAATTCGGTATAAGATGGAAATAATTCCACTTACACCAGTGGAGATCCTTCCCAGATGGCGGGAAACATTATAAATTGCCTCAAACAGAATTCCAGTAATATCCACCGTTTTTTCCTGTAGTAAGCATTGCAATAAGAACAAATATGTGGTCTGAACTTTGGTGGCTTCAACCCGGCAAAAGATGGAGTAGGAGAGGTATTTGTGTAGATACAGCAAATATTCATCCTTTAACCACTTGTTGCTGGCGTTTCTGGGATTGTACTGAGTCTGCCCAGTGAGCATCTCCCAAATAGATGCAGCATTCCATCCCGTAGGTTTTTTTGCAAATCTGTCCTTGGGGAATCCCAAAGTGCGGTTCATCATATCATATGTGAGATAAAGCTCTATTCTCTTGATTCGAAAACTGAGAACCGTACGGTCCTTGTTTGCCCAGTTGAGAGTTGTTAGAAACTCTAATGGAATATTCACACTATCAGGGACTTTGATTTTGGAGTAGGTTTCTAAGTGAAGAATACGTAAGTATTCTTCCATCTTGTCCATCATGCCCATCTTCTCCAAGAATTCGAAGTCCATCAGATACATCTCTGAAAAGTGATATTGAACTATTCTTTCGTATCGTTCACCTTCTTCTTCGGAATAAATAGGAAATAAGGCGTTGTATTTAGATTGCAGATTAGTTTGTGAAGAAGGATGGGAGGAAGGGCTAGACATTTTATAAGGGAAATGAAGAAACGGATAAGGAAGTTGGTTTTTATTTTGGATGAAGTTGCAACGTTTGAAAGGTGGTTAAGTTGGATGGAAAGAAATTGGTTTTAAAGAGATGGGTTAAAGGTGGTATTGAAGAGATGGGTTTTAAATTGAAGTGATGCAGAAGGTGTTGGAGAAGGGTCACGAGAATTGGAAATGATTTTGTAAAGGAATAAGGTTTTGTTTAATGTCAAAAGTTGCAATGATTTTGGTCATAAATTATGACTCTTGGGAATAAAACAAGAATTGGGAAGGGGCTGCAGAATTCCAGTAATAAAATGTCAAAAGTTGCAATGATTTTGGTAGTTTTTTTTTTTTTAGGGAAGAAGAAAAAAAACTGTCCAAACTGCTTGTGAGGCTCGCCCGCGCGAAATAATGGCTAGAAAGCTCGCGCGCGCGCTGCCAAAGTGAAAAACTGTCTCGCGCGAACTAGCCTTTGGTCTTTGCTGGGTTGCGCTCGCAAGGCTCCTTTTGCATGCAAATTATTTTTTTATTTTTTTTATTTTTTTTTTGCATGGCTTTGTGGCAGTGCACGTGAAACAATTTGTTTCATTTGCTTTTAATTGCAACCTGCAAGAATGCATATTAATTTGCTCTTTTTTAAAGGGAATAAATAATAATAATAATAATAAAATATAACTAAAAAAATCAAATATTATACTATAATATATTATAATTTAATTTACGATTAATGATTAATGATCCAAATAAATGGTATCCATCCTGAAAGTAGAATTACCGACTATATATGGTTTTAAACGATGTCCATTGACCTTAAAAGATTCCCCATTTTCATTTAAAATTTCGACAGCTCCATGGGAAAAAACTTCTTTAACTCGAAATGGACCGGACCACCGTGATTTTAACTTACCCGGAAAAAGTTTAAGCCTGGAATTATACAGTAAGACCAATTGTCCTTCATGAAAATTTTTGGCTTGAATATGCTTATCATGCCATAATTTAGTTCGATCTTTATAAATTTTGGCATTCTCGTAAGCATTTAATCTAAGCTCTTCCAATTCATTTAATTGAATGAGTCTTTTTCTTCCAGCTTTTGCCAAATCAAAATTTAGAACTCTTGTTGCCCAGTATGCCCTGTGCTCTAACTCAACCGGTAAATGGCAAGATTTTCCATATATTAATTGATATGGGGTCAATCCAATGGGGGTTTTAAAAGCAGTTCTATATGCCCATAAAGCATCATCTAATTTCATAGACCAATCTTTTCTGGTAGAGACTGTTTTTTCTAATATCCACTTTAACTCCCGATTACTAATTTCTACTTGTCCACTAGTCTGTGGATGATAAGGAGTAGAAATTTTATGGGTTACACCATACTTCTTAAGTAGTGATTCGATTAAATGGTTGCAAAAATGCGAACCCCCGTCACTTATTAAAGTTCTAGGTGTACCAAATATGGGAAAAATGTTCTTTTTAAGCATCCTCTTTACTGTATTGGCATCATTGGCTACTGTTGCCATAGCTTCCACCCATTTGGATACATAATCGACCATAACTAGTATATATTTAAATCCTTTAGAACTCGGAAAAGGTCCCATAAAGTTGATTCCCCAAACGTCAAAGATTTCTACTTCAAGAATATTGCTCAATGGCATCTCTTGACGTTTTCCAATATTGCCAGTCCTTTGGCACCTATCGCAGGATAAAACAAAATTCTTTACATCTTTACAGAGTGAAGGCCACCAAAATCCTGCCTACAATACTTTAGCAATCGTTTTGGAAATTCCAAAATGACCACCTACTTGTAAAGAATGGCAATGTCTCAATATTTCTTGAATTTCATCTTGGGGAACACATCTTCGAATAATATCATCGCTGCATCGTTTATAAAGCAAAGGTTCTTCCCAATAGTAATGTCGAACATCTCTAAGGAATTTTTTCCTTGCTCTATAGTCTAAATCAAAGGGTATAATTCCACTTACCAAGTAATTAGCAATATCAGCAAACCAAGGCTCCTCCTGACTAACTACTCTGAACAATTGCTCATCCATAAATGTTTCATTTATTGGTATCCCGTCATCTTGCTCCATAAGTAGCTCCTTATCAAGTCTAGATAAGTGATCCGCAACGAGATTCTCACTACCCTTTTTATCTCTTATCTCCCAATCAAACTCTTGAAGCATTAATATCCATTGGAGTAATCTTTGCTTCGCATCTTTCTTTCTTAAGAGGTATTTCAAGGCGGCGTGATCAGAATACACAATTACTTTTTGACCAACCAAATATGCCCGAAATTTATCAAATGCGTATACGATGGATAGCATTTCTTTTTCTGTGGTGGTGTAATTAATCTGAGCATCATCAAGAAGTTTACTAGCATAATAAATAACATACGGCTTACCTTCTTTTCGTTGACCAAGAACTGCTCCAATAGCAAAATTGCTTGCATCACACATTATTTCAAAAGGAAGATTCCAATCAGGCGGTTGTAAGATAGGGGCTGAAATAAGTGATTGTTTTAAGGTATCAAATGCACTTATACAAGCATCGTCAAATACAAACTCTGCCTCTTTTGCCAGTAGTTTGCATAATGGCTTGGAAATCTTGGAAAAATCCTTGATAAATCTTCTATAAAACCCTGCGTGCCCTAAAAAACTTCTCACATCCTTGATAGTCTTAGGGTGAGGCAGATTTGCTATTACTTCCACTTTAGCTCTATCAACTTCTATGCCTTTACTTGATACCAAATGTCCCAAAACAATTCCCTCATGAACCATAAAATGGCACTTTTCGCAATTAAGTACCAATCCATGTTCCTTGCACCTGTCAAGAACTTTAGAGAGATTTTGGAGACAATGTGAAAATGAAGACCCATAGACACTAAAGTCATCCATAAAAACTTCCACACATTCATCGATTAGATCACTGAAAATAGAAAACATACATCGTTGGAATGTGGCTGGTGCATTGCAGAGACCAAATGGCATTCGTCTAAATGCAAAAGTTCCATAAGGACATGTAAAAGTTGTCTTATCTTGGTCCTCAGGATGAATAGGAATTTGGTAGAAACCACTAAGACCATCTAGATAGCAGAAGTATGAAAATTTGGCTAATCTTTCTAGAACTTGGTCTATGAAAGGTAAAGGAAAATGGTCTTTTTTTGTAGTCTTGTTAAGCTTTCTATAGTCAATACACATACGCCAGCCCGTGACTGTCCGAGTAGGGACTAAATCATTGGATTCATTTTTAACAACTGTAAGTCCCCCTTTTTTTGGTACCACTTGAACTGGACTTACCCAATTACTATTGCTGTTGGCATATATGATACCATTGTCCAAAAGCTTAATTACTTCTTTTCTAACAACTTCCTTCAAAGTCGGATTTAGTCTTCTTTGACCTTCGATTGTTGGTTTAGCATTATCTTCCAAAAGTATCCTATGCATGCAGAGATTAGGACTTAAGCCCTTAAGATCATGAATTGAATATCCTATAGTACCTTTATATTCATTTAACACATAGGACATTTCTTGTACTTGATCATCTCTAAGGGAAGAATTAACAATAATTGGCTTACTAGAATGAGAATCTAGAAATGTATATCTTAAACTAGAAGGCAAAGTCTTAAGTTCAAACGTAGGCTTACTCTTAGAATCATCCTCTTCTTTTCTTAAGCTCTCAAATTTATTGCGTTTATAAGGAAGTGTGACTGCAATACTTTTTACTGACTCAATGATGCAATCATTTTGAGTGCTGCCAATACAATCGTACAAAATTTCAGTGACACAATTATCAATCTCATCGATTGTATCAATTCTATCAACCATACGAAAAGGTGAAGACTCATGCATCATCTTTTAGATATTAAATTCAATAGTCTCACCATCGACTTCCAGAGTAATTTTCCCTTTTTTCATATCAATAACGACGCCAGCAGTGACCAAAAATGGTCTACCGAAAAGCACAGGATTTCAGGATCTTCCTCCATATCCAGAACAACAAAGTCTGCTGGAATAATAAAATTTCCTACTTTAGTAGGAACATTTTCAACAATACCCACTGGGTACTTGATGGATTTATCAGCCATAGGTAAACATTTATTCGTTGGTTTTAACTCCCCCATTTCCAACCTCTTGAACAAGGAGTATGGCATAAGACTAACACTTGCGCCAATATCACAGAGGGCCTTGTCAAAACAAGTATTCCCTATTACGCAAGGAACAGTAAAAGATCCTGGATCATTCAACTTAGGAGGAGAATTTGAGAGTAAGGCTTGAGACTCCTGGACTAAAGCCACAAGTCCGTCTCCTTCTAATTTACTTTTATGAGTCATTATATCTTTCAAAAATTTACCCCATGCAGGCATATCTCTTATAGCATCAGTAAAAGGTATAGTGATAGTAATTTGCTTTAAGTACTCAAGGAATTTACCAAATTGTGAATCCAATTTCCTCCTCATCAATCATTGAGGAAATGGTAGGGTAGTAGAACTTACCTTTGGTTCTTCTTTACTGGAAGTAGGAATCCCCTTATTTACCTTTTTCGTATTGATGTTTGGATCTTTTGGACTTTTAGTATTTTCCTTAGGTTGTGGATCCCAATCTCCTTACCACTTCTCAATGTAATAGCTTGACACGTCTCTTTAGGTTGGTACTCAGGTTGGCTCGGAAGTTTTCCTAGAGTTTTTGAATTCATAGAGGCTTGTTGGGCTATTTGTGTCTCAAGCATTCGCGAATGAGTTGAAAGTTGATCTATTTTGGAATCAAGATGCTTGAGTTGCTCTTGAGTTTGTTTATTTGTGGTAATTTGTTGGTTAATAAATTGTTCCAATAGGATTTCCATATTGGACTTCTGCGATTGGAAGGGTTTAGATGGGAAACCTGGTGGGTTCCTATCATTAGGATAGTTTGGTGGGTTTAAGGAGGCTGTAGGGTTGGACCATGAAAAACCTGGGTGATTCCTATGATGGTAGTTATAATTATTTTGCGGAGGATTATTCCGTTGATTATAACCGCCTTGAACATAGTTAACTTGATCACTGTTATTCATAGTACAATCTTGATAGTTGTGTGTCCCACCGCAAAGTTCACAAGTTAATTTCATATTCTTTACTTGATTAACTTGAGATTTTGCCATTAATTTTGTCAGAGCCTCAACCTTTGCTGTCAGAAGATTGATGCTATCTAATTCTAGGACACCCTTGCCCCTTTGCGTAGCTGGCTCATCACCAATATAACCTTGAGATGCTAGTTCATCTAACAGAGACACGGCTTCTGTTGGAGTCATTGTCATCCATTTTCCACTAGCACCTGCATTGACAATGCTTCTATCCTCATCCGTCAAACCATTATAGAATATGTTTGGTATCATCCATTCTGGTAGACCGTGGTGAGGGCATTGTCTTTGCAATTCCTTAAATCTTTCCTAAGCATTGTATAAGGTTTCATTTTTCCCTTGCTTGAAAGTAGAAATCTCATTCCTTAATTTAGCAGTCTTTTGAGGTGGAAAATATTTATGCAGGAAAGCTTGCTTCAATTGATCCCATGTAGTAATGGAATTATTGGGCAAACTTGCCAACCAAATTTGTGCCTTATCTCTTACAGAAAGGGGAACAAACGGAGGCGTATTGCATCATCCGATACTCCATTTATCTTAAAAGTTGCACATACATTAAGGAATGTAAGAATATGTGCATAAGGATCCTCTCCTGGCAGTCCTCCAAATTGGTTATTTTGAACCATTTGGATAATACTTGGTTTACTCTCGAAGTTATTGTTGGCAACTGTTGGTGCCACAATGCCTCCGACATTATCCGTAATATTTGGCATAGTAAAGTCTGCCAAGGTTCTTCGTTGATCGGCCATTGGTGATTTCTTTTGATCTCATTGTATTAATCTTTGTTTCCTGCGCAGAGCACGAAAAGTCCTTTCAATTTCAGGATCAAATAAACCACTATCTTGGCTTCTACAACGTTTCATAAAAATAAAATAAAATAAAATAAAATATCCTAAAGCAACTTTTTCGTCAATCTAAATAATATCAAAAATATAACCGCTCCCCGGCAACGGCGCCAAAATTTTGCTACGGGCAGGATTGCACAACAAAATTTAAATAATAACCCTTACCCAATATAGTGGTTAAGCAAGGGGTCGAACACTAGGAACGATTTTCTTGAATATTATTCAATTAATTACTAAAGATGTCTAGGCTTACCGATAGTTAAGATGTTTATTATTAATTAATTTAACTAAGAAAAGGATAAAATAAAACAGAAATTAAAAAAAACAAAGTTAACAACAAGATGGCAAATAAAAAAAATCAATGAATTAAATTGTATAATCAGTATACAGTCATGTTTATAAAAATAATAATCACTTCTAAAGAAGGGTGATTAATTAACTGGAGGAAGAACCTAAGTCTTTTGATCCTTATCTCTAAGCAATAAAAAATGTTCATAGACGGAGGCTATGCCCGATCTCTCGCAATACAGTGACGAAAATGAATGTTCAAGTTATATATTCTACCTTTTTAACCCCAAAGACATAAGAGCAGCACCAATTAGAATGTCACGTACCACCCTTATAAACTAGGTGAATTTGATTAGTTTTCCGTTAAAGTAACGCAGCTCTCGCATTTAATTACCTAACTTAGATTATTATAAATGGTGATCAAGCACTTATAATTTTAAGTCATAATCAAACTCAAATTAATTAAACATCTAATTAAGTACTTTGATCATTTTATTATTTTTATTAAATTCATCCCCTTTCTAAGGAAAATGGCCCCTTCTATTTATAGAAGTAGAAAAGATGCCAACCAAAGTTATATCTTTTGACCAACCAATACAATTGTTGAAAAAAGAGTGTAATGAAAAGCTGTAGTCTTTGGTCAAAAATCACAACTCAAATTGGGTTATGATTTTTGGCACTGGTCATAAACGGTAGCGCCCAAGTCATGGTGTAGCGCGCCCGCGCTTGGAATGCTTCTACTGAAATGCGCCCGCGCTTGCATGCAAGCTGAACCTGCGTTTGCAACTCAACTTTTGCCCTTTCTTTATTTATTTCTACTTCAAATATTAATTATCTGTAAATAATACTCAAACATAACATAAAATATAATAAAATAATAAAATATCAAACAAAATTATATAAATTAAATAAGTATTTTGCACGCAAATGCGACGCTATCACTTAATTATACATATATGTTTAATTTATATCTTAGAATCCCATTATATTGATTGGTGTTGTAGGAAATGTTTGGGGCTGCAAGTGACACATCGTCTGTAACTACTGAATGGGCAATGTTAGAAATGATAAAGAACCCTTCTGTCCCGGCAACGGCGCCAAAATTTTGCTACGGGCAGGATTGCACAACAAAATTTAAATAATAACCCTTACCCAATATAGTGGTTAAGCAAGGGGTCGAACACTAGGAACGATTTTCTTGAATATTATTCAATTAATTACTAAAGATGTCTAGGCTTACCGATAGTTAAGATGTTTATTATTAATTAATTTAACTAAGAAAAGGATAAAATAAAACAGAAATTAAAAAAAACAAAGTTAACAACAAGATGGCAAATAAAAAAAATCAATGAATTAAATTGTATAATCAGTATACAGTCATGTTTATAAAAATAATAATCACTTCTAAAGAAGGGTGATTAATTAACTGGAGGAAGAACCTAAGTCTTTTGATCCTTATCTCTAAGCAATAAAAAATGTTCATAGACGGAGGCTATACCCGATCTCTCGCAATACAGTGACGAAAATGAATGTTCAAGTTATATATTCTACCTTTTTAACCCCAAAGACATAAGAGCAGCACCAATTAGAATGTCACGTACCACCCTTATAAACTAGGTGAATTTGATTAGTTTTCCGTTAAAGTAACGCAGCTCTCGCATTTAATTACCTAACTTAGATTATTATAAATGGTGATCAAGCACTTATAATTTTAAGTCATAATCAAACTCAAATTAATTAAACATCTAATTAAGTACTTTGATCATTTTATTATTTTTATTAACATGATTGTAATACCAAATATACCATAGGAATTTAGCCTAAGTTAGAAAATATAACAACAAAAGAAAATATTTTAAATAATATTATAAAGCAGATTTACTAAGTAAATGAAATGAAATAAAATAGATGAAAGTAAAAATATATATGTAAAAAAAAACAAAAGAATAAGGGAAGAGAATTTGTCACTCTTATAAATAACTTGCAATTCTTCTTCTGTTGACTTAGAATAATTACAGAATATTTATTTAAGTGCTAAAGAACAGAAAGAAAATTCATCCCCTTTCTAAGGAAAATGGCCCCTTCTATTTATAGAAGTAGAAAAGATGCCAACCAAAGTTATATCTTTTGACCAACCAATACAATTGTTGAAAAAGAGTGTAATGAAAAGCTGTAGTCTTTGGTCAAAAATCACAACTCAAATTGGGTTATGATTTTTGGCACTGGTCATAAACGGTAGCGCCCAAGTCATGGTGTAGCGCGCCCGCGCTTGCTTCCTTGCGCGCCCGCGCTTGGAATGCTTCTACTGAAACGCGCCCGTGCTTGCATGCAAGCTGAACCTGCGTTTGCAACTCAACTTTTGCCCTTTCTTTATTTATTTCTACTTCAAATATTAATTATCTGTAAATAATACTCAAACATAACACAAAATATAATAAAATAATAAAATATCAAACAAAATTATATAAATTAAATAAGTATTTTGCACGCAAATGCGAAGCTATCATGTTGCTGTTGTTGTTGTATTATTATGAATGAGTTAATTAATAAAATAAGAATATAATAATTTTAATATAAATAAATAAATAAATAAAATTTAATTTATTTAAAATAAATTTATGTAATATTTAAAAAAATTAATGAGTTTTTAATAAATATGCATAATGATTTCACTAAATTGAATGAAATATAAAGAGAGGAGGCATTATGGAATGATACTGAATAAATGAGGCTAAGGATTTGGGCCTTAGTGGAGGTTCAATGGTAAATAAGTGTAAAATTTATGTCTACTTCTCTAATACTACAGTGATGATCCAACGAGGTTGTTTTTTATTTTTTAATTTTTTTATGCGCAATTAGACCCGTGGTTCCATTTTAAATGTAAAAAATATTAATTTTATAATATGACTCACTATCAAGTTAATGGTAACCTTATACTAATTTACCTTATAATAATTTTATGTAAATCTATTGATAATATAAAATATAGGATACATTTATGTAAGTTTTACATAAATGTGATTAGATTTCCCTTTTCTTTTTAATAAAAGATAACAATATTTTTCGATATATATATATATATATTTAAGCCAAATAAGTGGTGGTATTTATGACGTCAAGATATGGTTGAGATATTGAGATGCCGAAGCTAAGGTAAAGTTAAAGACACGAACGGCATGTCGTGCAATTGATGCCCGACAAACAAACATCTTGCAAAGAAACGAACGGCAGGTCGTTCACTTACCAAATTACGCACTTTCTTTCAAGTAACAACAGGGCAGAGCCCGGCATGGGAAATGGAGTAGTCTGACCAGGAGATTTTGCCATCTCACCATAGATGGAGAGAAAGAGAGAGAAACAAACACAAACAGCATGGAAATTGCCAGGTGTCATTCTCTCAAACACAAACAGCATGGAAATTGCCAGGTGTCATTCTCTCAGACATCCTCTGCCACAAACACAATTGGCTTGCCACCAGAAACATAGATAAAACTCTGTTTTCCGTCGACATTAATGGTCTGCCTTGGCTCCTTCCATTGATATATGCTTTTAATTTTCTTTCATTACCTCAATTTTCACCTACTATTACTCCCAGAAACACCAACCATTCCCCCCCCCCCCCCCCCCCCCCCCCCCCCCTCCTTTCCTTTCCTTTCATTCTCTTCTCTTTTTTCTTTAGTTTCTTGAAACAGAGGATAAAACAGAGCAAATCTCCCACCATCCGCCAAGCTGATATCTTTCTATATAAATTTTCTCCCTTTCTTTTATCTTTTTAATATTTGGTTTTGACTTGTTTGTTAAATTTTGAATATTGATAATAGAATTTGGATTGATCCAATGTAGAGGATATAATATTTGAAAGTGAATAGTCTAAATCCTGGAAATTTTGAAAAACATTGATTTGAAATTGTGAATTTTGAACCAATCACGTTTATGATTGTTTCAACCGTTGAATTTTACTGCCATATCCTCTTGACAATTTTCTTTCTGGAGAAAAGGGGAGAGTCGATTTTGTTTCCTTAAAACAGAGGCATGGATGAGATCTCTGGAAACGAAGGAAAAATAAGAGCCTTTTGAAATCACTTTGTTTTATATATCATGCTCATGTATTATCTTTTTGTTCTCTCCTACAGTTACAGATATATATCAATTAATAATTATTATGAATTGGCTATTCAGTATTTTTTGATTTTGGAGGATTGATCTCTATTATAAATTATTGCTGTTTATCAGGTTCTTGTATTATGCT
Source organism: Garcia nutans (assembly GCA_947685225.1). Classification (NCBI taxonomy): domain Eukaryota; kingdom Viridiplantae; phylum Streptophyta; class Magnoliopsida; order Malpighiales; family Euphorbiaceae; genus Garcia; species Garcia nutans. Next base: position 12,651,368 of record CANTUV010000029.1, on the reverse strand, counting down.
TTTCTCTTTTTAAAGGGTGGTGGTGGCTGAATATATTTTTCGAAGCAAATATAGTTTAGATTATATCTTTTTTCCATGCCAATAACAAATCCTTGATGAACTAAATGCTACACCTTGAAATTGAACTTCTTTGTTGATAGAGACATCCTAGAGAACAACGCTCTTCAGGATGGGCATCAGCTTTAAATATTGGGATGATTGTGTTGAACCAAACGACATGGAAGCAATGTGGCGCTCACCTGAAGTGAGCACTGAATGGTTAGATGCTGGAGAGACTAAAGGACAGAAAGTTCACCTTTCACGGGATCCAGAAGGACAACCTTATTTGACACAAACTGAAACGAAGGTAATTCTAAAACTCTGTTCATCACTTCCTCTAAAAAAAGGCAACCATAGCTGCTTTCTATTACAGAATTGAAATGCTATCACTTCCTGTGAATATTCTTCTTTAAATTTGAATGTCTAACAACTCCTCAAGTATATGAAACCATGAAGTTGAATGAATGATTTAATTTTGATTAGCAGATTATTATATGCTATCCATTTCGTTTTGATCTCAGTTTTTAATTTTGCATCGTACTGTTGCAGGCTGTAGCTGACATTATTGTTCGTAGACATTTTGGCTCACAAATTCTTCCTGTAAGTTCATATTTATTATTACATGCAACTTGTCCATATGTTTTAATTTTTCAGGTATTAGAACTGTGATCTGTAATGCCAAACTAGTTTTACACTTAATGGGGTCTTGATATGACACAATATCTACACTCAAAAGTGAGAATAAATCTGATAATTATTATTATTATTCAAGAAAGATAATACAAAGAAAATTGAAAGATGAAGCACTGTACTGCTGCTACATTTTACTAACAGTAAGACTTCTATTTAAACTAAAAATAACTCCTATAAAGACTCAACTGATTTGCACAAAACTACTTAACGTGCATCTAATCTATTTGCATAAATAAAGGAACAAATTAAGCTAACAGACTCTTAATAAAAATGAATAACTTGACTAATTCAACCAGCAATAAGTTGCACTAAATTCTGACAGCCTCCCTTAGTGCAAGCTTATTTCTCAATAACTCCAAGTGCCTCACGAAAAACTTCAAACTTCACTTTGAAAAGTGCCTTAGTAAATATGTCTGCAACTTGCTCATTAGTATGTATTTTCTGCAATTCAACATCCTGCGATAAAACTTTCTCTCGAACAAAATGGTAATGAGTTTCAATGTGTTTCGAACGAGCATGAAACACCGGATTTCCAGCAAGTTTTATTGCACTTTCATTATCACAATTAATTTGAATTGGCTGATTGAGATTAGTCACCATTTCTTGAATAAGCCTCCTGAGCCACAAACATTCTTGAGTAGCCATTGTAGCGGCTACATATTCTGCTTCACAACTTGACAAAGCAACAGTGCTTTGCTTTTTACTACACCATGAAATTGCAGCAGAGCCTGCTGTAAAACAAAAACCTGTTGTGGAGCGTCTGTCATTCACGTCACCGGCCCAATCAGCATCCACAAAACCACTCAAGGAAAATGACTTCGATTGCTCATACATTAATCCATAATTTAGAGTGCCCTTGATGTAACAAAGAATCCTTTTTGCTGCAGTTAAATGAATCTCATGTGGCTGATCCATAAATTGAGACACAACTCCTACTGAAAAGACAATGTCTGGCCTTGTGATAGTTAAATAGAATAAACTACCAACAAGTTGACGAAAGAATGTGACATCTTCTAATGACTTCCCTTCATTTCTAGCTAATTTGAGATTTGGTTCCATAGGAGTAATTTTATCTCTTGAATTCTCCATACGAAACCGCTGCAATAAACTTGCTGCATATCCTTTTTGAGAGAGAAAATAACCATCACATTTTTTAATTTCCAAACCCAGAAAACAATCAGCTTCACCTAATCTTTTCATTTCAAAACGAACAGACAAAGCATCTTGGAGACTACTGATTTCAGCAATATCATCACCAGTAATAATCATGTCATCAACATAAAGTAAGAGCAAGGTGCATACAGTTGATGTTTTCTTAATAAATAAGCTCGGATCAGCACTTGAAGACTTAAAACCACAAAAATTAAGATATTGAGCAATCTTACCAAACCAAGCACGAGGAGCTTGCTTGAGTCCGTACAATGCCTTCTTAAGTCTGCACACATAATCAGGATATTCCTTAGAGATAAATCCTTGCGGCTGCTCCATAAAAATATCACGATCCAACTCTCCGTAAAGGAAAGCATTTTTCACATCAAGCTGCCATAATTTCCAGCATTTACTAGCAGCTAAGGAGATGATTGTCCGTAATGTTACCATCCTTGCGACCGGACTAAAAGTCTCATCATAGTCTCGACCATATTGCTGAGAGAACCCACGAGCAACAAGACGAGCTTTGTGTCTATCAATTGTACCATCAGCCTTTTTCTTCAACTTGTAAACCCACTTACAAGTAATTAAATCGGCATCATGAGGCTTTGGTACAAGCTCCCAGGTGTCATTATTTTCAAGTGCTGAAATTTCTTCCATCATTGCATTTTCCCATTCTGAAAATGCCTTTAGCTTCACTGTACAACTTCGGCTCATTTTCACTTGTATCTCCCATGAAAAAACAAGACAGAACAGAAAATTGATTTATGTCAACTACAAAGTCAGACAAATGACCTGGTAACTTTTTCTGTCTTAGAGGATTTTTTCTTGTGGGAAGTTCAATATTTGTGGCTTCAGTATTCTCCTCAGCTTGAATGCCTCTCGCAATTGAAGAATCTCTTCTCCCTAATGTAGAATCATCAGGAAAGAGTGCAAGAGTAGTTGTACTTTTGCTGCCATCTGCATCATCTTTGTAGGATGAAATTTCATCGAACACCACATCACGAGATACAGTAACCTTCTTTGTTTCCAAATCCATACACCTCCAACCCTTTCTATGAGTATCATAGCCAACAAAAATGCATTTCTTGGCCTTTGGGTCAAGTTTAGTTCGATTATGTTTCAGTACATGAACATAACAAATAGACCCAAAAATACGAAAATAACTCACATTGGGTTTGCGATGATAGATCAGCTCGAATGGTGATGATTCTATCCCTGGCCATGGAGGCAGACGATTTACGACATGGCAAGCTGTTTGAAAAGCTGATGCCCATAACTCTCTTGGAAGACTCCTCGCATGCAGCCAAGATAAGCAAACTGATGTAAGATGAGCTAACTTGCGCTCAGCCACCCCATTTTGTTGCGGGGTTTCTGGACAAGTCATTTGACGCTGAATCCCATGCTCCTTACAGTATTCCATAAAATCATTTGAAAGAAATTCCCCTCCATTATCGGTGCGCAAGCACTTGATTTTCAATTCAAATTCTTTTTCTACATCATGCTTAAACTGAATAAACTTTGAAAAAGCCTCACTTTTGTGTTCTAAGAAGTATACCCAACTGAAACGAGAAAAATCATCCACAATCACCATCACGTAACGAAGGCCGGTATAGCTTGCTGTTCGTGTTGGTCCCAAAAGATCAGAATGAATTAATTCTAATACTGTTGAAGCTCTACTCTTTGAGCTTGGGAAAGGAAGACGATGAGACTTGCCATATTGACAGCCCGGACAAATCTCATCATGCTGAATATCTTTAAAAACAGGAACACCATCAAGAAGTTGGTTTGTGGATATTTTCTGCAACAACTGAAAACCCACATGACCCAAACGAGCATGCCAAAGCGTTGAGCTTGCATTATGACCAGCCTTCTTGATATATTCATCACTAGCAGATAAAACATACAAAGATTCTTTTCTTTTTCCACAGAACAGAATATCAGCAGCAACATGTTTCACATTTGAAAGAATTTGAACATCTTTAGGACCAAAAAGAACATACCTTCCTGAATCTGTTATTTGTGATACAGAAGCAAGATTTTTCTTCAAACCAGGAACATGATAAACGTCTTTGAGAAGAACACTCCCATCATTCAAATCTCCTTCTTTCGTCACAGGATGCATTGAATTATCAGCTGTCACAATAACCTTCTTTTGACAATGTGGACGAACATCTGATAGAAGAGTTTCATTTCCAGTTGCATGATGAGAACAACCAGAATCGACAATCCATTCTTCGTTGTAGTCAATAAAGGCATGAGCATCTGCAGAGACATCATCTTGATGTACAGCTGAAGTCACATTTGTTGGCTGGTCAAGAACCTCAATGGTTAAACAGTGTTCCCAAGATTGATCTGGAGAATTTCTACTTTCATGTACAACATTTGCTTCTGATTCCTGCATTTTGACTCGGCAATTTTGCTTAATATGGCCTGGCTTTCCACAACGATCACACACCACTTTCACCCGACAATCTCGTTTAAGATGTCCAGGTTTTCCTCACCTGTAACAAGCTTTAAATGGTTTCTTTGACAACTCCTCACTTCTGAATTGATTCCCATTGCTTGATGAAGGCTTTGAATGGAAATTCTTTCTCCTTTGATCTTTGACATACAACACATCTTCTGACTTTGGAGAAAGCTTGTTGCTGCTAGTCATTTGCTTAATCAAAGCTTCCTGATTAGAAAGCAAATTCTCCAATTCAATAATTGTAGGCTGATTTGCCCACCCTTGTATTGAAGAAACAAAGGGCATAAGGTCTTTTCGTAATCCACGAATAAGATAACGCCGTAATCGAGCATCACTCACTGGCTCCTCCGCATCTAATTCTGAAATTTCAGAACACAGATTTTTTACTTTCAAGAAATATTCTTCAATAGAAAAATTACCTTGAGTTACCACGGCTAGTTCATTCTCCAGAAATTGCAATCGAGCTGTATTTTTCTTAGTGAACAGCTTTTGAAGTGTTTCCCACACTTGCTTTGGTGACTTTAAATCACGAACATGATCAATGTATTCCTTGCTTATCGAAGTTCGCAAGGTAAATAAAGCTTTTCCACACTTAATCTTCCATTTTCTGCGTAATTCAACATTCTGTGGAGTATCTGCTGGAATTTCTGTGTCATCACCTTCGATTAAATCCCACAAATCTTGCCCCTGTAGAAAAGCTTCCATACATAACTTCCAATAATTATAATTATTGCCAACAAGCTTTTCGATAGCTATACCCGTAGAAGCACTTCCCCCATTCATCTTGGTTGAGTAATAATATCAAACACTTGGTTACCAACTCCTGCTCTGATACCAAATGACACAATATCTACACTCAAAAGTGAGAATAAATCTGATAATTATTATTATTATTCAAGAAAGATAATACAAAGAAAATTGAAAGATGAAGCACTGTACTGCTGCTACATTTTACTAACAGTAAGACTTCTATTTAAACTAAAAATAACTCCTATAAAGACTCAACTGATTTGCACAAAACTACTTAACGTGCATCTAATTTATTTGCATAAATAAAGGAACAAATTAAGCTAACAGACTCTTAATAAAAATGAATAACTTGACTAATTCAACCAGCAATAAGTTGCACTAAATTCTGACATTGATAATGGATCCTGAATACTCTGCTGAAACTTTCTTGAAACCATAGTCATCTTATATAATTGAAAAAAAAAACTCTGCTAATAAAGATAGAAAGTGATATATTCCTATATATAGAAATTTCATGATTCAGTAACTGCAATTTGGTACTCTTAATAAATGATTCCAATTTTGCATTCTTCCTCTATTTGTACAGGAAATACTCTGTGCTATTGCTGAACTAGCAAGTGATAGACAGCTACTTGCTACAAAATATGATAAAAAAACTAAGCAGACTACTGTTGGAATCATGCAACTTTCACCAGCAACAGTTGATTAGCTAATAAGGTATCAAATACATGTTCTGATCTCCTTTTCAGCACATATCTCCTCACGTAGATTTTTTACTGTCACTTTCTTTTTTCTGGCTGTATGAAGTTGTAACTGCAACTTGTTCACAGAGATTCAGGCTACCGAGTGTACGGAGGAGAAGGAAATCCAGACATTCTATATAGGCCTTTTGTAAGTGTATATTTTGGGGCTGCTTATCTCAAACGGTTATCGAATTTTCAGCAGCAGTAAGTTATCAACTATAGACATCATGTTGTTCCATTTTGCATCTATTATTTTTTGTTGCTTTATCAGTAATTCTTTGTCTACAAGCTGAGTTTTGTTAAGTGATTGGGACTTGGGAGTACTTGTCTCTTGCAGGGAAAGAAGTGAAGAGTTTGTAGTCAGGGCATATAAAGGTGGTACAAAGAAGGCTCAAGTCAACTTTTCAGTATTGGAAGCGGTACCTTACTGTCAAAGAAAGTCTACCATCCATATCTCATCCTTTGTTCAAGAGATATGCACTTGCTGCTAGACTATGTCTTGGTGTGCTTATTCCGTCTTACTTATTCCTTTCAAAATCTATCTGGAATCATCTTAAGAGAATAGGTACATGATATGTGAAATTGATTGCTTACAGAAGATTCATTGAGGAAGTTCCTTCAGTAGACAATACTTTTGGTTCTCCTGCAACAGCTCTATGTGCTTCACATAGCACAGCAGCATCTTCTTCACAAAACACAGGTTATTCTTTACCCACTGAAAACTTTGATGGTTAAGTTTTTTCAGTATTATTATTGATCTGAATTTTGCATAATCAAAAACTACATAAATAGTACATTGATAAGCATTTAACCATTTGAACTTGAATCTTTAGAATCCTGAAACTATTACAGACAAGCATGTCTTAACAGGTGGTGATTATGAATATTGGGACTCTAGAGCTTCTTCAGAAGATATGCAAGAGATGTGCAACAATCCTGATGTTTCTAAAGAGTGGACTAAATCAGGAGAAAAACGAGGAAAGGTGCGATTTTTACATGATAAGGACAAGAGACCATATCTTTCAAGGGTAGAAGTGAAGGTATGAAACAGTAGACATGAATGTTCCTTCAAATTATTGGTGTTATTGTAGATTTATAATGTAAATTCTCCCAGGCAGTTGCACAAGTGATTCTTTCAAAGCACTTCAGTACAAGGGGAGTTAAACCAGTAAGTATTTTCCTTATCTGTTAAGAAATATTTGTTTCCTATGCTTATATATATATATATATATTTGGTGATGGTGACAAAAAAGCTTCCTTTTCTTTGTTTGTCCTCCTCCTCCTTTGTTATGTTCAAATTCTTCAGGTTTTACCACCTTTTTTTTTTTCTTTCTTTGGCACAGTCAGTCCTCTGTGCTCTTGTTGAGATGGTTAGTTTTCGTTTTGTGAATGGAGTTGGACTACGGACTGGATTAATGGGAATTGACTACTTTACAGCTCTCTGGCTTTACACGTATGTGAATGCTGCAACTCATGAATCTGCTATGAAAAATCAATCTTATTTACAGTAAAATCTTTTGATTGCAGAACTAAAAAATAAGGCTTATATTAAACTAAAAACGTTTTTTATATGGGTTTTTTCAGTTATCCTTAAGGCTGAAATGTGCTTGAATTTTCTCCTTGTGCTTAGGGAATTGGGTTACAGAGCTTACAGAGTTGACTCTGTTGATGATCTAACAAAGCCATTTGTGTCCATGTACTTTGGTGCAGCCTACTAGGCTTTTTTATCAGAATATGAAAGGAGGTATGTTTCTTCACTCTGTAAAATACCCTTTATTTGTGCAATGGAGTCAAGTTTAGAGGAAGGCAATTTTATCTAATACGGGGTTTACAACAGGGAAAGAACTCCAGAGTTTGTTGTTCAGGCTTATCTTGCTGGACCAAAGAATGTGAATCTTCAGGAGACTGGTGTCCCTGAATTTTTTGATTGTAACATTTTTGCTTCCATTAAAATTTGTCTTCGTTTTCTAGCAAGTGAATACTTACGTGGTTTCCATGCAATGCCACAGAGACTTTTTTGAACACGTGGCTTGCATGTAGCATCACGCGGAATTTTTTAAATATGTGGCACCACATGAACTCCACGTGGCATTCATATAAACATTTCCTTACTGGAAAATGAAGATATTGATTTAAGTGGGAAAAAGTCCATAAATTAACCCCTCATTTATATGTGCATTATTTTATTAGACATAATCCATATGATTGATGAATTCATCTTTGTCTCTACAGGGATCCAGGAAGCTGCACCATCTTGTAAACTGACAAATAGTGTTGCCCCATCCTTCAAGTTGCAATGACCTGGTGGGTTGATTGATTACAAGCATTGTTTTGGAGATCATCTGAAATGAGTGAATGTTGGTGTGTAGAAACAGGTTAGAAATGTAGGGAAGATCTGATCCTTGCCACAGAGAAAACAAAAAGACAAATGGCGGCTTATTTTGTCTCTCCTTCTCTTTATTCTTTCTTTTCCTTCCCATGCTTTTGGTTTCCCTAATCAAAGGGATAATCATGATGCACATACAAATAAATGATTGTACATGAGGATTATGAGATTTCCCTCTTAGAAGAATATATAAATCAATAATATTCAGGAATTTTTTTCGAACTTTCTTTTCCTAAATATGGTTGATGTTTATATGAAATGGGATTAACATGAACAATTCAGCATCATTGGACTTTTATATGAAATGCAACTCATAATCCTAAAGCAATGGAAATACTAGATCAACTAAACAAAAGCTGCCATGGGATCTTAGCCAGAAATGGTGTCCTCAGAACACACATCTTTTGCTCCAGGCTGGTGAATTTGGCTTGAATCTTCAATTGCTTGTGCTTCTTTTCTCATTCTGGTAATGTCAATAAATCCACCAAGAAGAAATTCAACTTTCTTTCCCTGACTTGAAGGCTGTTGATCCTTGGATAATGTCAGGGTAGTGTCAACTTCTGGAAGGCAAATGTTTCTACGCTCACTTGAACCCCTGAACATATCGGAAAACAAGCTGGCTGATCCATGAGTTGGTAAATTTCCATGGTTCAACATTTTAAGTCTTTCCTTCTTCCACCTTTCTGACAAATCTTCTATAGTTCTATGCTTCAAGAACGACAGCAAGGGGTCTCTCAACATGGCTTCCCAATTTCCTTGTCCATGTCTGCGGACACCAATCCAAAGGAAATCAAGCTCCTCCTCCAACCAAAAATCTATGGTTCCTTTATTTTTTCCTGGGTTGTTGGACATCTGCATCATCATGGTATCAACATTTTTAATCGAGCAGTTCAGGGCTCCTACAGGTGCTGCAGAAGAATTCTGCATATAAATAACATGGCAATTTACTGGTTGCTTATTGAGGAGAAAATGTTGAAAGAACAAAATATAATTTGTCTGAAACAGTTCCTGAGACAAAAAGTAACATACCTGCTCCTGTAATGAAACATCAGAGTCAACAATTCCCTGATTGCTCACATTAATCCTAGCTGAACATCCTGCACCTGGCGCCTGATAGGATGAAAAACCAGTTAATAGTCCGCCAAATTTAGTTTGCCTGTAGTTCAATCTTCTAGGATCTGTTATTCTAGAAAGACTCTGAAAAGAATTCAGACAGCTATAAATTTGATTTGAAGGTTTGGATGGCGATTGGGTTGTTGAAGTCATTTTCTGTTTCATTAGAAGTGGCTTCTGTAATACGAGTTCCTTTGAGTCATTTGCTGAAGTATGCTCTCTCACAGATTCACCAAGTTCTTCTGTATGCAACTGGAGAAGTGATCCATTTCCACCCATTCCTGAACCAGAATTCAGTCCCGTGCTTCTGTTCCTGAGGGCGAGTTTTTGTTTTTGTCTTGCACGAAGCATAGCACTGTTCAAAAAATTACTTATAAATAAATAAATATAATAGACAAAAGTCAAAAACCAAACGCACATTAAAACAAAAACTCACAACTTCTGTTTCCTATGTCTGCCAGATTCTGTGTATTTTGGTTGTAGAACCTGCTGCAATTCATTCCTTCCACTATTCTGCTTTCACATCAGTAGCCAAATGTGATTCTTACATAAAAAAACAATACTACAACAGAACATAGAAAACGAACTTGCACTTGCCCGCGTTAAGCAATGGTCCTTAATTGACTCCTGCATAACATCCCTGATAATTTCCCCAAACAAAATATCTCATCAGCTTAAGGCATCAATCCAGCTTTCTGGCACCAATGTATGGAGCTCTATTTTTCTGGTTGCATTTTATGACTATCTTGTAAAATAGGCAAGTAAGCAAGTAAACTAGTGGCAGAGAAAAAAAATACTACCTCAAAATCCAAAGCTTGTTGTACTGGTCCTTATTGGGGCTCTGGGTACAAAAATGATTGTTCTTTTCATGAAGTTCCATTGCTTTCCCTTTTTCTTCTACTGGTTCTTTGTTAGATTCTTGAGGTTGGCAGGTCTAATAATGGAGAAACATTTTGCTCGTAAACAAACAAAGAAACAAGGTAGAATATTGCAAAACAAAAATAATCACTGTAGAGAAGAACTATACATGTTTGTGCATATGTTTGTATATGATCTCATTAAATGAAACATTATTGTGTTGAAACAAAGTTGAAAGAGCATATGTGCATATGCTTATTTGCATTTCTGCCTAGACATCCCAATGATGCCGCAAGGTTGAAAGAGCCAATAGCAAGAAATTAAGTTTGTTCAGGCTATTTCAAATTTTCACCTATTTTGGTTATGCAATAAAGCTCTTATAGTATTCTAAGAACCATAACTTTTGTAGTTGAGGCGAGTGCTTGTTTGGTTACGTTCGGGTGGTAAATGAATATGCTATTGTATAATAAAATGTTGTTCTATACCCTTGATGTATTAAGATCATTATTTTCCAGAACTTTATCTGCCTCTTCAGCAGACCCAGGTTGAATGCTTGAACAATTGAACAATCCTGAAGCGTCCATAGCAGGTTTATCTTTCAAATCTTCATTTGCTAATTCAGGAGGACCATAAATCCTGGTTAATTTTCCTGGATTATTATCCTTCCCTTTTTCTTCTTCTTTCCTCCTCATGCGTCTTGAATAGACTTTAATTTCATTCAGAGCAGCACGAGTCTTGGTCCCTTTTTCATCGACTACATTGTGGACAGCATTCTGAAAACAGGAGAGAAACATAAAGCATATCAAAGAAAGATATTAATTAGCTTATTTTCCTTTACAAGAGCAAGTCAATCAACAATCAAATTCCCATAGAAAATTAACAATGGTTAAATAAATAAGTATACAAACTAGGTAATACTTGTTCTTCTTCATAGCAAACATATTTCTTGGTTGCATTTTCCATTAGATCTCCAGCATCAGCCAAGTTGTATAATGACTGAAATGAACCTGCAAAAAGGATCTATAGCACACGAAATTAATTGAGTGGGGAAAGACAAACAAATCAAATTAGAAAAGACAAACAAAACATATTGCAACAACATTCATTAACTGACTAACCTACTACATGGAGGAAGCGACAGGAAGAATAAAAGAGGATATTTTTTATGAATAGTGAAAATCGTACAGAAATTACAACAACTTTGCAACAAATTTTGCAAACAATGCTTTACTACACAAATTGGTTGTGTTCCATATAATGGAAGAACGATGTTAATCAAAAAAAGAGAAAGTAAGAGCTAAAAGTAGAGGTTTCAGGAATTGAATTTCACCTTGGATTGAAGAAGCCAATCCCTACATTTAAGGCATACATATTTTTGTAAATACTACCTTATTGGTCATATGGAAGCATGTGAATATATCCCAAGATCTTCTATTAAAGTGAATTCAGTTTTAGTCAAATGATACTTTGTATGTAAAATTAAACTTCCAATCAACTTAGACAAGTGCTATGGTTATGGTTTAATGTTTGACTCGATGGTTATAGACCCAAAAATAAGTTTTAACCTTAAACTACTTTGGATTTATAATATGCTCGCGTGCACACACAAAAGACAACTACTATTGGCACTAATGAATCTTACTTTCCTTTTCGCTTTGTCATTCTATATTTTAATTGGTATTGGAAGTGTATCATCAGGTTCTCCATATAAATAAGCCTTTTGCGTACAGAAACTCTCTATTGCTCAGTGTCTTTTGAATATAGTTTGTTTGATCATAAATAAACCTCAGATGAAAAATTCTCTATTGCATTCCCCTCAAAAAAAAAAAAAAGGACCCTCTCTTATACAAAGGAATTGATTTACAAATGAACTTTGACCTATAAGATCTTCTTTGGCAATAAAAGCGGCAGCCATTCATTTAGTTAAGTATTAAAGGCTGCCAGGTAGAAGAACATATATATGTTCATGAGGTTTGGAAGACCTTTAGCCAAATAATGTCATTGAGTTATTTTGACAGAAATGGCAAGAAAATAACTTGTGAGGATAAATTTCAGAAAAAGGTTAGGCCTTAAGTCCTAACAAGTTATTTTAGTAAGAAAAATTCATCAAAATATATGCCATCATTCACTCTTCTTCATTTCTTCTCCCCTTTAACCCTCTGAAGCTTTAATTCTCATTAAAAAAAGCATGGGATAGTGATTAAAAGATATTCAAGATTGATTATCTGGGCAAGTAAAATCCTTGAATAGCATCAAAGGAAATTATATACAAGAAACAGCAAATCTCACTTTGTTAGATGAGTCATTTCCTTCCAAGCTCTTGAGACGCCTCAGAGAAAATGAAACATTAGCATCTTGACAGCAATTTTCACATTGCCAATCCCCAAAAGGAACAGACTTCAGTATAAAACAACATATAATAAATATTAGGATTTAAACATAAATCCAAGTAAATGTACGTAAATTATGAGAAGGAATATAATATTTACATACTTCAAGAGGTGGATTAAGGCACTGGAGATGATAAGTGCCAGGGCAAGTGTCACAGCAAAGCAAATCACCACCATTATCACAGACTAGGCACTCGTAGAAATGCTAAGAAAGAGAAGAGAATAAAAGAGAATGAAGGGGCAAGGTAAGGAATTAAAACAGAAGCTCAACATGTGCTTGAGAAAACAAATAAATTGATAACACATCCTTGAGCCAATATCAAGAAATTGATATTTGAAGCAAACCACTCTCTTCTTCACATTGATGCACTAAGATGACTCTAAATAGTATTGTGCAGATGACTCTAAATAGTATTGTGCCTTTTCTCTTCTTAGTCTTAAAACTAAAAAAGAAACGAATGAGTCCATCCTTTGAAGATTTTTCTCATAAAGAACTTGTAATTGAGAATGTTTTAATCATGCACTAGCAAATCATAATTCAATGCTCATATCCCCAGTATAAGCAATAAAAAATCATTCTAATAAGCAGGTTACAATCATCTTATTTGTCCAGTGTATTATGGCAACACAAACTCTTGGCTCTACAAGAGAGCATTAAGAAAAAAATCTATACAGCTTTTATGTCCACATAGAGATTTGTTGCCTTGTATATGTGTGTCTACATATGTGCATATACATATAAGTTCCACAAGCAACTCAAAAACGATTTCAAGTTGAGAAACAAAATTAAATAAAGTTAATGATACATAAACTATTCTTGATAAATGCCTTCTTGATGGTAAAAGCATTCTGAAACTATATAAAGACTACTAACAACGTAACCCTATAGGCTGCCATATTTGAAAAAGAAAATAATGGAGAAATGTTTGGTAGTTTTAAACAGAAGGACTAACTCTTAATTTCAGATGAGATAAAATTCTCATAACATGCCAAAGAAAAAGGAACCTTACCCCATCTTCCCCTATCTGTCGTGGAGGAAAGCTAAAAGAGTTATCCTCGTCTGTTGTATGGGAATTTGAATTCGAAGAAACACCTTCATAACTCTTTGATTTGCTTTCTCCACATGGAGGACTTTTCCTTTTGCTGTTGCAGTCCTCAAAACTTTCTACCATCTTACTGTTTCAGGCTGTTGGAAGCAACCTTAACAAGTTGTTTTGAGGAGTCCAACCTTGAGAGAGTGATTAAACTACTGCAGAGCTCTAAGGCAACCCTGTATTTATCCAAATACTAAAAGATTTTACTAATCCCAGCAAGGAAACTTTCAGACATGAATGACAAAAGACAGAAAAGGAACAGTAAACAAATGTGTTCATGTGTGCTCCTTGATCTCAGCTTAGGATGGTCTTTCTCAAAGGAATATTGTGCATGTTCATAAGATTTAGCAAAATCTGAGTTATGCCCCTCATCAAGAACTTCCTACTACCAAATTTGTTGGTTTCCCAAGACAATCACTTCTAGCAGAGTTTCATCCTGAAGCAATGAGAGTTCTACCTAGCAAGGTTATTAGTTATTAAAGCCAAACCTGAGCTGCATAACGCCTTATCACTGCAACAAAAATGAAGCTCAGCTTGTAAACCCTGTCAAGATAGGTCATGCTTCACGAGATAATTTGTCAAAATATCTAAAAAATTCCATAGAATTGCTTCTCAATGAAATTTTTCTTTGCTAAAAACGACAGCATGCATATTAAGTGATACTAATATCATGCATCTTGACATGCATCAGTGAAAAAAAGATCAATCTTCATATAATATTCATTCAGAAACTGTCCACTACATTCAAAGGGTCTTCATATAATACTTATCCAAAAACTGTCAAGAAGGCCACAAAGATAGGGTCCTTATCTAGCACTTCGAAAATGAAACAACCATCATGATCCTGGCAATTTCAGAACTATGCATTAGCCATTTACACGCATGGTTTTCAATTAAAAAAAAGGCATCTCCATTGTTCATGTACTAGCAAATTCTACCTTACCAATGGAAAGAAACTTGATGCTCAATACCAAATTCTTCTAGTTTTCAACTAGATTTTGTGAAAATGAAAAAAAGATTATCTACTATTTTCTTTTTCTTTTTCTTTTGATCAATAATTTTTTTCTTGAACAGGAATATTCATTTAAGCAGGAAAATTAGTTCTCAGATCCTTACACTAAATCCAACAAGATTCAAATTGCAACAACAGACCATGCACCAAAACAAAAGGTCAAATCATCAAAGACAAGAATTTGAGGAAAATTATAACAAAAAACTACCAGAACTTCATTTACATAAATTTGCACATTGGTCAAGCAAAAACAAACCAAACAAACCTGGCAACAGAAAATATTAAAGAAAATGATAAAATACAAATTTCTTAGCACAGCCAACGACATATGTGTATCAGAAATTTACCTATATGTATATAATCAATTGGGGAAAAATGAATTACCAGAACTAAATAAAAGAAACTGGTAACGGGGGCATCAAAGATGTAAAAATGGATGAATACGAAATAGACAATTTTATAGTGAGAGAGTGTGGGCATACGTGTAGATTGTGAGAAAGTGATGAGTTGTAGAGACTGACAGAGAGGAGCCTGAAATTGAATGCTGAGTGACACTTGGCATTGACATATGGATTTTGGTTCTTCCTGAGTTCATATCCTTCCTTCTTTCCTTGTATGCTTGCTCTCTCTCCATTCTTGCTCTGATTAGCCAAATGGGAGGGAAATAAAATGTTCTACTCATTTACCTTTTTACAAAATGTGGGCAGCACCTAGAAGAATTGGGGGAAATGGGGAACTGTCAATTGTGTATTTTTATCTTTACTTTTCTTTTATGTTTTTTTTTTTCAAAAAAGCTTTATCTTATTTTTTAAAATTTACAGAAAAAATAAATATTAGCTAGATTACTTAGTTTTATTCACACTAATTTGATACCTATCCCTAATGCAAAAAAAAAAGAGTTCAAATATTTAGTTTCTCCGTAAATAATAAAGATCAATATTTAAAAATTAGTTATTATTACGTTATCCATTTTCTGTTGTAAAAGTAGCCACAAATATATGATTATTACGTTAACTAACTTAACCGTTGTGTCGGAAAAAAACATTTATTGTAAGTGTAGAGTGTTTGCATATGCATTATGATGATTGGAGTATCATTGGTCGATTTAATTGCCAAATAACATTACGTTTTCATTTGGATATATAGTCATTTAAAATGCCTTTTTCTTGTTTGAATAATTTGAATTTAGTATCATTTTAAAAAATAAGACATGCCAAATGTACCCTAGGAAGCTTTTTGTCCTCAGTCCTCGCCTTCCAGTTTAGTAACAAGTTCTGTATTTGCACAAGAAAATCTCCTTTATGATATTACTTTTTGCCATTTGCCAACACACAAGTTGCTTTTCCATAGTTGGATGCTCATATAAGAAAAATGTAAGATTAGTATGGCATTAATTATATAAATTTTGGATTCTATCATAAAAAAGTTTACTTATTTGGAGAAAATCAATAAATAAGGATGTTTCTACTGGATTTCCCTTTTCTTTTTGGGTTACAACTAGATTTGCTACTCTGAGTTCAACCTTAATACTCATTTTCATTTGCTTATTTATTTTATTTTAACTTTGTATTTTTTGAGCGAGGAAGAGGTAATTTGGCCTTCTTTCCATGTGTTCATGTATAACATCTGAATCTTGTGAATAGCTATTTTTTTCTTCCTCAATACTGAAAGCAAGTTGTTTATATATGTTTTGTTCTCCATGAATCTATCATCAGCTAATTGTCATTTCCAACTAGGCTACTTGTATAAAAAGGATTACATGTTGATATGCAAGCATTATTTGTAATTGCTCATCTAATAATTATCTTGCTACAACTAGCTTTGCTTACAAATAACTATAACAACTTGCCTAAAACAACATATAAGTGCACAAAATAAATCTTAAAGACACATTGTGTATATACTCAAAAACATATTTATACTAGCAAATAAGTGGATCCCATTTAATTATCTATTCATTTATCTTTTTATTATTCAGTAGCAGCATTTGATTGGTCTAATAAATGAGTAGAAACAAACATCGACATGGTCTAACAACAAATCGACATGACCATGACTAAGTAAGCTCAATGATCAAAACAAAAGAAAGAGACAGAAATCTCATACCAGTGATAAGCTTTGGCAGAAAGCAGAAACTTCAAAACGGTCCGTCCCCTATCCAATAAATTGCAGCCTCAATCAACCCATATATTGTTCTCCAATTTGTCAAGGATTATCCATCTCATCTCTCTGTTTTTGATAAGCAGAAGTCTCTTCTGCTTATCAAAAACAGAAACTTTATGGCAAAAAAAAACCCAGAAATTTTCATTCCAAGTCCACAATATTTCAGTCCCCAATCCACTTAACAGCAGCCTCAATCAACCCATATATTGTTCTCCAATTTGTCAAGAAGTACCCATCTCATCTCTCTGTTTTTGATAAGCAGAGAAGACTTCTGCTCATCAAAAACAGAAACTTTATGACAAAAAGAAAAAACCCAGAAAGTTTCATTGTGACATAAAAGCAAACAGATGGAGTTCATCCACCATGCAGCCATGAAAAAAATCATTGCACTAACTGAAAGCCCCAGGAAAATCAAATTCTCTCCACAGCCAAAGAAAAAACTCAAAGCTAATACCCAAATCATTCCACAATAAAATTCAGATAAAAATATTTTTTTGTCAAATTATTTGGATTAACAATTCATATAATAGCCTATAGGATCATCCTATCCATCAAATAATCTCGTGATATGTTGCAGAAGTAATAACTAAATTAAATATTTATTATAGTCAATTAAATAAAAAAAATTGTTTTTATACATCATACTATATAATATACTCATAATAATTACACATTTTTTTCCACAATAATATTATTATTATTATGATATGAACTTTTGTTCAGAAAAGATCCAGTTTTTTTACACCGTTGTTTAACGGCGTTAAGTCTTGGACAATAACTTTAGGACAATCACAAAACTCCCTTAAAAAATTTATTTTAAAAATATTATAAAAAATAAAAATATTTATAATTTTAAAAAATTTAAATAAATTTTTAAAAATATCTTGCTCTATTTAATAATAAGAATTTTTTAAATACCTTTTTATTTAATATAATCAATAATTTAATTTAATTTTTATTTTTATTTTTCAAACTTCAATATTAATTAAAAATATTTTAATAAAATAATAAAATTAATATTTTAAATTAATTTACAGCATATATATTTTATAATTTTTATAAAAAAAATTTAATTTTAATTATAAAAACTAATATTTAAAAAATAAAAAATATATTAATAAAAATTAATAAATTTATTTTTAAAAAATTATATATTATATATAAAAAATAAAAAAATATTAATTTTATTATGCAGATATTTAATAGATATTATGTATATATTTAATAGATATTGTAGATATTGTGTTTATGTTATATATTTATTATTTAAGTTACGTATATTTTAGTGAAAGTTGTTAAATATTGTGTAGATAATATTAAAATAAAAAAATAAAAAAATAAAATTAAATAAATATTAAAAATATTATATAAATGTGTAGTGGATATTATAAATATTATTTATATTATTGAGTGTGTATTTTATATAAGTTGTATATATATTTTATCTATTAAAAATATGATATTAAAATTTTTTTATGAATAAATAAATATAAATAAAGTTAAAATAAAAAAATTAAATAGAAAAAATTTAAAAAACAACACCCTAAAAGTTAAATTTGAAAGAAAAAAAAGCGTAATTCGTAAAAATGAAAAAAAAAAAATCTGCTTCGTACATTTACAAAATCACAAGCGAAAACGTAATTTCCTCACAAATTTAGGCTTAAATTCGACACATCATTCAGCCCGAATTTGAGGTTGTCAATTGGAAAAATTTACACCCTTCACTCAATAAGAATAATTCAAAGTAACTGATCTGTTAAAGTTGAATGAATCAATGAACGTTGACTAGTCTATTGAGAAAAAGAGACTTTTCACCAGTGGCCGCAAAATATACAACTTGACTTTTTCCGTCTACGCTCCAATTTGACCGTCATGCATTCAAAATCTCAATGTTTTCTTTTAGAACATTTATAAAATAATTCAAAAAAAATTATTATCTCAAAAATATTTACACTATTTTTTAAAAATTTAAAGTAACTTTACTTCTCACTAAAATATTTTTTAAAATATTTTTTTCTTATTATAATTAATATTTTATTTTAATTTTAATTTTTTTAACTTCACTATTAAATAAAAATATTATACTAAAATAATAAAAATTAATATTTTTCAAATTATTTTTCAGCATATAAAATTTATTATTTTTTATAGAGAAAAAATTTTAATTTTAATTACAAAAAATAAATAGTACTCACAAAAAATCAAAAAGCAAAATATATAAAATGTATTAGTAAAAATTATTAAATTTATTTTTAAAATAAAATTTATATATTATACACATAAAAAAATATTAATTTTATTATGTAGATATTATATAAATGTTCGATAGATATTATATATATTTGGTAGATGTTATAAACATTTTGTGCATATTATATATTTATTTATGTATATTGTATGTATTTTATCTTATTCTATTGATGTCGCCGAGACTAGGGAGAATTCTGAGCAAACTTTAAAGAATGCTAAAAATAATGAAGTAGATAAACCTTCAAGGACGGATAATTATCATTTGAAATGGCAGCAAAATAAAAAGGCCAAAATTACTTCAAAAACTAAAATTGAAATTGATAAATGTTTGGCTGAAAATTAAAAAAATGATACAGCTTCTTTTGATATATTGCATTAGTGGAAGATGAATGCACACATGTATAAAATTTTTTTCCTCATAGCACATGATGTTTTAGCTATTTTTGTATTTACAGTGGCATATGAGTATGCATTTAGCACAGTTTAACATGTAGTTGATGAATTTAAGAGTTATTTATCTCCTAAAATAACAAAAGCACTAACTTGTACTTAGAATTAGCTAAAACCTAGACAAATCAATTTTGATCTAATTGATTATGATTTTATTCAATTTAAAGAATCGGATGTGGTAATTAGTGGCATGTTCTTTCTTTTATTTGTTTTTGTAAGTTATTTCTAATTACATGCTTGATACTATTATTTAATTTGTTATATTTATTCTGAAAGTTGTATAACTAAAGAGGTAGCAAACACAATAAAAGGCACAGCGTGGCTGCGGCAATTGATTAATTGATAATTTTTTTATTGTATTTCAAATTTTTATTTGGACTATATGTAATATATTTGTAAAATTAGACAATGTTGGTGTTCTCATTGTGTGTGTATGTATTTTGTTGTAGAACTATAATTGCTTATACTTGAAATTTTTTTTACAATTTATGTTGAAGATTAATTAGCATTAGGGATGTAATTTTTGATGTGTATTATAACGATGGTTTGATAGTTATTAGTTATTATTACATACAGTTTGAGACTTTGAGTGGTGGTGTAAATCTGAACAAGTTATCTTTCTTATGTTTATTCTTATTTTGTGTTTTTGTATATTGTTGTAACATTATTAGATATGTGATTTTAGATGTTAATGGTTTTATGGTTATTACTTATTAGTTATTTAGTTATTATTGAATATGTGATTGTGGATGTTAATGGTTTATTTAGTTTAATACATTTAGCATAATGAAAAAAAATAATTACAATAGTGTATTTAGTTTAATATATTTTGCAAATTTAGAAAAATCAACAATTATTTGCATTTAAAAAAATCAATTAAAAGTTAAGAAAATCTTTAGAAAAATTAAAAAAAATATTGGGCTCGAGAGGCCCGACCCGCTGATCCGAGTGGCCTAAGTGGCTTGAACAGGCTAGGCCACTAAGGATATAGGTCGGGCCTCGGGCACAAGATTGAGGCCCAAGGTCACTTCGGGCCGTACTATGGGCCATGGCAAAATCCGGCCCATTCCAATCCGTGTACAACCATAATTTTATAAGATATTATGTAAATGTTATGTATATGAAATATAAATATAAAATTAAAAAAATAAGTTAAAAATATTAAAAATATTTTATAAATATTTAGTGAATATTTAATAGATATTTAATAAATGTGATAGATGTTAGGTGAATATTTATATATATTATATATATGGTATTATTTATTATGTGCATATTTATATAATATATGTTATGTATATATATTATGAATATTTTTATTTTTTACATATGTTTTGAATGTAACTTAAAAAATTATTTATAAATAAATAAATAGAAATAAAAATAAAAAACAAAAAAATAAACAAAATAAAAAAATCAACCTTTAAGAAAAGTGAAAAAAAGCGCCCTCATATATATTTATAAAAAACAAAGTTTGCGTAGAATTGAAAAATCAAATTCAAAACGCCGTGTACGGCTCAATTCCCCTTTTTTTAAGGAGAAAGACTAATCCACTCTGACCAATTTTTTTTTTTTTAAATCTAATCCAGTTGACTTGATCGCCATAATTATTTTATTTTTTTAAATAATTACACATTTTTTAAGAAACATCATATAAAAATACATACACTTACCCTTAAAAACAAAAAACACAATACATACACTTAAAATAATATCTCAACACATTTTACAATAAAATTATATAATTTTATTATCATATACTAATTAATATAACCCTTAAATATACACACTTTTTTTTTTAATACAAGAGACCAAAATTCCTCATCCAAACTCTTTTTTACACTTAGGATTATCACATAACTTAATTTTAAAAAATTTAAGCCCGGCTTATTATAAAATAGTCGAGTTCAAACTCAAACTCGAATCGAGGCCGAGTTTATATCGAGTCAACTCATATATTATGTATCTCGATTTGAACTCAAACTTGATTTAAATAAATTTAATGAGCTCAACTAATTTATTTTAGTTTTTATTTTTTATTTATTTTTTTATATATTTTCATAAAAAATACACTAAAATTATCATTTTTATAAAAGGTAAATAATATGATTATATATTAACAAAAATAAAATATTATATTATCATAATTTTATATTTTATTATAAATTACTAAGTTATTTTATATTATTTAATTTCTTTATATTCATCCCATATACTATATGTTAATAAATTATATAAAATAAATTAGTAAAAAATTAATATTTTTAAATTAAATTATATATATTTTTAATCCAATATAATAAATGAGCTAGCTTTTGCGCTTGACTCGCGAACATTTTAAATAAGTTATCTTGCGAACTAATGAGCCGAGTATCTCTTAGCTTGAGCTTGATTCATTTATCAAATGAGCAGTTCGAGCTCGAATATGAAGGAACTTTTACCAAATCGAGGCTCTCGAGCTCAGCTCATTTACAGTCCTACATACACTTAGGCCATATATATTTTGATTATAAATTATATAAGATAGATTTCTCTCTATTCCAATACCAAAAATGTAAAAACAAAAAATTTGACTAATAATTTAATAATTTGATATTTTGAATTTAAATATCTTCTTTCGTTTAGTATTAAAAAATTAAATTAAATATTTGTATGTGATACTTTGTTTTTCGGAACATATTTAATTTTTCCCGAGCTAATATTTTGGGGTCAATTTCTTTCTTTCTATTATTTTTTTATTTTTTTATAAAAATAAAAGTAACTTTATCGAATATTAGATTAATTTAGTAATAATTAATAATAATTTGATTCGAGTGGTAAACGGTTTGGTATCGCTTAAGCCGGTTGTGAGTTTGAGTCTTCGAGCTCGTAGCCTTGTATATGCAGTTATCCTTACTGGGAGACTCACCCACCATTGCTAGGTGTACGACGCGAATTGAGTCCGAATTAGTAGGGGCGAAGCCTCGAATACCGGATGAACATAAAAAAAAATTAATAATCTGGAGAATAGAATCTATATACTAGAAACTAACATAAGAACTTGAAACTTTAGCTAATTCATGAGCCATGGAATAATTGAGTGAAAAGTTTAAATTTAAAAGTTTTTATGTTATATATATATAAGAGAAAAGTGGAGATAATTATAGCATTCAAACCTAAAATTTTAACGGAAGAAATCCTATTTTTAATCTCCAAACTATTCAAGATTTGAATGAGGGAGACAATAAGACTATTAGCATAATATTAGAATAAGACTATTTACTATTAGCAGAGTGCTTACGTCAGGGGATAGAAAACAAAAGTCTATATATGAATTATAAGGAAGTGTGCTAGGTAGGATTATAAATTTGACCGGTTGGCTCGACTCGAGTTGGCTGGATTGAAAGGGTTCAAAAAAAATAGGCTGAATCCCGGGCTCTATGCGAGAACCAGATGCCAACTCGTGTTGGGCTTCAAGCTTAAGGAGAAATACTTTGAATTGGTCTAGCTCGGCCTGAGATATTTAAAAAAAATTAATTAATTTTTATTAATTATATTAATATTTATGGGTAACTATATTAATTTTTCATGTATAATTCTTTATATAATAAAAATTATAGCATTAAAAACTTAAAAATAATATATAAAATATAAAAAAATTAATAAAAATTATAATATTAATAATTAAAAAATATACGTAAAAAATACTTTATGTCCAAATATTCTGGCCTGTTGGCCCCAGACCACTTAGGTTAGGGTCAATATTCAGGCTTTCTATTTTTGGAGGACTACGAGCAAGCAAGGGCCAAGTCTGTCCATGCACAAATAATGAAATATTTAATATGCACATTTGAGCGTTCACTATATTGAATTTATTCATTAAAAAAATATAATATAATATCATAAAAAAACTAATTTAATATACATTTTTGCTTTGAAAAAAAGGTTAACTAAATAATTTGAAATGACTTTATATTATAACAATAATGATATATTTATAAAAAAAATTCAAATGTTTAATTAAAATTGTTCAGTAGAGATAAAATCACTTGAAAATTAATCATTTTGTTGAAATGGTATATTAACTATTGGTGTAAATGATTCTTTTGGAGTTAAACCGAATAGTACTACGAGGATATAAAACTCTTTCTATTAAATTTTAAAATTGTTGTATATTTAAAACTCAAATTTAATATCTTTAGTTAAATTAGAATAGTTTCTTATTTAGGTGGTTAATTGTGAATTATTTAATTATAACAAAATGAGATTTTTTTTTCATTACATAATCAATTTTGAAATTATTGTCTAAGAAAGTTCTACTATGAATATGTGAACATACTTCTATTAACTAATAAGCTACGTTGTCTATAAAAAGGATGCATGCAAACCATTATTTGACCATAATTAATCCGCTCAATCTTAATTAGTTTCATCTCTTTCTCTTCTACGCGGCCATGGAAAATCAAGTTTTTTCCTTTCCATTACTCTTCTCATCTCTTCTCTTTATTTTCATTGTCCTGAAAATATTTCAAAAATCAATGAACAAAACTAAAAAGAATCTACCTCCAGGCCCAAGAAAACTACCTTTGATTGGAAACTTGCATCTCTTCTCTAATTCATATCCCATTCACCTTCGACTAAGAGACTTATCCAAGAAATATGGAGGAGTAATGCACCTTAAACTTGGTGAAGTTTCCACCGTAGTTATTGGAACTCCCGAAGCTGCAAAACAAATGTTAAAAACCCATGATGTTTGCTTTGCTGATAGGCCTCATCCCCAGTCTTCTGGCATTATAACTTACAACTTTACAGACATTGCTTATGCTCCATATTCTGATTACTGGAGACAATTAAGGAAAATTTCCACTGTTGAATTGCTAAGTCTTAAGCGTGTGCAATCATTCAAATCAATTAGAGAAGAGGAAGTTGCGAATCTTGTTCGCGACATTTATTCTTCTTCAGGAGATGAGAATAACCCTTTCAATTTGAGTAAGAGAATTTTTTCATTAACTTATTGCATTACTGCTAAGGTTTCTTTTGGTGACAAATGTAAAGAACAAGACGCATTCATATCTGCTGCTGAGAAAATTATGCAGACTACAGGATTTGATTTGGCAGATCTTTACCCTTCAATTAAATTTCTTGGATATTTCAGTGAAATGCGGCCTAGACTCATGAGTGCTCATCAAGTTGCTGATAGGATTATTGAAAATATCATTAATGACCATAGAGCTAACAAGAAAGCTGATGGTGAAACTGATGATATTCTTGATGTTCTTTTAAGGCTTCAGCATAATGGAAATTTACAATTTCCTCTGACTAATGACAATATCAAAGCTGTCATCCTGGTAATTAATTTCTTTCAATTCTCTTATAAATTACATTGGAATTGGTCCAATTGGATGGTTCTTTCTTTCTTTGTTTCCTAATATATATATATTTTTCTTTCCAATTTTAGGACCTTTTTATGGCTGGCAGTGAGACTTCATCCACAGTTGTAGAATGGGCGATGTCAGAAACACTTAAAAACCCAAGAATACTAAACAAAGCGCAAAGAGAGTTGAGGAAAGTTTTTGACAAGAAAGGAAGAGTTGATGAAGAAGGTCTTCAAGAAATACACTACATAAAATTAATCATCAAAGAGACTCTAAGATTACACCCTCCTGGTCCATTGCTACTTCCAAGAGAATGTAGAGAGAGCTGTGAGATTAATGAGTATCACATACCAGCCAAAACCAAAGTCATTATAAATGCTTGGGCTTTGGGCAGAGATCCAAACTATTGGAGTGATCCTGATATATTTTATCCAGAAAGATTTCTTGATAATGAAGTTGATTATAAGGGGAACCATTTCGAATTTATTCCATTTGGTGCAGGAAGAAGGATATGTCCTGGAATATCATTCTCGACACCTAATGTTGAGCTTCCACTCTCAAATCTCCTCTACCATTTTGATTGGAAACTTCCAGGTGAATTGCTAAAGCTAGAAGATCTAGATATGCGGGAAGGTGATCTTGGCATTGCCCTTAGAAGAAAAACTGATCTGCTTTTAGTTCCAATTCCATACCATCCTCCAAAACTTGGGACTTAAGTTATCCATTTTACTATGCCAAAAAAGGATTTAAAGATGGCTACTATCACTCCTATTATATATATATATATGTGTGTGTATTTACTCCCTCCGTAGTTTATCCTATTTTTATAGTATAATAATCACTAAATCTTAGTTTGGTGACTGGGAGTATAGTTGCTATAGTTTAAATCTTGAATTCGAGTTTAAAGTATTTTCTCTTCTTCACATGTAATTAATAAAAAAATAAAGAATACTAAGCCAAGATTTGGTGTAAAATAATGACTTAATTGAAAGTACACCATTATATGGAACTTCTAAAATTAATATAATGGATTATAGAAATGGGACTAAGAGAATATTTATTGTGTTTTACTCCTCCTTATTTCTTGGATAAGTCTCTTAGTCTATGGTGGAAGGGATATGAAGTATAGAAGAGATGCAAGTTTCCAATTATATGTTTTATCTTTCAGGTCTCTCCATTAGTCATTGTCACATTTCGATTTCAAATTAGAAATGGATGTGGTCAAATCTAAATTTAAATTATAATATATGATTTGGTTTAGGTTTAATTGGTGATTTTGAAATCAGCTATTCAAATAAATTGAAACGGTGGCAATTCAAACCAAACTATTCTTTTTTATTTTTATTTTTTCAAATTAATAATTTCTCTTTTAAATATATACACTCTTAAATAATTTTATTTTACTATTTATCACTTTTATAAATAAAAGAAATTAATAATTTCTTCTATTTATAAATTATAAATATATTTATAAGTTCTCCTGTAAATAAGTTCCACATAATTTTTTTAATTCAATTTTTTCTATATTTTCCCTCGGATATAATAATTTCTCCTATCTATAAATTATTTATTTATATTTATAATTTCTCCTATAAGTATATCCCACGCATCAATTTATTTTAATTTTTCTTACATTTTTCTCTGTAATATTTTCTACAATATGTATTCTTTAATTTACTCTCCATTAAATATTAATACTCTCTACAATCTATATTATTGAATATTTCATATACTTTTTAAGAAAAATTGACTGCAACTGATATATAAATACTCTTATATATTAATTAATATATACACTCTTAAATAATTTTTCTTATTTAGCATTTCTGTGTATTAGGAGAAATTAATAATTTTTTCCATTTATAAATTACAAATCATAAATATTTTCGTATAAATATATTCTACATCAATTTATCACTTTTTTTTTGATATTTTTCTTTGCAATATTCTCTGCAATGTATATTTTTTAATTTACTCTCCAATATTCTTTATAATTTATATTTTTCAATATTTTTATATTTTTTTAAAAATTGAATTCAATGTTTTTAATCTAAATTTTAAATAATTTTTTTTCTAAATTTTTTAATTGAAAACATCTATAAATTGTCTCTCGAGTTTCGAATTGAGCTAAAACTACCTTTGAATAATTTCAAAACCGCTTTAATTCTTGAATTGTTTGGATTTATCTTATGAATCGTCCTCAAATCGAAACTTAAATTGGAACTGGTCGTTTCGAAAGTACTCTTAAACCATCCAATAGATAATTTGGTTTAGAAATAAGAAAAGGCGATTTCTAAATCGTGGCTACTTCAATTCTCCATTTTTCTTTTTTGCCCGGTTGCGAAGACAATTAATACCAACTCTCAAATTTTAAATTAATTCTTATCATGATTCCCATGATTTAGATAATAATAATAATATAGTTATTTGATGTGTGTGGAATTCACAAGTATATAAAATTGATTCAGGCAATCAAAAGTGAGTGAATATCTTTTCCATATGGATTGAAGATTAAAAATTGATTCAAGTAATAAAGAGCGAGTGAATAGCGTCTCCACAGAAATTGAATATTAATTATCAAGATTATGTTAATGTATAATTAGTTAGACAACCATAAATTAAATTGATAATTAAACTAAAGTAAAAATAAAAGACTAAATTACAGTCATTGTAATCCTATATGGCTCGACTTAGAAAAAATAATTTACATAAATAATAATAATAATAATAATAATAATAATAATAATAATAATAATAAAACTAGGATTGATCAAAAAAATAGAGAATTAAGAGATTAAAACAAAAAAATTTAAAGTTAAAGTATCTTTGAGTGCCACTTGAATCTACCTTCTTTTTAATTAAATCTATTAGTAATTAATTTAATTGCTTAAACAATGAAAAAACAATCCTTAATTATTTAATATGCTCTCTTAAACTATATTAAATATATTCATAATCCCTATTAACCTTTTTTATAATAGAAATTAAAAAAAATGTAAATAAACCTGTGCTTAATTCCAATAACTTCCCACAAGGTAAGTTATAGTACTTCCATTTAAAATATGTTTTTGTGTTGTTCATAATTCAATTCAATTCTCAAGAGTTTTCTTTTGTACTAATCTTAAAAAAATAAATTAATTAATTAGTGATCAATTATTTGAAAGTATTAAGCATAATTATAGACAGTTGAAAAAATAAAGAAAACTAATTAAATAATATATTTCTAAAACAAAGTTAGTTTATTTTGCTCATATTTAAAAACTCAAGATAATAAATCAAATTCAAAAATATAGAAAAATCAAATTTAGAACTTGAATTAAGAATCATGGAGTTGTGGCTTCAAATTAGTTGAATTTTCTCTAAATCCCATTTCTTCTTATTCTTTTCCTTAAACTCTTAATAATTTCTGATCAGAAAGTAAACTGCAGTTGAAATAGAGAATTCTAATTCATTAATAATTTCTTGAATTTTCTATATTCAATTCAGATTATATTTCTAAAATAATTCAAACTTCCTTCTTTTGTTAAAATAAGACCTAAACTTATAAAATTTAATTAATTAAATCACTTTTAAAAATAAAAATACTGAAACCAAAGTTTTAATTAAAAAATAAATAAAATCTAATAAAAATATTTAAAAATTAACTAAAAATAAATTAAAATAAATATAATTTTATACACAAACATTATTGTTTGAATTTTATCAATTACAACTCCCAAACTTTATAATTTTTTTTTATCAATACCAAACTTTATAATTAATTCTCATGATTTAGACAACAACAACAACATAGTTATTGTTTGACTTTTTTCAAGTTTCTAGATATGAAATATGTTGTGAAGGTTTCTGTTTTTCAATCTTGAATAAAATATTATAAAATTTAACAAACTTTTATAAGTTTGACTTTTAAATTAATTCTCATGATTTTAATGATTTAGATAATAACTAGAAAAGTAACCCACGTTATGTTATGGTATTATTAATATAAATTGATGAGATTTTAATATTAGATTTCATAGTTTTAATAAATTTTTAATTTTTATTAATAAAGAATATTGAACATTTTAAAATATAATAACCGAACATCAAAGAATAATCAAGATAAAAAATAGAATAATATAGACACATTAAAATAATAAAATTATATAATATAAACTTAAAATATTTTTTAACAAATTTAAATATTAGTTTAAAGATATATTAGTTAAAGTATTATAATTGAGTCAGCTAAAAATTATATAAATTGATTGTAAAAATTTAATTCGTATTGATAAAACATAATAATATACATAAAAAAATAAATATTTAATTATTTTTTTTTAAATTTTACCTTCATCATATTCAATTAGGTCCCGATGATGGTCGTTATATATGGCCAACAAAAAATAATTGAGAAGTAATTGATTTTTTATATCTTTATAACAGTTTGATAAATAATCATCTCAATATGGAATAATTATATGCTACTTCAGAGCTAGCCACTCAGTATGCTGATTGTTTACAACGAACCAATGAGATTCTTACACATTAAAAATATCTGACACGTAGATTAAATGAAACAAATCAACATCTGTCCTTAAAGATCTGACACATAGATTAAGGTTTAAAATTATTTTGTTTCAATTAATCTACGTGTTAGATATTTTTAATGTGCAAAAATTTCATTGATTCATTGTAAACAGTCAGCATACTGAGTGGCTACCTATGAGATATCATATAATTATACCTCAATATGTCTCCTTCCAATTACAGTTTCCTAAACTATCGTTCACCCACGCTCGCAACATTTATTACTTTTGTGTTTTATGATAGAAAAGTCATAACAAATGACGGGCAATACAGAGTTTTATTATCGGAGTGCTGAAAGAGTCGATTTGATAATAAAAGAAAAAGTTTATATAAATTTAATGATTTTAGTTAATTTTTTTAACTATAATTAATCAATTCAGTTAATTGATTATCTTATATATTATGCCATTAAAATTTTTTTATTGAATTATCAATATAAAATAGAATATTATAATCCTATTTAAATTCTCTAAATAAATATAATTATTATTAATATTAAATAATATCTCAATTCTATTTAAATTCTCTAAATAAATATTTATAATAATTAATTAATTATTGTTAACATCAAATTAGTATAATATATGATATAGATAATCATATATATATATATTTAATTTGAAATTTTAAGAAAGAATTTAATAAAAAAAAATTTATTATTTATATTAAAAAATTAGTATCAACATTTTTTAATTGTTCTATCTTTTAATTAATAAATTAAGTATCATTTAAATCTGAAAAATATAATTATTTGAGACAACTAAAAAAAGGTACTCACATTGAATAAATATAAAATATGAGAGTGATTAATATAAAAATAAGTTTTTTAACCTTTACAATTAGCTTTTAAATTTGAGTCTTTAAAATCTATATTAAAAAATTTATTAATGATTATAATATAATAAAAAACTTGATAAATTCAAATAATAACTATATTATTTTTTTAACTGTATTATCTAAATCATGAGAATTAATTTAAAAGTTTGAGAGTGAATTTTTAGTTATGGAGCCATTATTATTACTCGTTGGCTTTGCTAAAGTAATATTTCCTTCATCCTATACTTCACTATTTTATTTTAGAATGTCTAAAAATAATTATTTATTTTTATTTATAATATATTTATAATTTTTTTTTCTATTTTAAATCATTCAAATCATATTCTCTATTCATAGTGCCGTTGTGAGAATAAGCTCATTTCCAATTTTTGAAAAAAAAATTTATTTATTTTAAATTTTAATTACCATCTTTATTTTAAGAAATCATTACATACGTCAGCTAGTTTTTTTTTTAATTTTTCTTTCAATTATCAACTCATTTATAAATTAAAAAAAATATTAATTATAGTGAAAAGTGATTGATGGATAATATCTTTTTTATTGGTTAAAAAATATTTATTATAAATTTATTTATAAATAGATATATTATAATAAATATTTTTTAGTCAATAAAAAGAGAATTGTCTAATAATCACTCTCTAAAATAATTGCAATTAGCATTTCTCATAAATTAGTTATTCAATTACTTATGATTTTGAAATTGAGGAATTTAGGATTTTTATCATTATCACAGCCAATTAAAATGTTTCTTAATTTCATATTCAATTATTAATTTCATTCCTAGTTCCATTAAAATGTTTCTTGCAATTACAATCTCATATTAATCAGATAATCTTTTTGCAAATTAATTCACATGGCAATTTCTTTCTTATTATTTTTAAGTAAAAAATTCTCAATTTTTTATATCAGAAAACATATCAAATATAAAAGATGTGTTATTGAGTTACATATATATTATTCATCACTAGAATATGTCTAAATATGTAATTATCTGTTAAAAATAAAATAATTAAGCATATTATTTTTTTGATAAATTTAGATAAAAAGATTATTACTATAAAACTCGAAGTCGAAATAAACAACATTTTATTTAGTTTTAAAAAAAATATTTTAGTTGATGTAAAATTAATTTTCGAAGAAGAGTGTGATAGTGATGGATCCATATTCCTTAATTGGACTGCTCATTCTTTTGGGATTATTACAAAACTAATCATAAAAACAAATCTCTTTTCAAAAAAGACTGTAAAAAAATATTTAAATTTATATTAAAACTAACGTCAAAATTTTAAAAATATCTCACCCTTTATTTAAACAAGATTTTCTTTTTAAAAATAACTTTTTTTTCTCGCTTCAAGCAAATATTTTACTATAAATTTTATTTTTTAAAACTTTATTATTAAAATAAATATATTTTAATAAAATAATAAAATTTAATATTTTAAAATATATTTCTAGCAAATAGTGAGATTTTGAATGCATGGCCGCAGGGCCGGCCCCGAGCGTTATGTTGGCCTACACTAGAAAAATTTATCTATAATACAATCCATAATCTAATTAAATAATAATAATATATTTTTATATTTTATAATTGAAGAAATTATAGAGAATCATTCATTTAGCTTTAACATGTGTCCTTTTTTTTTTTTGAAATATAGGAATATTATTATTAAAAAATAAAGAATTTGAAATTGAAGGAATATTATCATATTATTATGCTTTAATGTATTTTATTTTTATTATAATATAAATTATAATAAAAATAAAATATATTTTATAAAAATTAAAATATTTATTACTATTTACTATGCATTTTGAGGTCGCACGTTAAAGAGCGGTAGCTGCCTTATCTTAAGAAAAAGGGCAAGAATTATAGTAATAGAATAAGACAAATAGCAGAGTGCGCAAGCCAGGGGATGGAAAACAGAAGTCTCTATATGACTTATAAGGAACGCCAGTCGCATTTGTCAAAAACGTGCTGCTGGAAAAATGATGAAATATGCAAGACTTTTATTGAATTTATTAATAGAAAATGAAAAAGTCATCAATTAAGTACTAATTAAGCTACTTTACTGCTTGTTATAAAACAAAAAAGGATGCAAACCCATTTCACCGTTTCATCTCCTTCTCTTCTCCATGGCCACGCAAAATCAATTCCCTTCCTTTCCATTACTCTTCTCATCTCTTATCTTTATCTTTATTGCCCTGAAAATATTTCAAAAATCAAAGAACAAGAATCTACCTCCATGCCCAAGAAAATTACCTCTAATTGGAAACTTGCATCTCTTCTCTACTTCATATCCAATCCACCATAGACTAAGAGACTTATCCAAGAAATATGGAGGTGTGATGCACCTTAAACTTGGTGAAATTTCCACCATAGTTATTGGAACTCCAGAAGCTGCAACACAAATGTTAAAAATCCATGATGTTTGCTTTGCTGATAGGCCTCATCCCCAGTCTTCTGGTATTGTAACCTATAACTTTACAGACATTGCTTATTCTCCACATTCTGATTACTGTAGACAATTAAGGAAAATTCGCATTGCTGAATTGCTAAGCCTCAAGCGTGTGCAATCATTCAAATCAATTAGAGAAGAAGAAGTTGCAAATCTTGTTCGCGACATTTATTCTTTTTCAGGGGATCAGAATAGCGAATTTTTGCTTTAACTTTTAGCATTGCTGCTAAAGTTTCTTTTGATGACAAATGTAAAGAACAAGACAAAATCATATCTGCTGCTGAGAAAATTACGCAGACTGCAGGATTTGATTTGGCAGATCTTTACCCTTCAATTAAATTTCTTCGATCTTTCAGTGAAATGAGGCCTAGATTCATGAATGCTCATCAAGTTGCTGATAGGGTTATTGAAAATACCATTAATGACCATTGAGCTAACAAGAAAGCTGATGGTGAAACTGATGATATTCTTGATGTTCTTTTAAGGCTTCAAGAGCATGGAAATTTACAATTTCCTCTGACTAATGACAATATCAAAGCTGTCATCCTGGTAACTAAATTTTCTTTCAATTCTCTTATAAATTACATTGGAATTGTGCTGGACTATTGGGAGGAAAGAAAACTCATAAACACAACAAAACAAACAAACATATCAAAACAGAGTATGAAACAACATAGCAGAGATTTTTCTAAATTTCTGCTTAAACTAAGCTTCACCGTACACTTTACATGGCTTCTAGATTCATCAACAATAAAATCATCATGACGACAGTAACAAAGAAACTATTGTGACAGCCCAAGTGTCATAGCTTCTAACAAATTGGTCCAATTGGATAGTTTTTTTCTTTCTTTCTTAATATGTATATTTTTCTTTCCAATTTCAGGACCTTTTTATTGCTGGCAGTGAGACTTCATCCACAACTGTAGAATGGGCGATGTCAGAAACACTCAAACAGCCAAGACTACTAAGCAAAGCTCAAGCAGAGTTGAGGAAAGTTTTTGACAAGAAAGGAAGAGTTGATGAAGGAGGTCTTCAAGAAATACACTACTTAAAATCATCAAAGAGACTCTAAGATTACACCCTCCAGGTCCATTGCTACTTCAAAGAGAATGCAGAGAGAGCTGTGAGATTAATGGGTATCACATACCAGAAAAACCAAAGTCATTATAAATGCTTGGGCTTTGGGTAGAGATCCAAATTACTGGAGTGATTCTGATACATTTTATCCAGAAAGATTTCTTGATAATGAAGTTGATTATAAGGGGAACCATTTCGAATTCATTCCATTTGGTGGTGGAAGGAGAATATGTCTTGGAATATCATTCGTGGCACCTAACATTGAGCTTCCACTGGCAAATTTTCTCTACCATTTTGATTGGAAACTTCCAGGTGGAGAACTGAAGCTAGAAAATCTGGATATGAGGGATAGTGATTTTGGCGCTACAGTTAGAAGAAAAACTGATCTGCTTTTGATTCCAGTTCCATACCATCCTCCAAAACTTGCGGCTTGAGTTATCTCATTTTGCTATGCAAAGAGGGGATTCAATTCAAACATGGTTCCCGTCACCCATATTACATATGTATTTACTTATAGTAGGTTGGAAAAATTAAATTATTAACTCCTTGAATATTATATTCCTTTTCTACATTAAATTTGGCATATTGATTTAGTATTAAAATATGTTATTGAATACTTTTATCAAAATTAACATTATGCTCTTATTGAAAAGAAAGCGAGAAAATCATTATCCGCAATATTTTCAGTATTTAAATTTTAAAATAAAATTCTAAAATTAAAAAATTCTAATAGATTATGAAAAAATGAGAATAAAATTAAAATAAATTAAGAAGAACGCAAACAAATTAGATAAAGAATAATTTAGAACATTCAAATATAGAGTTTATATGAAAACGACAAACAAATAAATAAACCAATTTCCATATTAACACTCAAGATCAAATCAATAAAAAAATTACAGAAATAAGAAGTCATAGTTGCCAATTGAATAAACTAGCAAGAAAAGCAAACCATAAAATTCTTGACTTACCTAGAAAGTACAATTGTATACCAATATAATAGGGTTTTTTCAAAAATATCCTAAAAAATAAAAATATTTTCAAAAATACCCATTTTTCTTTTTAATTTTAAAAATATCATTTTTAATTTTTAATTTCAAAAATACCTCATTTTAGAGATATATCTTTGGTAAACATTTAATATATTAAAGGTATAATCATTTTTTAAAGATATACATTAATTATATATTTGGTATATTAAAAATATATAAAAAATATAGAGTATTTTTATAAAAAAAAGTTAAAAAGTTTGTATAATTTTCTCAATATAATATTGAAGACAGTATAAACCCATCAACAAAAATATAAATAAATAAATAAAAAGAAACAAATTAAATGGGTTGTGACAGAACTAAATTGGATTTTTTTTTAAAAAAAGGAAATATTTGCCATCAATAACTAGCCAAAAGTTTTTGGGGTTGAAGTCTCCTTAGATCTCTCTTTAAATAAATACATTTTCGTTGCTACCCATTTCTTTTCTTGTTTTGATTTGTGAAAAAAAATTAAAATTTTTTGTCTTTTCAAATCAAAACAAATCATTTAGATAGTGAAATAAAAACTAAGTTTGCATTAATTAATTGGTTTGAATTAATTATCTAAATGGTTTGAATTAACAAATGCATATCCCTACTATTAAATTATTCATTTTTAGTATATATATATATATTATGATATAAAAATTCTTTCTTTTTTTTTTTTATAATATCGAAACAATGAAAAATGAAACAAATCCATACAAGTCCAAAGAAAAAAATTTAGCCCCAAAATATTAGCTTGAAGGAAATAAGATATGATCGGAGGAAGAAAATACCATATATAAATATTTGATTTAATTTAATTTTTTCAGCACTAAATGAAAAAGTAAATCCGAAAAAATTCAATTATAAAATTATTGGATTTATCTTAACTAATTTTGAAAACTGAAACTCCTATAATTAATCATTCAACAAAAGTTATCAAATCCTATAAAATATTGATTGTTTTAGAAGAAAATTTTTTAATTGCACTTGGTGTATATTTTTTGTCTCATATATTCAAATTAATAAATAAAAAATAAAATAATCAATTTGACTCTTATATTTATTTGTTGTCTATTAAAAAATATTTATACTTTTTTTTTAACTCTAATATGGTGGGAAGCTTCTAGTACAAGCAACTGTAACCAACTAAGAAAAAACAATCCTGACCAATTGTTTA
Source organism: Garcia nutans (assembly GCA_947685225.1). Lineage (NCBI taxonomy): Eukaryota > Viridiplantae > Streptophyta > Magnoliopsida > Malpighiales > Euphorbiaceae > Garcia > Garcia nutans. Next base: position 12,615,319 of record CANTUV010000029.1, on the reverse strand, counting down.
ACTAGCAGGAAGAAAAAAAGAGTCTAATATAGTAATATGCAATTATCTTTAAAAATAAAATGATTAAGCATATTTTTTTTATAAATTTCGGTAAGTAGATTATTACTATAAAATAACTGGAAGTCGAAATAAACAACATTTATATGAAAAATAGTTTTAATTGAATAGTCTTAATTTAAAAATTAATCTCCAAAGACGAGTAATGATAGTGATGGATCTATTTCTTAATTGGATATAACTTTCCTTTTTCTAGCAAATAGTCAAATTGTATTATTGACGAAAATTCATGAAAAATCACTCTCAAGTATTGGCCTGCACGAAGCATCGATCAAGTTCATTCATTCAGCTATAACAATAAGTTATTTATTGTTGTATTTTGATGATAATGACATTAATAATAGGAAGGAAGTTTAATGTAAAAACACAATAAAGATTAAGTACATATATAATATGGAAAAATTATATAATATAACTGTGACTATAACTAAACATCCTATTTGGAATGGCAAACCTGAAGAAATTTTAAAATGTATTTTTAGAAAAACATCACCACCTGTTATTATCTAATCAGTTTGATTGGAATCATGGATGTATCATATAATTTCTGGGTGATAGGAAATTATTGCATAGTAAGATGAGATATAATTCAATCCCCAAGTTTTGGAGGATGGAACTGGAACTGGAACTAAAAGCAGATCAGTTTTTCTTCTAGCGGAAATGCCAAATTCACCATCCCGCATATCTAGATCTTCAAGTTTTAGCAATCCACCTGGAAGTTTCCAATTAAAATGATAAAGGAGATTTGCGAATGGAAGCTCAGTGTTAGGTGCTGCGAACGATATTCCAGGACATATTCTTCTTCCAGCACCAAATGGAATAAATTCGAAATGGTTCCCTTTATAATCAATTTCACTGTCAAGAAATCTTTCGGGATAAAATGTATCAGGATCACTTCAATAATTTGGATCTCTACCCAAAGTCCATGCATTAACAATAACTTTGGTTTTGGCTGGTATATGATACCCATTAATCTCACAGCTTTCTCTACATTCTCTTGGAGGTAGAAATAGACCAGGTAGATGTAACTTTAAAGTCTCTTTTATAATTAATTTTAAGTATTGTATTTCTTGAAGACCTTCTTCGTCAACTTTTCCTCCTTTCTTGTCAAAAACTTTCCTCAACTCTGCCTGTGCTTGGTTTAGTATTCTTGGGATTTTGAGTGTTTCTGACATTGCCCATTCTAATGTTGTGGATGTGAAAGAGAAAGAAAACTTAATTTCTCTAAAAACCTAAAATATGCATAGATCACTAGATTATTCAATTTAAATTGCAAAGGGCAGAATTGCATACCTGACATCATTGTATGTTGATGCTGAAGACGATTCTGGGGTTTGTCGCCTTCCAGGAGATACACACTTTAGATTATGCGGAAGCACTACTGAAGGAACGTAATGTTCTCTCAAAATTGTTATGTTCCCCCAGAGACCACGACCCCTAATTTATAACTGAATAAATTGATTAATTTCTATTTTGGTCCTTCAATAAAATAGAAATTACTTAATGGTCTCTACACTTATAATCTTATTACGAGTAGGACACCTAAATAGTCAACAATCATAATTTGATCAAAACTTTAATTTGACTATCTTAATTTGACTGCAATGCACATTTAATATTTAAATATATTGAGTCTACACTTAGGATTAATTTTAACAATATAAAATTAATTATAACAATCTCCCACTTGGGCTAACATATATTAAATGTAAATGTATATACCTTAATGAGCTCATAAAAGCAGTCATACTGAAGGTGCCTCAAACAATCTCGTCCATTGATTATATCGATAAAGGACTGAAGGGCCAGTCGCCACATTCATCGTGACTCAAACCACCATCAATCACATTACCAATACTCTCAAATGACATAAATCAATAATAGGAGTGTAGCATGGAAACTACATGTAATGTGATCTAATCATGCCTGTTTTCAACTGGTCAATCTTAAGTGAGATCAAACATAAATATAATACAGAGTGTAAAACACATAATAAAATTTAAAAAAAAACTCATTTTTCTGCAGAAACTGAATGTACTTTATAAAATATATCCAATGTCAAAGAGAGCATACATAAAACTTAATGCAAACTTAATGAACAAACTCCCACTAAAACTAAATAGTCTCAAATAATGTGACACCCATATGAGCAGTGTGCTCATGAAAAACTTTCGGTATCACAGCCTTAGTGAGCGGATCCGCAATCATGGAGTTCGTTCCAATATACTCTATGGATATCTGTTCACTCTGTACTCTCTCCCTCACAGCCAGAAATTTTATCCCAATTTGTCTCGATCTAGAAGAGCTTCTGTTGTTGTTGGAGAATAAAACTGCTGAGTTATTATCACAGTATAACTTTAATCGTCTTTCAATGTCATTCACAATGCGCAACCCTGTGACAAAGTTCCTCAGCCAGATTGCCTGATTGGATGCCTCATAACTTGCTACAAATTCTACTTTCATGGTGGAGGTAGCTACTAGAGTTTGTTTCACACTCTTCCAAGAAATAGCACCACCAGTCAAGAGATATATGTAGCCTGATGTGGATTTTCTACTGTCTTGGCATCCCGCAAAATCAGAATCAATATACCCAATGATCTCAAGCTGATATGATCTCTTGTATGTAAGCATATGTCCCTTCGTTCTCTGAAGACATATCAAAACTCTTTTGGTTGTTTTCCAATGATCCATTCCTGGATTGCTGAGATATCGCCCTAACATGCCAACTATGAATGAAATATCTGGACGAGTGCAAACTTGAGCATACATCAGACTCCCAACTGCTGACGCATAAGGAATCTTCTGCATCTCCTGAATCTCAAGTTCACCCTTTGAACATTGATCAAGACTGAATTTATCTTCTTTAGCAACTGGGGTATCAATTGGTCTACTGTTGTGCATACTAAATCTCTTGAGCACTTTCTCAATATAGTCCTTTTGTGATAATCCAAGAATACCTTGAGTGCGGTCTCGATGCATTTAAATCCCTAATACAAAAGAAGCTTCACCTAAATCTTTCATCTCAAAGTGTTTTGAGAGAAAGACTTTAGTCTCGTGCAGCAAGTCCTTACAGTTAGTAGCAAGCAATATGTCATCCACATATAAGACCAAAAAGATAAACCTACTCCCATTGAACTTGTGATACACACAATCTTCCACAGCATTTGTCTCAAAACCGAAAGAGACAACTACTGCATGGAACTTGAAGTACCACTGACGAGAAGCTTACTTGAGTCCATAAATGGATTTCTTTAATCTGCATACCAGTCCCTTTGGGTCTCCAGACACAAAGTTTTCTGGCTGCACCATATAGATGGTTTCATCAATGTCTCCATTGAGAAACGCAGTCTTCACATCCATTTGATGTAACTCAAGATCAAAATGTGCAACTAGAGCCATGATTGTCCTAAAAGAGTCCTTAGATGAAATCGGAGAGAAGGTCTCTTTATATTTAATCACTTCTTTCTGAGTGAAGCCTTTAACTACAAGACGAGCCTTATATCTTTTCACATTACCATTAGAATCCCTCTTGGTCTTAAATATCCATTTGCAACCAATAGGTTTCTTTCCTTCAAGTAATGGGATAAGATCCCAAACTTGATTGTCTTGCATAGATTTATATTCTTCACCCATTGCCTCAATCCACTTGTGAGAGTTAGGATCCTGCATGACATGATGAAAGCTGATTGGATCATCTTCCACCATGTCTACAGTGTCCTCATGTTCCTGAAGATATACTACATAATCATCTAAAATAGCATTTCTTCTTTCTCTAGTGGACCTCCTTAAAGGCACAGGTTCCAGTTCAAATTCTTGAGGTTGTTGAGCTTGTTCTTGAGGAAGAATGACTTCTTCATCCTGATGAGCAAGTTGTTCAACATTGTCTTGTATTTGAACTTGATGTGCTTCCGGAACAGTGACAGGCGTAGGAACCAGAACACTGCTAGGAGCAATGATGGGAATCGACACTGAGTGTTCCTGACTCGATCTCTCCTCAAAGACAATGTTTCTAACTTTACTTCTCCCCCCAAATTCAACATCCTCAAAGAATTTTGCAATTTCCGTCTCAAAAATAGATCTGGAAGTAGGATTATAAAACTTAAAACCCCGAGATCGCTCAGAATAACCAACAAAGTAGCTACTAACAGTTTTGGAGTCCAATTTTGTCTCATTAGGCCTATAAGGCCTAGCCTCAGCAGGACATCCCCAAACATGAAGGTGCTTTAGACTAGGCTTGCGTCCAGTCCAAAGCTCATAAGGTGTTTTTGTAGCTGCTTTAGTTGGTACTCTGTTAAGAAGATAGACTGCTGTCTTTAATGCTTCTCCCCACAGAGACTCAGGTAAAGAAGAATGACTAATCATACTTCTAACCATATCCATAAGAGTCCTGTTACGTTTCTCAGATACATCTTTCATGCTGGGTATACCAGGCATGGTGTATTGAGGGACTATACCACAGTCCTGTAGGAAAATAACAAATGGTCCTGGACGTTGTTCGCCTGAACCATCATATCTACCGTAGTACTCACCACCACGGTAAGATCTAACGCATTTAATCTTATTTCCAAGTTGGTTTTCAACTTCGGCCTTATAAGATTTGAAAAACTCCAGAGACTCAGATTTCTCATGAATGAGATATATGTACCCGTAACGCGAGTAATCGTCTATGAATGATATAAAGTATCTTTGGCCATTCCCTGTTGCTGTAGAGAATGGACCGCAGATATCCATATGTATCAATTCTAAGACGTTCGATGATCTGTTGGCACCTAGTCTCTTTTGTTTAGTCTATTTGCCTTTAATACACTCAACACAAGAGTCCAAATATGTGTAATCAAGTGTGTTTAGTATACCATCTGACACAAGACGTTCTATTCTAGATTTGAATATGTGACCCAAACGTCTGTGCAAAAGTTCAGCTGAATTATCTATATTTCGCTTCCTTTTGGTACCTATAGTACTAACCTGCAGGGTTTCATTATAAGAATCATTAATATCCAACATATATAGATTATCACATGCATTTAAGAAGCCAGTACCAAAATTTTTTGAATCCATAGATAAAGTAAATAAATTGTCTCCAAATGAACAAGTAAAACCAGATTTGTCCAAATAAGAAACAGAAATTAAATTCCGTCTAAATGTCGGAATAACAAAAGTATCTATAAGATCCAAAAAACAACAAGTTCTTAAACACAATCTAATATGCCCAATTGCCTCCACTTCCACCGGCTCGCCATTTCCCACATAGACGTATCTTTCACCGTCAGTTGACTTTCGGTAGCTCAGGCAACCCTGCAATGAAACACTTATGTGAGCGGTAGCACCAGAATCCATCCAATATGTGTTTTTAGGAGCTGAAGTTAAATTAACCTCAGAACAGACTAAAACAAGGTACTTACCCTTCTTAACACTCCATGTGACGTATTTAGGACAGTCCTTCTTTAAGTGTCCAGACTTGCTGCAGAAGAAGCATTTTAATTCCTTAGGCTTCTTTTGCATAGGACCTTTATCAGCAGTCTTATTCTCAGCAGTCTTCTTTCTTTTCTTATTCTTGCCCTTATCTGCTGAAGAGACCAGATGAGCACTCTCCCTCTTAGTAGCCAACAACTTTTCCTACTCATCCACACAATGAGCAATGAGCTCGTTAAGAGTCCATTTGCTCGGCTGGCAGTTATATGAAGTCCTGATCTACCCATACTGAGGTGGAAGAGAATTCAAAGCTAGATGGACTAACAGGTCATCTGGTAAAACCAAATCCAGGACCTTTAGCCTCTTGGTTATTTGAGACATGCTCAGTATATGCTCCCGAACACTACCATTGCCAGCATACCTTATGGAGGTGAGTTATGCTAAAAGCGTCCCCACTTCGGCCTTGTCATTTTTGACATAGACCTTCTCCAGCTCAGCAAGATAGTTTTTAGCATTACTTTCTTCAGCATAAATGGCTCCTCGAACATGTTCTGGGATTCCCTGCTGCATGATCATAAGACCTAAGCGGTTAGAACGCTCCCACTTCTCATACTGAACCCTTTGAGCATCTGTGCTCACTTCAGTAAGAGGAGCAGGTTCATCCATCCTGAACGCAAGGTCTAAGTCCATACAACCCAGATAAATTATGATGCTTGATTTCCATGAACCAAAGTTTGACCCCTCAAGCATAGGGACAATGTTAGAATTATACGGCATGCTAGCTGACATCATAGAAAGTGACAAAAATTATCATAAGCTCACTATCCACAAAATAATTAAAACAAACAATAATAGAGTTCAAATAATGGAAACAATATACCGGCACAATATTAATATTTTCATCTTTGGACATAAAATATTAACCGTAATTGGTATCTCAACGCAGCAATCATATATTGACAATTCAATCATGTCAAATAATAAACCTTCCTTTGGGCCGATTTATTATCTACATGGATGAAAACATAATAATTATCACATATTTATCACTGCACATGTATTCTCAATTCAGCCAGATAGCAACCTTTCTTTGGGCCAGTTTACTACCCACAATGAATTTTAATACAATTGTCTAATATCCCAAATAAATCAATTTACACAATAGAGATCACTTTGGCGACTTTTTGCTTCAATTAATTTATTATTAAAAATATTAGATACAATCAGGACTAAAATACCAAAATTTAAACTCAATAAAATTCTCAATTTATAATAAATTGATTGCAATATTTATATTAATTAAATTTAAACTCAATCAAATATTGCAATAAAAATAAAATTTAATTAATTAATTACCTTTACTCATACGATGTCCCTGCAAAGCTAATCAATATTATCATAAATTGATCTAGGAAGTTGGGCATTTGCGCGGGGCGCAAGATAGACATAGAGACTATTGTATATTGAACCGAGGTAATTTGACATGCTAGTGACAAACTAGAAGCTTTCCAAATGTTCAATCTAGCTTGAACTTTACTAAGTATCTCCTTGTATAGTGGCAGAAGTAGCAATATTGGGAGTGAATAATAGGCATACCTAGGTACTTGTCCAAATCATTAGTTTCCTTAAAGCCCAAAACTATATAGTATGATTATGGAGCACAACGAATAAAAGCGGTGAGGTGAGTAAAACTCATTTTGGCTCATTAAAGGTTCTGAAAGGAAATTACCCATTGTCAATTTTGCCACAAATCTAATGGATAATAGTACTTCCATACTCATTTTCATATCCATAACAAGCTTCCCCTGCCCCAGCATAAATACTTGTAATCATGATAAATCTATTCTCTGCTAAATTCAAAGCAAAGACATAAATAAAACATATCCACGAGATAATTACTAAATTATGGGAGAAGACTTAAAACAAATCAAACCAAAATTGATTTCAGATTACTAAATTCGATTCCAAATTAATTCTAGAAAATTACAATCACCGAATTAATTTTATAGAATCAAAACAATAATCAATACCGCAATTTAATCGAAAAATCTAGCAACCTAGCACAGGGCTCTGATACCAATTGAAATGGGAAGAAAACTTAATTCCCCTAAAACCTAAAATATGCATAGATCACTAGATTATTCAAATTAAATTGCAAATGGCAGAATTGCATACCTGACATCATCGTATGTTGATGCTGAAGACGATTCTGGGGTTTGTCGCCTTCCAAGGGATACACACTTTAGGTTATGCGGAAGCACTACTGAAGTAACGTAATGTTCTCTCAAAATTGTTATGTTCCCCCGGAGACCACGACCCCTTATTTATAACTGAATAAATTGATTAATTTCTATTTTGGTCCTTCAACAAAATAAAAATTACTTAATGGTCTCTACACTTATAATCTTATTACGAGTAGGACACCTCAATAGTTAATAATCCTAATTTGATCAAAACTTTAATTTGACTATCTTAGTTTGACTGCAATACACATTTAATATTTAAATATATTTAGCATACACTTAGAATTAATTTTAACAATATAAAATTAATTCTAACATGATGTACTATCATTGCCAGCAAAAAAAGGTCATGAAATTGGAATATTAAATATATATATACATATATATATATATGTGTGTGCATCAAGAAACAAAGAAAGAAAGAAAGAAACATTCAATTCAACTGTAAGAAAAATTTAAAAAAAAATCAATATTTACCATGATGACTGCTTTGATATTGTCATTAGCGAGAGAGAAAGTGTAAATTTCCATGTTCCTGAAGCCTTAAAAGAACATCAATAATATCTTCCGTTTCATCATCAGCTTTCTTGTTAGCTTTATGGCCATTAATGATATTCTCCAGAATCCGTTTCACTATCAGCAACATGATGAGCATTCAGGAGTCTAAGCCGCAGTTCACTGAAATATCCAAGAAATTTAATTGAAGGGTAAAGATCTGCTAATTCAAATCCTGCAATCTTGATAAGTTTCTCAATAGCAGAAATGAGTGCATCTTGTTCTTTACATTTGCCACTGATAAAAACCTTAGCAGTAATGCTGTAAGCTAAAGAAAAAAAATTCTCTGACTCAAATTGATAGGCTTAGTCTGATCTTTTGAAGAAGAATTATACATTTCTTGAATTAGATTTGCAACTTTCTCTTCTCTAATTGGTTTGAATGATTGCACCCGCTTGGGGTTTAGCAATTCAGCAGTGCAAATTTTCCTTAATTGTCTCCAATAATCAGAATATGGAGAAAAACCAATGTTTGAATAGTTATAACTTACAGTGCTAACAGACTAGGGACGAGGCCTATCAGCAAAGCAAACATCATGGGTTTTTAATATTTGCGTTGCAGCTTCTGGAGTTCCAATAACTATGGTGGAAATTTCACCAAGTCGAAGGTGCATTATTCCGCCATATTTCTTGGATAAGTCTCTTAGTCTATGGTGGATTGGATATGAAGTAGAGAAGAGATGCAAGTTTCCAATTAAAGGTAATTTTCTTGGGCCAGGAAGTAGATTCTTTTTCGTTTTGTTCTTTGATTTTTGAAGCATTTTCAGAACAATGAAGATAAAGAGAAGGGATGAGAGAAGTAATGGAAAGGAAGGGAATGGATTTTCCATGGCGATGGAGAAGAGAATTAGAGATGAATTTAATTATAAGATTGAGTGGCCTAATCATGGGGAAATGGTTTTGTATCCTTTTTATAGACAACTGATAACTGTTGGAGAATATAAATGAATCTCATATCTGAAAAGTATAATAAAATACAATGACATATAAGATGGTGTAAATTGGGCCTTAACACAAGCCAATTGGTTTTGTGTTGAGATGAGGTTACAAACCCATTTATATGATCACTGTATATTTGGCACAACACTCGTAGAGCCCATGTAATTTCTACATGGTATCAGAGCTAACCAGGTAATGGACTAACCGCCAAATTATCCTGGACAGCGTTGTTAACCTAGGGTCTCAGTGAAAATAGGCCTAGGCAATTTGTGATGGATTTAAAAAAATTGGCAAGTGACAATTGGGCTAGGCCCAGTTGCACTTGAGGGAGAGTGTTGGAGAATATAAATGAATCTCACATCTGAAAAGTATAATAAAATACAATGATATATAAGATGGTGTAAATTGGGCCTTAACACAAGCCAATTGGTTTTGTGTTGAGATGAGGTTACAAACCCATTTATATGATCACTGTATATTTGGCACAACACTCGTAGAGCCCATGTAATTTCTACAATAACAAGTAGCTTAACAGAAGGGGACATTGATCATTGACTTTTCGGTTAAGAATGTGTTAACTTTCAAGTCTCTCCACTAGTCATGGTCACATTTCGATTTCAAAAAGAACTATAAGACTGATTAAATAGTGGCTAAATCGAAAGCTAAATTATAATATATGGTTTGGTTTAGGTAAATATAAATTTAAAAAATTATAAAATTGGTGATTCTAAATCAAAATCGCCCTATTCGTATCAGTTGAAACTGGCATTTTAGATCAAATTACTCCTTTTTTTTAATTTATTTTTTGTAATTAATAATTTCTCTTATAAATAGATGCACTCTTAAATATTTTTTTTTCTATTTAGCGCTTCTATAAGTAGGAGAAATTAATGATTTCTTCCATTTATAAATTAAAAAAATATTTATAATTTCCCTTATAAATATATTACACATCAATTTATCTAACTTTTTTTTTCTACATTTTCTTCTCTAATATAATAATTTCTCCTATTTTTAAATTATAAATTATAAGTATATTTATAATTTCTCCTGTATATAAATATATTTCACATCAATTTTGTTTCAATTTTCTTACATTTTCCTCTCCAATATTTCTTACAATATATATTCTTTAATTTACTCTCTGTTTATACTCTCTATAATCTATATATTATTCAATATTTCAGTTACTTATTAAGAAAAATTGATTGCAACTAATATATATATACTGTCATATATCAATTAATATATACACTCTTAAATCATTTTTCCTATTTAGCATACTTATATGTTAGGAGAAATCAAAGATTTTTCCTATTTATAAATTAAAAATTATAAATATATTTATAACTTTTCCTATAAATATATTCTACATAAATTGATCTTCATTTTTCTACATTTTTCTTGGCAATATTCTTTACTATGTATATAATGTTCATAAGTTAAGAAAAATATGACTCAATGTGATTTAATAAATTTATATTTATTATAAGTTAAGAAAAATATAAATTTAATAAGCTATATAGTTAAATTGAAAGTTTAAAGAATAAACTGACTGAATGAGTAAAATTTAGATAGTATATATATGTATTTGGCCAAAATAATTTTTTTTGAAAAAGTAAATTATGAGTAGATAGCTAACTAGATACTTGATTAACATTCTATGACATTTATTATTTTATATTGTAAATTTATTAATTAATATTGTAAAAGAGCATAAATACTGTTTACATTACGATTTATTAACAATAGAGAAAAAATAAGAAACAAATGCAAAAGAATGCTTGTAGCTTGTGGGGTCAGAAGGAAAAAAAAGAAACAAATAATAGAGGCAAAATAGAAAATAAAAAAAAAAAAACAAAAGCAAAGAAGAAAAAAAAGAGATATAAACTTGAAAATCCAGAACTTAAGGATGGTTACATAAGAAATTGGCTGCCATAAGTAACAATAATTCTTACGACAGTTTTAATAATAATAATAATAATAATAATAATATAGTTATCGTTTGAATTTTATTAAGTTATTTTTATTATATCAAGTTAATAGATGTTGAATATGCTGTCTTAAAATAAAAAAAAATGATAAAATTCAAAAACTAACTATATTATTATTATAATCTAAATCATGAGAATCATGAGAATTAATTTAAAAGTTTGAGAGTCAATTGTCTTAGTTTGAGAAATCCGCTAATATATATAGCAATTAATAGAACGTGTTATTATGTCTCATTAATTATATATTAAAAAATAAAAATAATATTTTTTTAATTAAAATTATTATAGAAAAATAGTAAATAATTTAAAATTTATTATGACCTTCAAAAATAAAAAATCTTACACAATTTTTTTATAATCTAAATAATACATTTAAAAGTAATATATTATAAAATTTTATTACTAACTTACAAAAATTTTATATTATAATATCACTGCTTTCAAAAAAAAAAAAGGAAAAAAACTTGTGTTCAGAAAAATAAAATCGCACTATTATTATTTTGATTAAACATTTATATTTTTAATGCATTAAACTTGTGTTCGCCAATATGATTATATTAAAATAATGGAAATATTTTTATCAAACTTAAAACTTGATTATAATAATTAATGACAATATATTTTTAAATTCCAACATTAAATTTCCCATTAATTTTAAAGTTCATTAAATATAATTTAAAAAATAACTTATAAAAATAGTGAGGGAATAAAAATCCATTGCTAACTTTCAATTTTTTTTATATTTTCATATTCTGTAGTTAAATTTCTTGGTATTTTCAAAATTTTTTAAATAATTTTTTAAAATAGCTTATAAAAATTGTGAGGAGATAAAAGTCTCTTGTTTTATTTGTTTATATTTTTAAATTCGTTTGTTAAAATCCCTCAGTATTTTTAAATTCTATTAAATAATTTTTTTTCCAAAAAATTAATTTCCAAATCCCTGGATATTCCCTCATCATTCGTTTGAAAAATTAAATTTACCAATGAAAATTATCCATTGGTAAAAATAAATAAATAATTAAACTAAAATTTTAAAATATGTCGCTAAAGCTCTCAACAATCCGTCGCTACTCTCTATTGTTAGCATCGCGTCATATTTAGCAGCAGACTTTTCTATCATTGATTTTTCCATTATTATTCCATCGTTAATCCCATTAGCAAAGTTTTAAAATACTTAAAATTTCTACTTCGTTCCCAGTTGGATGAGTTTTTTTTATGACTTTTATTATTGTTATTATATTAATATAATAATTTTGAAAAATGAAATTCCTACAATTAATTATTCAACAATACTAAATAAATCTTGTAAAATATCCATTCTTTTACATATGCTTTTCTTAATTAAATTTTTATAATTAAGTTTTTCTAATATATATAATTTATTTTTCGATTGTTGATATAGCCAATCCTGTTTAATCTTTCTTGTTAACAAGTGGAGTCGCAAATCAATAAATCACATATAATATAATTATATTATAGACTCTTAATTTTGTCAGTCAAAATAGCACAGTCCAAAGAATAAAAATAATTAATTAATATAAAAATAATTAATGTTAATAATTAACTAATCAATTAATTAGTTAATTAATATTAATTAATTAATTAATGAATTAATAATTAATAAAAATAATTATTTATTTTAATTATGTGTTTATTTTCTTAAAAATAGTATATCTTGTAGATTTTGCTGTGTTCTTTTTAAGGAAAATAAAATAACGCTAGTGGTTGTTATATGAATACAGTTAATTTCTTGTCTTCGTTTGATAATATTACCGATTTTGTGTTTAATTACTAAATTAATTTGTCCATAAATAATCCATTTCTGTACAACCAAACTTTTATTTGAAAGATATGCGGAGGGCAAATGGTCTTTACTATTAGTCAAATGATCTAAATTGTTATAAATTGACTCATTGGAAGAAAGAAAAGGAAACCAACTATGTTTTAATAGCTATTTAATAATTTCCTTCCAATAGTTTCTGCATTATTCTGTGGATTAATTATATTGCTATTGCTCTAAAAATTAAATTGGTTAAATTAGTTCTTGACTTGAATTTTTTTTCTCTCCATAGATCAAAATTATTGTTTTCCAAATAAATAAAATTTACAACATTTAAATTACTTTTTTTAGGCTTAGGTATGCAAATTTTCTCTACTTTTTTCTTTCTGGCATGTTTTCCACTTTATCAAAAGTAATCCCTCCATCTATCAATATTTATAAAAAAAATAAACTAAAATAAAATAAAGAGTTTCAGCCTTTAAGCCACTAAATTCTTTGTTTTTGACACATTATTATATATAAACATTTAATTTATGCATGCGTTGTGATTTAATAATTTAATAATATTCAATTGTCGTTATCTTCTAATTCAGTATTTTGATTTGTAGTATCTTTTGGCATTAAGTAGTTAGCATTGGAGTAATGAACTCGATTTTAATAAAGATGCATCCACCACATATACATGTCTATAATGTTTTTATTATGTTTATGTATTTAGTTAACTAAAAGTCATGAATATTAGTTAATGAATTTCATGTGTCAAAGAGATACATGTACATATATATTCTATATGTATATATATAAAATGTATATTAATGTATTAATTGTGGATGTATCAGAAATATTCTCATTTCAATTTCCTTGACTTGTAAAAAAAGTAAAATTTTGACAACTGGACTATCCGAATAAAGATGTTCCTTGATTCTTGGAAGATTGTTGAGACAGGTAGTCTCAAGAACAAGGAAAGAAAAATCAACAAGCCCGACTCTCATTCATCAGGCTCTGGATAATGCCATTGCCATGTCATTTTGCTTTAACATCTTATTTATTGTATTCTGATGATGATAATGAAATTATTAGCAGCAGGAAGCTTAACAATATTATTTTTCTAGGATAAATACATATGTAATATGAGTGATATGTAGGAATCAGTTTTGGATCCCCTTGCCTTTGTAAAATGAAATAACTAAGCGCCAAGTGTTGGAGGATGGTATGGAACTGGAATCAAAAGCAGATCAGTTTTTCTTCTAATGGTAGTGCCAAAATCACTGTCCCTCATGTCTAGATCTTCTAGCTTCGGTACTCCACCTGGAAGTTTCCAATCAAAATGGTAGAGAAAATTTGCTAGTGGCAGCTCAATGTTAGGTGTAGCGAATGATATTCCAGGACATATTCTTCTTCCAGCACCAAATGGAATAAATTCAAAATGGTTGCCCTTATAATCAACTTCACTATCAAGAAATCTTTCCGGATAAAATGTATCAGGATCACTCCAATAATTTGGATCTCTACCCAAAGCCCAAGCATTTATAATGACTTTGGTTTCGGCTGGTATATGATACCCATTAATCTCACAACTCTCTCTACATTGTCTCGGAAGTAGCAATGGACCTGGAGGGTGTAATCGTAGAGTTTCTTTGATAATTAATTTTAAGTAGTGTATTTCTTTAAGACCTTCTTCATCAACTTTTCCTTTCTTGTCAAAAACTTTCCTCAACTCTGCTTGTGCTTTGCTTAGTATTTTTGGGTTTTTGAGTGTTTCTGACATCGCCCATTCTAATGTTGTGGATGAAGTCTCGCTTCCAGCAATAAAAAGGTCCTGAAATTGGAAAGAAAAATATATATATTAAGAAAGAAAGAAAGAGCCATCAAATTGAAAGAAGAATTAGTTACCAGGATGACAGCTTTGATATTGTCATTGGTCAGAGGAAATTGTAAATTTCCATGCTCCTGAAGGCTTAAAATAACATCAAGAATATCTTCAGTTTCACCCTCAGTTTTCTTGTTAGCTCTATGGTCATTAATGATATTTTCAATAATCCTATCAGCATCTTGATGAGCACTCATGAGTCTAGACCTCATTTCACTGAAATATCCAAGAAATTTAATTGAAGGGTAAAGATCTGCCAAATCAAATCCTGTAGTCTGCATAATTTTCTCAGCAGCAGATATGAATGCATCTTGGTCTTTACATTTGTCACCAAAAGAAACCTTGGCAGTAATGCTATAAGTTAAAGCAAAAATTCTCTTACTCAAATTAAAAAGCTTATTCTGATCCCCTGAAGAAGAATAAATGTGGCGAACAAGATTTGCAACTTCCCCTTCTCTAATTGATTTGAATGATTGCACCCGCTTGGAGCTCAGCAATTCAACAATGCAAATTTTCCTTAACTGTCTCCAATAATCAGAATATGGAGAATATGCAATGTCTGTAAAGTTGTAAGTTACAATGCCAGAAGATTGAGGACGAGGCCTCTCGGCAAAGCAAACATCATGAGTTTTTAACATTTGTTTTGCAGTTTCTGGAGTTCCAATAACTATGGTGGAAACTTCACCAAGTTTAAGGTGCATTACACCTCCATATTCCTTGGATAAGTCTCTTAGTCTATGGTGGATTGGATATGAAGTAGAGAAGAGATGCAAGTTTCCAATCAGAGGTAATTTTCTTGGGCCTGGAGGTAGATTATTCTTTTTTGATTTCTGATACATTTTCAGGACAATGAAGATAAAGAGAAGAGATGAGATGAGTAATGGAGAGGAGAAAAAATGATTTTCCATGGCGATGGAGAAGAGAATTAGAGATGAAACTGATTAAGATTGAGTGGCTTAATTATGGTGAAAATGGTTTTGCATCCTTTTTATAGACAACTAATAACAAGTAGCTCAATCTAATTTCTCGTAATCATAAATATAATTACATACAAAATGATTAATTTTCCAGTGGTTTTACTTTTACAGCCAGCAACTGTTGACTCATGCTCTTAAAAAACTTTAATTAAAACTTGAGTGTGTATTTGTTCAGTACAACAACTTAAATTACTTTATATAATATTATTATGTAAATACTCTGATTCCATGCATTTTATTAAAGTTGTTAATAGGAAAATTATTAACACATTACAAAATAATTATAATAAAAATAAAAATTAAATTCTGATAAAAATTAAAATATTTATATATAAGATTATTTTAATTTATGCACACTAACTTTTCTCAGATTAAAACATATATTAAATGAATTTTATGATATTTTACTATTTTTTCAATGTTACCTCTCCACATTTTCCTTCCGTTCCACTTTAGATGTTTTAGAAAAAACAAAATATTTACTTTAAGTATCACTTTTATAAATTTAATATAGTATTAATTAATTTTTTTATTTTTTTATTTGTTAAATTCCCCTAATGCTTGAAAAAGGGTATAATTAGAAAAATTGTATAACTTTTTATAAAATTTATAATTATTAATAATTATGTATATTAATTTTATATGATATTCGAAATGAGACGTGGAAATATTTTATTATTACATGAATTCGGTGGTTGCTTGTTATTGACAACGGCCAACAATTGTTGACTGCTCCCAACTCAAAGAACTTTAATTCAAACTCCAGTGTTTTTTAGCGCGACAATTTAATTAATTAATTAATTTTTCTATTAAAATATAGCTATATAAAAATATATACTATTATATAAAATCATTGTAATTTATGCACGTTAATTTTTTCAATAATTAAATCATATATTAAGTTAATTTTCATGTTCAGATTTCTGTCTATTATTGACCAACCTGCTAATACCATGCTAGTGATTGCCATATTTTCTTAATATGGCGCAGCCACGATTAATTCATGAGCACTTAGGGCTATAAACAAGCTAAGCTACTCGAGCTCGGTTTGAATATCGACTCGGTAAAAGTTCGTTCAGGCTCAAGTTTGAACTGCTCATTTGTTAAATGAGTCAAGCTCAAGCTATGAAATACTCGGCTCTTTAGCTCGCGAGTTAACTTATTTAAAAAACTCGTGAGTTAAGCTCGTAAACTAGCTCGTTTAGTGTATTGGATTAAAATATATATAATTTAATTTATATATATTAAATTATATATGTGAATATATTAATTTTTGACTAACTTAATTTATATTATTTATTAATATATGGTATATGTGATAAATAAATTAAATAATATATAATATAAAATAGCTTAGTAATTTATAGTAAAATATAAAATTATAGTAATATAATATTTTATTTTTATTAATATACAATTATATTATTCATCTTTCATACAAACATAAATTTTAGTATATCTTTTATGAAAATTTAGAAAAAGTGAATGAAAAATAAAAATTAAAATAAGTTTATTGAACTCGTTAAACTTATTTAAATTAAGCTCGATATACATGATATATGAGCTGGCTCGATATAAGTTCGGGCGCGCCTCGAGCTCGATTCGAGTTTGAATTTGAATTTGACTATTTTATAATGAGCCTAGTTTGAGCTTTTCAAAGTTCGATTCGGCTCGGCTCAATTACAGCCCTATGAGTAGTGTCTTTAAAAATGGATTGAATACCGAATTGAATTAAGAAGAATTTACATCAAATGCGCTTTTTAACTTTAATTTACACTTTTACGGTGAACATTTTCGATCTACATTTTTATACTTTTTATATTTCATTTTTATGTAACTTTTCAAATTCTTTTACACACATATGATAATATATTTGTGGTGCGAGTTTTCTTTGTTTTATACCTCTGCATGTTTGGCTTTTTTTTGTTTAATATATAAATATTGAATAATAAATTATTATTATTATTATGCTTTAAATTTTAATTTAATATCTATATATTATCATTATTGTTATTTAATACTATGCTTGTCATAATTTCTTAATTTTTAAATTGATTTTTGTAAATTTTTATTAAAAATAATTTCTTTAAATATTAAAAATAATAGTATATATTACATATATATAAGTATATATTTATATATGTTATATATACTTTAACTAAAAAATAACAATATATGTGAGTATATATGAATATATGTCGATATATATTTATTTATATATGATTATATGTTACATAAAACTAGATATATATGGATATATATTACAAAAGAATAGTAATATATATTGCATGTATCTAGGTATATGTCGATATATATTACATATACTTTACCTAAAGAATAACAGTATATATTGTTATATTTTAGAATATATAGATATATTTGCATATATATTAGTATATATTATATATAACTAGATATATATATATATATTACATATATGTAGGTATATGTCGATATGTGTTACATATACTTTAACTAAAGAATAATAATATATTTGGGTTATATTAATATATATCGGTATATGTTATATATACCTTAACTAAAGAATAATAATATATATGCATATAAGTTGGTATATATCGATATATGTTACATATACTTTAACTAAAGAATAATAATATATGTAAGTATATGTCGATATATATAGGTATATGTGAATATATATTAATATATAACTATTTTAAATATTTATTTTTACGTAAGTATATATTACATATAATTATATATACCGAAAAGAATAACAATATATGTTAGTATATATCAGTATATGTTATATATACTTTAACGAAATAATAATAATATATGTGGATATATATCAATATATACTGGTACATATTATATATAACTAGATATATATTATATATATATTGGTATATGTCGATATATGATAATATATTTATCATTATATGTTACATATAAGTAGACATATGTAATATATATTTAGTTATAATAAATGAGTAATGGACAATGAGATAGAAAATTTAATTAATTAAATACATTTACTAATAAGCACATTTGTTAATTAAATAGAAAAAATTTCTCATTATTTTTTATGAAATTTATTTTAATTTAAATATCTTATATTTTTAGAAATTAAACTTTTTTATTAATATTATATTATCTTATATTTTTTATGATATTATACTTAAATGATAAAAATTAAATTTAAAAAAATTATGACACAAAGTTTTAATGGATATATAAAAGTGTCAACTATATTAATTTGCAGGTAAATTATTTTATGTTATGCAGGCTTAACAAGTTTTGTGAAACCGACCCAAAAATAGGTTTTGTGGAAAAACCAATTTATTTTAGATATGTTATACATGAATTTTAGTGAAAAGAAGCTTAATGAGAGGGCTACTATGTATATGCTGTAGTAAAAATGAGTGGCCCGTATTTTTATAATTGTAAAGTTAAAATGTCATTAAAAAAAAATTAAGTGCAGTATTTTTGAAAAGGTGATTTATTTTTAAGGCATTTATGTAATTATCTCTTGAATTAATAATTAATTTATGATTCAATTAGTTCAGTTGGATTAGCTTGAATTTAATAATATTATAATATTACAAATTTTTTTTATAAATATTAATAAAAAAAGTTTAAAAATTATTGGAATTTTAAAATAAAAAATAAAAAATAAAAAATATATACTTTATCAATTTAAAATTTCACAATTAAATCTATTAATTATATATAAAAAATGAATCTAAAACTTTTTTTCTAATTTTTATTAAAAATAACTTAAAATTTAGAAAAAAAAATAGTTCGGTTATGTTCAACCAAATTTATTCCGATTCAACTAGCTTATTTTTATTGATTTTTTTATAAATTTAAAATTTTCAATTTCTTTAAACTGAATAATTTCTAATTTTTAATAAATTCAGTTCAATCTGCTAGTTTGATCCTATTCTATGAGTATGAGAATTTTCTTTTATAGAGCCATTATTAGTATTGATGGGCAACTATAAAATAAATAAAATGTATATATAATAAAAAGTAAAAAAAAAATTTTAATTAAGAAAAAGATTATTAAAGAAAGATAGTAAATAATTTTTAATATTAATAATAATAAATTAACAATAATTATTATTAGTCTAGTAATAACAAAAAATAATAATAATGATCAAATTTTTGTAAATATATATTTTTATTTTAAATATATTTATTTAACTCTATATATAGTCTTAAAATTTTAATATTGTAATTGAAATGTAAGAAAAAAATAAAAAAAATAAATTCAAAAATTTTAATTTTGAACTAAAAATTATATATAATTTTTAATACACATATATTAAAATTAATATATATATTAATATTATAAATATTAAAATATATGCATAATTTTAAAAATATATTAATTTTATTAATTTTTATTTTTTACTATTTTGCTCGCAGATTCCGATTTAAGAAATTAAGAACTTGAATCGGATCCTTATAGGCTATTTTTGGTTTCAATTAGGATTTATTTTTTTTCAATGATTCATAGTTCACACAAAATTGTGATATGATTATCGATATTGGTCTCTTGTTTAGGTTTTCTGTTTGTTCTCTATTTTTAAAGAAAAATCTACAAAAATAACTTTAAAAAAAGTTTACAAAAATACTATCCAAACAAAAAAATTTATAAAAATACTACTTTTTCTTAAATATTTACATTTATACTCTCTCTCTCTCTCTCTCTCTCTCTCTCTCTCTTCTCATTTATTTATACATTTTTTTTATATTTTTCTCCTCTAATTTCCTTCACTTAAATTTTAATCATTTTTACTAATGTATATGATTTCGTTCTTTATTTTTTGTATACATTATTCCGTTAATTTACGTTACTTTTTTACTAATTTTTTTTTCTTTCTTTAGTTTCTTTTTTTTTTTTAAAGTTTAATGTTAATGATACTAAAATCATCTCTAAAATTTGAGAGGTGAATTTACGCACTTAATTGAAACATTATTGTTAATACATTTGATATTTAATTGTACGTTTCAATTATAATTTTGATTTTTTTTCTCTGCAAAGTATATATTATCTTTCCATTTTTATAGTAACATTTTATTTCTTGTTTTTTTTTAACCAGTTAATTTTTACAGTTCATCATAGAGAGACACCTTTTTCTAATCTTATAATTTGGGTCATTCAAAACAAAATAAGGCAAGCTATCTATTTTCATAGAGAATAAATTTGATAAATTAAGATATGGTAAATTACTTTTTGAAGTCATAATTTAGCTTGCTTTTCGTATTTTTATATTTAACTAAAATAAATTTATTGACTAACAATTAGCAAAACACACCAAATTAAAAAAAAAAATTTCAACTATTAATGCATTCAAACTCTAAAAACCATATATTTACAAATAAAAAAAGAAAATTCACTTGATCTTAACTTGCTTTTCTCGTATTCCTTCACCTTAGGTATCATCACTTATATAAAATCTGGTATATGTTGAGCATATATCTAGTATATATTCTATAGTTGATTTTCAAACTTTAGACCTAAAAAACAAATGTACGCAATCCCAAAATCAATAAATTTAATATATTTTAAGTATATGTTTAATATATTTTACAGTTGATTTTTAATTCGGATATGTATAGTATATTTTGTATATGTTGAACAAATATTTCAAATTTTTGGTTTTTGTTGAGTATATGTTTTAGAAACTTAAAATATATTAAATCTAAAAAAATTTAAAATGTAAAATAAACTAAACATATACCAAAAACAAATAAAAAACAACCAAATTACAAAGCGCAAATAAAAAAAAATCATGAACAAAACTAAAAATCTGCAAAACATAACAACCTAAACATAATATCAAAAACTTTAAATAAACCAAAAATATACTTAAATCAAATAAAAAAGCAACAAAAAATAACCAAAACCGAATATAAAAAATATAAAATAAACTAAATATATACCAAAATCAAATAAAATCAATCCAATTATAAACCCAAATAAAAACATTTTTATAAAGGTAGATATTAGGTAGATATTTGATATCTTCTAATACTTTTGGAATTTTGAGTGAAAATATGAATTCACCGATTCCACTAATTTTTTTTTAAAAAAAAAACAATGGTGCAAATAAAAATAATGAGAGCTTTATTTAATTCATACGACATTAAAAATTTCTATAAGAATTTTCGTAAGAAAGGAAAAAAAAATAGCATTATTTTTATGGTAGTAGTAGAATATATGATTATTAATAATTTTATAAACAAATTATCATTTATGTTTTATTTTCTTAAAACTAACTTATTTTATAATAATAATAATAATAATAATTATTATTATTATTATATTTGAATATCATTTTTGATGAATTTAAACATTATTGTAAAAGAAATATACATGTTCTAATTTACTTATAAATAAACTAATTTAATTTATATGTTATTTTTTAAATTAAATTATTATTTTAATTAAGTTTAAAATATTTCTTTAAATCATAATCAATCCAACGTATTCACCCATTCCTATTATATTTACCACGAAACAACTTTAAACTCAGTCTTCTCTAGGAGTATTTTTATAGCATATAAAAGAAAAGGAAAGAATGAAATGCCGTATAAATGTAAAATCAGTAAGTTATACATGTATAAAAAAGAAAATCCATCGTAAATATGTAAATTTAAAGATAAAAATAGTAATTTATATAATTTCCTTATTTTTAACAGGAACTTATACGGTATAATCTCATTCAACTTTTCATTTTCAAATTTACGGCCGGTTTGTTATTTGTTTCAATAGTATGGGTTTTATTTTTTTAATTTGCACTTTTAAAAATCATTGCTTATTCTTTTTTTTTTTGTTGCTTTTTGTTAATTTTCTTTATTTTTTTAAATTTTATTATTTATATTTTTTATTTATAAATATTTTTCATTCTTATATTCTCAATACACACACATAAAAATCAATATATACATAACATATACAAAATATAAATAAAAAAATCTACATATATACCAAACATATATACATCATTTGCATAATATTTATATAATTTATTTAATATTTTTAACTTTATTTTTTAAAATTTTTTATACATACAATATTCACACAAAATGCAATCAACGTACACAACAAAAATATAATATAAACATAATATCTACACAACACTTATAACATCTATAAGTTCTAGAAACATATACACAACATACTCATAACATATATACAGTAAAAATTAATATTTTTTTAACTTTTTTTATGTTTTTAATATGTAAATTTTGTTTAAAAATAAATTTAGCGCAATTTTTATCAATACACTTTAATATATTTTACCTTTTTTTAATTTTTTGAGCATTATTTGTTATTCATAATTAAAATAAAAAATTTTTCTTTTATAAAAAATTAATATATTTATTAGTTGAAAATATATTTTTAAAATATTAATTTTTATTATTTTATGGAAATATGTTGATTTTAATTGTGAAGTTTGAAAAAAAAATAAAATTTATAGTAAATTATTATTTTAAAATGAAAGATGAGGTATTTTTGAAAAAAAAAACTTATTTTAAAGAGAAGTGAGGTATTTTGAAAAAAAATAATTATTATTTAAATATTTTTAAATTTTTTTTTAAGGTGTAATATTTTTGAAAATAAAATTTTTTATGAAGGTAATTATGTGAATTTTCCCTTTTAAACAACTTACTGGGCTTTCATCCTTCTTGTTAGGCCTTGGGCTATGGAAATTTCCATGGGCTTTTTATATCACCACCCTTAAAAAGCAAATGCATTTTAAAAAAATATAAATATTAAAAAAATCAAAATTATAAAAGAATTTCTTGCAACTATAAAAAAAATAATATGTCACACTTCTACTTAGATATTGTATAGGTATTATTCATACATTGTATTCTAAGAGAAATATGTATGAATTTTAAATGTTGCTAAATTACAACATATGCATCATATAGATGTTATGAATATGTGGTATTCTTATCTTTATATGATGTTTAATTATAAAATATATGATGTATAGATGTTATATATTTACCAATTTTTATATATTACTTAATTATGATAAATATATCATGTATATATTATTTAACGTATACAATATTCATATATCAAAAACCAGTACAAACACAAATCAATTAAAATGAAACCAAAAAATAATTCAAAAGAAAAGTGATATTCAAACAATAAAATTGAAAATAATAATAAAAAATTACAAAAGAAAAAAAATCATTTGAAATATTTTATCGAACACTTAAAACAAATCACGTAACAATAAAAAAATTATCAATATATATATATAAAAGGCTAATAAAATAAAAATAAAGGCCAATAACTAGTTTAATCGAGTTGATTCGAATTTAATAATATAGTAATATTATAAATATTTTATTTATAGATATTAATAAAAAATTTTAAAAATTTTAAAAATTAAAAATAATAATAATAATATATACTTTATTAATTAAAAAATTACATATAAATATGATACATGTAAAAAATAAATTTAAATTTTATTCTCTGATTTTTATTAAAAAATATTTAAAAGTTAGAAATCTGGTTCGATCAGACCAATGAGTTTTATCCGATTTGATAAATTTTTTGAAATTTGATTTTTTTAGTGTTTTAAACTGGATTAATTTTTGATTTCCGATTTAATCGATTCAACGCCAATATATTCAATCCAATTTTAAAAACACTAATTCTCTGCTACCACAAATAATACATACCATTTCTCTCAATTAGCACATTCGGTATCTTTCCATTTGGATTCAATGCTCTTTCCATTTGAGTTTAATGCCAAATATAAGCAAGTCGAATCAACATTTGAAAATTCAAAAAATGGAAAAATAAAGAGATGTAATTATAGAATTGCACAAAAAAAAAAAAAGGAGAGAACACGTAAAAAAAGTCGTATTTCTGAAAATAAAAAAAACTAAAAAAAGGATAAAATAAAAAATAAAAAAGTATAAATGAAAAAAAAACTAACCCCCATAATTTTAAAAACAAAATTAAAAAGAACGTAAGCCATGTAAATTCCTCATTTTCCATTTAAAAAAAATATAGCGCTTGTGTTTACAATATTATATTATAAAGGAAATTATATGATATGTCACCTTTTTATTTTTTTTAAAATTTTAAAATACTTATTTTTAGATTTAATTGAAAATATATTGTATGTGTACATTTGATACATTAGATCTATGTACATTACTTTGGATATATTAGATACAGAGACAGAGTTAGATGTATGGTGGGAGAGGCCTTGCCCCGTCTTCTCTCAAATATTTTAGTTTTTTTATAATACATATATTATATATATTTTAATTTTTTTTAAAGTAAATATATTTTTGCCCCCCAAATTCGAAAAATTATATTTAATTATATAATTAATTATTACAAAAAAGTCTAAAAATATTAATTATTTATCAATATGATCTTAAAATAATAATAAAAGGCACTCTATTTAATAAAAAGAAAAAAATGTATTTATTATTATTTTTATTTTTTATTTTTAGCCTTATAATTTTATGGATTTCCTTAAAATTATAGTTCTAAAAATTAACTTTTAGATTTAATTATAATATTTTTTTTTGTGTTGTGGATTCAATTATAATATATTTTCTTAGCAATTGCAATGGTTTAGTAATATTGTAATTATGATTTTTCTTAAATTTTTCTCCTTTTTGAGTTAATTTTTATAAATATTGATATAAAATTATTTTTTTTGCTAATTGATTGAAATTTATCTTATTTAATTTATTAGTATAATAATAAATTTTTTAGTTGAATTTATAATGATAATTTTTAGACAAAATAAAAGAGGGTAAAATATAGATAATTATTTTTGTCAATATAAAAAATAAATAATAATTATTTTTTAGTTACAAATGATTAACTTGCAAATTTTTTTTAGATATTCGATCAATAAGTACAATTAAATTATTATTAGAATAAATTTATTATAAAATTTTTATACATTAATATATATATATACTTTTAAAAATGTATTGTTTTTGAAATTAAAAATTAAAAAAATAGATTTTTTTAAGGGAATGAATTTTTGTAAGTCGTATCCTTTTTTATTTTTTTTGAAACAAATCTAGTTATAGTGTCAAACAAATAAAGTGCAACTTGGCGAACTAAATAGAGTCAATTATAAAAAAATATACTAAACGATGCTCAATTAGTTGAAAATTTTGAATTGGATCGTTGCTAGTTTTCATTTTTTGAAGTATTTCTGCATAAAGCTAAATATTTTATCATGCGAATAATTAATTGTCAAACAAAAATATTATAAAATTTTGAAAACTTTTAATGTCCTCTTGAGGACAATATTTTTCACATTTTAAAAAAAAGAGATTAGGATGTTGAATTTAATTATTAAATTAGCTGAATCATGTCCGAAGATTATTAAAGTTAATTAAGAAATTGTAATAGTTCAAATACTAAATTAATTGATTAAAATAATTGATCAATTAAAAAGGAGGATGAAAAATTCAAAATACAAGTTACTTTCATATGGGGATTAGGCTTAATTTCAGAAAGAAAAAAAAAATTGATTCAGTCACGATCAACATAAAAGTTACAATTTATCCCAAACAATCACAACTTGATACAATAAAATATAATAATGAGTAAATCGTTTTCTTCATTAATTTGTTACTAATAATGGTTTATTTTTTTAATATTTTTGCAAATACTAATTACAGATGGAGATTATCTAAATGCATGTTGGGAACTTATTAATTATGTTATTATAATTATCATACATATATATTATCATTCTAAATGTAATAAAATCTTACAATCTTCATCAAATTAAATAGGATAAATTACATTCAATTGATTTGAAAAATGAGTTTGATGCTAAAAATTAATGAATTAATTCTTTATTTATTTTAACTTAATTAACGTATTAATTCTTAAAATATCAAATTTAAAATTATAAAAATATGACAAAGTAAAGTCTAATTATAAAAGTCAATTTCTGAACATAGTATTTAGCCAAAATTATATTTATATGAATATGAAACTGTAAAACCCTTGATTTTTGGGGAAATTGGAGTCTAGGGGTAAAATGGTAATTTTACCTTCAATTCACATTCGGGTGAATTTTATAACGTTTGGTGCTTATTTTTATAATGTGGGTGTAGAGATGTTTGTTTTAAGCATAATATTGTGTTTTTGGCTTCGGGGGTATTTTGGTAATTTTGGCGGTCGAAAAATTTTCGGATTTCATTTTGCCGTTTTTGATGTCATTTTGGTGACTGTGATGTCATTACGGTTATTTTAAGTATAATTTTGCTAGGGGTTAATTGTGAATTTTTATAAGTTAGTTGGGTGTTTTTTTTAATCTTTAAATAGTTTTAGGGTATTTTTAAATTAAATAAATTAATCTAGGGGTATATTAGTAATTTACCACCCAAAAACACTATAAATATGAGTGTTAGGGTACCCAATTAGAGACCTAAATGCTTGTGTTGTCGGAGAGAGAAAATAGGGAGAAAAATTAAATTTTTGGGTCAAAAACTGAGGGCTGTCGTTTAGCAGTGGGCGCGATTTTAGCTGGTGTCGTTTGGCGAGCCACGGGAGTCGTTCGGCGAGGCGCGCTCTGTCGTCTGGCGTGTGGAGGCTTGTCGTTCGGCGTGCTGCGGGCTGCGTCGCCTGTGTCGTTTCGAGCTTCCAATTTTTGGCAGTTTCGAGATTTTGAGGTTTTCTTCAATTTCTTTTAATTTCTTCCAACTTCATGGCATGTTTTGTGTTGTTGGGTGTTTGTATAATGTTTAGGGTGTTAGAAAATAATATTTTTGATTTATTTCAATTTTTAATTAATTAAAAATAATTAAATTGTTTTAAGAGTGTTATTGGTGCTATTGAGTTTGGATTTAAGATTTATAAAAATAGGCTGATGATTTGTAACCAAATTTGATTTGGATCTGTTCTAGGGATGTTAAACTTGATCTAGGAATTTATTTTTGAATTTTCATGTTTGATTTATATTTTTAATTCATTAATAAAGTGAAAATTTATTACTGCTTGTGATTACTGATATTTCAGTAACTTTGTCGAATTTTTAAAAATTTTTGGTAAATGATCTAGGTCTAAATTTTTGATATGTTTTAGTATATGATGTTAGGTTATCTTTAGGATTTTATTTGGGAATTTTAGGTTAAGATTTATATTTTTAATTGAATTATTGATTTAAAAAGGCTGTCTGTGCATAGTCACTGTAAATCCAGTACCTTTGTTGAATTTTTAAAAATAATTGGTGTTCGATATTAATCTGATTTTTTGATATGTTGTTTATTAGGATGTTGTGAATCTGTGAAAAATAATTTGGAGTCTGGTTCTAATGTTTAGGTTCCGAAATAAATTAAGAATTGATACTGCTGTTGGTTAAGGGTTTTCTGATGATGTCTGATTTGTAAATTAATTTGAAGGTCTTTGATGTCTTGAAAAATTATGAAATTTTTATATGTTATCCATACTGATGTCTATAATATGAGAAAATTATTTGGATAATTTTGTGGTAACGAAATGTGTAGGATTTATGATGATTTTGCTGTATTGATTTTTAGTGGTTCAAACAGAACTAGAATGTTGTAAAATATTTTTGGGGGACCAAATAAATTTGGATTAATCTGAAATTTTGCACACACATTATTTTGATGTTGGAGAAGCTACTGAAATTTTTCCAGAGTTTTTGAATGATGGAATTATTTTCTGGAAATTTTTGAATTATAGGGACTACTTAAGAAATTTTATCGGTTTTGGGTGTTGGCATTAATTATGATTTTTGCATAGGGACTGATGTGATATTATTTGATATATGAGTTATAAAAATTGAGTTGAGGTTCTGATTCTAATAAATTTTAATTAATTGATTGATTTTATATTTTTGAGGTGCGATCGGTTTAACCATTGGGTTGAACCATAATTTTGAGTTGAGTCGGGTTGGTTTCTAAATTTGGATTATCTTGGTTAATTGTTGGTTAAGTATTGGTCTTTTTGCATTCATAGCATGCATTGCATCCCTCATGATAGATGAGATAGTGGGATTGATTATTAGACTGTGTAATTATTTCCTTAGGCGATAATCAAGCCGGTGTTCAAAATCAGTAGGTTCGTGGGGTGTTGGATTCTTCCGCAAATCAGGTAAGTTAAATGGGTGTATGTGATTACTTGTGATGTGCTACTTGCTAACCAAATACTATATATATATTACAGCCCTTCTCAATATATATAATTATTCTTTTCTATTTTGCTAGATTATTCTTTCTACCCAAGCTTTGCATGTGAATAAAAGACAGAGAAACATATGTGCTTGATTTATTAATTGTATTAAATGAACTTGAAATTCCTTGTGTTGTGTGATGGTGTGTCATATGGGGACGGAGGTTATTGATTGAGATTGTTCATTGACTATGGCTATTGATTGTTCATTGAGGCTATAAGCCTGATTGCTCATTGGGGCTATAAGCCCGATTGTACATTGATATTGATTGAAGGAGGAGGTATTATGATATTGGTAGACCCCGACACACCATCTTGTATGAATTGATTGTGATTGAAGTTTTTATTATATATATATATATATTGTTTATTGTTATAGAAAAGTTTCTCTGCCTCTCATGAGCTTACTGGGCGTCTATATAACGCTCACACTCCTATAGATTGATTTTGCAGGTTAAGAGCGATTGTTAGCATATGTCGGTATTTCTTCGCAGTCGTTCTTTTGAGTTTCTTGTCATCAATCTTGGTTGACATTTTTTTTCGTTCTAAATAGAGATTTCTGGAATAATTATGGGCGGACTGAGTCCGAACCCTTTGCTTGTAATAAGAGTGAAATATTTTTTTTTTCTCGTTTGTGATTACATTTAAGAGTGGAATATTTAGATATCTTGCATTTTCACTAGAACTTTCGGAACATGAAATTGAGTGTATTGAACTTGTAAAAGGATTATGTATTGTTTTAATTTTTGAGTATCTAGGCTTGTATTGTTGTACTTAGGTACAGCTATACGCCGGTCACGGTTTCCCAGTTGGGTCGTGACAAAAGTGGTATCAGAGCGCTAGGTTTCGATTTTATTTTAAACATTATCCAGAAATCATTAGGATACTTCATTTCAAATCCTTTACTTCCTTTCTGCGTTAACCAACATGTTTCTCTGCTAGCAGGTGCAATGTCTCAACAAAACACTCATTTTCCTTTAATTGGTGGAACCAGCAACGCTGGGGTATCATTCGAAGCTGAGCATCAGCCAGCCACTCATGTTGAGGAGCCACCTCAGCCACGTAAACGTGGAAGACCTCGGAGAGTGGTAAATGAAAATGTGGAAGGGATGGAAGATCAGAATTTTGTACCGGAGAATGAAGGGCTATTTGAAGTACCACTTAGTGAAGATCAGGAGTCATTACCTCCAACTCCTGATAATGTGCATGTGTCAGGTGAGGCACCATCTCAAAGGGATCAAGATGCATATCTAAATACACTTCTAACACTACAAAGATCTATGGAAGCCCTTGCTGATGGTGTTATTCGGGTGGTTCAAGGTATGGGAAATAATGCCAATATAACTGTTCAACTTCCAGCTAGAGGTGCAGGGTCAATTGATGAGGTTGATTTGCATAAATTTATTAGAGTTGATCCACCTACGTTCTCTAACTATGCTACTGAGGACCCGCTAGCTTTTCTTAACAGGATTAAAAAGATCTGTGATGCTTTAAAGTGTACAGAGAAGAGAGCCATAGAGCTGGCTGGGCACCAACTCCAGAAGTCGGCGGAAGAATGGTACAAAGTCTCTATTCAGGGAAAAGTTGAAATTTGGGAGGATTTCAGCAGAATGTTCATGCAAAACTTCATGCCTCAGAATTTGATGAAGGCTAAGGCAAGGGAGTTTGAAACGTTGACACAGGGCAACAAGACTGTAGCCGAGTATTGGGAGAAATTTCAAGAGTTGAGGAAATTTGCTACACGAGTATCCCAAGATGAAGAATCTATGACAGATAGGTTTGTGGATGGCCTGAATGATAGATATTTTGAGTTGATATCCAGTCATAACTATAAAGAGATGCACTTGGCGGTTAATGCTGCTATGGGTATAGAGAATAGAAAAAGGAAAGAAGACACTGGGGAGTCAAGCAGAAAAAGGAATAGGCAAGAAAATCAGCACAATTACCAGGGACAGTATGTGGACAGAGAAATAACAATGGCAGCGGACGTCATCCACAACAACAGGGTCCCACAAACCCTATTTGTGATTTTTGTGGTAATCGACATGCAGGAGATTGCCGAAAAATGACAGGTGCTTGTTATAATTGTGGCCAGATGGGTCACCAAGTTAAGGACTGTCAGGTTCCAAGGCGTAATCGAACTCGAACAGGACAACAAACTCAGTTCAGATCAGCCGGTAACCAAGGGCATCATAATAACTATCAAAACGGTAATGGTTATGGTAGAGGTAATGGAGGCCGTGCTTAGAATGGCAGTCATGGATACCGAGGTAGAGGCTACCAGGGTAGACGAGGTTACAATGGAGGAAGAGGTTACCAAGGTTATCAGGGCCAACAATATCAACAGGGTCGTGAGGCAAACCAGCATGGAAATCAAGGGCAGAATGATAGAGCTGCTCAGCCAATTGGACAACGTATAGGTCAAAATCAAAATCAGAATCATAATCAAGGCCAGAATCAGAATTATGCCCGAGTGTTCAACCTGAATAACTAGCAGGCGCAGGCTGACAACAATGTGGTGCAAGGTACTCTTTCTGTTTGTTCACTAGATGCACATATTTTAATGGATCCTGGAGCCACTCATTCATTCATATCACCTAGTTTTGCATCTAGATTGAATAAAACATCTGAAATTATGGGTATGCCATTAATTGTACACACGCCTTTAGGAGAAATGGTAGAGTCTGTAAAGGTGTATAAAGAATGTATAGTCAAACTCGAGAATGTTGTATTGCCTGTAAATTTAGTTATGTTAGATGTGATAGAGTTTGATGTCATTTTGGGTATGGATTAGTTAGCTCGACATGGAGCTAATGTGGATTGTAAAAATAAGACAGTTATGTTCGCATATGAGAGTGACAAGACAGTGATATTTTATGGTTCCAAAATCAATGGCACTTGTCATTTAATCTCTGCCTTGGGAGCTAGAAGATTGCTAAGAAAGGGCTGTAATGCTTACCTTATTTCCATACAAGATGTGACCAAGGAAGAAGCAAAACTTGAAGATGTTCATGTGGTGCGAGATTATGTGGATGTGTTTCCAGATGATCTACCCGGATTGCCTCCTGAAAGGGAGATTGAATTTTCCATTGATCTTGTACCTGGAACCAATCCTATTTCTATGCCACCATACAGAATGGCGCCAGCAGAGCTTAAGGAATTAAGAGAGCAGTTGAATGACCTATTACAAAAGGGGTATATCAGACCGAGTAGTTCACCATGGGGTGCTCCAGTTCTCTTTGTGAAGAAGAAGGATGGATCAATGAGACTGTGTATTGACTATCGACAGCTGAACAAGGTGACAGTGAAGAATAGATATCCACTACCCAGGATTGATGATTTGTTCGATCAATTGCAGGGGGCAAAGTACTTCTCTAAAATTGATCTACGGTCGGGTTATCATCAATTAAGGGTGAAGGAAAGTGACATACCTAAGACTGCTTTCCGCACGATGTATGGTCATTATGAATTTCTTGTAATGTCCTTTGGACTTACTAATGCTCCTGCTGCTTTTATGGACATGATGAATAGGGTGTTTAGTCCTTATCTTGTTCGGTTTGTTGTCGTGTTTATCGATGACATTCTAGTCTATTCAAAATCCAGAGAGGAGCATGAGCAACATTTGAAGATGGTTTTGCAGACCTTAAGGGAACATCAGTTGTATGCTAAGTTCTCCAAATGTGAATTTTGGCTGGATCGAGTTGTGTTTCTGGGTCATGTTATATCAGCAGAAGGTGTTCAGGTTGATCCAAGGAAGATTGAAGCAGTCATGGATTGGCCAAGACCGAAGACTGTAACTGAAATACGGAGTTTCCTGGGTTTAGCAGGATATTATAGAAGATTTGTTAAAGATTTTTCCAGATTGGCTGCTCCATTGACAAAGCTTACTCGTAAGGGTATTAAGTTTGTTTGGGATGATGCTTGTGAGGAGAGTTTTGCTACTCTCAAAGAGAGATTGACCACTGCACCAGTGCTTATTTTGCCAGAGGGCACTGAAGGGTATTCTGTTTATTGTGATGCATCCGGTGTTGGTTTGGGTTGTGTTCTAATGCAACATGGTAAGGTGGTTGCCTATGCCTCTAGACAACTGAAAAAGCATGAGGTTAACTACCCTACGCATGATTTAGAGATAGCTGCAGTTGTGTTTGCACTCAAGATTTGGAGACACTATCTTTATGGTGTCACTTGCCAGATTTTTACCGACCATAAAAATCTCAAGTATGTGTATGCTCAGAAGGATCTAAACTTGAGACAGAGGAGATGGGTGGAGTTTCTTGAAGACTATGATTATAGCATTCAATATCATCCTGGTAAGGCAAATATTGTGGCAGATGCTTTAAGTCGTAAGTCTGTGGGTAGTCTGTCCCACATTTCAGTTTCCAGAAGACCGTTGATACGAGAGATACATCAACTGCTAGGTGATGGTTTAACTTTTCATATATCTGGTAAAGAAATTGAAGGTGATAGAGGTGTGTTGTTGGCTAATATGACAGTCAAACCTGATTTTCTTGATGAGATAGTTTTAGCGCAGAATACGGATGAGGAGTTGTCAACGATCCGCCAGAAAGTCTTGTCAGGAGAATCCACAGAATTCTCGGTTGATGAAAAAGGAGTTTTACGGTTCAGTTCAAGATTGTGTGTGCCTTCAATGGATGATTTAAAGAAGAAGATTTTGAAAGAAGCTCACTCTTCCAAATACACTATACATCCTGGCTCTACTAAGATGTATCGAGATTTAAAGCTGATGTACTGGTGGAAAGGGATGAAGAATGATGTTGCAGAGTTTGTGTCTCAATGCTTACCTTGTCAACAGGTTAAATATGAACACCACAAACCAGCAGGTTTGCTCAGGGAATTGCCACTACCTGAATGGAAATGGGAAAGACTCACCATGGATTTTGTTGTTGGGTTGCCTAAAACTCCTGGGGGCTATGATTCAATTTGGGTGATAGTTGATAGATTGACCAAGTCAGCACACTTTCTCCCGGTTAATACTAAGTATACAGTCTCTCAGTATGCAAAGTTATATATTAATCGGATTGTGAGCTTACATGGAGTACCAGTCTCTATTGTGTCTGACAGGGGTGCCCAATTCACTTCGATTTTTTGGCAGAAACTTCAGAAAGGATTAGGCACTGATCTTAATTACAGCACAGCTTTTCATCCACAGACGGATGGTCAGTCAGAAAGAACCATTCAGACTCTAGAAGACATGTTGCGGTTGTGTGTTTTGGATTTCAAAGGCAGTTGGGCAGATCATCTTCCATTAGTGGAGTTCGCTTACAATAACAGTTATCAAGCTAGCATTGGCATGGCTCCTTTTGAAGCATTGTATGGTAGAAGGTGTAGAACTCCATTATACTGGGAGGAGGTCGGTGAGCGCCGAATTGAGGGTCCTGAACTTTTACAATATAATGCTCAGGTTGTGCCAGTCATTCAGGATCGAATTCGGACTGCATTTAATAGACAGAAGAGTTATGCTGATCTTAAAAGGAGGCATTTAGAGTTTCCTGTTGGTGATAGAGTATTCTTAAAAGTGTCACCTTTTAAAGGAATTATGAGGTTTGGCAAGAAAGGTAAACTAGCTCCGAGGTACATTGGTCCGTATGAGATCATTGAAAGGATTGGTGATGTGGCTTATAAGTTAAATCTTCCACCTGAATTGGCAGCTGTTCATCCAACATTTCATGTATCTATGCTTCGGCGGTATGTTGCGAATCCAGATCATGTGTTAGCACCAGAAACCGTGGAAATCAGTGATGACTGTTCATATGAGGAACAGCCAATTGCCATTCTGGATCGTCAGGTAAAGAGATTACGTACAAAGGATGTTGCTTCAGTGAAAGTTCTTTGGCGTAATCACTCTATGGAGGAATGCACCTGGGAAGCAGAGGAACTCATGCTAGCAAAATACCCTTATTTGTTTGAGTCTTCAGGTGCGTTATTGATTTCGTGGGCGAAATCATTTTAAGGGGGTTAGAGTGTGGTTTATTAATAGTCTTGATATAGTTTATTAATAGTCTTGATATAGCACCATATGCATGCATATCATTACATCATTATATCTTTTGTACATCATAAATGTATATGTGTTTTGTTTGGTATTATTTATGATAGTTTGCTATTAAATTGGTTATTGGAAGACGTTTTTGAAAATCTTGATTTGTTGATATCGGATGTCATTCTTGAATAAGTCTGGTTTGTTGGTAGAATGATGAGTATCATATGGATAAGTGTTATATTAGTAATGGTTTTGGTTGATTTGGGTTTGACTTGAACACTTGAGTTTGGCTTTTCGTGATGATTGTTGATGAGTGGAAGTTGAAAAAAAAAATGTTTATGTTTGATTTTATAATAAACATAACCTGGAGCAAAACTGGAACAGTTAGTAGCGCTTAGTATTATGGGGTTATGGCCTGATCAACCATAACAACATGTGCTAAGTGAGCTATGCTTTCCGGATTTGTGTATAACTTAAAATATAAAAGTGTTTTGATGATGAATATGTTATTGGGTAAAATTTCGAGGACGAAATTTGTTTAAGGGGGTTAGATTGTAAAACCCTTGATTTTTGAGGAAATTGGAGTCTAGGGGTAAAATGGTAATTTTACCTTCAATTCACATTCGGGTGAATTTTATAACGTTTGGTGCTTATTTTTATAATGTGGGTGTAGAGATGTTTGTTTTAAGCATAATATTGTGTTTTTGGCTTCGGGGGTATTTTGGTAATTTTGGCGGTCGGAAAATTTTCGGGTTTCATTTTGCCGTTTTTGATGTCATTTTGGTGACTGTGATGTCATTACGGTTATTTTAAGTATAATTTTGCTAGGGGTTAATTGTGAATTTTTATAAGTTAGTTGGGTGTTTTTTTTAATCTTTAAATAGTTTTAGGGTATTTTTAAATTAAATAAATTAATCTAGGGGTATATTAGTAATTTACCACCCAAAAATACTATAAATATGAGTGTTAGGGTACCCAATTAGAGACCTAAATGCTTGTGCTGTCGGAGAGAGAAAATAGGGAGAAAAATTAAATTTTTGGGTCAAAAACTGAGGGCTGTCGTTTAGCAGTGGGCGCGATTTTAGCTGGTGTCGTTTGGCGAGCCACGGGAGTCGTTCGGCGAGGCGCGCTCTGTCGTCTGGCGTGTGGAGGCTTGTCGTTCGGCGTGCTGCGGGCTGCGTCGCCTGTGTCGTTTCGAGCTTCCAATTTTTGGCAGTTTCGAGATTTTGAGGTTTTCTTCAATTTCTTTTAATTTCTTCCAACTTCATGGCATGTTTTGTGTTGTTGGGTGTTTGTATAATGTTTAGGGTGTTAGAAAATAATATTTTTGATTTATTTCAATTTTTAATTAATTAAAAATAATTAAATTGTTTTAAGAGTGTTATTGGTGCTATTGAGTTTGGATTTAAGATTTATAAAAATAGGCTGATGATTTGTAACCAAATTTGATTTGGATCTGTTCTAGGGATGTTAAACTTGATCTAGGAATTTATTTTTGAATTTTCATGTTTGATTTATATTTTTAATTCATTAATAAAGTGAAAATTTATTACTGCTTGTGATTACTGATATTTCAGTAACTTTGTCGAATTTTTAAAAATTTTTGGTAAATGATCTAGGTCTAAATTTTTGATATGTTTTAGTATATGATGTTAGGTTATCTTTAGGATTTTATTTGGGAATTTTAGGTTAAGATTTATATTTTTAATTGAATTATTGATTTAAAAAGGCTGTCTGTGCATAGTCACTGTAAATCCAGTACCTTTGTTGAATTTTTAAAAATAATTGGTGTTCGATATTAATCTGATTTTTTGATATGTTGTTTATTAGGATGTTGTGAATCTGTGAAAAATAATTTGGAGTCTGGTTCTAATGTTTAGGTTCCGAAATAAATTAAGAATTGATACTGCTGTTGGTTAAGGGTTTTCTGATGATGTCTGATTTGTAAATTAATTTGAAGGTCTTTGATGTCTTGAAAAATTATGAAATTTTTATATGTTATCCATACTGATGTCTATAATATGAGAAAATTATTTGGATAATTTTGTGGTAACGAAATGTGTAGGATTTATGATGATTTTGCTGTATTGATTTTTAGTGGTTCAAACAGAACTAGAATGTTGTAAAATATTTTTGGGGGATCAAATAAATTTGGATTAATCTGAAATTTTGCACACACATTATTTTGATGTTGGAGAAGCTACTGAAATTTTTCCAGAGTTTTTGAATGATGGAATTATTTTCTGGAAATTTTTGAATTATAGGGACTACTTAAGAAATTTTATCGGTTTTGGGTGTTGGCATTAATTATGATTTTTGCATAGGGACTGATGTGATATTATTTGATATATGAGTTATAAAAATTGAGTTGAGGTTCTGATTCTAATAAATTTTAATTAATTGATTGATTTTATATTTTTGAGGTGCGATCGGTTTAACCATTGGGTTGAACCATAATTTTGAGTTGAGTCGGGTTGGTTTCTAAATTTGGATTATCTTGGTTAATTGTTGGTTAAGTATTGGTCTTTTTGCATTCATAGCATGCATTGCATCCCTCATGATAGATGAGATAGTGGGATTGATTATTAGACTGTGTAATTATTTCCTTAGGCGATAATCAAGCCGGTGTTCAAAATCAGTAGGTTCGTGGGGTGTTGGATTCTTCCGCAAATCAGGTAAGTTAAATGGGTGTATGTGATTACTTGTGATGTGCTACTTGCTAACCAAATACTATATATATATTACAGCCCTTCTCAATATATATAATTATTCTTTTCTATTTTGCTAGATTATTCTTTCTACCCAAGCTTTGCATGTGAATAAAAGACAGAGAAACGTATGTGCTTGATTTATTAATTGTATTAAATGAACTTGAAATTCCTTGTGTTGTGTGATGGTGTGTCATATGGGGACGGAGGTTATTGATTGAGATTGTTCATTGACTATGGCTATTGATTGTTCATTGAGGCTATAAGCCTGATTGCTCATTGGGGCTATAAGCCCGATTGTACATTGATATTGATTGAAGGAGGAGGTATTATGATATTGGTAGACCCCGACACACCATCTTGTATGAATTGATTGTGATTGAAGTTTTTGTTATATATATATATATTGTTTATTGTTATAGAAAAGTTTCTCTGCCTCTCATGAGCTTACTGGGCGTCTATATAACGCTCACACCCCTATAGATTGATTTTGCAGGTTAAGAGCGATTGTTAGCATATGTCGGTATTTCTTCGCAGTCGTTCTTTTGAGTTTCTTGTCATCAATCTTGGTTGACATTTTTTTTCGTTCTAAATAGAGATTTCTGGAATAATTATGGGCGGACCGAGTCCGAACCCTTTGCTTGTAATAAGAGTGAAATATTTTTTTTTCTCGTTTGTGATTACATTTACTCTTAAATGACAGACTTGAATGGAGACGTAAAATCCGTGTCTTGGAAGGGGCCTAAGGCTGGAGTATCTTTTTTGGTGTCTTTTGAGCTTATTTTGTTGAGAATCCATACAGCCGACCCCAACTTGTTTGGGATTAAGGCTTAGTTGTTGTTGTTGTTTGTGATTACATTTAAGAGTGGAACATTTAGATATCTTGCATTTTCACTAGAACTTTCGGAACATGAAATTGAGTGTATTGAACTTATAAAAGGATTATGTATTGTTTTAATTTTTGAGTATCCAGGCTTGTATTGTTGTACTTAGGTACAGCTATACGCCGGTCACGGCTTCCCAGTTGGGTCGTGACAGAAACCTAATTTTTTAAGTATGTGATAAGATTAAATAGATCACAGTAAAAATACTTAATTTCGCTTTTTATAATAAAATTTCTATCATAGCATAAATATAAAATATAAAATTTAATTAAAATTCTTCACCTTTCATATATCTTACAATAAATAATTAATTTGATTTCATTTGGTTGACTATTAATCCTACCTAATAAATAGAGATATGACATATTTTATTGAAATAAATATATTAATTTTAAATCACCATTGCTTCGTATGATAATGAAAATAAAAAAAAATTAAAATCTCAAATTATATTTAACATCTGATGTGGATTATATGATTGAGTGGAATTAGTATATTCTGAGTTGGTAATTATCAATGATATAGATGTGATAAATTTTTTTAAAAAGAAAAAAAAAGTTTTTATAAAAATATAAGAAAAATTAAAAAAAAATTTAAATTTATTATATTTATAAATTATTTATCAAAATATCAGAATTTATAAAAATATTTATTAAAATATTATATTTTTATTAGTTTACAATGAATTTATAATATAATGACTAAAATACTTATAATAAAAAATGAAAATTTTAAAAAATATGGTGTAAGTTTTCATTTTAAAAAGTAAAAAATAAAAGCATAAAATCAAAGTTTTAAACATGGTAAATTGAGTACTATTGGGCCAAAATTGGCTTAAGTGAAAAATGCACGCTAGAAACGTGTTAGTTGTGTTATTTTGTATATAAAGAACATATATATTATTTTACCGCTTCATTGAATCAAATCACAGGAATTAAAAAAAATTAATTAATTTGATTTGATTTGGATTCTTACTCACACAACTTGATTAAGTATATAATTATAACCGATTGACAATAAACAAATTAAGATTAAATTATTGTTTATTTCTTGATATTTAAAGCAATCAGTAGTTTCTCTTTTGTGACATTTATAAAACTTACTAAAAAATAAATTTTATTCAAAAAATCCTATAAAAATAAAAATATTTACATGAATATAAAAAAGGAGCAAAAATTTAAAAATATTTCACTTTTAATTAAAATAATTTTTTTTAAAAAAATACACATTCTCTCACTATAATCAATATTTTACTTCAATCTTAATCTTTTTTTTTTCAAACTTCATTATTGAATTAACATATTATAATAAAATAATAAAAAATTATATTTTAATATAAAAAATTATTAATTTTATAAAAAAAATTTTAATTATAATTATTAAAAATAAATAATACTGATAAAAAATAATAAAAAAAGCCAAACATGTAAAAAACATTAATAAAAATTATTAAATTTATTTTTAAATAAATTTTATATATTTATATAATAAAAAAATTAAAAAAAATATTAATTTCGTTATATAGTGTTATATAGATATTTGATAGATATTTTATATATTTAATAAATATTTATAGATGTTGTATGTATATTATGTATTTATTTAATAATACTATATGTATTTTATGTAGATATTGTGTGATTATTATGTATATATTATATAAATATGAAATTAAAAAAATAATGTTAAAAATATTATATAGATAAATATTTGATGAGGTTTGATGAAAGTAGTTGATATTTAATAGATATTTGGTATATATTATGCATATGTTATTATTTGTTATGTGTGTATTATTTTTTATAAAATAAATTATTATTATTATTAATAGAAAGGAGAAAAACATGGATTAAATGATGAGTATAAGAGGATATACAGCGGGTACACGTTATTTAAATCTGTATATAAGCAGTGTTTTATTACTTATATGCCCATTTCAAACCCAATAAATATATCATTTTTAGAGAAAATTATACCATATATTATTTTTTAAATTTTATTTTCATTTTTAATACTCTTACTTTTTTCTTTCATTTTTAATTTTATAATTTTTTTTTTGCTTTTTTGTTCGCAAAAATACGGTGGCCTGTTGCTTGCACTTTGATTCGCTTTAAAAGTTCTATCTTTCAACTTTTTTGAATTTGGCAGGGTTGTATTGTCTAATTTCTTTGTCAATCCATGGATGTCAACTCTATTTAGTGGGATAATTAATACTAATAGAAGCACGGCTAGAAAAAAAAAATATATTTTTAATTTTTATAATTTGTTCTCCTTGTGGATTAAAATGCATTTTGAAAGCTTGATTTTCCTTTCTTATTTAGCTTTGTGAGTATTAAAATCTTGTAATTTAAATGTTTCCAATTGATTCAAATATTTCTCACATCTTCATAAATTGAACATTATTAAAAAATAAATTAAGTGAACGTTATAATCGTATATGTATTATATTACGTTAAGAGTGTAATATCTTGACCCTAGTAACATATTGTCCACTTTGAATCTAAATTCGTATGATTTTATTTATGAACCTAGACTTGCCTCTAAATCTAAAATACTGTCTTGCTAATTCAAAGTTTGTCCATCTTTATACACATGACTTTTTTCTTATACTTTAATGATGTGAAATTTAACTTTAAGAATTCAATTAAAATTTGCCTAAGGTATTACAAAGAGTGGCATTTCTTATTTTCTATTTCTCAACTATATGTTTTGAATTGTAAGTCGAATGATTATTTAATTAATAACCATCCAATTAAAACTGATAGCAACCACTTTTAAAACAAAAGGAAAAACTTTTGTTTTTAATCTAGTGCTCTACAGTGCACACACAATTCACTTTTTTTTCCTCTTATTTTTTCATTAAACTTATGTAATAATTCAATCCTTTCATTACAAAAATGAGTTATTTTAATAGGTGCCATATTGGCATCTTTTAAATAGCAATAAATATTTTAATTCTTATTGAGATTTATTGAAAGTTATGTTGGAGTATGTGTGGGATGCTAAATCCATATTGGAAATATAAAGATAAAAAGAAGACATATAATTTTGAGTGGTTGGAAGATCATTTTATAAAAAATAGGAGTCCATCTTAAGAAGTTCAAATGTGACAAATTCAACACTTTCAACATGTAAATCAAGCTATTAAAAATCTAGGATGCCCATAAATTTAAATATGATATCAGAGTCTAAATTACTTAATGGCCGATGATCCCCGTAAATTGAGTCCACCTTTCTTGTAATAATTAATAAGATTATGAGTGGTTACTAATTAATAATAATTAGAATCAGCGTTTTATTCCAAGCCAATGATTCGCAATTCCATCCATATTTGTCAATCGATTTGTCATTTTTCTTCTCCTCTTGAGGGTTTGAGAGGATAGAGAGCTATGCATATCTAATTTCTACTTTGATCTTCTATCTAATCATGTGACTACCACTAACTAATTAGGCTTTAGTTTTTCTTCATAAATGACATGCAATTGCTAGAAATGATCTGTCATTTTCTAATTGCATGGCATACATGTCTGCTGATGTCGAAGCACCTGTGAATCACCTGCATTTGTATTTTTTTATTTTGTTATTTTAAAAGCCAATTTGTTAATGAAAAAGTGATTTGAAAGGGTTAAGTGGTTACTCAAAAAATATAAAGGATTAAGTTACAAATA
Source organism: Garcia nutans (assembly GCA_947685225.1). Classification (NCBI taxonomy): domain Eukaryota; kingdom Viridiplantae; phylum Streptophyta; class Magnoliopsida; order Malpighiales; family Euphorbiaceae; genus Garcia; species Garcia nutans. The sequence goes on along the minus strand of CANTUV010000029.1, from coordinate 12,573,037 downwards.
CGACTAAGTTGGAAAGCTCGTAAATATATTAATCTTTAAGCATTTAAGGATTCAAGTTCCAATATCTAACATATATAATTAAATAAATTGACCAGTATAAGAGGATAGCGGGTATACGATATTTAAATCCATATATAAGTATTCTTTTTGTTACTTATATACCAATTTCAAACTTGTTAATATATCATTTTTATTTTATATAAATGAGTTAGAAGGAGTCGGGTACAATTTTAATAATGAATACATATATATATTTTCGTTGTTAGTAACAAAGTTTGCTCACTGGTTGCTCCAAAAAAAAAAAAAAACCTTCAACCCAATAAGATCCCCACACATTTACAAACACATCATGTGCCTTGAATATTACTTGTCAATACTAAACCAAAAAATGTTTATCATTTAAGCATCACTATTTTGAGTTCATACCATTTTTCATCCCTATTTGAGTTCATATATAAAAACTCTTTTGGCCTATATTTAAATATGATCATTGTATTGAAATAATATAAAATAATTTCATCAAACTTACAATTTGCTATATTTTGAATAGATTACCTTATAAAAGATACTCTTAAAAAATAATTTATTAATTTTTATTGCATAAAAGGGAAAACTAAGCCCTGAAGCAACGCTAGCAAAGAACAGTAGCACACTAGCATAACATCACAAAGGTGATCACTTGAATACAATTCCAACATTCACCAATTATTGCTAATAAATGGAATGGGGATGAGGTTAAGATCTACTTTTCTCTTAACTGCAAGACCTAAAAACTCAGACATGTCAAGACTTTCTGGTTGGGCTTAACCTGGAAGTTTCCAATTAAAATGGTACAGTAATTTTGCAAGCATAAGCTCAATATTAGCCATTGCCATTGTTACACCAGGACACATTCTTTTTCCAGCTCCAAATGGAATAAACTCAAAATCAGTGCCTTTAAAATCAATTGAATTATCAAGAAATCTTTCTGGATGAAATATATCAGGATCAGTCCAGGAATCAGGATCTCTCCGATTGCCCATGCATTGATGAAAACTCTAGTTTTAGGATAAATATCATACCCATTAAGTTGAGATCTCTGGATGCATTCTCTTGGGATCAATGTAAGTGGTGGATGTAATCTTAAAGTTTCTTTGATAACTAGTTTCAAATATTTTAGTTCATGAAGGTTAGCTTCATCTACATCTCCCTTTTCATTAAAGAGGTCTCTCACTTCTTGTTGAGCATTTCTGATAACAGAAGGGTTCTTTATCATTTCTGACATTGCCCATTCAGTAGTTACAGACGATGTGTCACTTGCAGCCCCAAACATTTCCTACAACAACAATCAATATAATGGGATTCTAAGATATAAATTACACATATATGTATAATTAAGCCTTAAACTAATAAACATGAAAAAAAAAAAAATGGTTCAAAATGATTTTGTTACTCTAGATCTCTTCTAATGACCCATAACCACTGAGTAAAAAAATGAATTCATATAGCAACCCCAGTTAACTTGAGATTAAGACTTAGTTGAACTGAGTAGTTAAGTTGGATATGCCTATTACCAGAATGATAGCTTTGATATTGTCTGTGGTCAAGGGAGAATCAAGATTCCCATGTTGTTGAATATCCAAAAGAACATGAAGAACGTTATTGAATTCAGTCTTGGAACTGTCTGATTTATGTTCATTTATGATTTCTTCAAGAATCTCGTCTGCCTCTCGATGAATCTTATGAAGAGAAGGGCTCGTCCCAGTGATCAAATGAAGCAGTTTAAAGGAGGGAAACACATCTGCAACACTGACACCTCCTGCTGCTACAATGGCATCTGTTGTAACTCTAATCATTTCTTCTTGTTTCTTGAATTTCTTCCCAATGGATATTTTTGCAATGATCCCATTTGTTAAAGATAACAGAGTATGACTAAGATTCACGGGCGAACCAGCTTTTGAGTGTAAGAATTTGATGAAATTAGACACCTCTTCTTCCCTCACTGACTTGAATGACTGCACACGCTTTGAACTGAGCAGCTCTAAATGGCAATCTTCTTAATTTGTCTCCAGTAGTCTCCATAAGGTGCAAATATAATGTCTTTACGATTGTAAAGCATTATATCTGGAGCCATGAGAAAGGGTCTGTTGATAAATTGGATTTCTTGGGTTTTCAATACTTGTTTGGCCATTTCTGCTGAGGAAATTATTACTGCAGGAACCTGCCCAAGCTGAAAACCCATTACGGCTCCATAGTTTTTGGCCAAATCTCTAAGCCGGCGATGAGGTTGATCATCGCCGGCGAGTTTATGAAGGTTACCTATCAAAGGTAACTTCCAAGGTCCTGGTGGAGGATTATTGGTTTTGGGTTTCTTCCAAAAGTTTAACACCATGAAAACAACAAAAATGAAAAAGCCTGTAAGGACTGAGAATGAAAGGATTTGGATTTGCTGCTCCATGATAATGATAATGAAAATGAAATTATGATTATTGAGCAGGTGGATGACTTTGATTACAATGATAATAATATATATATTTATAATCAATAAACTAATAAATTCCTATTAATCATCTGCTTAATAAATTAAATTAACTCCATCAAAAAAATCTCACAAGATTACAGAAAACTTTTCTACCGACATTATTATACAATAAATTAATCAAATTTGTTTACTTCATTTTAAACAAAAGTCAAATGTAATTATTTTGTTAATTATTTTATTAATAATGCATACTGTAGTTAGATGAGGTTTACCTATTTAATAAATTGACCATTTTGTCCAATTATCTTCTATAAACGCATGCTAAAACAGTCAATGAATTAAAGTGTTGTTGTAACCTCTCATTTAATTTTTTTATTTCTTTTCCTATCATTTTGCTGCTGCTTTTCTTAGATTAATTTCTACCATAATCAATACCCATTTTTATGGTATTTCCTAAATTATGGGTGTCACTAGCCAAAATATAGTATTTCCTTTCTCCACTCTCACCAACCAGCCACGACTTACAAGTCCCACAACTTCTCTCAGATTTTCAAGCCCAAAATTGCTCATTCGATGTACCACTGCCACTGATATCCTTTCTGAAAAAGTTACTGCTAGAAGATCTGCCAATTACTGCCCTTCTAATTGGAGCAATCATTTTGTTCAATCATTATCAAGTCAATACATGGTAATTAATTAGTTTTTCTGCAGTTTCCTTCATCAGAATCCAAGATTGATAATTAGTTAATATCAGATTGTAAGTAATTACTATTAATTGTTATGCACATATATATATATATTATAGGGAGAGCCATACATCTCAAGAATCCGCAAGATGAAAGCAGAAGTGAAGAAGATGATTGAGCAAGCAGAAAATGCATTGGATCAACTTGAGTTAATTGATACTCTGCAAAGACTTGGAGTAGCTTACCATTTTGAGGATGAAATAGAAAGAGCATTGAAGAGTAATCATAAAATGAATAATCAAATTGATTTTCATCCAAAATCATTATATGCCACTGCTCTGCAATTCAGACTTCTAAGACAGCATGGTTTTAATGCACCTCAAGGTATATGAGTCCAAAATCCTCATTCTTTGTTTTTTTTTCACAATGAAGGATAGGACAAGGAAAATGCTTTTTAGCAACGAAACTTTTCATCGCTATGAATAGGAAAACTTCGTTGCCAAAAACATTTAGCAACTACATGTGACCGTAGTAGTCAAATGAATTGTCGATGAAAAAGTTACCCCTAAGCAATTTAGCGAGGGATATTCTATCACCAAATATTTTTATGGCCGTCTACAAATCACAAATCACTTCCTATAAAATGGTGCTTACTTCCATTAATATCCTGGTCAATCTAATTTTTAAGTTCTATCAGCATTAATGTCACTACTTCATGGTATCCAATCTGAAACTGAACTCCGTATGATGCAAGCCAATCAGCCGCGAAGTTGGTTTTCGCAATGAACATGTCGAATTAATACTTACTAATCATCTAGCTTATTAATTATATTTGAATTACTAATATGATCTGTTTATTAAAATATATAAATATAATATATATAAAATAAATAAATATAATATATATACATATATATATATATAACTAGTGCCATATAACATTATAGTTAAATAATTGATATTTTGTATAATTGCAGAAGTTTTTAATAACTTCAAAGACGATGAAGGAAATTTCAGGGCATGCATTTGTGAAGATTTAAAGGGTCTTCTATATCTATATGAAGCTACATTTCTCAATATACAAGGTGACACTATCTTAGAAGAGGCAAGAGATTTTGCTTTCAAGAATCTCCAAAGATTATGTCTCCAAAAATTAAGTCTCAGGAGCAAAAATGACATTACTAATAATACTAGTAGTGAAGATGAGTATCTTTTGGTTATGGCTGAGCATGCTCTGGAGCTTCCATTACACTGGAGAATGCAAAGGCTAGAGGCCAGGTGGTTCATTGATGTTTATGAGAAGAATTCTCGTATGAATCCTATTCTTCTTGAGTTTGCAAAATTAGATTTTAATATGGTCCAAGCTGTTCACCAGGAGGATTTGAAGCATGCATCAAGATATATATTTATTATACATTTATGTTATGTATATATATATATATATATTTCAATTTCTATATCGACAAAGGTGATTAATTCAACACTATTCACATGACATAATGCATATATATATGAAAAGTTGGTGAAAGCAGACAGAACTTGGAGAAAAATTGAATTTTGTTAGAGCCAGGCCAATGGAAGGTTTCTTATGGACAGTTGGTGGAGTTTTTGAACCTGAATTTGGATATTTTCGTAGAATACTTTCGAGAGTTGGTGCTCTTGTTACTGTAATTGATGATATTTATGATGTTTATGGCACTTTGGATGAGTTGGAAATTATATTTACAGATGCTGTTGTAAGGTTAGTTTCCAATAATCTTTGCCTTGTATTTACATGCATTTTTTGATCAATTAATATATTAATCTAACATTATACTACACAGTTTATGTCAATATTATTAATTAATCAATTGTCTGATTATATATTCAGATGGGATATCAATGCAATGGATCAACTTCCATACTAAATGAAAATATGTTTTCTTGCTTTGTACAATACTATAAATGATATGGCTTTTGATATTCTTAAAGATCAAGGACTCCATATCGTTCCTTACTTAAAGAAAGAGGTAATTCAATCTTTTTATTTCACCTTTTTATTTTACCTGTAAAAAAAAATCGTATTTTTGTTTTTAAATTTTGCTGTGGGGAACTTTATGCCAAACATATTTAGCGGAGGCCAAGTGGTATGCAAGTGGATACACACCAACTCTAGAAGAATATTTGAATAATGCATATATTTCTATATCTGCACCACTGCTACTAGTCCATGCATATTTTGCTGCCACAAACCAAATAACAGAGCAAGTTTCAGAAAGCTTCAAAGAGTATCCCAATCTAATTCGATACTCATCCTTGATCACAAGACTTGCAGATGATCTAGGAACATCATCGGTATGTAAAAAATTTATTCGAAATTAATTATACATCGAATGATATAATAAAATAACTTGATTAATATATATATATATATATGAATATTGATATATTGGAATCTAATACGAGCCAATTAATTTTGTATAAGTAAATTTCAACACTTGTCTATTTACGAGTTCGTGTAGACTTAATTTTGTTTTTAATTTCTTTAGTTTTTATTTATTTATTTAAATTTATTAATAATTTATTTAATTTTAATTCAACATGAGCAAGAAAGAGGTGATAATCCAAAATCAATCCAATGTTATATGCATGAAAATGAAGGAACAGAAGAAGAAGCTCGCAAGCACATATTCAATTTGATTAGTGAAGCATGGAAGAAGATAAATTAAGAACAAATTACGAATAACATGTTCTCAAGAACTTTGAAGAGAATGACAATGAACTTAGCAAGAATGTCACAGTGCATGTATCAGTATGGAGATGGATTTTATAAGATAAATATAGAATTAGAATTCAGTTAGCAGTAGATTAGTATATTCAGTTAGCAGTAGATTAGCATACATATCTTTCCCTATAGTTGTGGGACTCTTAGCTGTACATCCTGTATATATTAAACACTTATGTACTGTGAATATTAAGTGAATAACTTTAATTCCTCTTCATCTTTTATGGTATCAGAGCCGTATACCTAACGGTTTCTCTTGATTTTTTTTCTCTCTCTTCCAATCACAAACCTGTGATTTCTTCTCCAATGGCTGATGATGATAGCTCATCTGGTACACGAACGCCTACTGTGGTTCAACACTCTTCCACACCTAACATCAATCTTAATGACAACAATCAGCTGGTATCAATCAATGCATCTGCTCAAGCACCAATCAAACTCACTGCCATGAACTATATGTCATGGTATACGCAGTGGTATTCTCTGCTCGTTGGCTATGATTTTCTCAAATTCGTTGAAAAACCCCTTGCTGCTGACTTGATGGGAAATCCTTACTGGATGCGACAGGACCAGTTGATCAGAAGTGCCCTTGTTGCATCCCTCTCACCAGAGATTGTTCCCTTTGTTGTTGGTGATAACACCTCATACGAGGTCTGGCAAGCCTTGCATGGTATGTACTCCAAGCCATCGCATGGGCGAATTATGAGTCTTCGAGAGTCATTGTTTACTGTAAAGAAAGGGACGATGTCCATTACAAGCTATTTGCAGAAGGTAAAATCTATTACCTCTACTCTTGCTGTTGCTGGAGTTAAAATCTCCATGCCAGAAACTGTTTTATATGTCCTTCATGGTCTGCCTCCTGCATATAAGGAGGTTGTTGCGGCATTGAGGGCTCGTGACACTCCCATTACTTTTGAAGAACTCCATGATAAATTGACAGATTTTGAGACTCAGTTAGAGCGTGAAGTCGTGGCTGCTGCAGTACCAACAACAATCAATTATACACAAAACCGATCTCATTCTAATCGAAACAATTCTGGTGGGAATTCGGGTCAGGCTTCTGGATTCAGTTCACAAGGGAACAATCGACAGTCCTCTGGCTCTCAAGTTGTCTGTCAATATTGTGACATACCAGGTCACGTCATGAAGCAATGCAGAAAGCTGAAAAAGAGATGTCCCTGGTTGTTTAATTCGGGTACCTCTAGTAGCTCAAATATCTCAAAGCCACAAGTTAATTGTGCAACTACACCAGACTCGGCATGGCTCCTTGATTCTGGAGCAAATCAACACGTTACTCATGATCTTCAAAATCTATCTTTCCATTCTGAATATGATGGCTCCGATGATGTTATGTTGGGAGATGGTACTGCTCATCCAATAACACACACTGGTTCTACTTCTCTTTCCACTAAATCTCGAATATTGAACTTGTCTAATGTGTTGTGTGTTCCTGGACTACACAAAAATTTAATATTTGTATAACAATTTTGTGTTCAGAATAATGTTGAGATAGCATTTAACCCATATTTGTTCAATGTGAAGGATTTAAGCACGGGCGACATTCTGGTGGAGGGAAAACCGAGTAATGGTGTTTATGTGTGGCCTTCAACAGCTCCTGCTCCAGAAGTTTCCTCTACAATGGTTCATTCTCATTCAACTTGGCACCGGCGTCTTGGACATCCAGCTACACCAATACTACGGATGCTGAGTTTATCTTGTTTAATTGATAATAAGTACTTTTATGACTCTTGTAAGTGCACAAAGATGCACAAACAACCTTTTTATGAGTCTACAATGAATAGTACTGCCCCTCTTGATCTGATTTATTCTGATGTTTGGGGACCAGCTCCTGTTTCTTCAGTTGATGGCTATCAATATTATCTACTATTTGTTGATCATTTTACGAAGTATATGTGGTTGTTCCCTATGAAACGGAAATCCGATGTGTCACAGATATTTCCAGTTTTTAAAAATATTGTTGAGAAACATTTTGATAAGAAAATCCGGTCATTCTACTCAGACAATGGGGGAGAATTTCTGCATTTAAAAACACTCCTTCAAAGTCATGGCATCTCACACTATCTTACACCACCATATACACACACAACATAATGCCACAGCAGAGAGACGCCATAGACATGTTGTCGAAACCGGCTTAGCCTTGTTACATGCAGCTGCACTTCCCTTGTCTTTTTGGTCCTTTGCCTTTCAAACAGCAGTATATCTCATTAACCGACTTCCAACACCAGTTTTACAAAACAGCACCCCATATCAAAAATTACATGGAAAAACTCCAAACTATGCTAAACTAAGAGTGTTCGGTTGTCTTTGTTACCCATGGACAAGGCCGTATAACTCTAACAAGTTACAAGACCGGTCCTTACCCTGCATCTTTGTTGGGTACTCCACAAATCAGAGTGCCTTCAAGTGTTATGATTCCAAAACTGGAAGGGTTTATATATCTAGACATGTGGAGTTTGTTGAATCTCAATTTCCACCCGCTTCAAAGGAACTAGATACTATGCAGCTGACTGATTCTGCAATTCAGTCATGGATGCCTGCTCACTTTATTATCCAACCACAGGATACTGGTTCTGAACCAGTAACCACACAAACACCGCTCGGTACATCTCCACCGCAATCTTCGCCGTTGCGTAGTCCATCGCACGACTCGTTGACAAATATCTCAACAGGTACAATATCTGAGTCTGCTACCTCTATAAATTCACAAACTAATGAGTCTAATTGTGAGTTGTCAAGACCTTTGGCTGGTATTTCAGCAAACACACATCCTATGGTGACCCGTAGCAAGAATAATATACACAAACCAGTTCAGAAATTATGTCTCTCGACACAAGCTACGTCTCTTCCTCAAATTACAATTCCAAAGACAATTGGACAAGCTCTTAAACTACCACATTGGCGTGCTGCAATGGAAGAAGAGTACTCGGCCTTGATAAAGCAGAATACATGGGAGTTGGTCCCGCCCATTACTGCTGCGAATCTGGTGAGTTGTAAATGGCTGTTTTGAGTGAAAACTGACTCTGCAGGAACACCAGTCCGTTATAAAGCTCGTCTGGTTGCACGGGGCTTTACACAGAGACCTGGTCTGGATTTTGATCAAACCTTCTCTCCGGTGGCGAAACATTCGACAATTCGAATAATTCTGACAATTGCTGTAACTCGTGGGTGGACTTTAAGGCAAGTTGACGTGAATAATGCCTTCTTACATGGCAAATTGACAGAAACAGTATACATGCAACAACCACCTGGTTATGTGGATAGTAAAAATCTGAATTTTGTGTGCAAATTGAATAAATCCATATACGGGCTCAAACAAGCGCCGCGTGTATGGTATCAAGAGTTGCAGACCTTTCTGCAACATCTAGATTTTCGAAACTCACAGTCCGACAGTTGCTTGTTTGTATATTCTAAAGGCTCTTTAATCATTTATGTTGTGATTTATGTCGACGACATAATCATAACAGGAAATCAAGCTACTGCAGTTGAGATATTTATTTCACAGCTAGGCAGACATTTCTCCATTAAAGACTTGGGAGCATTACATTACTTCCTAGGGGTTGAAGTAACCAAGCTGCCTACGGGGGTGTTTTTATCTCAACAAAATTATATGAGGGAGATACTGGACAAAGCGAAAATGGCAGAGGCAAAATCAGTTTCTACTCCAATGTCTACTTCGGTTGCTCTTCATCTGGATGATTCTGCCCATATATCTAATGCTACTGAGTATAGACAGATTCTTGGAAGTCTACAATACCTGCTATTGACAAGGCCAGACATTGCCTTTGCTGTGAACAAACTGTCCCAATTCAATTCAAGACCCACGGTGACTCAGTGGACAGCAGTCAAGCGTTTGCTTCGCTATCTAGTTGGTACATTTGATCATGGATTACATATCAGAAAGGACTCCACACTAGATTTGCATGCATTTTCGGACTCTGACTGGGCCGGCAATCAAGATGACCGGACTTCAACCAGTGCGCATATCCTTTATTTAGGAAGAAATCCAATTGTCTGGTCGTCTAAGAAACAGAAGTCAGTTGCTAGATCATCTACAGAGGCAGAGTATCGATCTTTGGCAAATACATCTGCTGAGCTTGCATGGGTTGTAAATTTACTTGCAGAACTTCATATCAATGTAAAACAAAAGCCAGTGGTCTATTGTGATAATCTTAGTGCCACTTATGTGGCTGCTAATCCGGTGTTTCACTCAAGAATGAAACACATAGCAATTGACTATCATTTTGTCCGAAAACAAGTAAATGAAGGGGCGTTGCGTGTTGCGCATATCAAATCTGAAGATCAGCTTGCAGATTTGTTGACAAAGGCACTATCAACACAGAATTTTACAAAAATTCGATCCAAGATTGGCATTGTTCAGAGACCTGCCATCTTGCGGGGGTGTATAAGATAAATATAGAATTAGAATTCAGTTAGCAGTAGATTAGTATATTCAGTTAGCAGTAGATTAGCATACATATCTTTCCCTGTAGTTGTAGGACTCTTAGCTGTACATCCTGTATATATTAAACACTTATGTACTGTGAATATTAAGTGAATAACTTTAATTCCTCTTCATCTTTTAGATTTGGTGCTCAGAATAAAGAGACTGAAACACGTGCCATATCTTTACTCGTTGATCCCATTCCTCATTTATAAAAATATTTAATTTATATGTTGTGATTAATTTAATTATAATATTGAAATGTCATTATCTTTCAATTATATTTCTTGCATCTTCTTGCAACAAGTTGTTAACAATTCATTAATATTTTCAATAAATTGAAACTGAGATTATTGCATTTGGTTTAGAAAAGTAAACTGTAATTACTTTGTTAGTTATAATATATTAGAAGAATATGTGTTAACTCACATATTAAATTTGCTAATAAAATTACATGTACTATCTATATATTTGATTGAATAATGATTAAAACAATATAAATCTTTAAATAAAATTAATAAAAATTTAGATATTTGCCTGTACAAAAGAATTTAATTATCACATTGAAAAATATCAAAATTTATGTGCTATCATTTACCTAGCTAATATATATATTTCATTTGCATTTTATTGATATTAAAAAAATAACAAGTTTTTATGGGAATTATTATTTAAATTCTAAAGTTTTCATATTATTTATTTTTTTAATATAATTTTTAAAGTTTTCGTATGAATTTCTTCATAAATTAGGGAATAATTATGGCGTGGTGATACAAGGTAATTAGTTCTTATTGTATCAGCCTGGCTTTAATTCACAAAAATTTAATATGTGTGATTTTTTTATGTCATGCTGTATTAGTTTAAAAAATTATTTATATCATACTAACTATGCTAAAATTTAAAAAATAATAATTCAGTATGATCTATTAGTCCATATATAATTATATTATACCGTATTGAATTATGTCATATCATGTAAATATATGAGCTTACATTATAATTCTTTTTATAAAAATTAACAGTTACTTTTTTAAACAAATTATAAATAGAAATTAGTAAAAAAAATAAAATAAGATACATAATAACACATTTAAAATAAATTAAATTATAATGACACAAATTAAATTATAATAATATAAATTAAACTATAATAAAGACACATAAGAACACATTTAAAATAAATTAAATTATAATGACACAAATTAAATTATAATAATATAAATTAAACTATAATAACACAAATAAAAAAATTAAATTATAATAACATAAATAATAATTAAATTAAATATAAAAAAATGGAAAACTATATTAACTATTGTGGAAAAGCAAAAGAAAAATTATTGTTGAGTAATTTTATTTTGGTACATAAAAATATATAATATAATTTTTGAAAGTATATAATATAATTTGTTTAAAATTTTTAACTTAAATATAAATATGGATGAAAAATAAATAATTTTTTATTCGTAAAATTAATTTTTGATATATATAAAAAAATTTATAAAAAAAATTTTTATAATTAAAATTTTATTTAACACTTTAAATATTTTATTTTATAAAATTATGTTAAATAATATATATATATTTAAATTAAAAAAATATTTGATGTGATACGACGATAATTACTCTCTCTTAAGTAAATATGTTCATAATGGATTCTTTTTTTTATTTTATTTATATAATTTATTTAATATTATTTAGGAGGCAGTGTCCTAGGCATAATTCAGTCTAAAACAATTATATTAGGCTGCAATTTCGAGCCTGGGACTGAACACGGCCCGAATCGGATTGGGCTAAGCTGTCCATGGGAATTATTTAAAATTTAAAGTTTTCACATTTTTTTAATATAATTTTTAAAGTTTTCGTATCAATTTCTTTATGAATCAGGGAACAATTATGGCGTGGTATAAGTAAATTTAGTTTTGATATTCCAACTCAAGATTTTATAATTAATCCAGCAGACTTCCTGTATCAAGCCCACTTGTTTAATTAATTTCACTAATTAACTAATTTATATAATAGATATTTTTGACAGTCGCCATTAAAATTTATTAGTGAATCTCCATTTATTACCTGTATATTTTATTTTACCTATTTTGACATAATTAAAACAATCCAAATTTTTATATAAATAAATAATTTTACCTTCTTTCATCCAAATTATAAGATAATGTTACACTATTTTACCTTTCTTGTCATGATCAAAACAATCCAAGTTTTTTTGTATAAATAAATATTTTTTATACTATTTTACGTACTTTCACATGATTAACACAACCCATATTTTTATAAAAATATTATACTATTTAATTACCTTTTAATTAACATGATTAAAACTATCCATAATTTTTATATAAATAAATAAATTTATACTATTTACCGACTTTGACATGATCAAAATCCAAATTTATATATATTTATATATATGAGTAAATAATTTTAAATTATTTTTACCTATTTTGACATAATTAGAGCAATCCAAATGTTTATATAAATGAATAATAATTTGCATGTCAAACTTTAATAATTTCATCTCAAACATCAATATAAATTTCAAAGCATTATTTTGATTTGGTAATTATACCATGATGGAGCAACAAATCCAAATTATAGCCTTGTTCATTTTCTTTCTCGTGCTGTTGAAAATATGGAAGCAACTCAAGATCGGTAATCCGCCGCCGGGACCTTGGCGTTTACCTCTGATCGGAAACATTCACCAGTTGGCCGGAAATCAACAACCTCATCGCCGGCTTACAGACTTTGCCAAATGTTATGGACCCATGATGAGTCTTCAGCTAGGCCAAGTTCCAGCACTAGTAATTTCCTCGCCGGAACTAGCCGGAAAAGTTCTGAAAACTGAAGAAATGCACTTCGTTGGAAGACCTTCTCTTCTTGCTGCTGATATCATGCTCTACAAAAGAACAGATATCTCTTTTGCCCCATATGGCGATTACTGGAAACAAATGAAGAAAATTGCCATTCTTGAACTGCTCAGTGCTAAGCGTGTTCAATCTTACAAATCAGTCATGGAAGATGAATTTTCAAATTTCATTCATTTCTTGAACTCAAAAGCTGGCTCGCCTGTAAATCTCAGCAGGGCTTTCTCGTCTTTAGGAAATGGGATCATAGCCAAAACATCAATCGGAAATAAATTCAAGAAACAAGAAGAGTTCTTGAGACTTATCGACAAAGCCATTAGAGTTGCAGGAGGTTTCAGTTTTGCTGACGCGTTTCCTTCTTTTAAGCTTGTTCATTTGATTAGTGGAATGAGCTCTACACTTCATAAAGTTCATCAAGAAGCAGATCAGATTCTTGAAGAAATCATTAATGAACATAAATCGAACAAGACAGCTGATAATAATAATATTCTCCATGTTCTTTTGGATATTCAAGAACGTGAAGATCTGCAACTTCCCTTAACCACAGACAACATCAAAGCTATAATTCTGGTTTGTATATGTTAAATTTTCTTTATAATATCGATTTGGGTTAAATTCTTTTTTTATTATAGATTTAGATGTGCCAACATTAAAAAGCTAGTGGTTAAGATTGAATGGTCAGTTTCTATATTAATTTGTTCATTTATTTATATTGATTAATCAGATGTTAGACTTTCTGCATTTGATTTGTTTGTTACATTTGATTATAGTAGTCTTAATATTGTAACAATATGTCTATCTCCAAACACTTCAATTCTTTTCCTTTCAAGAATTTTCTGATTTTGATTTGAGTGAATTAAATTTTGTGGGTATAGGATATGTTTGCGGGTGCAAGTGATACATCCTTAATAACTGCTGAATGGGCAATGGCAGAAATGTTAAAGAATCCAAGAATAATGAAGAAGGCACAAGAAGAAGTTAGACAAGTTTTCAAAGAACAAAGAAATCTCAATGAACTGAAATATTTAAAGTTAGTTATCAAAGAAACTCTGAGATTACATCCTCCTGTGACTTTGATTCCAAGAGAATGTGGTGAGAGATATCAACTTAATGGTTATGATATTTCTCCCAAAACCAAAGTTCTTGTCAATGCTTGGGCAATTGGAAGAGATTCTAATTCATGGGTTGATCCTGAAAGATTTTATCCGGAAAGATTTCTCGATAATTCAGTTGATTTTAAAGGTACTAATTTCGAACTTATTCCATTTGGTGCTGGAAAGAGAATTTGTCCTGGTATAACAATGGCTTTGGCTATCATTGAGATTTTGCTTGGACAATTATTGTATCATTTTGATTGGGAACTTCCTGGAGGAGCTAAGCCTGAAAGTCTTGACATGTCTGATGTTTTTGGTCTTGTAGTTAAACGAAAAATAGATCTCAACTTGATTCCAATTACTGTTCATCAGCCATTGCTTGTGAAAAATAAATGTATCACTTAAAAATTTGTGTTTCATAAACACACTATATTGTTATATTGATGGAATTGTAATGAAATAATGTCAATTTTTGGCAATCTTTTTCATTTTTTACGAGTCTTGGAAGATGATTCTAAGATGATTGATCGAGTCTTGCCTGTCTTTTATTCATATATGTAAACGTACAAATTAAAATTCACAAATGATTTGTTCAGAAAAAGACTATATTTCACCTGATTTAGCCTTTGGTTTCTCCACAACCCATAATAGATGAAGGCAATTTGCCTACCTTCTCTATCCCTTCTGCAAACAACACTGCCATACCCATATAAAAATGGGACTCAATATGGCAATGAAATGCCCAGACACCTGGATTATCAGCTCTAAACCTTAAAGCAGTCCATCCATAAGGATGCAGAGGCGCTGTGTTCTTCATTATTGGGTTCACAATATTGTACTTTCTCCAATCATTTGACATGTTATATTTTCCAATCCCATATCCTAACACCCAAAATTCATGCCCATGAAGATGCCATGGATGTGTTTCACTATTGTTCACTGTTAAAGTATTAGCATTTTGCAGTATGATATCTACTGTTGAATTGAAACTTAGCCTGTAAATGCGGTTGCTAGAAGTAGCGTTAGCATTCTTGGCAACACTGTATATATCATAATTTGCAGAATCATAACTATCTGGAGGTGGGTTTTGATCGAACGCATCGGTTAAGTTCTTCTTGAGCGCAATAAGATATGGGGTAGTTGGATAAGTGAGAGATAGATTGTTCAAAGACCACTTATAGTAACCATCAATCTTGTTTTGAGTGTTGAGGAGGACAATTACTCTGTCAGAAGTGGGAGGAGGTTTGGTAATGAAACCTTGGCGAGCATTAAAGGCAAGACTCTGAGCCAATCTTGATTTGGTATCATTCCAAACAGGCCCTGTTGTAGGAAGAGTTTTAGGGAGTTCTTGAGGATGGTTTGGGTAGTAATTGAAAATGGCTAAACCAGTTGGCGTTGAAGGTTCTCTACTGACCACATTTGAAGTAATCCAATAGTTTCTTAAAGGATCTTGATTGGTTTTGACCAACACAGAGTAAGTCTCACCAGAATAGACATAGAGGTTTCTTGTGACAAATGGTTCCACATAGCTCCCATCAGCTTCTACAACAGTCATTTCATGATCCTGCATTCAAGATTAGTAACAATCAATTAGCTTAATTAAATCAAAATCACCATTAATAGTGATTATACAAGTTTAATTACCTCAATCTCAAAACTTAGAGCAGATAGAGCAGTTAAGCTACCAATCCTTAATCTATAAGTTTTTCCTGGAACAACAGTAAGCACATAAGGAGAGCATTCAGGATTTGTGGCATTACAGTCAGAGAATGGAGCAGTCAAGAGAGAGCAGTTGTATTTTCCTCTTCCATTAATAAGAAGTGACTGTACATTGAAACATAGAACAAAAAGGTGTAATTTGCCATCAAATCACTATCATTTACATGTAAGGAATCAAAGAAAAACAGGGTCAATTTCTTTACCTGTGGCTCTCCAACAAAAACAAAGGGTATGGAAGATAGGCCAGTGGCTTCTTCATTGGTGTTCTTGTGGTACCAATCATTTAAGACTATGGTTCGACCATAATCATAAGAAAAGGGTTCAGAAACTCCATTAGGAAGCATTATTATGATGGATCCATATAGCCCAGCTTCTCTTTGCATTCCATAATGCCCATGATATATGTATGTTCCTGCCTGCAAATATAGTAATTAGCAACTTATTTTTGTTCATATTTGTTCACCAACATTTGCCACAACTATTGGAGCTGACAGCCACAAATTCATAGCCTATCGGTAAGTGCATATTTTTCTTTGAAAATAAATCCATAATCAATTTATCTCCTCATCGTAGTACTAAAAAAAATTTACCCTATCCACAACGAATTTATAAATGAATATTTCTCCTGGTAAAATGGGACATTGTGTTACCCCTCCAGTACCATCACTCCATGGTGTTCCAATCTGGTCACATTTAAAACAGCATCAGTCAGTAAGATTTTCAGCAAGCTGAACCAATCTAATATGAGGAGATGGACTCATAAAGGATTCAGGAAGACTTCATATTACCTGACGGATCCCATGCCAATGAATAGCAATATTCTCAGTTAAGAGATTATTCTTAACCTCAACTATAATTGTATCACCTTGTTGTGCCAAGATTGTTGGTCCTGGAGTTCTCCCATTAATGGTGATAGCCAGCTTCTTGTAGCAATCAGGAGACTTGAACTCATAGTTGACCTCCCATTTGTAGTGACGAGTTCTAGCCTCAGCAGCCCTTGAGAAACTGATCAAATAAATGAAGTAATACAGAGCCAGCAACTTAACCAAATATCCTATGTATTGTGCAATCTTTATCATTTTCAAGAACTCAAAGCTGCTCAATGCTTCTGCTGTAAATTCAGTTCAGAAACCGGCCAGCAACCCAACTTCATTTTTTCATATATTTGATCACTTTGTGAGAGAATATATTGTTGAAGTAACTAATGAACTAATGAAGTGCTTCCCCATGATCAAGCAAAACACAATTCAACAGTAAAACAAACTGATCTAATCCAAAAGTTTGTCAAGTTGAAGATATCATCTGTAGAAGCAACAGGGGCATGGCTTCTGGAAATGAGGTGCGAATATGGCATCAGTAACTTCTATAATCAGGCACATAACATGCAGGCTATCATATAAATGCTAAAAAGATACAGACAGGCTTGGTCAACGATCAATTTTTAATGCATAAACATTGAGAATATCGATTACCGAATGGACAAGTAGCCAAAAAATAAGCCAAATTAGTCCAATGTCTTGCAAGAAAGTTTGAGGGCGGTAACCAATTGTTCAAAAATAGCCATACACATCATATATAAGTTCCCTGTATACCGCTGCAAGATTCATGTATATTGCTGCAATACTTGTATTGAAGAAACATGGAGGGGGTTTTCATTAATTTATCATGCAAATTTAAGAGTTTAAATCAATTAATCATGCAACTTACGGCATCCCAGTTCGTAATATGAAAAATCAGTCTGTAATATGGGATCACTCGTAAAATGAAACACCCTTGTTTGTAAAATTGATCAATATTGCGTACTAATCTCATCCAAAGTAATATCTGCTATGCTTACCATGTATACATGAAACATCACCAGGATAGGCTTCTTCTATAATTATATGCTTGCCAAAGTGCGCCAAAAACTGGATTAAAAATATATCAAACAAAAGTGGGAACTTTAGAAGAATATGGGACAAAGGGAAGGAAAATGAAATATTATCCTGAATGTCATCCATTCAAAAGATCAAAATTTGATTCATCATGAACAGTAAAAATTGCACAGTAGCAAAAACTCAAACGGATTATTAACAACGTTCCAGAAAGGATCCATCCTACCGATCCATCATTGGAGATGTTCAAGAGAAAACATTTATTTACTCAAAATCTACAACATAAGATCAACTCTACTATCATAGCAGTCCACTTCAGATAATTGAATTCGCATGAGAAAGGCAAATGAGAAAAACTAAGCTCAAGCATCATCAAGAGCTAAGACCCCAGGAAGTTGTTTTCCCTCTAGAAGCTCTAAGCTAGCACCACCTCCAGTCGAGATGTGACTCATCTTGTCAGCAAGCCCAACCTTCTCCACAGCAGCAACTGAGTCACCACCTCCAATGATGGTTGTCACCCCCTTGCCGCTAACCTCTGCAAGCTTCTTGGCAATTGTCTGCGACACACAGAAAATTATTAAATTTCACTGCCAAAAACCAATGCTACAAGCTCATATTTAAGCAAACATGGGATACCTCTGTGCCCACAGCAAACTTATCAAACTCAAAGACACCCATTGGTCCATTCCAAATAATTGTTTTGGTAGTATCCAATGATTCACAGAATGTCTTGATGGCATCAGGTCCAATATCCAAACCCATCCAGCCATCTGGTATAGCAGATGCTGGCACCACCTGCAAGGACAATACATCGAACTCAATGTAGCAAATTTACAACAGTTAATTTTGCATCTTCTAATTCTGTATGTGTGCATGTGTACACACACATATATATATATATATATATATATATATATATGTCCTCATGTAGGAGACAGTAAGAGGGAAAGATATGTGTAAAGAAAACTAGGAAACCTCATACAAAACTTGAGAAAGATTTTATGGGTCATACTAGGAAATCAGAATATAAAATATACAACAAACCAACATAAGTGAAACAGCCCAAGAAAAGCAAACCTTGCTGTTGGCATCAGCAGCAAACTTGTCAGCAATAACCACATCGGTTGGCAGAAGGAGGGACACTCCTTTAGCCTTGGCCTTTTCAATAAGTGAATTTGCAAGATCAAGTTTGTCCTCCTCCACGAGTGATGACCCAACTGAGTGCCCTTGTGCCTTGTAAAAAGTAAATATCATTCCTCCACCCAGTATGAGGATGTCAACCTTCTCCAAGAGGGATTCTATGACCCCAATCTTGGTCGAAACCTTTGAGCCACCAACAATTGCAGCAAATGGCTTCTTCGGATTTGCCACAGCTCCAACAAGATAATCAAGTTCCTAAAAAGCAAAAGGCATATCAGCATTTTTCTTTCACAAAATAACAAAGAAGAAGAACAGGCATCTAATATACCTTCTGCATGAGAAAACCAGCAACAGAAGGTTTCAAGTATTTAGCCACTCCCTCTGTGGAAGCATGAGCTCTGTGAGCAGTACCAAATGCATCATTAACATAGACATCAGCAAGAGATGCCAGCTTCTTAGCAAATTCAGGGTCATTCTTCTCCTCCTCCCTATGGAACCTTACGTTCTCAAGGAGTAGGACACCCCCTTCTGGGATCTCAGCCACCATTTTCTCAACTTGCTCACCGATACAATCATCTGCCATCTTAACCTATTACAAAGGAATAAGTAAAACTAAGCACATCAAATGATCCAAAAAGGAAACGAAAAGATGTGTGGAAAGGAAGGGGCTAGGAAGACAAACTTCAACTCCAAGAAGTTCAGATAGCCTAGGCACAAGAGGCTTCAAGCTGTATTTAGGTGTAACACCCTTTGGGCGTCCCTGAAAACCACCAACAATCACACAAAATAATTGTACAAGCAATCACTGACAAAAATTAACAAAAAATAAAATCATATCAATTATATGTTGGTTTATTCTGCTATGCAATAGGACATAATCATTCAAAGAAGGCAGGCACTGCACTATATCAATATCACTGGACTTGCTCAAAGTAAAACCACATTTGACTTTATCAACTGCTCTTGTTAAAGTGCTTCTTCAGCCTGTCACAATAAACTCTAAAATAATTTTACCCATCCTTTGATAAATATCCCATTCAAAAAGTTACAAGGTTTAGCACTTGCTTTACTGTTTCAGTATTAACTTCATCCGTCAGAGAAACAATAATATATAGTCCATAGAACTAGTTATCTTTCACTGATAATTATTTTGGTACAAATTTAAGCATCCCGTATTATTTACACATCTTGACATCATCATTTCAACCATAAGGCACGAATTTCAGTCTTTCTTTTTTATTTTCAAATAAGGCACAATTCAGTGAATATCTTTTTAGGGACCTACAGCTTCTCTCCCTTGCAGAAGATAAGAAGCTCTTCCAAAATATATCATCATAATAAATGAGAAAAGGAACTGATAACTTTAATTTACTGATATCATGAACATTGATTATGCAAGTTCAATCAATACTCATGACACCGCAGGACGACAGAAGTAAAAATGCACCAAACATTGTCGACAACCGAAAGAAGAAAAAAAAAACACAAGAATCCCATAACCTTCAAATGCATTCAAGGAAAAAAAAGACAAAAATGATGATGCAAATTACAGCAAAACAAATAAACTGATAACTTTGCCTCTGCAAGTACCAAGAAAAGCTTTCAATGGAAATTTCACCACCAAGCAATTGAAACATTTGAATGTGGTATAAAATACCACGGAAATACCACAATTACACTAATTCATAAACAATGCCACAGCTACTATAGATCTAAATAACTAACAACAGAAAGCTGAAGGCACAAAGCAATGTAACAAAATATCAAAGTGAAAATGATCACAATCAATAGTATTTTTTTTCCGGATATCAATAGAGTAACAAAAAACGAAATATTAATTACGATGCAAATCTTCTAGCACGAAAATAAATCAAGTAAAGTTCAGGCACGATGAATATGGAGATCGCATAAAAGTTATCGAACACACATTTCGTGAGATTTTCAGAATTTCAGAATCGAGTGATACTGATAAAAATCTAGATAAAATAACCACCACAAACGCAGGCACAATAAGCAAAAGCATTGAAACAAGCACAAAAGGAAGAATCAATAATAGGAATCTGCATCTGCATGGATACGAAGATATAAATCCAAAAGCCATTTGAATACATCATATGAAAAGATATAAATCAGTAGTTAGCAAGAACATGAATACCAAGTGAGAGGAAAGGATAACTCTGGCACCATGATCCATCAAGTACTTAATTGAGGGGACAGCAGCACGGATCCTAGTATCATCAGTGATTTTTAAGTTATCATCCAAAGGAACGTTCAGATCCACCCTCACAAACACTCTCTTCCCCTTCAAATCAGCTTCTTTCAGGCTGCTCACGCTCTTCTTTGTAGCCATATTTCAAGAAAACAAAAAATTCCTGCGAAACAAGAAACAGAAAAGGAATTTGATGAGTACCCAGATCAGCAAAACAAATAGAAATAGTAACAGAGACAGAGATGG
The DNA here is from genome assembly GCA_947685225.1 of Garcia nutans. Lineage (NCBI taxonomy): Eukaryota > Viridiplantae > Streptophyta > Magnoliopsida > Malpighiales > Euphorbiaceae > Garcia > Garcia nutans. The sequence goes on along the minus strand of CANTUV010000029.1, from coordinate 12,551,500 downwards.
AAACTTTACAAGGTGAACAAAGAACAAAGGCGAGATCAAGAAATCACAAGTGAAATAGCGAAAATGGTTTTAGAAAGATTTATAAAGAGAGGAAGATTGGGTGGTTTTTATTTTATTTTTTCTAGTGATATTTCTTCGAGGGCACACTGGTTGGGTTGGGTTTGTCTTTGTGGCCAAGCTTAAACCTTGGGCTGAATAGTCCTTGGCTTTACTTTTGATCTACCAATTATATTCTCAATCCCACATCGAAAAATTAAAAGATGCAATCAACTATATTTCAATTAGTCACGATGTTGTTTGGTGACAAATTATGACATAGAGTGCAGGGTGATTATTTAGTTACCCAGGAAAATTCCAGAATCTATTCTGCAGGGATATGCCCAGGAGACTGGAGAGCTATGGGGGTAGCAGGTCTGTTCGACTTGGGCAGAAACAAGAGCTGAGCCTATAGGGATTTTTGCACCCCGAAGTGACTTGGCTGTTATTTCACAGTTATTCGCTTGGTTCACACCGCGGATTAAAAAAATTTTTTAATTGATTATTATTATTATTATTATTTGCTTACCGCGGATTAAAAAAATTTTTTAATTGATTATTATTATTATTATTATTATCAAATAATAATAATAATAATAATAATCAATTAAAAAATTTTTTTAATCCGCGGTGTGAACCAAGCGAATAACTGTGAAATAACAGCCAAGTCACTTCGGGGTGCAAAAATCCCTATAATTTTTTTAGCCACAGGAGAAAGAAGAGACTTCTAATTTGTATGATGTGAGCAACCTGTGAATATTTATCAAAACTGGCTCTAGAAAAAAGTTGTTTCTCATTTCTGTGGCTTAAAAACTACGGAGATTTTGTGATTTAAGTTTCTTGCATATGTCACTTTCCACGCCTTTGCTTTTATATATTATGTACATAAGGAGAGTTGTTGACATGAATGCATCTTTTAATCACCTACAGTTGGGGACTCAATAGGCTATGTTATATTTATATATATTAAGGACTCTTTGAATTTGCCATCCACTTTTCACATTTCAACTGTGCAATCTGAACCTTTAATGTCATTAATCTCTTCCAATACCAAACCTGCAATTTAAGCTCAGAAAAAAAAAAAAAACTAAAGCATTTTCTTCGCTTTATTTGTTCCAAATTCGAAAGTTTAAACACTGAAATTTAATCAAAAAGCTATGAATTTCACTCGTTCGCTTATGAACAAACTCCGACTTTCGATCTTAATTACCAAATCCACGAGTGCTTTCTGCTAAGGGTGCCAGTCTGTCTGTGAACAACTCATATCCATTTACTCTCTGCAACAATATTAACCCAAAACACAGTAAAATCCGTAAGATATTTGCAGCACCATTTGAATTTATTTGGCATGTCCAGTACTAAAGCATGTTTGTTCCCTGCTTTTCCCTTTCTATGTTAATCAATCGCAGTTCTCATTTTGCTACATTTCAAAATTCATTGAAACAAATCCTTAAGATTATGTAAGTTCTAAAACAAGACAATGGAGAACATCAGAACAAGTATAGAAATGAACCATTTATTTAAAAACATGGATGTCTGTTTTCGTCCTTTTCACTCTCTTTTGACAATTTTAGCATGAACAAAAGGAAAGGTCGAATGCCACCTATCGCATCGAAGGCAAAGGGAAAAAATTTACAGCTGAACTCTTATCTTTCTACAGCAACACTTTCTCTCGTTGATAAACCAAAAGATAAAGCAGCACTACAGGGCTGAGTTGGAATAAATCAGATTAATCTTACACAGCAACTGGCAATGCTTCGTCAAGAGCAAGAACACCTGGAAGCTCTTTTCCTTCTAACAACTCCAAGCTGGCACCACCACCAGTTGATATGTGACTCATAACATCAGCAACTCCTACTTTTTCTACAGCTGCAACAGAATCTCCACCTCCAATAATTGTTGTAACTCCCTTGCCACTAAGCTCTGCTAGCTTCTTTGCAATAGCCTGCACGATGAAGCACGATTCTAGTTCACCATTTATCATCACAAGATGCAAGTAGTAAACTATAATTCATATAATCAAAAGGTGTTTTGAGACAAAGTTGAATTGGGTTAACTCAACTACTTGATAAAGTTGCTTCTTGCACCATTTGTTTTCACTATAAAGTTACCAACTTACCATAAGCAATAGGATGGAAAGGTAACTGGAGAAGTTTGACATATGATGAAACTACTAGCCTTGTCAATTCATGAAGGTGAAGCCTTCCTACAGTAACATACTTGGCCAAATGAAATCCAAAAATAAGATCAGGGCAAGCCATTTTAGCATACCTCTGTCCCAACAGCAAACTTGTCAAATTCAAACACTCCCATTGGTCCATTCCAAATGACAGTTTTGGTGGTTTCCAAAGCTTCACTGAATGTCTTGACAGAGTCTGGTCCAATGTCCAATCCCATCCAACCATCAGGAATGGCCGTTGATGGCACAACCTGCAGTTTGAACAAAAAGTTTTTCACTTACGTTGGAAAGTAAATATAGTAAGTGGAACTTTGAGAATAGCTAAATTTCAGGCTTGTTCTCAAAGGAGGCATAAAAAAAATTGTCTACAAAGAGTTAAAAGTTAAGACTACAAACCTTACTGTTTGCATCAGGAGCAAACTTGTCTGCAATTACCACATCACTGGGTAACAAAAGAGACACTCCTTTTGCTTTGGCCTTCTCAAGGAGTGATGTTGCTAAATCAAGCTTATCCTCCTCAACCAGAGATGAGCCCACTGAGAGGCCTTGTGCCTTGTAAAATGTGAAAATCATTCCTCCGCCTAAAAGAAGAATATCACACTTGTCAAGGAGTGATTCAATAACTCCAATCTTCGATGACACCTTTGAACCACCTACAATGGCGGCAAATGGCCTTTTTGGGCTTGAAACTGCCCCAACAAGGTAGTCCAGTTCCTAAAACAAGATAGAGAAAAAATAAATTATAACATAAACCGGAAGTTTAGATGGAAATAAGACTGACAAAATTCAGGCTAATTTTGCCATATGACACATCTTTTTTTCCCAATTGAATAATCACACAACAAAAACACTCTCATGTTCAGAGCGGTAGGCCAGCTACATTAATAATTTAGGTTTGTAAAAATATTGAAAGCTAGCAATACGAGCACCAAAAGAAAAAAACTTCAAGACTATGAGCATCAAAAGAAAAAACTTCAAGACTAAGTACATTTTAAAGATGAGATCATAATTGAATGCTGCCACATGAGAAGCACAAAAACAGTGAACAAATCAGCTGTTTACCTTAAGGGTCTAAATAAAGCAAATATTGGCTCATATGCAAATTACGATTGAAAGTTTGGAAATATTTCAAATAATGATATACTTAAAAACCAAAAAAATACCCACCTTCTGCAAGAGGAAGCCAGCAACAGATGGCTTTAAGAATTTTGTGACTCCCTCAGTAGAGGCATGGGCTCTGTGTGCAGTCCCAAATGCATCATTCACATAGAGATCAGCCAAAGAAGCAAGCTTCTTTGCAAATTCAGGATCATTCTTTTCTTCTTCCTTGTAAAATCTCACGTTCTCAATAAGAAGAACACCACCTTCAGGAAGTGAAGCCACCAGTTTCTCTACTTCTGGGCCAATGCAATCATCAGCCTTTATGACCTGCTCAACTAGCATATGTTAGTTGTATTCTCTACCAGTAAGCACAGGCTTCCTTCATTTATGTTTTCTCAACCTATATTTCCTGAGGAAATATACCTGAATGCCAAGAAGTTCTGATAATCGGGGCACAAGAGGCGCCAAGCTGAACTTTGGAGTGACACCTTTTGGTCGTCCCTGAAAATTCATCAAAATATGTTTCAGAACCTGGTAAATCCCGAAGATATCTGAAGACGTGAGTTGCCCTATTTGTTTTGGTGGACAGGATACTTGGACACATCAGATATACAATAATGCTGCAAGCTGATACCTTTTGGCAATATTTCCACAAAGTATCAAATTGGTGTTTACCAGTAGCGGATTTGAAATTTGTTTCTCTTACTATAGAAGCCATTTCGTGACTTACTTATGTTGACAACTAATAAATAATTAAAAATCTATAACATGCACATCCACCACAAGAAGCAAAAGTATGCAACTTTTGCTGAATTCTTATCTTTCTACCTTTCAGAAATCAATAATTACCAACTCGTAAACAATCTTGTTTATCCATCAAAATATTTCTGAAGGATAGGACAGAACAAAATTATTGCCACAGACCCAGACGAAAATGGAATTCTGACAAACCAGAACTCAAGACAAAAATAAAATGCTAGTGAATGATGAAGCTAATTCAGATATAATTCAAAGCAGAATTTATTCAGTGCATACAAGATAATCAATCAATGACCTACTTCATAAGCCCAATCTACAAGTAAACTAAAACAAAATCTAGAAGAAAAACTAGAAAACACCAGAAAATATCAAACTCTGCAACGGACCAAACTTACACCCAAAAAAAAGGGGCGAGATAAAGTGGAAAAAAAAACCCACAAAGCAAACCTCAAAAAATGCAAAACCCAGAAACCAAAAAGCCTCAAATTCAACAAAACACACTTACCAAATGACTTGAAAGGATGACTTTAGCTCCATTCTCAATCAAATGCTTAATAGTAGGGATAGCAGCTCTAACTCTAGTATCATCAGTAATATTCTGGCTATCATCCAAAGGCACATTCAAATCAGCCCTCACAAACACCTTCTTCCCTTTCAAATCCGCAGCTGTTAATTCCCCAACGCTTTTCTTGGCCATAGAAACCACTGCTCTGGAGGCCTTACCAGACCCAAATGATCTGATTTTAGAAACAACATGTTGAGTAAAGAAAGGGTCAGCAGCAGCAAACCCAAGACGGCGAAGAGTGGTGGTGCGGAGGCCGGTGGAGGAAACGGGCAAAAGGGAAGCGCGGACACGGCCGGAGGAGGAGGAAGAAGTAGTGGTTTTGAGAAGGGAAAGTGTAGTGGGTGCAGTAGCAGAAGCCATTGTCAGTGGACTAAATTCAGAGAGAGAGACAGACAGAGAGAAGGAGAGAGAGTGAAGCTGTGTGGACTGAAAAGAAGAAGAAGAAGAGAAAGGCGGAGATTATAAGGAGAGAATGAAGAAAACGAATGAATGGGCAATGTGAGTGCTGAGTGGATTTCGGATTTTTTCTCTTATCATTGAGGTGAGGTTCAAAGATCTTCGATGTTTTTTATTTCGGATTTTTTTTATTAAAAAACTTGACTCTAATTATACATTAAATTAAAATATTTACACACACTGCAAACTAATTATAATACATTTCAATAAAAATAAAATACATCCTGATAAAAATATTAAATTTTATAAAAAATTAATTTTGGCCATTTTTTATTCTTTATTATCAATTTAATTTTTAAATTTCAATTAAAATTAATTAATTTTTAGATTTTATAATTTAATTAATTTAATTATTAATATATTATCCAATTACTAAAATTGTAAAATCCAATTGATCTCTATTAAATTTATAAAATTAATTTATAGTATAATATAATAAATTTTAATATCAATTTTATTTTTATTAAATTATTAATTTTTATTGTTATTTTTAATTTAACTTTGTGATATAACTATAATGTTTTGATTTTTGAGTGCAATTAATAATAAAATAATAAATATATTAGTCAAACAATATATGCATGTAAGCTCATGAGATGTAATAAAAATATAAATTTGACTTGATTTGATTTACTTATAATTCTAATTAGTTAAGATGATAGCAATTAAACTAAAAGCATTGCTTCTAAAATTATGATTTAGATTTATTACTTATTTTGTATTTAACAAATATGTTATTGAGATATATATATACATATATAGGATGGATTTAGCCAATGAAAGAATTAGGTATCTCCATTTATTTATTTTATAATTTAAATTATTAATAATAAAATTAGAAAATACAATTTTTTTTGAAAGGACAATTATTTTTTTTCGACCTATTTTTAAATTTTAAAGAATTTCAATTTTTCTTTTTTACTTAAAATATTAATATTAAAAATATAATATAACAATAACTCAGTAAGTTGGAGCTTCCACCCTATTAATCCTTTTATTTTACATCTTCTTTATATAAGAAGAAGAAATCTAATAATAATAATAATAACACATTATAATAATTTTTTTAATTACATATAATTTTGAAATTTCTATTATATTAATTCTTTTACCATTAATTTGTTTTGTCTCCTTTTTATATTAAATCTCAAAATTTTGAAAAAAAAAGTAAATTCTAAATTAAAACTAGAACTGATTGTTCATTAATTACATTTATTTAGTAATTAAATTAAAAAGTTAATTAATTGGAATATGTAAAATAAAAAGATATCATTTTTTTAGCTTATAAAATATATTTATTAGTTCAGGATCTGTTTTTGTAATTTTAAAAATGAAGATTTTTTTATTTTTATAATTGATAAATTTATATGATAAAAAGTTATATCTATAGTGTTTTAATAAAAAAAAAATGTAATTAGACATGATCAGTCGTTAGGAGTAGGCATGTCGTCGACTCGAACAATTGTCGTATTAATATATCGTTTACAAATATGGAAAAATTAGTATTCATTTATCTCTGAAAAAAAAAAAACATCTGAAGCCTGTAATTTAATGAGTTAACCGAACTCATGGATCTTCTTCCTTCTCGTTGTTTGCACAACAATCTCTCTTCCCCTCAATTATTTTCTGGCCAATTTTCTTTTGTTTTCCGGCAAATTCCCCGTAATAAGAAACCCAAACGCACTTCAAGAGCTCTAAGAGAATGGCGCGAGTATGAAGATGCAGTGAAGCAAAAGGACCTCTCCAGAGCTCTCAGGTTGTTGAAATCCATAGAAACTGATAAGAAAAAGGATAATTCTGCTGAAAACATTAATGGGTCCTTATTCACTGAACCGACTGAGTCTCGTGTCGCTGATTTAGGGTTGTTTGAGGGGTTACAGAGGGATTGGGAAGTTCTGGACACTTGTTTGAATGCTGATGATATGAGGCTTGTTGGCAGCGCTTATGGGTTTCTCAAGAACAGAGGTTTCTTGCCCAATTTTGGAAAATTCAGCAACATTGGTACAGTCCCATGTCTTTTTTATATTTCGTCTTATAATTTGTGATTTTGTAGAATTTTTTGGTGCTAAATTTTTTCTCCCCGAGTATTTTGCTTTGTGTTTTTGGTGTCATTTGATGATAATCCAGCATAGTTATGAGGTGGTACAATATCTAGGTGGAAACAGGAGGGAGCTTACAGCATATATATATAGCTTTATTTTCCTTAAGCATTGTATCAGTGGGATTCTCAACAAAGTACTAACTAGTTTTAATAATTTATAGTTCATGTTCATCCAGTTACCTTTTTCATCTTGCTTTTAATAGTTTCCAGTTTCCAGTGTTATGTCTTAGTCTTAGAGTGATCATTTTTTTATACATCACATGATCAAGCACAATGGGCTCCATGTCGTAGCATCGTTCTTTATAACGTTCAAGACTGATAAATCCATCGGTCTATATAGTTATCCATGTACCAGTAGAAGATTTAGCAGGCATCAACCCCCATACATAGTCTTGTGACTTTGCAGAGACATATTTTTGGTAAACAGTCGCCCGGGTCCTGGAAGAAATCCCGGGGAGTCCTTATGAAAATTTAGAAATCCGACATTTTCATAAAGGGGTCCCAAATGGAACGATTTCGAATGTCTTTTGCTGAACATTTTTTCAAATCATCTCCTTTTATTTTCCCCATGTAACTCTTCTGCAGTTTTGGAGGGTCCCAGAGATGTGACGCCTACTGTCATAAAGTCTTCAACTGGGTTAGAAGGTGCTTATATTAAAATACTTATGCTTGTTTTTTCAGATTTTGCTTTATTTTCTTTCTTGTACCGCTTTGAATTCATAATGTTCTGTTCCTGATCACAATGTAATATGTATCATTTTTTTTTTCACATTTCATTATCCAGTGTCTAAATTTGCTCCAAAGAAGTGGGGACTTTCTGGAAGTTCAAGTTTTGCATTGGTTGCTTTTCTAGGAGGAACATCTTTTCTTCTTTCACAAGGGATTGATATTAGACCTAACCTTGCAGCAATATTAGGACTAGCCTTTTTAGACTCCATTTTACTTGGTGGAACCTGTTTAGCTCAAATCTCAAGTTACTGGCCTCCATACAAGCGCCGAATTTTAGTTCATGAAGCAGGTCATCTTCTAGTAGGTATGTATTTTGTTGTTTGATTTAGATTCTGCTAGGATGTCGTTTTCATCTTCAGTAAATAAAGTTAAGAATAAGAATAGAAATGCCATCAGAACCTTAGAGTATAATGTCGAATGTGGAGAGCTATTTCTTCACATCTGATGCTGGCCTCTTTTGTCTTTTGACTTTAAAGACACTCAAACAGTTATGCGCACCCACATCAATAGTCGTGCAAGGAGTTTGGTACCAGCATATGTAATTGATCATCAAATTTATTGTGCAGCATACCTCATGGGTTGCCCAATTCGTGGTGTGATTTTGGACCCAATTGTTGCAATGCAAATGGGCATTCAAGGCCAGGTACTTCTGCTGTCATCTATGCAGTCTAGGACTTCCTTCTCTTTGCTTTGCTTAGTTCTCATGCTTTTGAACAAACTTGTGATGTCCTCTCTTCATGGTAAATAATGTACGAAGTCCTATATGTCATGTTGATTGTACAACTGGTGGAGGTAAAGGGCCATATCATATGCATCTCAGCTAGTTTACGTTGTGCAATCTTCATATTTAAGCGGAATCTTGAATGGCAATGATGCTTGAACTATAAAACTGAGATATTTTTGGTTTAACGAGAAGTGATATTCAGTTCCCAAAAAAAAGGGAAAAAGAGAAATATTTGGTGCAGTTCTGCCATTATTTATCTGTTATCTTCTTTTCAGCTGCAATTCACTTTCATTTGTGCTAACTTTATGTGACACTTTACTTGATAATTTTCTGCATGATGACTCTTGGAAATTGCTGAAACCTTGAAGGTTCTGGATCCAACTTTTACTTATGACTTGCACCATTTGAAGTAACTTGAGAATTGGTCAATATATCAGATGTTCTCATGTTGTTTGCCTAGATGCCTTTTTTTAATTCTCTTTTTTAAGTCTGGCCCTTTATCTTTTTTGGTACCTCTTACGGCATTTGCATTTGGATCTTATGATAAAAACTTCAGTATCATATTTCTTAAATGGCAGTAAGAATTCATAATTGGTGCATTTTCATATAGGCTGGAACTCAGTTTTGGGATGAAAAGATGAGTAATGAGCTTGCTGAAGGACGACTCAGTGGCAGTACCTTTGACAGGCAAGTATAATCTGCTGTCCTGTTTGACGTTAATTATATGTTCTTTTGGTTGGCTGCAACAGAAATTACAGTATCTACTACTGTGATTAGACTTTTAACCAATTTTTTACTACTCCACAATAGCATCCCAAGCAATGTTTATCTTAATTATTACATTAAACTGAAATGTGAAGCAGCTTGTGACTTAAGTCCAGTATCATATAGAATACTGTATAAATATTCTACAACTTTCTTCAAATATCTTCTAGCTGCATTAAATTTTGTGCCTGTACACCTGCTTAATGGAAGGTGGTCGGATTCATGAAAGTCACCTGCCCCGCATCTTTGAGCAACTGAGTGTGTTTTTATTTAACTCGGCAGACAAACAAAAGAACTCCTTTATTAACTATTAATCTCTGATGTGAATTTGCCATTATGGCTGGCATTGTGTGGTGGTCAGGTACTGCATGGTGCTTTTTGCTGGCATTGCAGCTGAAGCTCTTGTTTATGGTGAGGCAGAGGGCGGAGAAAATGATGAAAATCTGTTTAGGAGCATATGTGTTCTTCTGCAACCCCCATTATCTGTAGCCCAGGTATATCAGCCGTCATATTTGATTTTATGCTTTTCTATTAGGGGCATTCTATATTTTGTGCCTTTGGTTGCTACCATTTGCAGATGTCAAATCAAGCAAGGTGGTCGGTTTTACAGTCCTTCAATTTACTAAAATGGCAAAGGAATGCCCATCGGGCTGCTATTAAAGCTCTGGAAAACGGCAGCAGTTTAAGTGTTGTAATTAGGAGCATTGAGGAAGCTATATCTTCTGTTACATAATGAAATGCAGATGTTGGGAAAATGGTGGTTCTCTCTTTCCTTGTCATAGGCAGTGAACTACTGTTTTTGTTTCAGAGATTGACTTTGCTCGCTGAGTTCCAAATTTTAACAGGACAAGGTGGGAATTGGCTGCTATAGATCTGAAGTCAAATTGGTTTCGTATAGGCATGTATTGCTTGGGTTGTCTGTCTTTATTTTGCCATTTAAGATCTTAGTTAACGGCCAATCCAAGATCAACAATTTTTCTCTAATGGTGAGATGATACTTGGTCACCCACGATGAGTTTATTCAAGGAAGCATAAAGTAGAGGCCTGGAGATGGAAGGAAATATTGTTAAGACGTTGTTTGATTTTTAATCAAGGAATTCCAGAGATTTTACGGTCCTCAACTGCAAATGTATATGAAATTTTCTCCAATTCTTAGCTCGGGAACAAGCATATTTTACCATTGGCTGTCTGGACTATCTCAGCTGTGTACAATATCTTATTTTGGTGAATCTCTCAGCTGTGTAAAATAACTAACTAATGTCAATGTATGTTTTGTAAAACTGAAGAACGATTGTGATAGCAAGTCATGATTCTGTAATGTTATGTTGCTGGGAAATGACAGTTTCTTTCTCCATATGCTGTTTTCTTCTGTTCGTGCCATGCTTTAGTTTTATGAGATGCATGCCTGGTTTACGGTGATGATTGTAATATGTTAACTGGCAGACTTTGATTAGGGCTGTTCATCTATCTCGTTAACCCGGATAACTCAGCCTGACTTGATCCAACCTATAATTAAAAAAAAAATAAGACGGATCAAACTTTGAGATTCATATTGAAATTTTGAGAATATCTCCGATTAGTTTTCGGAGCCAAATAAATTTTTTTCGGGCCAATTCTGGTCAGCCTGAGGTATCTTGACCCGTCTAGATAGTTAGACTTGAGTCAGAGTCGGGTCAGATGGCGAATTATAGGTAAATTTGATTCAGTATGATCTGAGTACTCTTTATAGTTTTGATGTTATGGAATGAGACCACTAGCAATTAGCTCATTTTCTTGAATCCCATTATCCCCCATTTTTGCTTTTCTCAATGGAGTTTAAAATAAACATTAATCTTTTCGTTATAATCATTCTTTAATAACAGTAAATATATCAAATGTTTAACATCAATATTCATTTTTTAATACTGTTTCTAATAAAACACATAACTTTGAAGGATCAAACTGGTAAGAAACTAAGTCATAAAATGAAGTAAAGTTAAATAAATCTTATATATATTGTATTAAAAAAAATTAGTTTCAATTTTTTTAAATTAATGTATTTATATTTTATAAATTTACATTCAAGTCATTTTTTAAAGTAAAATATTTTAAATTTGCTCCCAGCCAGCAGTTCTTTGAACCGCTCTGACTGTATTTTTGGCTCAAAATGTCATTGTCACCCTAGTAGATAGTTCAGATAAATCTCGCAAAACCCAAAACAGAGTAGCCTGCAATGATATTTCCATGAAACAGGTTCTGGAAGGTATCTCGATGGCATGCTTTTGCCTGAGCTCTTGAAACTCTACAAATTCTCTCATGTCGTGATAAACAGATAAAAAGGAAAACCAAAAAATGAACCTAGACATTCCACACAAACAGAACCCCCTTCTCTCTTCTTCTACTCTACAAGTCCATACCAGTTAAAATCCCCTTCTATTACGGTTTCCCACAAGTTTCAGACATGCTATTTCCAGAAGAAAACCCGCTGTTAGAATCTATTCCTCTGCAAATTCAAATGGGTCTGATGGGTTTTCTTGGCCGAAACTGACTCGGCCAGTTCGGGAAGGGTCCCAGCGGTTTTTGCTAAAAGTTGGTGAGTCAGTGAAGACGGAAACTGGGTTCGACTTCGAACGGGTTAATGTGAAGGTGGGTGAGTTTGTGGAACGTGTGCGTGTTAAGTATCAGGCCAAGAATGGTGCGGCAGAGTTTCCTCGGTTTAGAACGGAGTTGTTGCCCGAGATTATTAAGTGGAATAGGTGGGAGCGTTGGAAGGTAATTTTATTTTTTAAGTTTTATTTTGATTCAGTTTGAGACCCCCTTTGCTTAGTTTCTTAGAGAAGTTTTTCAAATGAAAGGAAAAGAAATTATTCTTCATGTTCCATTCTTATGCCCTTTCACAGCTGGAACTTGGCTCAATTGAGCTGAGGTGTATCAGCCTCAGCTAAGTGGATGTGGTGAACTACTGTTTGTTTTTTGTAATTTGCAATGAGCGTTGGGAGAGCCACTCCCAAAAAGCTAGCTCAAGGGTTGGAAGGCCCCAAGTTTATTTAAATCCCATACTTCCAATGTTACCTTGCAACTAGGATCATAACATCCCACCACGATAGATTAAGTTCTTTGGTTTAACTCATTGGAAAAATTTAAGAATCAATGCTTGATGATAGATACATATCGTTGGAACTCCGTTAATTGCATGCAGAAGATGCTTTTTGAAATGTTATACATTTTTCTTGTCAATTATTTTTTTTATTGTTCATTTTTAATAACTAATCTTTACTAAAGCCAAAGAAATTCCAAGCAAGGATTGAAATGGAACTGGACTTGTTAATAGGAAACCTAATCAGGTGTAGCTAACTTCTTTTTTTTTTTTTTAAATTGCATTATAAACGTCCATTGGAAAACTAAACTATGATACAGTTATTTGTTGTTCTCAGGACTTCAAGAATTGGGAGCCTAAACGAATTGGTGTATTGATTCTCTATTCCTTGGTCATGATGTTTTCTTGTCAAAGAACGTATATTACTATTCGAGCCCCTTACCTAGATCGAGAAAAAAGAGGGATTAAAGAGGCTTATATGGAGGCATTGATTCCTGAGCCATCTCCTATTAATGTTAGAAAGTATGTGCATTTCTCGTTTCATTGATGATGTGGTCTATAAGATAAGGTTACTTTGTATCCTATTCACACAAGAAGATGCTTGTTGGTGTTTAATCGTCAAGATTTCTTCCTTAGTACATGTTGATTGCTTGATGTCTAGAAATAAAGTTTAGATTTGCCTCCTTGAAAGGTTGCACAATTTTAGGAAGCTTTCTTGATTGACAATTCTCTGTTGCTAATATTTGCTAGAAAGCTATCTTATATGTTGTGGACTATAATATCCAAAGTAATTATGAAACACTAACTTGAAGGTTTGAGTACTGGGGATTCCCTGTAATTCTATTTATATTCACTGCCACTGATATGTTTATAACAAAACTGACAATACATTGGTGGGATTAAGACAATTGAAAATGGGTGATTGATGGAGGTCCAGTGGTATTAAATTATAAGCCATGACATTTTGCCACTCTATATTGTATCAAATCATAAGCCTTCTGAACCAGTGTGAAAGCATGAAGGCTGTTTGCGATTTTTTTTATAGAGAGGCTATCTGGCTATTTTTTCTTGTAAATATGGGGGAAAATCTTTTTGTAATGAATGAACCATTTTGTTGGACTAGATTGAGTAATAAATTTTACAATAAGGGAGTGTCACTTATGTTCAAATTTCAATAGTATAGCTTACACGTTACTTTTAAATATAGGTTTAAGAAGAGTTTGTGGAGGAAGGTAACTCCCAAAGGCTTGAAAATGAAGAAGTATGTTGAAGGACCTGACGGAACACTGATTCGTGATACTTCTTATATTGGTGAAGCTGCATGGGATGATGATCCAATGCCTCCTGAGGAAACTATGAAACAAATTATTGACAAGGATATGAAATTAAATTCAGAAGAAAAGAAGGAGCTGAAGGAAGATTTAGGCATTTCAGGCTAGTTTGCAATTTTGTGTTTTGATAGGTTAAATTAAATTGCAATTTTGTGTTTTGATGGGTTAAAAGTAAATTGCAATTATGTATTTTCATGAGTTAATTACATTGCTATTATGTGTTGCAATTCGTGACTCGTTGTTTAAGATAGTGGTGATTGATTCAGCTAAATGTGATGTCTATTGCTATCATTCTTTTTATAATTGTGAAGGGCACTTCAGTTTGCGAAATAATAGCTTGTTGATGGAAGTGTAAAAACTTTTTCCTGTGTAACATGCTTGTATGCTTCCTATAATTTTGCAATGTATTGTGGAGAGCCTAGGTTCCGGTTGAAGAAGGGTGATAGCTTTTAGATAAAGGGACACAAGGGGCAATAAGAAGACTAAAGATAATGTTCTTGAATTTGTGAAAGGATTTGGTTTCTGAACATGTAATTGGAGAATATGGCCTATAATAGAGTGTGTAATGGAGGAAACATGACTATTACTTGGGACTAATTCTTAGTTGATCTCATTTGAAGAGGGATTTAACTTATGTTGTAGTTGTTTAGTGCTCTAAAGCCGTCTATTTATTGGCTTTCTTTCATATTTGCTTGACAGCTAATGATCAAGAAGGTAGAGGAACTTGGCATGAGAGGCTTCAAACATGGAGGGAGATAATAAGAAAGTACAAGTTAGCTGAGTAATTAGATGCATCACGTGCTAGATATGTTGTTGAATTTGACATGAAAGAGGTTGAAAATAGTCTTCGTAAGGATGTGGTAGAAAAGGTAACAGATACACAAGGAGCTAGGGCTTAATGGATATCTAAGAGGTGGTGGCGTTATCGTCCCAAACTTCCATTTACTTATTTTCTTCAAAAGCTTGATTGCTCTGAGGTAAATCTTCTTCTTTGTTTTCTATTCTTTTCATGACTGGATTCATCTATTTCTCAAGTTGGAGGTTGCAATACTCAGTTTCTTTTGGATGATGCTAGTTGGGAGTATATTAGATTAAGATTTTTTGAGTATTCTTATTTTGTGCACACATGGTAGATATATGTGTTCACATTAGGGTTGTAAATAATGATTTTGCAAATGGTTTTGGAATCAAAAACCGCGTAATAGAAATAGATTGAATCGGACCATATTGGAAATCAATTGCCAATATCATGAATAGATTTTTAAGGACTCGAATAAATATTAAGTTAGTACTTCAATCAAATATTATTATAGTTTTGTGTATCTAATAATTCAGAGTGACAAAAACATGGTCAACAAATTCATTTATTAGAAAATCTGGTTCAAAAATATTGATTTCTAATCACCCATATCATAATGGGAAATATCATTTTGCATTGCTAAAAATTCGATGCCTAGCGGACGATACGTAATGTATCGGCCAATATTTAAAACATTGTTCTGATGGATGCCAAAAAAAAATTTATTTTCCTTGAAAGAAATAAAATAATCCCTGCTAGATTTTAGAACCTACTCTTTTGAGATTAGAAATCATATAAAGGAGACTGAGGAACATAGTCAATTGTGATATAATTATGACTTGGCATGCTAAAAATGTTTCAAGGCAAGTAATAAATTGCAACTGAATGTATTACACTTTCTTATTCATAAATTGAACTTGAACATTAATTGACTGATATCATATTCATAAATTGAACTTGAACATTAATTGACAGGTTGGCTCTGATGGTGTGGTTTTTGTTATAATAGGTAGCTGCTGTTGTTTTCGCAGAGGACCTGAAACGACTGTATATAACTATGAAAGAAGGTTTTCCATTACAATATATTGTAAGTCCAATATTCATTGTTGTTAGTAGCAAACTGAACTGATTGTGTTCTTGGCTTAGAAGTGCTTATTTGCATTTGATAGGTTGATATTCCCCTTGATCCATACTTGTTTCAGGCAATCTCAAGTTCTGGAGTCGAAGTAGATCTCCTTCAGAAGTGACAAATCCATTATTTTCTGTGATGTTATTGCACGTCACTTCTAAGCGTTTTCTTTACAAGAAGTATAATCAACTTTTTGATATGGCATATGCTGAAAATTTTATCCTGGAATTTTTATAATTCCTCTCCATGCATCTCAGTTTTCTTCCTATCTATACCATTTCCTGATAGTCAGTGTATACTCATTCAGCCAGTTGGAGATGTTGTTGAAACAAAATCAATGCATAAGGAAGTGGTACTTTGGGGTGATGTCTGGGATCTTCTTGATGAAATAATGATTTATATGGGCAATCCCATGCAATGCTATGAAAGAGGGGTGAAGTTTGTTCGGGTAATTGCTGATACTTTTATTGAAGGAGGGCTCTTTTTGTTTGTCTTTTTTTTTTTTCAATCTCCAGTGATATAACAAAACAAGGGCATTACTGCTATGTGCATGACAGGGTGTTCTTTTCTCTGGACAACCTGGAACTGGGAAAACACTTTTTGCGCAGACACTTGCAAAGGAAAGTGGATTGCCTTTTGTTTTTGCTTCTGGTGCAGAGTTTACAGATAGTGAAAAAAGTGGTGCAGCAAGGATCAATGAGATGTTTTCCATTGCCAGAAGAAATGTAAGCATATATGATAAAAAACACTCCAGAAAGGTACAGATTTTTTTTTGTAAACATTCTCTGTGCAGGCTCCTTGTTTTGTGTTTGTGGATGAAATTGATGCCATTGCTGGGAGGCATGCAAGGAAGGACCCACGAAGAAGGGCAACATTTGAGGCTTTGATTGCATAACTTGATGGGGAGTGAGTATATAAGTTTAAAATCCTGTGTAGGAGTTCATTTTCTTCATAGTACTGTGGATTCTATATTTTCACATTGCAATTGAAGCTTTAGATATATTTTTATGTTGCCATTTTATTTGATAATGTCATTTTGGAATAAATGAAATATTACCTCACACAGTGACCACAACTGTAGTCTAAAAAATCCGTGTTGTATGTGGCACTGTTATTGATCATTCTCAATCCTTGTAATTTAACATCCGTTACATGAGTTCATTTTCCTCCTAGTACTGTGGATCCTAAATTTTCTCATAACCTCATTGTAATTGAAGCTTTAGATATATTGTCATCTTGCCACTTTATTTGATTGATAAAATTTTCCAAAGTGAATAAGATATTTCCTCATGCGCTGACCACAATTGCAATCTAAAGCATCTGTGTGTTGTATTTGATACTATTGTTGATCATTCTCAATACTGTACCAGTTTATACTTTAGCCAGATAAAGGAGGTGCAGGATTGGAAGAGCAATATTTGTGTTGCCTGTTTCTTGGTGGTTAAATTAACTTAAAGGAATGTTATAAATGTGTCGCCTTCATTTTGCCTTATCATTGGTTTACATGCTTTGGGATTATCTTTTCTTCTTGAATATTTTTCTTGCTATAAATGTGTCTCCTTCATTTTGCCTTATCATTGGTTTACATGCTTTGGGATTATCTTTTCTTCTTGAATATTTTTCTTGCTAACTTATGTTTATATGTTGAGCTTTATTTGATGTAGGAAGGACAAAACTGGTGTAGATCGGTTTTCACTCAGACAAGCTGTGATATTCCTTTGTGCCACCAATAGGCCAGATGAATTGGATCTAGAATTTGTTCGTCCTGGACGCATTGATCGTCGTTTGTACATTGGCTTGCCTGATGCAAAGCAAAGAGTGGAAATTTTTGGTGTGCATAGTGCAGGAAAGCAACTTGCAGATGATGTAGACTTTGGAAAGGTAAGTGAGTGCTTACCCATCTAGTGCAAAAGGAACTGAAAGTATTTACTGGTGTATCTCTGTCATTCCCACCCAGTGCTGATGTATAGAAATTACTGGTGCATCTAACATAGATAAGAAATGAAAGGGATTGCAAAAGCTAGATTAGTAGCACATATTTCTTGCACTTTGATAACTTTGATGGTAAGGTCAAATCCCTTCTTGCACTTTGATAACTTTTATAGTCAGGTCAAATTCCACGAATCTCTCCTAACCACAAGGCTCATTTGGGCTTAAGTAACTTCAGCCAAAAACATTTGACTGACATGTCTTCAACCTGGCGAACTTTAATTTAAACCATCTTTATCCAGATTTCGCAATTTGCCATCAAAATTACAGTAAAGTTGTCACGTATCTTGTGCTTTGCTGTGATTGCAGTAAAAGTAGCCTCTCAAATGCCAATCATGCTGTCAAATTAACAAAAAAGTAATATTCAATGTTTATGGGCTGAGGCCATTGATTAAAAATTTACTCGTCAGACACAAGGCATACAAGTGGCTTAACTTACTATTGAGGGTTTCATATGGCTTGCTTGTGAATTGATAATGCATGATAAAAAACATTAAAAAATGAAATGGGTATTAACAAAACAGTAAAATTTTCCTTGCAATTTTCGTCTCTAAAAGAATATATATATATATATATATATTCTAATTGCATCAAAGGTGGATGCTGTTCTACTCACCAATAGGAGCCACAAATTATCAGGAAACACCAAAGTTTTAAGTTACTCCAACAATTTCAACCTTTTTAATTATTTTTTTCCTGCTTACAACCTTCCAAGGGTGTTGGGTTCTTGTTGTATTAATTAATCATTCAGGTATGAGAACTGGGAAATCTCTTTTCCCATGAATAGGACAATCCCAAAGACCTGGGTAGGGGTCCTAGTTGTTCTTTTCCACCTTAGAAATGAATCGGACTTCTTTCACTTGCACGTTTTTCTTCCAAAAGATAAGTCGATGGAGTCTGTTTTGCGCAATACTCTACTCTCATATGGCATACATGTGAAGTATTTGAATTTATACTTCAATTTACAGTCGTATGTACTCAATATTCTGCAGTTTATATTTGACTTTTCTTGCTCGGATTTTGATTGCATCAACAATGTTTAAATGCGGCTCATTATCATCTTCTATCTTTTCTTTGCAGCTTGTCTTTCGTCCTGTTCGTTTCTCTGGGGCAGACATACGGAGTCTTGTCAATGAAGCTGCAATCATGTCCGTAAGTTGAGTCTTGTCAATTAAATCACAATCCTATCTGTCAGTTCAGTTACATCGAAGTTGTAGGTTGATCATTATGCCGATGAGTTATCCAAATATGCCTCAAAGTGAAATGAGACAATGGAAGAATCAATTTATTTTGTTCTTCTCTTTCATTGAATGCTTTGTTCAGGTTGATGTTTTCCTCTTCCCTATTCTTCCTCGCATCCATAATTCTACTTCCAATTCCTTGTAGGCTTCATTAATATCTAAGTATTTAGATCAACCCTCATCTACTGTTAATCCCTATTTTCATTTGTTGTAGTTGGAATATCAATGAACAAAAAAAAATATTTGGTGTCATTCTAGCCAAGCATAGTTTGGAACTTTTGGCTGTTACTCTTCCTCTCCGTTCTCTCTTTTTTAAATCAAAAGAAAAAGAGATGAAAGTGGGAGACGAAGAGACATGATAGTTGGTAAAGGACATTAAGTGTGGTACTACAACTAGGTCTTACAGTAAACCAGGTTGTGAAAAATGCTGTTGATTTGAGGCTAAACTGTAATGAGTGTTCTTTATTTGGTCTTTAATGCATTAAAGCAGTTAGACATATTGAAGCTTCCCTAAATTGCAATTTGGAAAGACTGTTTATTTCTTGTTGCGGGTAAGGAAAGGGCATTCCGAAATCTTCCAGGAAGACATTGTTGACATTTTAGATAAATAATTGCTTGAGGGCATGGGTGTACTTCTTACAGAAGAAGAAGAACAGAAATGTGAAGAATATGTAAGTCTGTTGTTCTTTAGTGGTTCATATGATGAATTTTTTCTTGAAAACTAATTATATGGTTGGCGTGTTTGCATATTAGGTGTCATTTGAAAAGAAGAGACTTCTGGCAGTACATGAAGCTGGTCATATATTGTTAGCTCACTTATTTCCACACTTTGATTGGCATGCGTTTTCTCAACTCTTGCCTGGATTTACAACAAATTTGCTGTTATAAATTACTGAATTAACACTTCACTAGTTCTTCACTAGCTCATGTATTGGGTATCTCTGTGATACTATATGATTTTCATGGTTTATCCATCAACATCAAGTACATTCAAAGAGCTATCTAACAACTGAGTTGCTGCCACCTACACGTTTAGCAACCTAGGGCATTCTTCTTATAAAGCAAAACCTTCTTTCAATTTCCTTAGGCATAAAGTTGGCCTTTTCTTTTGAGTTCTGTCGGCTTTCATATTAATTTTTTTCACCTGATTTAGGTGTTGAAATGGTTACTTTCCAATTCACTGATAAAATTCTTGTTATTATATTTGTTGATGCCACGAACTATTTATTTTATGTCATGGTTTGCCTCCTGAAAATTTTGCAGGAAGTAGAGGAGATAATGAAGGGACTTTCTCCTACAGTGTTTGAAGATTTTGTTAAGCCATTCCAGATAAACTTAAATGAGGTACTTGTGTTTTTTGGCTGTTAGGTTGATCTTTTACTAATGGAAGGGTAAAACAGTATCTTGCCTTATATTTCATAATGATTTCAAGAGATGCTGACTTAAATGAAAACAAAAATAAGACATGAATTCGGGAACTCTGACACACCTTTTCACCCAGACAGGCATGTACACGCGTGCAAACACATCCAGTCACACACGTGCACTCAAGCACACCCATACATTCACATTTTCTTCCTTCTTACTATCATTGCATCTTTGCTGCTGTCTTTTGATCAATTCTTATGCCCCTCATTCTTTGTGAATTAGAAAGATTTCATTCAAGTTTGAATTGCATTTTAAATTCCAAAAATGATGGTCAGTCATTCCTTTTTTGGGTTAAATTCTTTAGGAGGGACCTTTACCTCACAATGACAAGTTGCGGTATCAACCATTGGATATATATCCTGCCCCACTTCATCGGTGACATTGTGATATCATGGAACTTAAATTTTGCACTAACTCCAATGCTGAAGCTTCTTGGACTTTGACGCCATAACCTTAATTCTTGGCATGCAAATTTTGTATTACCAGTAAAAGAGAATTTGTTTAGCTGCTGTAATGTTGCAACCTCTATATCAATATTCTTGAAGCTATCAGAGTCCATTAGAGGTCAAGGCATGAATTTGCTTGCCAATTATGAGTAAATTTCCATGCGTGGAAGTTCTTAGGCTACACATAATTTGTTGAGGGATATGATTTGATTATCTGTAATACATTAGCAATGAGAAGCAAATCATTTTAGCCAGTTTTATTCAAATAATGCCAATGAAATTCTTGGTAGATTGCCATTACTGACATTCCTGGGATGTAATGTAGTTCTCAAACGCTTGATCTGCGTATGCAATGCCAAAATAAATGGGATTTTCGACTCTCTCTCGAGGTGCTCGTTTTATTTTTACTTGAATCACACAATGATCTGCAAGCATATATAGACGATAGGAAAATAAGGCTCAGATCTTATGATTTAAAGCTTGCTAATTGGAGCCCCAACTGGAGCTGTTCTGGATCTCTTTTCTACAGTTCTGGAAAGCTGCTTGACTGCATCTTTCGGTAGATGCCGAGGGTGGCTCAGCCAAAGTCCTCCATCGACAGTCAGAGTATTTCCATTAACAAATTTACCTGCAAAATTAACATAAATGGATGAGTTTATTAGAAAGGCAACAAAAAGATAACTAATTAAATAAAGTTGAAGAGAAGCTGAAAACTTGCAGGGCATGATGAATAACTTAAGTAACTCAGTCAAGTACTTGATATGACATTGCCATCCAATTTATCATCATTGTCCGCGCATATGCATTTGATTGGAAATAACAATATCTAACATAGGAATACTGAAATTGGATGATTAGACAAGTGAATAAGCTCACTAACCAGCATCAGAAAACAAGGTAGATAGCAGCCATAGCAATGTTCCATTTCTCCCCTAGTTTATACAGAGGCATGTATTCTCTTTCTTTGCCATTAATCTCCTTGGGTGCAAGTTTACCCATGCCAGGAGTATCACCAATGGGGCCTGGAGCAATCCCATTCGCCCTAGTATCAAAGTCAGTGCCCCACTCCAATGCCAGGTTTCGAGCAATGGCATTGACAGCTGCCTATTTGAAAAATGACATTATAAACAAGTTAAGCTTGACATACCAAATACACTATGCTCCAAGCATGATACAACTGGTAACAAACCTTTGCAGCAGATACATGCATCTGATACCAAGAAGCTGTATAGTGCAAAGTAGCACTAATGTTCAAAATTATTCCACCACCAGAGGAGCTTCGTCCAAGCCCTCCTTTCTTGAGATACTTGAGGGCTTCACGGCACATTGTGAAGGTGCCAACAGCATCAATATCAATAACTGTAAAGGATGGATAAAAAGAAATAGCAATTAGGCCACAGTTGACAAGAGGGTTCAAAGCGTTCAAAGTGTCAACTACTGGATAAAAATAATATAGCAAGGGAAATAAACTGGTTTGCTAAAGTTATTAAGAGCAAACATTGTGAAGTTGCTTATACACTCAAATTAAACCTTGTCTCAACAGTGGTTAATTTGTTCATCTCAACTCAACTAAACTTTAATCTCAATTAATTGAAATTGGCTATGTAAATTTTCTTTTTCTAGGGATCATAAAATTATTTCGAACCATTTTTTTTTTCCAAATTAAAATAGTTAATTTTTTTATAATTGATTATTTGATTGTTGTCATGGACCAGGCTTCTACAAATAGAGGAAGTGGAAATGCACGTGAGGAATGAATTGGAGGGAATTATGGTTAGGAGCGTTGACAGCTGTGGGAGTTAGTGCAAATAAGCGTGAATGTATTGAATTAGTTAGATGGAGTGATTAATTCTGTTATTCAGAAAATCTATATAATAATTGGTTTACTCATTACTAAATCAATCAATGAAAATATAATACAAATTTCCCCTCAAAACTCTCTCTATTTCCTCTCTCTAATCTTCATCTCTCTACTGCAACTTCTTCTTCTTCTTCTTTCTTTTCTTCTCTTCTCTTTCTTCCTCTTCTTCTTCTTTCTCTGTTCTTGAGTCAGGTACCTGACAATTGTATTCCATTTCTTCATTTAAGGATGAAGAACACAGAAATATGTTAAAAGATTAGTTTAGATAAAGCCCAATGAACCCCAGCTAATAAAGTTATTCAGGAGGTTCAGTTCCCAGAGTCTGTGCATTGTTCCAGAATGGCAAAGACTGTAAAATTAGTAGCAAAACCTGTTCGAAATCCGTTTGGTGACAAATACTGTGATACAAGAAAATTGCCAGCAGCAGCATTAACAAGAATGTCAATCCTACCAAAATGTTTAAAAGTTGATTCTAAGACTCTTTTAGCATCTTCTTGCTTGGGAACATCCCCTTCAAAGCCACTAGCCTGCAAAAATAGCAGCAAAAAGAATGCAACTACATGAGATCAAAGGCAACCAACATGGAAAAGTTTGAAAAAACAAATAAAATAGAAGCAAGCTAATCATCAATCAACAAGATGCTAAAACAGTCAAGCCAGGTTAAAAAAAAAAAGCAATTACTAATAGATAAACATTACAACAACAAAACTTTAATCCCAAGTTACTTGAGATTGGCTATATGAATTCTTCTTTTCCACTCAGTTCGATTTAGGGTTATCTCTTCCGATAAATGTAACAAAGTAAGATCATTTTGGATCACTTTTGTCCATGTTAGCTTCGGTCTATCCCTGCCTCTCTTATCTATATCTACCTTGACCTGTTCGATCTTTCTAACTGGAGCATAACTAGATCTTCGTTTCTCATGATCAAACTATTTTAATCTATACTCTCTTATTTTTTCCTCAATAGGCGCTGCCCTTACTTTTTCTCTAATGCATTCATTGTGGATTCTATCTATCCTAGTGTATCCACACATT
The DNA here is from genome assembly GCA_947685225.1 of Garcia nutans. NCBI lineage: Eukaryota > Viridiplantae > Streptophyta > Magnoliopsida > Malpighiales > Euphorbiaceae > Garcia > Garcia nutans. Next base: position 12,527,748 of record CANTUV010000029.1, on the reverse strand, counting down.
CATTTTATCATTCTCATTTTTGCAACATGCATTTTACTCATGTGTTGTCCTTTTACTGTCAAACATTTACTACCATACATCATCGCAGGGTGTATAACAGTGCGATAGAACTTTCCTTTCAATTTAAGTGGCATATTTAAGTCACATAGAACTCCTATACCGGCCATCCACTTCATCCAATCAGCTTTAATCATATGACTTACATCTTCTTCACACCCTCTATCCTCTTGGAGAATAGGCCCAAGATACTTAAAAAGATTACTACGAGGTACTGCAACTCCTTCTAAAACAACTTCGTCTTCTCCTTCATTCACGTTCTCAAATCTACAATTTATATGCCTCGTTAGCTCATCCATGATAAAGGCAAAGAGGTAAGGGCTCAAAACTGAACCTTGATTTAACCTGATAGAAACTAAAAAATCCTTAGTATCCCCTTCAACAGTATGAATACCAGTGATGGCTCCATCATATATATCATTCAAGACTTGAATATATCTTATAGATATCCCCTTACACTCCAAAACCAATTATAAAACTTCTCTAGGAACCCTATCATAAGTCTTTTCTAAGTAAATAAAAACCATATGTAAATCCTTCTTCATATCTCTATACTTTTTCATCAAATTTCTAATAAGAAAAATAGCTTCCATAGTGGATCGACTAGGCATAAAATCAAATTGATTTGGGGAGATACAAGTGTCCAAATACAAATGGTATTCCACAATTCTCTCCCACGGTTTCATAGTGTGACTCGTAAACTTTATACCTCTATAATTTGAGCAATTTTGGATATCTCATTTGTTCTTAAAAATAGGTACCAAACAACTTCGTCTCCATTCATCAAGCATTTTTTTTTGTACTTAGGATCTTATTAAAAAAACTGTCAACCACATAACTCCTACATCTCCCAAACATTTTTAAACTTCAATAGGTATTCCATCCGGTCCACATGCTTTATCAACTTTCATTTTTTTCAAAGTTTCCTTAATTTCAAAGATCTTAATCCATCTAGTGTACTTTACATTTTTTTCAGTTTTGTCGTCCAGACCATCAATATATCTACTACAATTACCATTAAGAAGATCATCAAAATAACTTCTCCATCTTTCTTTGATATCCTCCTCTTGTACCAAAATTCTATTCCTTCGTCTTTGATGCATTTTACTTGGTTTAAATCTCGACATTTCTTTTTTTCTTATTTTAGCTAATTATAGATAGTTTTTTCTTCTTTTTTATTCCAAATTTCTCATAAAAACTCTTCAAAAATTATGCTCTTACTTGACTAACTGCCTTTTTAGCCTCCTTTTTTGTTTATTTATGTTGTTCAAAAGCATGATTGTCACTACACTTTTACAAACTCTTATATTATTTTTTTTTACCTTTTACCACTTTTTGTACTTTCTCATTCCACCATCAAGACTCCTTCGAAGAATGTTCACATTCTTTAAATTTTTCAAATATCTTTTAACTACTCCTTTAATTATTATAGACATATTCACCCACATATCATTTGCTAACATATTCCCATCCGCATCCCAATCCCCAACTTTGACAGACTATCTTTAAACATCAATTATTTTTCACCTTTTTAAAAAAATCACTAATAGATAAACATTATTGGATAATAAAAGAGTTAAAAGAGCCTGCAAATATAGCAGCAAAAGGAATGAAACTACGTGAGATTAAAGGCACCAATATGGAAAAGTTTGAAAAAATAAATAAAATAGAAGCAAGCTAATCACCGACCATCAATCAATAAGATTCTAAAACAGTCAAACCAGCTAAAAAAAAGAAGCAATTACTAATAGAGATAACCATTATTGGATGATAAATGAAAGAGTTAAACCAATCATTTAATTAGTTTGTTCTCATTAGTCAATGGGGACACATTGCCCATATCAATTGATCTTATAGACAAACTTAAACAAAAAAGAACTGATAAAGAACAGAGAGAGAAAGAGAGAGAGAGAGAGAGAGAGTGAAGGAAATGATGAAATTCTTTAACTAAAAGATCAAATCATACAGGAATTTTTAGGGATTGGAGATTGGAGACAGCAGAGTCAAGAACTTGCTTGTGTCTACCCATGATTGCAACAGAGGCACCATGTTTCCCAAACTGTGTTGCAATCTCAAAACCAATACCAGACCCACCTACAGTTATGAAAACTACCTTCCCTTTCAATATATCTGCCTTAAATGGTGACTCCATAGCTCTAAGTCTCCACCTCTCCCTCTCTCTCTCGTCCACAAGTACTTGGTCGATGAAAAAGCACCTGGTGGTCTTTCCAACTGAAACAATGCAAGTGACAGCCACGTGCTTTTGATCAAATAAATAATACTGTTTATTTATAAAAAAATTTACACTTCTTAACAAATTTTTAAAATTTTTACACATTTCACGAGAACTTTTAATTATTTTATACAAATATATAATAAAATATAATTTTTAAATTTATTAAAATTTTTATTAATTTATAAATATAATAAACTCATACATATATAATTTATTATTCTTTTTATCGTACTAAAATTATTAATTTTAAAAAAAATAATAATTTCATTAAAACTATCACTTTCTAAATAAAAGAGAATTAATTAATTTTTTTTACAATTATATCTTTGATGAATGAAATCAAACGTAAATAATAATAATTTTCACACTAATAAATTAATTTATAATATTTTAATTAATTCATAATATTTTTTATAAAATTTAAAAAATTTAATAATTATTTTAATAATTATATTTAAGTTAAAAAATGATTTTAATAAAATAAAGATAATACTAATTTATTAAATATTATAATTTTTGTTAATTTGATTATAAGTTAATTATACTCCATATTTTTTATAAAATATCAAACTATTCCAGTGAATATATATGTAAATTAAAAAAAAAAATACAGTGAAGAGCTTTTTTTTCCCCAAATTTTCCGGTTAAAAAAACAGGGAAAATCCTTAAAACCTCAAAATCAACATTCGATGAGGTTACGTTTCCGACCGTCCAAACAGAACCTAATGGAGCAAGAAGAAACTCTGGTTGACGAGAACTTCCCTCTCTTCTCCAAACGTACCAAAACCCTTAAACCCCTCCAAACCCCTATAACTCCTAAAACCAAAAATCCTGACCAAGACAGTCAAGTCCCCAAAATCGAGAAGGAAAAATCCACGAGTGTGTATCCCAACTCCGCCACTGCTAGTACCCCACAGACTTTATTTTCCGATCTGGGTCTTGCCGAATGGGCTGTCCAGACCTGCAAGGAACTGGGAATGAAAAATCCCACACCAGTTCAAGCACACTGCATCCCCAAGATTTTAGCTTATCGGGATGTGCTGGGGCTAGCTCAGACCGGTAGCGGCAAGACGGCAGCTTTTGCCTTGCCTATCCTGCATCGCCTGTCGGAAGACCCTTATGGGATTTTTGCGCTGGTGGTGACTCCAACTAGAGAGTTGGCTTATCAGTTGGCGGAACAGTTCCGTGCGCTCGGGTCTTGCTTGCATTTGCGGTGTGCAGTGGTGGTTGGGGGTATGGATTTGTTGACCCAGGCAAAGACCTTGATGGGCAGACCACATGTTGTTATCGCCACGCCTGGCAGGATTAAGGTCTTGTTGGAGGAGAATCCTGATATCCCTGCTGTCTTCTCTAAAACCAAGGTAACCCTTTGGTTCTGAAACTTTATTTTTGATATTAATCTCGGTTTTAGTTTTTTGATGCAAATTATTCTCAACTGTTATGCGATTTTTGTTTTGCAATTTTTGAATGTGATCATTGTGGAATTTTTGGCAAATTATTATAAATTTGAAATATTAAATTAATTTACTAGCAACTAGGAGATTCTGCAAGTGCTTACTCCATAAGAAACAGCTGAAAAGAGTTTTGGTTCAATGAACTCCTATTATGTGTGTTTTATTGGTTCTTTTGCTGTTCATCAGTTCCTAGTTCTGGATGAAGCTGATAGAGTTCTGGATGTTGGATTTGAAGAGGAATTAAGAGCGGTGTTTCAGTGCTTGCCAAAAAATAGGCAAACTCTTTTGTTTTCTGCAACAATGACAAATAACTTGGAAACGTTACTTGAGGTTTCGGCAAATAAGGCATATTTCTATGAGGCCTATGAAGGTTTCAAGACAGTTGACACTCTTAAACAGCAGTATGTTTTCATCCCCAAGAATGTGAAGGATGTTTATCTTGTACACATTCTGTCTAAAATGGAAGAGATGGGTATTCGATCGGTCATGGTATTTGTATCTACCTGCAGGTATATATTCCTTGGGTTTTGGATCTGAATTTCCTCTCATTCTTTCTTCATGTTTCTTTTATATTTGTTGCTCTTTTTGTGTTTGTATTTGTTACTTCTTTCTTGTGTTAAAGCTCATGGTAAAACCAACCATGGCATTAGGAGATGGTGCATCGGATGATGATGGGCATGCATACATTTATTCTATTAATATTTTGTTTGAAAATAGGTGCCTCTCACAAATGGCATCTATGCCAGAACCCAACTGAGCATTGATCCCAAATTACTTAAGGATAATTTTTCTCTGTCGCCAAACTTAGGATTACATCTTTATGGATTGCTAAAACCCAGTTTTTTGCCTTGATCCCAAAAGATTTATGGACCACTGAATCCCTTTCTTTATGTTGTAAATAAAGAAAAGGGGCATCTCTACTACTGTGCAACTCTAGCTGTGACAGTATATTTGATTTCATTTGGAGAAAAATCAGTTTCTGCAGACTTTCTCACTTGGTGTTTTTGAGAGATTTTCTCATTGTCTTAATATTCGTGGTGTGGAGCAGAACTTGTCACCTTTTGAGTTTATTACTAGAAGAGCTTGATCAGGAACCAGCGGCATTACATTCATTCAAATCTCAATCTCTGAGACTTTCTGCACTGCATCGATTCAAATCTGGACAGGCTTCTATATTGATTGCAACTGATGTTGCCAGTCGTGGTCTGGACATTCCTACTGTCGATCTTGTTATCAATTATGATATTCCAAGGTTATACTTGTCAAAATATTATTATTCTTATTCTGCAATTATTTATGAAATGAATTTTAACTGCTAGTTATTTTAGGTATCCAAGAGATTATGTTCATCGTGTAGGTCGTACTGCTAGAGCAGGCAGAGGAGGGCTGGCTGTGAGTTTTGTCACTGAGGTAAGTAGCAGTGGCTTGTGAGATATTTATCTTGAGGATGTGAAATTTTTATGTTTCTTTCTGGAATGTTAGTCTAAACCTGTAGCAAAGGTGCCAATATTCAATGTCAAAGTATTTTTGAAATGATATTGAATATGATATGACAAGTCTAATGTCTATCATTGTGCCAGAAATCCATACTTTTTTGTCTTGACATGTATGCATACTTTGCTCCGTTAAGAATGGCGAAAGAATTGTGATTATGTAGTTACATTAAGAGTCCTACCTGATTGTGCAAAGGTCATTATGGTGTCAAGTTCTTTGAAGATGCTTATTGTTATTTGGTGTAGATACTAAGATATATAGAAGCCAAGTTTAAGATTATTTTTTTCTTGCGACTTCAACAAAAAAATTAGATTTTGTTTAGATAGCTAGAATATACTGGAGATTTGGCCTAATTTTTTACACTTGCAATGGTTGTGTCTAAACACAAGGGTCCGAGAATGATTTCATATCTGATACAAACCTCCTTATACGAATGCATACATGTCTTGTTTGCTGTCTGATTTCCACAGTTGTATATAGAGCTTTTCGAATTCTGAATTAGTGGAGAATCTTTGGTTTTGTTGTCTTTGGAAGCATATTGCTTAGAATTTGTGATGTAAAATTTGCAGAATGATGTAGAGCTCATTCATGAGATAGAAGCCGTTCTTGGGAAACAATTGGAGGAATATGAATGTAAAGAGAAGGAGGTCCTTTCAGATATTACGAAGGTAGATATAATGGGTGTTGTTAATTCTCATTTTTGTTAAATGAATTGATAGATTCTCACAAGAAAGCATTTAACAATTGCCTGCCTGAGATTGAAAATTTTAAAAAAGAATTTGAAGTTTAAAACTTCATGTATATATAATGTCATATTCTCATGTGTTTATGTATGCAGATATACAAAGCCAAACGTGTGGCAACAATGAAGATGATAGATGATGGATTTGAAGAGAAAGTTAAGGACAGAAAAAAGCAAAAAATGAAAACACTTGCAGAGAAGGGATTGTTGAAGAAGAAGAAGAGAAGACAGAGGAGGAAACAAAAATCTGCTCTTTGTCCAGATGCCTCTGCTGTTTGAAATCATATTTTGTTCCTTATTTTTACATGCATGGTTGCAATTTGTTTATTTATTTTGAGAGTTATTTTTTTTTCACTTTATAGAATATTTCTTCAATTTTATATGTTAATAGATAATTTTTTTTCAAAAAGAAAAAGAATCTTGGAACATTTACCTTTTTTTATTGTTAAATTATAGTAATAGTTGTTTTAAATATAATATACATTTTATGCTTTTAGAGAGTAAACATGTGGAAATAATAATAAAAACAACAACAACAACAACAATAATAATTATTATTATTATTATTTTCTTCTATTTAAAATAAATCAATAGACTTGTGATATAAATATAAAGAGAGTTCTTGTTTAGTTTTATGTAGAATATTATTTAAATATGAACATGGCAACAGTAGGACTGTAATGAGGGGCTAAGCTGAAATTTAGCTCTATATTCAGCCCGAAATTAATTAAGAAAATTATATTATATTATTATTATTTTTTTATTTTTTTAAATATTTTATATTTTTTAAAATTAAAAGAGAAAAAGAACTGAGTTCTCGACAAAATTAAAAATAAAAATAAAAAATTATAAAACTTATTAAATTTTCAAAATGTTTTTAAATTTATTAAAAAAATTTATCAATAAATTTATCAGATAATTTATAAAATTTATTAGAAATGTATTATACACATTATAACTCATAATAAAAATTTTAAAAAATCTATTAAAGTGTAATTTAAAAAAAATTCATATTTTTTAAAATGTATCATTTATCTCAAAGTGATAGTCAAATTTCACTTTTTCATTTATCAAAAATTATAATTTATTTATTATTTTAATAAATTATTTAATGTTATCTATGAAATACATTTTATATTAACATAAAAATACATTCTCTCTATTTTAATTCAAATATCATATACAAATAGACTTACACAAACTAATATAATAATTAATGATTAAAAATATTATAAAAAATACATAATAAATTACCTAATCACACTTTTCAAATATTTTCTTCGTAATTTATAAAAAATGTCAAAGTAGAATAAAAATCTTTTTTAAAAGGACACTTAAAATGGAAAGGAGTAAATATATATATAAAAATAATTAGTTTTTGTTAATATTTCTGAAATAAAAAGTGTCACGCTCACGGAAATCCTGAATTAATTCCGAGTACAAACTGAAACCTCCCGAGCCCAATTCTCAGTCTAAGAGGAAATCCGAATTCCAAAGGGCACAGCTCCTCTCCTGTTCCCAACAAGTTCTCCATCAATTTCACACTTGAGATTCCTTGTGCCGCCGGCGGAGATGTCGTCGACCACCGTTGACAACCGTGAAACCACCGAATCTGCCACCATCACTCCAAATCCTACAAAGACAATCACTCTTAAGACCAGCGACGGCCATTATTTCGAGGTAGATGAGCTAGTGGCAATGGAGTTCGCCACAGTCAAAACCTTCTTCGATGACAACAGTGACTCGATAGCCAATACTGCGATTCCCTTGCCGAACGTATCCGCTGATCCTCTCTCCAAAATTATCGAGTATTGCCGGCAACACCTGAAGTTTCGCTCAGAATCAACACCGGAGAAAGACAGGAAAGATTATGATGCTAACTTTATTAAGCAATTGAGCAACGAGAACTTGAGAGAGATGATATTGGCTGCTAATTATCTGAATGTTAAGGATTTGTTGGATAAGCTTAATCAGGCTACGGCTGATCTGATCAAGAACAGAAGTGTCGAATTTGTGAGAAAATTTTTCGGGATTGAGAATGACTTCACACCAGAAGAGGAGGCTAGGATTCGCGCGGAGAATGCTTGGGCTTATGAAGGTGTTGATGAGGACTGAATCAAAATTTATCTTTTTTTTTTCTAGTTAGTTTTTGCTTAAGTAATTAGTTCATGCTAATTAGGTTTAGGAAAAAGGATGGAACTTTAATTGGTTTATGCTAATTAGGCTTGGGAAAAAAGGATGGAACTTTCTTGTGATATGTATCAATGGAATCAAATTCAGTCATCAGTTTGTGCCTAATTCTTAGTTTTTTTTTCTTATTTTTTTTTATCACTGTTGCTTTCTCTCCATACCCATATATGATATTTGGCAAGCTTTAGTGCCATGAGTTGTGTGTTGATAATGGTGCTTCCAACTAAATAGAATGACTATGATTTTGATCTTGAATTTCAATGGCATTGGATTAGCGTATGGTTATGGTTATTGGTGTTTTAGTTTTGATTAATAACGATGAGCTTACTGCAAACATGCGAAGAGCTTATGATCTGATTCACTACAACTGGGACAAAATTTGATTGTTATAGAATAATTTCTGTTTTGGAAAATAAGAGGTTCTCTGTGCTAAAATGCTTCCAACAAGCAATCTTATGTAACCAAAGTCAATTGAGTTGCAACATATGTGCTATATTTTCTCAAATATTTAGTTATTATAAAATATGAACTAGATTTTCTCAAACATTGAGCTATTAAAAATGTGCAGTCAATTATATTTCAAATGCTCCAAAGTCAATAAACACTAGTAGAGTGCTTGTACCAGAGCAAGACCGTTAATCAATGCAAGATGGCTACCCCAGAAAAGCTTTTAAACCCACAATAAGCTTCTTTTAACCTATCTGCAAAAAAAAATAGCTTCACTAACAGATAACAGTCAAGTTCCTCTGGACCTCTGCTCAGGCAAATAAAAAGTTGAATATTACAGCCATTATTCTTCTACCAAAACTAACAAAAAATTAAGGATGCACAATGATAGACTTTTCCAAATAAGAGCAATCACAAGCCCATACATGATCCAGCAGCCTCACATGTGATTAGCAAGAATAACTTAGTTTTGGGATTACAAAAGACTGGCATAAACACTAATCTAATCCCCTTAACTATCAGATACAAAATACTACTCAAATTCATTGTTGATGACCAGCTCTATGCTAATAATCCACCTACCATCACTTTTCAAGTATCACTTTGCTGTTGTTGAGGTTGTTGCTGTTGTGGTTGAGTTTGCGGCCATGGCATGAACGTCACAGGTGGTCTAGGCTGCTGGGCTCCATAAACTGCCGCTTGATCAACTGGTTTTCCCATAATCATCCCTGGAGGTCCTACAGGATGCTGTGGTGGGACATAATAATATGGAATATCAGCAGGGGAACCAACCATAGGAATAGTAGCCTTAGTGACCCCTAATCCCTCCTCTTTCAATTCATCTCTGGGAATTATATCAACTAAGAAATCAAAAACATCAGTTCTTGAAATGGCAGCTGCGATATCATTCTTTTGTAATGTCCTCCTCTTGTTCTCTTCAGTATGAATCCAAGAGCGTAAAGTCAGCTCCAAAATGAACATTTCACATGCCTTTGCAAATATAACAGGAGCCTCAGCTGATATCATTCGGACATCTTCATCTGCTTTCATTATTTTTTTAATCCGAGCAAGTGGAAGGCTGTGATTCTTGAAGTCAGCTGTTTGCTCAATTTCGTGCATTTGGTTGGCCCAGAACATTTGAAGCTGCTGCTGCTGCTGTTGCTGCTGTTGATGGTGGAAGTGTTGGGCCTGTTGGTAGGTGAGCTGGTGAGGTGAATTAGAGAAAGTGGATGGGGGCTGAGTTGGGGAAGGCACTGCTATAGCAGGTGTTCCAGAAGCCACCATTGTTGTAGTTTGGTAGGGAGTAGTAGTATAGGCCATCTGACCTGCACCAGCAACCACACCCATCACAGGCTGCTGCTGCTGTTGTGAGTGTTGCTGTTGCTGCTGTGTTTGCTCTGATTGATCCATGATTTATTCTACAAGTGCCTTGTGCCTCAGTTCTTACTACTCTCACCAGACTGTAAAGGGTAACATTAAACAACAAACGCTCGAAATTAACCTTAACATGCTTAGAATTGATCTTTACAACACAATGTATCCATTGGATAAAGAAAAGACACCTGACAGTAAATTAGTTCAAAAAATGTATGTTCAGGATAAGTCACCGTAAATTAACTTGCTTTCAGCCAAAATTCTGAAACAAAAATAATTATATCTAGTGAAGAACAAGAATGACATTGTTGATACATTGTCCTCCTTAGGCTATAATACATAAGAAATAAACCTTCTTCAAGTACTTTTTCGCATTAAGAACCAATTTAACAACATTCTTCTATGATATTTACAAGGGATAATGAACAATGTGTATCTTAAGCAATGGTATTTAAGAAAGATTGGCATTTTAACTCTCTTCAGCAAATGTCTTAATGCACGCCTCCCAGGCTAACAGCATAAACATTGGGTGGAATATGCATAAACATTGAGTGGAATGTTAATTATCTAGAAATTTTTACTCATGGAGAGCAAACAATAGAAACACACAATATAGATACCAACTTAAACATAAACATGGAAAAAAAATGCATTGCCAACTAAAAAAAATCCAAAAGAAACAGACATTTTTGCACATTCTAAGGAACTCCATACAAAATGGAGAAAATAAGTCAGAAAATTGCAAGTTACAGCCCATGGAAAATTGACAAAGAAATGCCATTCCCATGATACATGACCCAACCAGCAAAGATTACAAATACTAAGCCATCAAGGAGAACCCTTTTTTTACACATCCAAGCTATGCAGTATAGCTTACTCTTAGCAAATACTTTATAACCATGAAAAATTATAATCTTTGAAGAGGAACCAATGAAATTGGAATCTGGCACACTGCATGAGCGTTATCCCTGCACAAACAATTAACACTACAAAACATATCCCTGTACATATTATTGCTCACCTTTAAGGATCACATCCTTCTAACTAAGCTAAACAAACAATTAATAATACAAGACCATCAAATAAGCCACGCTCGACTAAGATCAGACATTGAGAAATTGACACATACACAAAACATGCATGGATATAGCAGGACACAAAAGCATACCCCAATCAAGTACAAGAAAAGAAATTAAATAAGTAAAAAAAAATTAACTGTAGCAATTAGAATTCCTTAAAGTTTATGCCAATGAACTATTAGTTCTAATTTACTTGAAACAGAACAAGTAAAAGCATGCATGTAATCAAAATCAACAATAAAGCCATATACCCTGTTTGGTAACTGAGAAAAAGCAAGAATAAGAAAAAGAAAGAAATTTATCCTAACTGAAACAGATAAAGGGAATAACCAAACAAACCCATATCTTAAAATCTCACATAATTTTACTTTCTTTTCAAATTTACTGATCAACCAAACAAAGATGTAAAATAGCACAAAAAAACAATCTTAAAAAAAGGAAACAAAATTTAAAAAAGAAGTTACCCATAAATTTGAATGTGAATCTACCCCAAGAGGTCTGAAGAAGTAGAAAGGTCTAAAGAATTAGAAACCCTAAAAGAGAGAAAAGGAGAAAAATAAATTAAGAGGGAGAAAGGTTAAGGTTAAAAAGGAGGGACACAGAAGCTTTTCAATGTACACCCTTTATGTTAGTGGGGGTGTCTGTTTCCTGACACGTGTCGAGCAGTAAGAGCTCTGACTCTTAAATTAAAGCTTTTTATGTTTACACGTGGAGTCAATTTACTGGACATTGTGTTAGTGAAAAGATGCTCACGTAACCTGGGGTGACGTTGGAGGAAAAGGACAGCCGCGAGTGGAGTGGTAGTTTGGGTAATAAGGAGGAAAAGTGGAGGGAGTTTTAGGAAGTTTGGTTGAGCGTAGTTTTGTCTTGTTGAGCACGTGGATAGCTCCTGATATGTCGCGAAGTGCCCTACTACGAGGCCCATGATGTCTCGTGACAAAAAGGTACTCTCCTCACTTTGTGGGTCCCAATTGTATCACGTGACAAACAAGTGAAATCATTCACCCAGAGGCCGGGCCTTGTTTCGCCCAACTCAACTCATTAAAAAATACTCTATCCGTATTATTTACGTAGGAAAAAAAAATTTTTTTTTGTATCTTTTATACAGAAAATATATCATTTTAGGTAAATTTTAGGGAGTGAAATGAGACAAAATACCATTTATATCCTTGCCTTAAAAGTAAATTTTGAGGGATATATTTTTTTAAGGGTATTTAAGTAAATAGAGATGGAAAAAGTGAAATTTCCTTAATTTTCATGTCCATTTTATTTTTTCTATGTAAATGATACTGATGGAGTATATTTTAGACTTCATTAAAAAATCTAAAAAAATAAGAAAAATATTTAAAATATATATTTTAAATATTTATGTTTTGGATTTTAATTTTAATCTAGTATGAGAGACGGTACACACACATATATATGTTTTTAATTAATTAAAAAAATGCTTCTATAATTTTTAAGAACTGTAAGATATTTTAAAAAAATTAAAAGAACATATATTGTAATTTTTTTCATTTAATACTTAGTCATATTGTTAAATAAATATTTTAATAGATAGATAAATTAAACTTGATTAGTATTGATTTATTAATCAGAAATGAAGAATGAAATATATATACCCAAATCTTTTCAGATTATAAAAGTAGAATTTTTTTAAATATAATATTTTGCTCTCACATTTAAGTTGCATAAATATTATTTTTTTAGTAAATTAAATTTAAATAGAAAATTTTGAAATGAATTTCAACAATATTAAATTAAAAATCATTGATTAAATTTAAAAAATATATATGACATGAAATGGCCAAAATTAATAAAAAGAGAAATTAAAAGAAGAGAACTAATAATAATAACTAATAAGAAGGTGCCGGTGCCACCCACCCACCTTTGTAATGTCTCATTGTTTGTTGGCCGTCCAAGGAACAACTAAGTAATATGGGTCCCATGTAATTTGGTTGGGTTAACCGGCCTCTCTGCCTTCTCTTCGCCTTCCTACTCTTTTTTTTTTTTTGGTCTTTAACACCGTCTATTCCAGTGGAAGAATAATATTATCCATACTGAAAATCGATAATGATTTTTTATAAATATAAATAATTATATCGATTCAATTCGATGCCAAATTTATTATATAAATATTCACTTATCGATATTCAATAAATTATGTTGAATCGATTTGAAATTTATTGTGAAAATATACACGTACCCATTAAGGCCATGATTGATTTATATGTGCTCATATATAGTAAATCATGTATATTTTTATTTTTGGTTTTAGGAGTGTTGGTTGGGTTTAGGGTAGAAATATTATACCCTTTTGTCTGCTAATTTAGTTAATTTAAATACGTCACATTTTTAACTTAATTCTTTAAGGAAAATTCAATTTAGACGAAAGCTAGAATATTCTTATTCAACATATATAGTTTAATAAAAGCAAGGAAAGGAAACACCATGTAATTGCTCTTCAAAACAAGTCTCTAAACTTAAACCCATTTTTACTTTTTCTCCAAGAATTTTAATCTAGAATTTTAATGGAAACCACGAATAATGGCTGGCTTGCTTTCAACCTTGATCTTGCCATTAGAAGGTTTTGCCCTGCAAGAATGGAGCAAGAACAAGGAGGTTGTGATCACCAGTGGGATGATGATGCAATATTAATCAATGAGCTTGATCAACTCCTCTCTGATCCTTCTTATGAAGCTGCTTCTAAGATTGATGAATTGGTTGATAGCTTCATTAACATTGTTGATGATGATGATCAAGTTCAAGACCACAAAGATAGTCATAATCACCAATCTCCCAAGAATTTTCAAGATGAAATGGACTCATTTTCCATGGTGGATGATGTTTACCTTGGAGATAATGTTCAAGTGATGATAGAAGGCGGAGATGAATTTCAAGATTTTGTTGGGGTTCCAAGTGTGGAATTAGAGGTGAGCCGTGGTGTAGATCAAGGCCTTCACTTGGTACATTTGTTGTTGGCTTGCGCTGAGGCTGTGAGTTGCAGAGATGCCCGATTGGCAAATTCAATTCTTGCTCAAATTTGGGCTTCTGTTAATCCTTCAGGTGATTCTTTGCAAAGAGTTTCATATTGCTTTGCAATGGGTTTGAAGTCTAGATTGTTACTTCTTCATAATGTTAATGCCAATGGTACATTCACTAATGGTGCCATGGATTTGTCGACATTGATTACAAGAGAGGAGAAATGTGAAGCTTTTCAGCTTCTTTACCAAACAACTCCTTACATTGCTTTTGGTTTCATGGCTGCAAATGAAGCTATATGTCAAGCAGCAAGAGGGAAGGACTCATTGCATGTGATTGATCTAGGAATGAATCATACCCTTCAATGGCCTTCTTTGATCAGAACTCTAGCATCAAGGCCTGAAGGTCCACCAAGAGTCAGAATCACAGGGTTAATAAATGATCAAAGTCTAATAGATCTTGAAGCTAGCATGAAAGCACTTGCAGAGGACGCTAGTTCGTTAGGCATTTCGTTAGAATTTAACATAGTATTTCAACTTGTTACTCCGTCAATTTTAACTAGAGAAAATCTCAAGTTGAGAGACGAGGAGGCATTATTTGTCAATAGCATTATGCACTTACATGAGTTTGTCAAAGAGAGTAGAGGCTCTCTCAAAGCAACCCTTCAAGCAATTAAGAAACTAAGTCCTACTTTACTCACTGTTGTGGAACAAGATGCAAACCATAATGGTCCATTTTTTCTTGGGAGATTTGTTGAGTCTCTCCATTACTATTCAGCTATTTTTGATTCCCTTGAAGCTAGTCTTCCAAGAAATAACCAGAAAAGGATGAAGATAGAGAGGCATCACTTTGCCGAAGAGATTCAAAACATTGTCGCTTATGAAGGTTCAGATAGGGTTGAGAGGCATGAAAGAGCAGATCAATGGAGAAGGCAATTAGGCAGAGCAGGGTTTCAAGTAGTGGAATTGAAGTGCATGAGCCAAGCCAGAATGATGTTGTCTGTTTATGGCTGTGATGGTTATACTTTAGCCAGTGAAAAGGGTTGTCTTCTTCTTGGATGGAAAGGAAGGCCAATAATGTTGGCTTCTGCATGGCAAGTACACAATATTTCTTCTTCTTCATAAATGCTTCAGTGGTATCGTAAGTCTTAACTCACAACTAAGGTTTTTAGTCTTTGAAATAATCATATTAGTTTTTGTAGTATTAGAACTAGAAGATAATAAAAAAGTGGATTATCTTGTGCATAATGATAATCCCTATGTTTGCAATCATAGTCCACAGATAGAACCCATATCTTGTTCTCTAGGAATCTTTTTAAGAAAATTATCTTCCTAGGGTTCCAATTTTTTTCATTCTACTTTGCAATTATAAATTGCAGTCTTGCTTGGATATTATAATCAGTTCATTGATCGTAGACTAAAATGTATGCATCAGGCAAATCCATTAAAAGTACTCCGTACCTAAAACTCAAATTCGAAACCTCCGATTAAGAGAAAAGGGATTCCTACCATCCTGTCTTACCTCTTGAGGTATGTAACTAATACAATTTATTCAACAATGATACATCAAAAGGGCCAGCACGCAATTTCATTTTAAATTGTCATATACTAAATACTAATGGCAACTCGATATTCTTCAAGAAAAACAATATACATATGCATATATATTATCGAAGAAAACTTCCATTGTGAAAACATTAATGGAAGCAAATTTCTCCCTCCCTCTTGCTAATATGATACAATGGCTTAATATCACAACAGATAACAGAGAATTGGGCTACAAAAGAGCTAACCCCCTCAAAAGAACTCATATTGTGTACTGCTAGGAATATGCTACATCTCCACTTTGAAGTATTCAGTTTAATGAATCCATTTATCATGAACACTCATCATCATGGAAAAATGGGAAAGGCAGAACTTCCAAGCCTCTATTTTGGTGTCTTGTGACCATGTCCTTTGGTTTGAATAGCTGCTGTAGACATTATGCGCAAACGACCAGCAATTTCTGTGAAGGAAGGCCTGGCTGCAGGATTAGGGGCCCAACACCGCTCCATCAACCTCTTCCATTCAGGATCACAGAAACTTGGAATGGCTGGTCTCAAAGTGTTATTCACAATTCCACCTAAATACAAGTAAAATATTTACACACAGATTTAACATACAGCACGCTCTCATAAGCAAGACTATACAACTATTCTAGATTACATAACCAACCATTCCAGGTAGGGCTACAAAATGGTTCAAGCTATTCCAACTTGACTTGAGTTTTGACTGGAAAACTTGTTCAAACTTTGGTTATTAAACACACCAAATCTGAGCACAAATTTAAGCTTGACCCGTTTTCATGTGAATATTCTCAAACATCTTTAAGCTTAGCTCAAAAGCTCGTGAGCAATTTCAAGTTAATTTTTTGTTACAAAAACTTTACTAAAAAATATAATATTTTACACAAATAATTATATAGCAAAAATATATTAAGATGGAGATAAATTTTGGACTTATTAAATTAATAGTAATGTACATTATTTAAATAAATAATATTAAAATTATTTAATTTTTTAGCCGGTTAAGTTCGTGAAAAGGCTTGAGTTCATTCGAAAAAATTAACAAATCAAGGCTAAGGAATTAAATTTTAGGTATGATGTTAAGCTCAAGCTCCAAACAAATATAAACCAACCAAACTTGACCATCATAATACTCAGCTTAGCTCAAATGCAACTTTAGTTCCTGGCTATTGGGAAAGCATGACACAAGTTTCATATAATAGGATAAACTTCGAAGCAATGTTAGCCAAATTTGTAGGAATTTGAAATCTCTGAATCCAGAATAGTGCTACAATCTTGTAATTCAGTCATAGACATGAAGAAAAAGAAGAGCTGTAGAATCACACCTATGATTGCACCATAGTGCATGTTGGCATATGGCTCCTCACCGGTGAGGATCTCCCACAAGACAATCCCAAAAGAAAAAACATCAACCTGAGGATCAATGTAGAATAATAACTAAATATAAGCCTTCAAAAGCCAAAGGTGATAAGCAACAAGATAAGTGACAACCCTATAAAACCAGGTTCACAACTTTGTCTTTCCAGTAATAGATGATACATGGAGGATAACTTTCTAAAACCTACAAGATTTTTGGTTGCTTTAACCAGACCCTCTACGCAAACTAGAAGTATAGAAAATAGTAATTAAGTTGAAATTTCCATTGACTCGGTGCCAAGGAATAGATATTTCCATCCGGTCAATAGGATAGTTCCAAAATTTATATTAAACAATAAACAATAATCTATACCAACTAAAAGGTTATTTCATCTTTTGGTGCAATTGGTGGAATATTAATTTAAAGAGTGGCACTTAACCTTTTCTGAGACCTTGTTGCTACTACCATTTAGCAGTTCTGGTGCCATCCATGGAAGAGTTCCCCGTACACCCCCAGAAACCAAGGTATTTCGTTTAATTTTTGACAGGCCAAAATCACCAACCTGGGACATCCATTCTGTTAGAATATTTGAATAAAAATACCAGATATTTAATAAACACTCATTATTAGAACTTACCTTGCAGATTGGCCGCTGGGGATCTTTCAAATTCACAAGCAAGTTATCACATTTCAAATCAAAATGTACAATATTCTTTGAGTGAAGATACTCCATTCCAAATGCAGCATCCATAGCTATTAGAAGCCTCTTGCGACGATCTAGATACCTGCAAATTAAGATAAGATACAATAAGTGGGTAATATGAGAGAATCAACAGCCTTAATGAAATTGCAAATGAGTATGCTATTTGAGTAGATCCAAATGCTAAATTTTTGTTATAAACACTACTATTAAAAATACTGCTAAAGTTATCTGAATAAAATTTTAAAATTCCATAGCTCAATATATCACCATGTCAATTTGAGATTCAAGACTACAAAAATGCATGATTTACCTATCCTTTTTGAGCAAGACATGTCTAAGAGAACCATCAACCATGTATTCTGTCACAGTAGCTAGTGTCCCTCCAGGCCCATCTTGCACCACACCATAAAATGCTACCACATTTGGATGGTGAAGCTTTGAAAGGATTTCAGCTTCCCGCCAAAACTCTATGGTCTGAGGACAGCCAAAGAATATAGGTTACATAACATCAGACATTCATGAAAAAGGAAGATGGATGTAATCTCAAAAAACATACTTCAAGACGAAGGCTTCTTATCAATGGCTTTTTGCATGATAAAATGGTGAATGATTAGTTAATTGTCATATAATTTCTTCTAAAAAATTGTGAATATAGAACAACAGTTACCAGTCTCTCTTGCTCTGATGATCGACCAGTGAAACAAATCTTCTTCAGCCTCTTGATGGCAACATCTGATCCCCTCCATTTGCCATGGTACACAGTTCCAAAAGTACCAGAACCCAGTTCTCTCAGCTCTTCAAGGTCATCATTTTTTATGACCTGCTTCATATGTCCAGGGAAAAAGAAAAGAATTAAGCAAACTACCAGATAAAAAGAACAAACCCAAGCATGCAAAAGGAAGAACTAATACATGTAACTTTAGCAAGCCAAAAAAAGGGAAAATCAATGATTATTAATCTTCCAGTGCCAAATATTGGAAGCTCAAATGACATATTATGAGCAAATATTATTGCAAAAGCTGGACAACTTTACCTGACAAGGGACAAGAGGCATTATCCAATTCAAACATAAATGTTTGTACTAAAAGTACATCATTAAGTAAAATGTGCAATAAAAATTTATATATATTCCACAAAGCTATAAACATAATAAGGTAGGACAGCCCACAAATGCACTGGAGAAAAAACATAGGGTACCATCATGAAAGGGAAGTCAAATCGATAGAGACTTTGTATCAATCTAAAGGTATGCTCATATATATAAGAAGCTTACCTGCAAGGTATTGATGTCAAAATCTACCAGCAATGGATCAATATGTTGAGGGCCAATGTTCCAGTTTTCCAACTTCCCACCCTAAAGGCATGAAAGTGAAGTAAACTGAAGTTAGCAGGCTTGGAAATAAGTTCTCAAATCAAATTGTCAATGAGAAAGATACCTCATGGTGTGGCTCCGGAGATCTTAGGTTCTCCACCGTAGCACCAAAATGAATACTTTCACTATCCTTCACTTGGGAATGATCAAAATCTGAAAGCATTGTGGAGTCAGCTCTCCTAATTCCTGGTAAATTTTTTTGACTGCCGTCTTCACCAAAATTGAGTTGGGAATGCTTATTGCCTGTTGAAACTTGATCTGTTGGCAAAGGTGCAAAATGATAAGATTTCTGATCTCCATCTTTGACTTTTGCAAGTACAGGAGCACCAAGATGATCCTGGTCAATAAGAGAAACATCTTTTTGAACAAACTCATCCTGTGCCAATTTCTGGAAATACGACCAGCGCTTAGGCTCGTGATTTTCCATGACTACACTCATTCCAGCTCCATCTTTGTGCACTGGACTAACGCCTGCTCTATCCTCAGCAAGTATCCCTCTGGAGAATATTTCTGAAAGAAAATCACGAGGGAACCTGTCATTAATATCTATACTTATGTCTGCCTGTTTTGTTGCTGGGACTGTAACAGGGGATATTCCTTGTGAAGCATCATTAGTTGAGCTCTTTGTCAAAGACAATGGCTGAGAATGTCCAACAGTGTTATTACTAGCAAAATCCCTACCTCTTATCTCACCCAATTTAGGCCCTGCAAGATCAGACACAGGATCCTTATGATGAAGAAGAGAAGTTACTTGGGATGCAGAAGGATTTCTGGCTCTAGCTTCTCCTTTTTCCTCAATTACGAGCTTCTTATGGTTACCTGCAGTGTAACCACAATCAGCCTTATGCACAGCATCTCTGTTTGCAGAATCTTTTTCATCTACATCATTTAGAACTGCAAGCATGAACTCACTCTGCAAAACATCTTGAGAATTAGGAAGAGTCTTGTTCATCTGAGAAACTGAATCTGCAAATTCTTTGTACTTCTGGAGTTGGGCAAGACCATCACTGATGGGTTGAGGATCTATATGCAATGGTTTTGCAGCTGGCATGGAGGATTCAGTATGGGGAGCCAGATTACTTTGAATCAATTTTTCAGCAGATTCAGTAAGTGATTTTTGTTCGGTAATATTAGAATGAGAATGAGAAATAAGGAACTGAGAACCATGCGAATCATCAGACCTTGATAACCTATTCATCAGCTCTGCTTGTTCCCTGGGTATTCTCTCTGAGTAATAAACTCTTTGAGGTGGAGAGGACGGTTCAGCGTAACTCAAATCTATCAAATTCGAAACAGAATCAGCACAGCCTAGACCTGATGATGTTGAATATTGGTCATCTTCGGAAGATTTAGAAACCTGCACTTGATTAATAGCATCAACAGAGGAAGAGACATTCTCAGGTTCCTGGCGCTTTCCCTCAATTTTTAAGGGCAGAGAACGGATATCTCCTACTTGTGCAGCAACCACAACTGAAATTTCATCACTTGGAATAGCATAAACCTTTTCTACTGTATTAGTTTTTTCAACATCGATCCCATGATGAACAGAAACATCAGGTTTCAACTTCACCTCCTTTACTGATAACTGTGTATTCTGCACCTGAAAGCTACCATGTGTCTGTCCCTCATTCAAACCTCCTTGTTGATTTGTAAGCCCATGAAGTGAGGTTGAGTAAGGAATTTCTTCTGAAAGGGAGTAATTAGAAGAATCATGGTGATACTGAGGCGGTAATTGCTGAGTTTCTTTGTGGTCCATCAACTGGCCATGATACAACTGTGAATGGGTTTCATATGCATTTGAGGAACTCTGGAGAAATGGTTGAGCAGATTGAAAAGTGCTAGTTAAAGGTGAAGTACTAACCCCAACAGAGTCCGCTGCTGCCCTACTTGTCTCCCTATCAATATTTAATCCATCTAGCTCGCTTAAAATATTTCCTGAAGAGCTTGCCAAACCATGTAACATCGAGTTTTTTCTTGATCCCATGTCCATGCCATTAACCGCGACTACATACTGAATCTCAGAATCACACTCCAAACTACCCAGGCCAAACTGAGCATCCTCCAAATCACTCATAGAGGACAGAAACATTCTAAGTTTTTGTGATCCGTCTCTATCTTCAACTTCATTCCATTCCTCCATCATATTCCTCAGATCCTCATCACACGAGACAGAAACCAAGGCATCCAGATCCTCTCCAGGAAGCTGATATTTTATCACATGAGGTTGGTTACAAATTGCTGAAGTTTTCTGCTTAAGCTCCTGCCATGAAATATCCCTTGATATGCGAATAATGCGTGTATCACCTCCGACATACCTGAGCTTTCCATCACTAGGACGGGGTAGTACTGTACCACCAAAACTGCAAAGAACCTTCATTTTTGTAGAGAAGTTATCAGAGGCCACTGAGGAGTTAAAACCATGTAGAAGTTCCCTACTTTCATATTCTGATGAAGTTTGTGGAACTGATTGAACTGAAGTATAGTTGCTTCTCTCTTCATATGAAGACAAATTTGTTCTCTCAACTTTTTTTGGACCCTTCTCTATTACAGGGAGCATTGAAATTTCTGACCCATTTTCAGACCCTGTATGACCAGTACCTAAAATGCCTTTTAGCTCCATATATCCTGTTGCCTCATTAGGATTACTGAGAGTAGTTGGGATGAGGGGCTTCTTATGATTAACTCGATCACGCATAAATTCAAAAGCAAACTCCTCACCTGTCTGTATGGAGTAATTAAGTACAGGTTTAACTTCTGGTACATTTTGGTCAGGAAGTCTTAGGTTAGTATTTCTCCTGTTAGCAGGGTCTCGCAGAAATGCTTGAGATGCAGGCTGGAATCCCTCATGTCCAGGTTCCCTTGCAGTGTATTGATATTGTTTATGCATATCTGATTGTTCCATTGTGATATTGTTTAAATTCGTCTTCATTTAGAGAGACTTAATTGGGATTAAGTCCAATGCCATGGAAGATTTACGCGAAACATGCAGACAGAGGGCCGACCAAAGACTTATCAATCACAAACTTCACCCACAGAAGAGTTGGCAACAATGAGAATGGAGAAGATGAATTTTCCCAAAACATACTGAAACAGGAAGGAAGCAATCAAGCTTGAGTTGTTTCACATGTCCAGTTGGTCTGAAAGAGATCTCAACAGCTTCAAGAAAAACAAAGAAGTCTAGAACCTTAAAAGCATAGCACACTACACTTGTGACAAAACAGAGAAGGAATGTTTGAGTAAGAGTAGAGAAATTGAAAAGGCAAGAAAAACAAGGTCTAAAATCAAATTTAAACTGGAATATATTACAGCTTTCTTGAGTTTTCAAATCCCAGAAAAATATTGAAAAAAAAAGTAGATAGAACTCTAAAATCTCCAAAAATATGAGCAATGCAGTCTCTTTAACAACCAAAAAGAAAGACACACAAAGCAAATCATCAAAACCAAAAATCCAGAATTACCACTTCGTAAAATTAAATTCCAGCAATTTAAATAACAAGACATTAATATGATATTAACTTGAATCAGATAATCAAATACTGGTAGAAAATGAAATTAAATCTGAGCAATTTTACATGGAAAAACTTTCAGCTTATACACCAATACACCAACCAAAAAAAAACCTTTGAGTCACAGTAACACAGACAACTACAAGCAATAGTTAATTTAAAAGCAAAAAACAGTATTAAATTAGTTGAACAAAACCTATCAAATCCATCACTTAATTAACTCATCAGTTACTAAATCATCTTGCAGCTCACACAAAGTTTATAGTACACGCCACGCCACACTTTAGCAAATTCCAAAAATCATATCCTTATTTTAGATCATCATCTACGAAGAAAGAATCGAATTTTCAACACAACATGAAAAAAAAGAAAAAGAAAAAATGAAATCAAATAATTAATTCAGTAACGAGCATATACCTCAACTAAATTAAGAGAGATTGTGTGTGTTAGTAGCTCAAGAAGGATTGCGTGAGCCACCAGCAGCAGTTACTGTGTATAATAAAACAAAACCTAACTGCAAACTCCAATGATAAAAACAAGATGAATTCATCTCTATATTTTTTCTATTTTCTCTTACTCTCTCATTTTCCAGGAAAATTTTCTATGTCCTCCATGATTTTATTCTTTTGTCATTTTACTTAATTTTTTCTTCTCAGTAATAATAATAATAAGATGGCTGGTCAGTGGTCTCTGTCCATCTGCTAAAAAATCTTTTTGCTAATGCTACTGCGAGTAGACAAGCGAAACGGATTGGAGGAAAGCTTGGTTCAAAGTTACGAGATTGTCTTTCTTTTTGCATCTTATTTACTTTAATGGCGCTGATTATTTTTGTTTTTTTATCAATAATATTATTTTATTGTTTTATCATTTTTATTTTGCAGTTGCTTTTTCCACTTGTAGTAATAAATACAAACCTCTATTGGTGCGCGTCACCTCTCACCCATCCTGTCCAACGGAAAAAGAACGAAAATGTCAAAAATGGCCATCAAAAACAAATAAAAAAATAAAGGCGAATTGGAGAACATATTTTTCCAAAAATATTAATATTAAAAAATCAAAAATAAAAAAATTATAAAAGAAGAAATTTAAATCTCTTACCAATTTTTTTAAAAAAAAATTTTTTTATGAAGAATGTTTTAATTCTTTTATAAAAATGTGTAATTAATCTTTCAGAGGTGAAATTATCATATATGTATATAATAAATTTTAATGAAATTTGACAATATAAATTCAGAAATTAATAATATATTAAAATTTTTTCCAGACGAATTTATAAAAACCCAAAAATTATGAATAGTTTACACATTCTTTCCACATAATTTGTGGACGCAGACCAAGCAAAGAGAATGTAACTTTAGTTTATTTGATTTGTTCAAAATTTAACAATGGTATGGTGGACCAATGGCTTGATCTAATTTGGGTGGCTTTCTATAGGCATAAATAAAGAAAAGAAAGCATTACAAAATAAAATAAAACAAAACAAAACATTCAAAATACGTTTTTAAATCTATAAACCTAATACAAAAAAAAGGAAAAAAATACCAAAAATTAATAGTTTTAATTTACTTTCTCAAATAATAATAATAAGAGTGTACAGTAAAATTCTTGCAGCCAGTCCTGCTGCATTTCTTTACTTTGATGTTTTGTTACTGTGCCCTTTTGTTTGGCCAGCAGCTGTAGACATCACTCGCAATCGACCGGCAATTTCAGAGAAGGGTGGTCTAACTGAAGGATTAGGAGCCCAACATTGCTCCATTAGCCTTTTCCATTCAGGATCACAGGAGTTTGGAATTGTTGGCCTCAATGTGTTATTTACAATTCCTCCTACACAATCAGGAAAACAATTTACGAACTTCATGTGCAGTGAGCCAAAATTTATTGTGCAGTGAGCCATTATAGATTACAGTAAAAGCAGATGCTCATGCATTTAAAATTTCCTATTAGGAAAATCTGACTTCAAATATTCCATTTAGTAAAGTTGGAAGTAAATGCACATTGCATCCCTGGCTATACAAATTTTAGTAGGGAAAAGGCTAGAAAATGACTCCCAACTATTATCCAAATCTCGGGTTGGACTTCAAAGTTCTTTTCAACCAAATAGGCCTTTTTTTTTGGGTGCGTTTAAGGCCATTTTGGCCACCTGGCATGCCGTTACAGCGAGAGCCAAAATGGCCCTTTTAACACACAAAAAAGGCATATGTTTTTTTTTTGTAAAAAAATGGTCCAACTTGCTATTTGGGTAATAGTTTAAGGTCATTTTTATCCTTTTCCTAATTTTAGTATTACCAGAAATCAGCAACAAACTAAATGGGACACTGGGGCAACAATATAATAAAGACAATGGAGTTCAGTAGTACACCTATGATGGCACCATAGTGCATGTTGGCATATGGCTCTTCACCAGTTAGAATCTCCCACAACACAATTCCAAAGGAGAAAACATCAACCTGTGAATCAATAAAATATCAGTAAGTAAAACTTGGGGGATATGAGTGCTCAAAGGTTAAATATGATCCTATAAAAGAAATACATATGCAGACCAAATGAAATTTTTTATAAAAAACCAAAGAATATATTTTAGATGCTTCTATCACATGAATTGCAAATTCCCAATGTTTATAAGGGATAATCACCACAACTCTACAATTACAATCTCTCTTTGCACCACTATGAAAATTTAGTTTCAAGTGTGATGCCTTTACCTTTTCTGAAACCTTATTGCTGCTACCATTTAGAAGTTCTGGTGCCATCCATGGTAGAGTTCCCCGCACACCTCCAGAAACCAAGGTATTTCTTTTAATTTTTGACAGGCCAAAATCACCAACCTGGGACATCCATTATATTAGAATGGGCCACAAGATCTTTAACAGGATTAACTTGTTCTTGATCCTAGAAGAAATTACCTTGCAGATTGGACGTTGGGGATCTTTCAAGTTGACAAGCAAGTTGTCACATTTCAAATCAAAATGCACAATGTTTTTTGAGTGCAAATACTCCATTCCAAATGCAGCATCCATAGCTATCAGAAGCCGCTTCCGACGATCTAGATACCTGCAAGTTAAGATTGGAAAGAGATGAGCTGGTGAATGTGAATGAATCAACTGCCTCCACACAAACTAGCAAGCTATCTGAAGAGTAAGAAAATCCACAAATCCTTTATGTAGGACTTCAGAGTTTTGGTTACTTTTCTGTAACAAAATATTGATGCTGCCGTCTAAATAGAATTTACAAATTTTATGGTAAGAAATCATTAACATGAGCCAGAAGATGCCAAACTGAGACCAAGAACTATATGAATGCAGGATTTACCTATCTTTCTTTAGTAAAACGTGCCTGAGAGAACCATCAACCATATATTCCGCCACAGTAGCTAATGTCCCTCCAGGTCCATCTTGCACCACACCATAAAATGCTACCACATTTGGATGGTGAAGCTTCGAAAGTATTTCAGCTTCACGCCAAAACTCTAAGGTCTGAGTATGGAAAATAAATATAGATCACTTAATATTACACTAAGACGAAGAAGTTGGAGAGAGTGGAGGTTGATGAATATAATTCGAGTCTTCTCGGGAACCAAATGAGAAAATTTTTTTGACTTTTTATCAATGAAATGGATTATATCATACAATGGTTAATTTTTAACTAACAAAAAAAAAAAGGGAACCTTAGCTTAGTGATAAGGTGGGATTGCTTTAGGAGCAGATGCAAGAGTTCAAATCTCACCAATGTTTCTCAGTGCTTAAAAAACAAAAAATAAAATAAAGAATGAATTTATCTCAAGCAATGAGCAATGTACCAATCTCTCTTGCTCCGATGAACGACCAGTGAAACAAATCTTCTTTAACCTCTTAATGGCAACATCTGATCCTCTCCATTTTCCATGATACACAGTCCCAAAAGTACCAGAACCCAGTTCTCTGAGCTCTTCAAGATCATCATTTTTTATCGCCTGATATGTGTATCCCACGAAAAGAGAAGGAAATGAACAGTTGGTTTACCGTAATTCAAAGCAAGTTTAAGCTCAAACTGTCATATTCAAAGGCAGCAAGCAAGTAGGAGGAACAACGCAAGCACATGAATATATCACAGAAGGCCAAAAAGAGCAGAATAGGTGAAAAAATAAGAAGTATATTGCTACTCTCTTTTCTGTTCCTTTCCGCATATGAGTAATGTATGTGAGCGCATGCAAATTAATGAGAAAGAATGTCTCTCTCTCATCCACTGAATATGGTCATTCCCACCTGTCTTTCCAAAATTTCAAAGTCTTCCCAAAATGTTGCTGCTGAAAAGACCATTTTGCATTATTTGGCCACCTACTAATTTAGAAACTTATATCAGATACCTAATTAATGCTCTATGTCCGTGTGTATTAACGCTAAGGCTATCCTGCATCATGATATTAATTTAATTAGTTGGACACTGATCAAAATTTTAATGAACATCTCAATAAGGTTATATATGAAACCTGATATTCTAGTATATAATTTCAAAGCATATTTACACATTATCTTGCTAACAAATTTTAAGAATATGAAATAAGCTTGTAAAAGCCCTTAGACAGAAGATAAAGAGACAGAATAAGAAGGTAAAAAATCCAACAGCAGCCATATGCATATGAGTTCAGGTTTAACAGGATATACATCTACATGATGCAAATAGTTCCTCACATGAACAACCACTTCAATTGTTTATTGCTTTCCAGATTTATGCTTAACGATTCATAAAATAATATATTGACATTTGAAATTAAATGAAATCCACATCTGAATTTCCTCATATTGATCCCATAAATTTTTCAAAAAAAGTAACTGCCAATTTGGAAAAACCAAAATGCTGGTATAATCAAGAACCAGTTTCATTTTATCAGTCCTTACAGACGGAATTTCATAAGATTAGTCCGTAGGCAACATGAACAAGGGAAAACAAACAGCTGCTAGGAAGTACAGATGAGCAAAGATCAAAACTTCTGTAAATTTACATTTTAAGCACACCTAAAAATGGTTTTATAAAAACAAGAGACAGGGAGGATACCGCAAAGTATTGATATCAGAAGGTAAGACCATCTTAAAATATGCAGAAACCATACCTGAAAATTATGGATATCAAAATCTACCAATGATGGATCAAGAGGAGGTAGGCCAATGTTCCTACTTTCTACCTTTGCACCCTACAGGCATCATTATAAAGTGAACTTCAATTACCAGGCTAGGAAATGAGTTCTCAAACCATATTATCAAATAAAGAAGATACCGCATAGAATGATTCTGGTGATTTTAGGTTCTCCATCATTGCATCAAACTGCATACTTTCGCTATCCTTCACTTGAGAATGATCAAAATCTGAAAGCATTGTCGATTCTGGTAAATTTTTCTTCATGTCATCACTGAAATCGAATAGTGAATACTCATGGGCTGTTGACATTCCATCAGTTGTCAAAGGTGTGAAGTGATAGGACTTCTGATCCCCTTCAATGTTTGCAAGCACAGATGGCATACCAAGACGATCTTGGTCGATAAGAGAAACATCTTTTTGAACCAACCCTTCCTGTGTCAACTTCTGAAAATATGACCAGTGCTTAGGCTCATGATTTTCCATGTTCACACTCACGCCAGGCACATCTTTGTGCATTAGGTTAACACCAGATGTGTCATCAGTTAGTATCCCTCTGGTGAAAATTTCAGAAAGGAAATCACGAGGGAATCTGTCATTAATATCTATACTGATATCTGCTGGCTTTGTAGCTGGAACACCAACAAGGGCTATTCCTTGAGAAACATCTTTACGTGAGTTTTCTGGCCCAGAAAATGGCTGAGAATGTCCAAGATTATTATTATTACTATTCAGATCCTTGCCAGTTATATCAACCTGTTTAGGGTCTGAATGTTGAGTTCCAAGATCCTTCTGAGGCATGACAGCAGTTGCTTCGTGAACAGCAAGATGTCCAGATCCAGCTTCTCCCATTTCCTCTGGCAGGAATTTCTTATGATTACCTGTGTCAGTGTTGCCCTTAAGAACAGCATCTTTCTTAACAGAACTTTTACCGTCTGAACTACTAGGAACTGCCTTCTTAAACCCACTCTCCACATCTTCAGAATCAGAAAGCTTTTTATTCATCTGAGAAACTGCATCAGCAAGCTCCTTGTACTTCTGAAGTTGAGCAAGTCCATCATTGATGGTTTGAGCATCAGCATGTGATGGTTTTGAAGTTGACGTTGAATGCTCTGAGGGAGCCAAATTACTTTGATGCAACTTTTCATCAGCAAACTCCTTGTACTTCTGAAGTTGAGAAAGTCCATCATTGATGGCTTGAGCATCAGCATGCGACAGTTTTGAAGTTGAAATTGAATGCCCTGAGGGAGCCAAATTACTTTGGTGCAACTTTTCAACAGATTCCGCAATTGAATTAAGCAACTGAGAACCGAGCGAGTCATCAGATTTTGATAACCTATTCAGCAGCTCTGCTTGTTCCCGCGGTATTCTTTCTGAATAATAGATTCTCTGAGGAGATACTGATGGTTCAAGGTAGTTCAAGTCAATCAGATTGGAAACAGAATCAGCATTGCCAGGATCAAACATACCATCAGAAGTGGAGCATTTATCATCTTCATCAGACTTAGGAACCTGAACTGGATTCACAACATCAGCAGAAGAAGAGACCTTTGCAGGTTTCTGGCTATTCCCTTCGTTTTTGGAGGGAATAGAAAGAAGATCTCCTCGTGGCACAACTCTAACTGGCGCTTCATCAGCTAAAACAGGGTAAATTTTCCCAGGGTCAATGTCTTGCTGAACTGAGCCATCACCTTTTGGCTTCTCCTCCTTCACTAACACCTGTGAATTGTGCACCTGAAAGCTTGTACCTGTTTGTGCTTCACTCAAACGTCCTTGTTGATTTATATGCACATGGTGGGGCAATGACTGAGTTTCTTCGAAAGGGGAGTAATTAGAAGAATTGTGGCGATTATGGGGCATGAACTGCTGAGTTTCTACATGATCCATCGACTGGCCATAATAAATCTGAGGATGGGTTTCATATACACCAAGGGAATTTTGAAGAACTGGTTGAGCAGTTAATGGCAAAGTGCTGACTCCTACAGAGACAATTGCCACTCTAGTCATCTCCCTGTCAATATTTGTTCTATCTAACTCATCTAAATCATTTCCTGAAGAGCTGCCCAAACCATGCAGGGTCGAGTTTTTTCTGGAGCCTGTGTCCATGCCATTAACAGCAACTACATACTGAATCTCAGAATCACCCTCCGCATTGCCCAGGCCAAATTGTGCTTCATCTAAATCACTCATGGAGAATAAAAACATTCTAAGCTTTTGTGATCCTTCTCTATCTTCAACTGCATTCCATTCCTCCATCATATTCCGCAGATCCTCATCACATGAAACAGAAACCAAGGCATCAAGATCCTCCCCAGGAAGCTGATATTTTATCACATAAGACTGGTCATAAATAGCTGAAGTTTTCTGCTTAAGCTCCTGCCATGTAATGTCCCTGCTTATGCGAATAATACGGGTTTCACCTCCAACATACCTGAGTTTTCCATCACTAGGACGGGGTAGGATTTTACCACCAAAGCTGCAGAGAACTTTCATATTTCCAGACAAGTTATCAGAGGTTCCTAAGGAAGTATAACCAACTATAGGTCCTCGACTTCCATAACCTGATGAAGTTCGTGGTACTGATTGAACTGGCCCATAGTTGCTTCTCTCATCGTGCAAAGATGAGCTTATTCTTTCAAATTCTTTTGGACCTTTTTCTGTTAAAGTGAGCATTGATACATCTGACCCACTTTCAGACCCTGTATGACTAATGCCTAAAATGCCTTTTAGTTCCATATAACCAGTTGCATAATTGGGATCACCCACAGTATTTGGGATGAGAGGCTTCTTATGATTAACTCGATCCCGCATAAACTCAAGAGCAAACTCCTCACCTGTCTGTATTGAATAATTAAGTACAGGTTTAACCTCTGCATTTAGGTCAGGAAGTCTCATATTATTATTTCTCCTGTTAGTAGGATCTAGTATAAATGCTTGAGATCCAGGGGGGAATCCCTCGTGTCCAGGTTCCCTGGAATTGTACTGCAATTGCTTACGCATGTCTGCTTGTTCCATAGCGAGATTGTTCAGATTCCTCTCCATTTATATTGACTTGATCAGGATTAACCACAACACCATGAAATTACATGAAACATTCTTATGAATAGCCCATCAAAGACACACCAAATTAAAAAATTTGCCCACAGGCAAGATCAGTAACCACAATGGGATGCAGAAAAAGATTAATTTGCCTAAAATACATAGGGAACAAATTTTTGTCACTTTCCAAGTCTAGCTACCCTTTAAGACAGTTCCAGCATCTTCATCGGCAATCCTAAATATGGCAAGATATGACTGCAATCAGGACTCAAAGAAGTCAAAAATCTGTAAAGCATTAATTGCTGCGGGCATGACAAATATCAGGAAGAACTGTCTAAAGTAAGAAAAACCAAAAATCAAATCAATTTAAACAGTACATGTCACGGTTGCTTGGAGTCATCAAATATTGAAAATTTTATATGATGCAAACTGATCACAGATGTCTTCTAAAATATTCCAAATATATGTTAATATGAGCTAGAAAATACATTTAGAAAATAATGAAGTGGTTGCAAACAAGCCATCAAGACCAAAAAATCGAAGGTGTTTCTCACCGCAACTACTTTCTAATAAAGCTAGATGCCATCAAGTTAAGCAATGATATGATATTTCACCATTTACTTTGGCCACATAACTACAACATCATAGAAGCATGATTAACTAACGGAAAATCTGAATTTCAAAAAATTTACAAATATTAGAAAAGAAGTAAATTTTTGGTCCATATCCTTTTCTTCTTTCTTGCTTTAGAGAGAAAGAGAGATAGAGATAAAAAGTAAATCATTCAAAAAAGCAAAGTTCGTCAGACAGTCAAGTACAAAATATGAGCCTTGAGCACCACGATTCATTTATCTAGCATACAAGTACAGACACTAGAGAGCAAAGGTTTATTAGCCAAATCTGCATAACCTTTTACATGAAAAGTTTGTGAACAGACTGGTCAATTGGATGACTTAGAAAGATAAACATAGGCACAACTTAAGAAGCCAAAACAAATAAATCAGTTTATGAATCTTATTTTCTGCTACTGAGTCAAGCATATTGCTAGGCTCAGATCAAGCTTTTTTCTCCATTCAATACCATGTTACCAAATTGAGTAGTTTACAGAAAACACAGACACTGGAAATAGAGCGCAGAAACAAACTAAAAGAAAGAACCATGCAACTGCAGATACTGATTCACCAATGTCGTTTCAAAGGCAATGATCCTAACTCCTAAATCAGAACTAAAAGCTGAAGATTGAGATTAAAAAAATTAGCAAATATAACATCTAAAATCACAATTTCAAATAAAAAAATTATTTTAAAAAAAACTAAAGTTTCAAAATTCAATAAAAAAAAAAGTAAGCAAAAGTGTATAGCTCCTAAAAGGAAATCCTTCGTAAAATAAATACAATATTTCTCTCAGATCAAATCCTAATCAACAAAGATATCCACAATTCAACCTTGAATTTCGAAAAAACATGAAAGAAAGCAAAAGAAAAATCAATTTTTAATATATATATATATATACCTGAAATAAAGAAGACTGAAGCTAGTATGATTTTCGGGTTCAACAAGGACTGTTTTTAAAGAAAGAATCGCTGTTTAGACTCAAAATCACAGCAAGATAAATCTAACCTATCCATTTTCCCCCTCACTTTCTCTCATTTTCCTTCACTTTTCCTCACTTTCTATCTCTTTCTCATTATTATAGTTTTTTCCTTTTTTTTTTCTTTCCTTCTTTCTGCTTCTTTTGATGCAAAATTTGAAAGTTTTTGGACAATAAAAATGACTTCTCCGCAAAACACACTCTCTCTCTCCTCATTTTCTAACTCTCTGCCATTAAAATTCTTCTGCAAATAGTCAATTGCGTTGAAACTGATTCAAAAATACTGTATTGTCCCTCTAAATTTAGTTTATTTATTGTAATGGCACTGAGTCTTTGTGTGTTGACTAAAAATATTATTTTTTTAAAACGTGATTTACGGTGGCGGGATCTGGTGTTTACTTGAGCAGGCCATTTAATTCCTAACATTTCATTTATTAGTCTCGTTTTGTATTTGTATTTGATTTAAATAAAAAAATAATATATTTTTCCTCAAAAATCTAAATTACATTTTTTGGCTATGTTTTAATAAATTAACTAATGTATTAAATCTTTATTATATACATGTTCAATATTTTTTATTTAAAAAAAAAGATACAAAAATATTAGTTTCAAATATAAATTTAGAGTTAGTTTCACCTTAGATATACTCAAAATATTAAAAAATTTGACATTTATACTCTATTTTAACGGGAGCAGTAACGACTAATTTGTAACACCCCTTGATAATTTTGTTAAGAACTATTAAGAAATGTCATACAATGCCTATATATCTTTTCATTTAATTTTTAATAAACACTAAAATTAATATCAATAAAAATTTCGGCAAAGATTCTCCTAAAATTTAATATTGGTAATATCTTTTTTAATTAAAAATACAACTTGCAAAAAAAAACACTTTTAATATTTTTCACATTCAATCTCAACTCCAATCTCAATAACACAACAGTAATCAATCCATAATTTAGGTCAAACATATATATTTTTATCAACATGTTTGCATATAATATATTTTTCCATAACTAATATAATTTACTATAAAATTTTAACTCAAATTATGTTTATAAAATACACAAAACTATAGGCTAACCATAATTATATAATTGCTATTATAGTTATAATATTTTTATGTGAATAAAATTAAATGTATAATACAAAATTTTTTATTAATCATCTTTTAATCTGCAGTTAATTTTAAAATTTTATGACTTATTCAGTTGTATCTATCATATCCGTCTGATTGGCAAATCAAAAATAAATTTAACACACTAAGCAATTACTTAGTGGTATATACATATTTATAATTTATCAAAAATTATAATATTAGAAAATAATTGAAGTAATATATGTAGATAAAATTGCAGTTTTAATATAATAATAGGATATAAAATCACCACCTTCATATATTAATAAAATATGTAACTAATTGAATACAATATACTTATTATAGCATTAATAAATTTAATGTTCAATATAATTAATAAAAATTAATTTGCATAATTTTCTTATCTTTATAAAATTTTATTTATTTAGTTCTCACATGCTGAATTTTAAACTCATGGTTCAAATAATAGGCCATTAATGGTAACTTGTCCACTGCAAAGAATATGACCAATAGCTTACTGATGATACGAATGTCCACTATGATTATTGACATAAAGTGTCTACTAGTAACACGAATGTTCACTGTCACTGGTGACACAAAATATTTATTGATAGTATAAAGTACACACTATCACTATGGATGCCTACTCTTTTGTTAGTCATTTTTAATCAAGAAACTAGATTTAATATCATTATAGTTTAGACAATTCAATTCTCTCTAATTTCCAATCAATGTCACATTTATAGTGTCACTTTATTAAAATTAATAGCAATTCTTTAAAAAGAATACACTTTCCTATATTTTTCTTCTTTATCATATAAATATCTTCATTTTAATCATACATATAAAAAACGTTTCTTAAATTAAATTCAGACATTTTAATTATATTCACCTAACATGCCATAAATAATCATTCAAATTTCAAAATCTTAAACTTCTTCAAAACCCTAAACTTATATAATCTTAAATTTAAAACTTCAAAGATTTTTTAAGCTTAGTTTTAATTTTTAAAAAACTACATAAATATATTTATTCTTAATCAATTATAAATTCAAAATCAATTTCTAGAAGATTTAGTTCCATAACTATAACTAAGCCTTAAATTTGTCAAAACCATAAATTAATACTTTTATGGAAAAAATTTTATTTTAAATATAATTTTAGGTTAACAACTAGACAAATATATTTGATTTCACTCATTTATGAATTTATAATCAATTATTTCACTAACTCGTTTCATATTTAACTCTAAACTTACTATAACACTAAGTTAATTATTTTATGAATCAATTGTTATTTTCAATATAGTTTTAAGCTAAAATCTATACATACATACTTTAAATTATTCATAAATAAATTTTAATCAATTTTTTCTTCACTTAGCTCAATATTCAATTGACTAATTCCATCAAAAAATTTTAATTAAAATAGTGAAAATAAATTACATAGTCTATAAAAATCAAAAAAATAAAAGAATAACAAATCATCAATATACAATCATAAATCTATTTACAAAGAAGCTCTTTCTCGCTTTTTTTCAATTTTTATTTGATCATTTGATGATGATTTTATTATTTTTCACCTAATCTAATGAATTCTTTTAGAAATTTTGAGGTATATATGCAAATTTTTTTTTTTAATTTTTAAGTATGTTGATGGAAGAAGAAGAAGGAAGAAGAAAAAATTTAGCTATGATGGTGAAGGATGAACTTGATTTGATTACATTAAAATTTTAGTATATTTACTTTTTTAAATTATTTTTAAATTTGACTTATAATTTTATAAAATTATAAAAATAATTTATTTAATTAATTTAAAATTCTATTATTCATAAATTTCACTCTAATTTCAGTAAAATCTAATTCTAGAATCATTAGAGCATTTTTTGTAAAATTTTATTACTTAAAGATTTAAAAAAAAAATACGAATTAAATCTATATCCGAATTTAACTTTTAATTTTTTAAGACTTAATTAATCCTATTTTTCTATTTATTTCAAATATCCAAATCGCTCTCAATATTATAAACGATTTAATTTTTATATAATTTAAAAAATTATTATTTAGAAATTTCAAACATTATATAATTAATGACTTTACGTGCAATATATCATAGTAATAATATTTTTTTTATTATTATTACCTTTTTCTCTTTATCAATTAATAATATCAAATCGTATTTTCCCTAATCCTTTCTCTTCCTTGACCAAACATCAAATTGAAAAAAGAAAATGAATCAATTGTTTGTCATTCTCATTCTCAATCTCAATTTCAACTTCAAACCAACTCTGCAGTCCTTTCTAAATCCACCAAATTATCATCGTCGTCTTCAATCAACACTACAATCGGCATCTCCTGTGTTGCTGCTCATGGAGCAATGGGCTTTGCCCTCACCAAGGCCTTGCCGATAATTATAATGAACTCGAGACCTTGCTGGTAGAGCAGCCGTTGAGAGTTTTGATGGAATAAGCACAGCTATGCAGTGAAACTTCAATCTCGAAATATTGTTTCCATGGATGCCGAAAGTTGAAACGACCATATCCATTTCTCATCTTGAAAAATTGGCTTATATCCAAGGGAAAGTTATGTAAATAAAGAAGCTAATTAGCTACTTAAGGACTTAGGAGGATCGATTTAGCGACTTTTTACCGTGAAATCTTCAGTTGCATTTGAGTTAAGCACACATTTATATTCTTCTATCTTCATACAAGAATCTTCATCATTGTTACTTGCGAAATAACATGCAAAAGTATCTACAATTTATATTTCAGACATTAAAACATGTGAAATAGATAGTTTTTATTGTTTGTGTTTTCTTTTATGGGTTTTATTTAATTTTGATTGAATTGTGAATTTTTTCATTAATTTGTAAACTTGGCTTGCGAGTTTGCTAAGTTCTATCGTTTTAATTTTTGAGCTTATTGCTACTTGTTTGCTAAGAAAATTAGGGAAATAAAAGTTGGGGTAGATGGAAAAAGGAAAGTTTTATTACTTTGACTCAATTGAAATCATTTTCTGAATTTCCGTTTTCTTCTCCTTGAATCCAATTTTTTTTAAATTTTCTTAGCAAGCGAACAGAGCTTCGTCACATATATAAAAGATTTGTGCTAAAATCCATTCAAGATTTTTTATTTTTGATAATCTTTGTATATCAAATTTCGGATTATTATTATATGATTTTACATTTCATTTTTTGTGGTGATGAAAATTGAAAATTTCATTTCTATTTGGGACTTTTTTTAAGGGAGATAGAGAAATTGATCCTGGCTCTTAAAGTTTATTAATAATATTTTGTTTAATGCTAATTAACCCTGAGTTATCAAACATCTAATGAAAATTAAATTTCCGTTAAAATAAGAACGTATATGTCAGTTTTTTTTAATATTTTGAGTGTATATGAGACGAAATTAACTTTAGGCTTATATTTATGCCCAGGTAAAATATTAGGCTTGTATATTTTCTTATTTAAAATAATCAACGAGAATTTTTTTAATAATGAGCATTTTTTATTTTAAAATAAAATACATTAAAAATATATATATAAATTTATATTTTTAACTCAAATAATTTGAATATTCAATTAAAATAATTAATAATTTTATAAAATATAAAGAGTATCTAATAATTTGGAGAGGTAAAGTATTTATAAGTATTATATTAGATAGGACAAAATAAAATTTCTAAACTCAACCTCCCGACCAACTCGTATGAGTTAAGATGGATTCAATTGATTTAGTAACCAATCAGAAATTGATTTTATTTTAATAATTAAAAAAAGAATGGATATACGTTTATATGAATTCAAAATCGACCAACTTTTTTTATAGTTATATATATACATATATATATAATGACATTTTATGATTAGTTTATCCAATAATTCAGTCAAACATAGTATGATAATATTAAAAGATAATCTAAATATAAAAAATTTAATTTCAAATCTAATCCGTTAAGCAATATAAATTTAATTTTTCAATGCTAAACGTATTTAAATGACAAAAAATTCATCAAGTCAATCCAACTGGATTGTAATCTTTCCTCCTATTAGATATAACTAGATACAGTGAATAGAAAAACTAAAAAAATTAATTTTATTAAAACGTACGAGGAGAGAATCATCAAAGAATAGCTTCGTGATCAATGACGTATATTAATTTTACTTAAATGTTAGATTCTAAGTATAAGGGTTTTCTCACATTGGCATGTAATTAATAAAAATATATATACATATAAATATATAGTATATATAAAGGGAGGGGTATGATCATATATTATCTCACATTAATGGTGTTTTTCAGAAATGAGCCAAACGTGTCATTTTGTTATAGGACAAATTACAATATTAAAGCAGGTTTGATAACATAGGATCATTGCCTCGGATCCAAAAGCGAATCATAAAATTCCACGTGGTAAGCCGATCGGTTTTTTTAAGGCACTTCTCCCCTTTTTTTTTTTGGGCGCTTACACATTGCACATTGCCCTTATTGTCGCGTTTTTCTTGGAACGTGTATTACCGAAAATAACCCTACCCTAAACTTTACCTTAAAAATTAAGAAAAAAAAATAGAGAATATAAAGAGAGTTTAGTGTACTTCTAGATATACATGAATATTGCTTTGAACTTCACATAATAAGAAATCTTCAAAACTTATAATCTAATCAAACTATTAATCTTATCCGCAATCATTTCACTTAATTGAAAATGTTAATTAAATGATTTTTTAAGCAATAATTTAATTATTATTTTTATATATGGTTATTAAGACATGTACATCGATTGGGTTTAAAACATATTTCCTTATAATTGAATTTGTTAAAATATTACAAATATTAAACTAAATTAGATTCAGACTATATTTTTTTTTATTAGAATACATATGACGAATTCAAGCAGATAAATATTTTTTTTTAAATAAAGTCTCATTATATATTATATAATATATATTATAAATATATATAATATAATTATTATACATCCATATAACTTTATTCATTAAATTTAGGTTCAAGTGAGAAAAATAAATTTAAAATCAATAACATTTGAGTCTATTTTAAAAAGTAAATTAATTTCGATAAATATTTTATTTTAAATTAAATGAACTTACCTTAAATTATTTAATTTGAACGAATTTGATATAATTAAAAAATTTATACAACCCTAATGATTAGTAAAAGAATAAATCTTTATTATTAATCAAATAAAAATGTTAAGAATTTATTACATAATTATGTTATAGTAATTTTTGAAATGTAAAGGTTTTAATTTAAATTTCAACTGTATTTAAGTTTATTTAATAAAAAATAAATAAATAAACAAAAATAAAATAACTAAAGGATTGAAGGCGTTCAAGGTTTCTAGTTTTGTCTTTATGTTTTCTATATACAGCAATTCGTAATATACCAAAAAAAAATTAATAAATAAAAGTCGGTTTCCGTCGCTCTCTTAATGTCAATTGGGATTAAGACATGCATTTTTTTTTAATATTTGGTAGCATTTGTTGAAAATATTGTTCTTTATTATTATTATTATTATTATTAAATGTAAAGCAAAATTATTATTAAAGAGAGAATATCTTTTCATGCTACAGTCTATTATTTAATTAAAATTATAATTTATATGTAAAAATATAATTTAGCAGTATATATATATATATTTTTATAGTAAATTTAAAATTATTTTTTTTCTTAAAAACATAATACATATATAAAAAAATTGAAATTATGATTTGAAATACATCTCTATAGTGATTTTAATTTTCACATGTGAAGTTGAAATTATATCAACTAATTATGGATTGTGAACACATTTCTAAATTGGGATTAACATATCTTATTATAGGCATTAGAATAATAATGACACTTACCTTATGCCACGGACAACAAATTAACATGTTATAATTAATATCCAGACCCGTATATCAAATTTGGAGCAAAACCCAAATACTGATTTGGTCAAATGATATTGTATCTTGTGTATCCCGTATATCTCTTATAGTTTAAATTCACACTTCTTTCCTCATTTGTTGCTGATTGGTTGTAATTTACTTGTATAAATATGATGTATTACATTTAATAAAATCACACATTTGAAAAGCTTTCATGGTATCAGAGCCTCCCTGACTAACGTCTTTTTTTTCCCTTTCTCTTCTATTCTTAACCTATGGCAAACATCACAAACCCAGCCATCATACCTCCAACAGCTACGACTCAACAGCTCATATCCTTCAACATTACTGCCCAAGCCCCCTTAAAACTGAACTCAACCAATTATCTCTCATGGAAACTACAATTTGAAAGCCTTTTTATTGGCTATGATTTAAATGGTTACATAGATGGAACAAAACCATGTCCACCCGCTACCATTAACCAAGATGCTACCCCCAATCCTGAACATCGTCTTTGGGTTCGACAGGATCAGCTCATTCTAAACGCTATCATTGGCTCCCTGTCACCACAGTTAATACCCTTCATTGCAAAAGCTAAAACCTCAAAGCAAGCATGGGATATTTTAGCCAATACCTATGCAAAACCATCACGTGGTCGTGTTAAACAAGTCAAATCCCAACTCAAAGCCATTGTCAAAGGCCAATCAACCATAACAGAATACATGCAAACCATAAAAAGTAAAGCAGATGAATTGGCTCTTCTTGACTCACCCATGGCTGAAGAGGATATCACCGATCGAATCCTTGAAGGTCTTGATGAATCTTACAAGGAAACCATACAAGCTATTAACGCACGTGATGCTCCCATTTCTTTCGAAGAGCTTCATGAAAAACTCATCTCCTTTGAAGCTTTTCTAGCCACCCAAACACCTTCCAATGCTGCTGTATTTCCTTCCACGGCACTTTACACTGTCAAAAGCAACACCAAACGAAACAACTATCATGTTCCATCAAACCCACCCAACTATGGCTCTCCACAACCAACTAACACTCAACCTGCCCCACCAAATATCAATAACCAGCAGCGAACTTTCAGGCCTTACCTGGGTCGTTGTCAAATCTGCAATACACAGGGACATTCGGCAAAGCGCTACACATTGTTTCGCATTGTTCCAATTAATCCTACTGCATCCAGCCCCTGGCAGCCTCAAGCACATGTTGCCACCACATCTTCCACAAATCCGCAACCTTGGCTTATGGACAGTGGGGCCTCACATCATGTAACCACTGATTTGGAGAACTTAGCCATTCATAATCCTTATGATGGCTCAGATGATGTTATGGTTGGAGATGGTACAGGTTTAAAAATTACTCACCAAGGCTCGGTTTTTATAAACACACCATCTCGAAAATTAAATTTGAATAATGTGCTTTGTGTACCTGAAATGAAAAAAAATCTCATCTCAGTTTATCAATTTTGTGATACCAATAATGTTACTGTTGAATTCTCACCCACTTCTTTTCTTGTGAAGGACCTGCTAACGGGGACAACCATTCTTAGAGGCGCACCCAAAAACGGAGTATATGAATGGCCACTCTCCTCTCCAATTCTTGCATTTGCGTCTTCTGTTGCTTCTGTCGTTGATTGGCATTCTCGTTTTGGTCACCCTGCTAAAGAAATTAGTCAATACATTTTGTCAGCTAATAAAATTAAGTTATCTTCACATGTGTACTCACCTAAGGTCCATTGTAATGCATGTTCAGTAAATAAAAGTCATAAGTTACCTTTCTTTAAGTCCACTCTGTGTTCAACTGAACCATTACAAATCATTTACTCAGATGTCTGGACGTCACCAACCTACTCTTCTGACTCTTACAAATACTATGTCATTTTCATTGACCATTACACACGTTATACTTGGTTTTACCCACTTCGCAATAAATCTGACGTCAAACCTACCTTTATTAAATTCAAAACAGTGGTGGAAAATTTTTTTTCCAAAACAATCAAGATGTTTTATTCAGATAATGGTGGAGAATATTTAGCACTCACTTCCCTATTTGCTACATTTGGCATTTCTTTTCACACCACACCACCTCACACCCCAGAACATAATGGGATATCCGAGCGCAAACATAGACATATAGTAGAAACAGGGTTAACTCTACTATCTCATGCCTCCATGCCCACCAAATATTGGTCTTATGCCTTTTCTACTGCTGTATACCTAATAAATAGAATGCCTACAAAAGTATTAAACATGTCTTCACCATATTTTCAGTTATTCAATCATCCTCCTAATTATTCTAAGCTCCGAATTTTCGGCTGCCTATGTTACCCATGGTTACGTCCATATTCATCTAATAAACTTAGTCCAAAATCCATTCCCTGTGTCTTCATTGGTTACTCACTCACTCAAAGTGCCTTTCATTGCTTAGATTTAAAAACATCTAAAGTATTCACCTCACGACATATTCAATTTGTTGAATCAGTCTTTCCGTTTGCCACTCACTCTTCTACAGCACCAGTCCCCTCCGTTTCCATGTCGACTTCTTGGTTCTCTCCTGTCGCGTCAATTCTCCCAATTCCGCCCACCAATCTGCCTTCATCTACTTCTTTTGCAGGTGCTGCCTCTACACCACCATTGTCACCGGCTGGTAGTTCCCTTTCAAGACAAGAAGTGGAGTCAACAAATAACTCAGCTGCACAAACAAATAACCCTTTACCTGAGTTACAGCCTGACCAACCAGCAGCAACCATCACCCCTTCTGGACCATCCAGCCCTGTTCTCACCCATTCCCCTGCACCAATACTCCATTCTACACATGCCAGCCAAGTTGTCACTGCTGTACCTGCACCAATAATACAAAATCAACATTCCATGGTGACACGCAGCAAGAATAATATAACCAAACCCATTCAGAAACTCAGTTTACATACAACAGTACTAACTTCAAATGATAATGTTCCACGTACTGTTTTACAGGCTTTAAAAGATCCTAAATGGCGAAGTGCCTGTGCTGAAGAATTTAATGCCTTGGTTGGTAACGGCACTTGGATGTTGGTACCTGCACATGAAGCACAAAATTTAGTGGGTTGTAAATGGATTTTCCGTGTAAAGCGGAACTCTGACGGCACAGTGCAACGCTACAAAGCTCGCCTTGTAGCAAAAGGCTTTCATCAACGCCCTGGAATTGACTATGCCGAGACCTTTAGCCCAGTGGTGAAGCCTACTACAGTTCGCCTAATTCTCAGTTTAGCTGTCATGAATAAATGGTCCATTAAGCAACTAGATGTAAACAATGCATTTCTTCAAGGGCCATTGATGGAGAAAGTGTACATGCAGCAACCTCCGGGCTTTCACGACAAAGACAAGCCAACTCATGTGTGTCTACTTAAAAAGGCTATTTATGGACTAAAACAGGCTCCAC
The DNA here is from genome assembly GCA_947685225.1 of Garcia nutans. Classification (NCBI taxonomy): domain Eukaryota; kingdom Viridiplantae; phylum Streptophyta; class Magnoliopsida; order Malpighiales; family Euphorbiaceae; genus Garcia; species Garcia nutans. The sequence continues at coordinate 12,485,033 of CANTUV010000029.1, read as the reverse complement.
GAGCCTGGTATCAAGCACTGAAACAGTTTTTACTAGACACTGGGTTCCAAAGTTCGATGTCTGACTCATCATTGTTCATTAAATTTTCAGATTCTGACATCTTAGTTTTCCTTATCTACGTTGATGACATTATTGTAACAGGTAGCAATACCAAGCACATTCAAAGTTATGTTCAACTGCTCTCTACAAAATTTTCCTTGAAAGACCTGGGTTCTCTAGGGTACTTCCTAGGCATTGAAGTTATTCCAACCGAAAATGGCATCTTACTGTCTCAGAAGAAATACATAGAGGACATCCTACTGGACGCTAATATGGCACAAGCCAAGCCAGTCAAAACACCCATGTCAACAGATGCTCATTTAACAACACACAGTGGTTATAAATTATCGGATTCAATGCAGTACAGGAAAATAATTGGCAGTTTACAGTACCTCTTGTTGACTCGTCCTGATGTTGCCTTTGCTGTTAACAAACTTTCTCAATTTGTCATCAACCCACGTCAGATCACTGGAATGCTGTGAAGAGGCTTCTTCGATATTTGGCAGGTACCTTGAATGATGGACTTCAACTGCACTCTCGAGTTACTACCTCCTCAGCAACGTTACATGCCTATTCAGATGCTGATTGGGGAGGTGATCGTGACTCTTTCTGTTCTACCGGTGCCTATGTTGTTTATTTTGGTAAAAATCCTATCTCTTGGAATTCGAAGAAGCAGCGATCTGTCTCACGATCCTCCACTGAGGCGGAATACAAGTCCGTCGCCAACACGGCTGCTGAACTTTCCTGGATCTGTCACTTGTTGGCTGAACTTCGCATCCAACTCTCTCAAAGTCCGGTAATATACTGTGACAATGTTTGGCACTACGCAGTTGAGTGCGAATCCCATTTTCCACTCGCGAATGAAACATGTTGCTCTCGATTATCACTTCATACGCGAGCGAGTTCAGTCTGGTGCGTTAAGGGTGGCTCACATTGCCGGTGCAGATCAGACGGCGGACATACTCACTAAAGCGCTTCCTGCCTCGCGCTTTCTGGACTTGAAGAACAAACTAGGGATCCGGCTCCGACCCGGCTCCAGTTTGAGGGGGGATAATATCCAGACCCGTATATCAGATTTGGAGCAAAACCCAAATACTGATTTGGTCAAATGATATTGTATCTTGTGTATCCCGTATATCTCTTATAGTTTAAATTCACACTTCTTTCCTCATTTGTTGCTGATTGGTTGTAATTTACTTGTATAAATATGCTGTATTACATTTAATAAAATCACACATTTGAAAAGCTTTCAATAATAACCTAAATAAAGGGTAATGATCCTTCAAAATGCTTCGTTAATTAACTCCAAAGCTTCCTCTTTCAATCAGTCAAGTGTTATATAGTATTGAAGAGTAAAAAAAACGCATTTATTATTAAATTATATTTAATATACATATAAATTTATTTTTTATTTATAATAAATGGTGGAAAATTCGTATTTAAAATCAACTTTATTTGTCGATGCATGATTCAATTTTATACATATTATTGATATAATTTACACAATGTAAATAGATTTATTTATATATAGGGAAATCAGATTTCAGAATAACGTAATTGATATATCAATATATAAATATTTATTGATTTAAAAATATCTTGAATTAAAAATTTTATTATTTTTTTATAAGTTATGATTTGGTTTTTTTAATAAAAGGCAAATGTTGGATCATGCCCATGTGGGATGTGGGGATTCAACCAGTTTTTTCTTATTAATAAAACACAAGAAATCATTTCTTATTATAGGCATTTTGTCAAATGCAAAAGTATAAAAAGAACATGATTAAGTCACCGGCCAAAGTGACCTCAAATCCAAAAGCTTCATTTATTAATTCAAATGCAACCCGGGTAGGGTTGAAAACATATAAGATACAAATTAAAATTATCATATTCAAATTCGTTTAATTTTTTAAAATATTTAAATTTATTTAAATTCAATTATAGTTATTTTTAATTTTTTTTATTATATGAACTAGTTTAAATATAAAATTTAAAAATATTATAAAATATAAAATATAAAATATAAGTTTTTTAATTAAATAATCATAAAAAATATTTAATATTAATATAAATTTATTAAAAATAATTTCATACCACATAATTTTATAATTTAAATAAAATATATTAAATATATAATTAAAATTTTAATAAATATATCAAATTTGGACCTATTATGAAAATAAAATTACTATTTATACCCATCTAAATCCGTTTATAGATTATCTATATCATATATAATGAATTGAGTATCTAAAAATACCGTATCTTTTGGCTTATTCTTCCCCTGTATTAAGCAATTTAGGTCAAAAAAATGCTTTTTTTTATAATTACATATATATTTTTGTTTGCCCAAGTAATGTCGAAAAACAAATTTTAAAGCTTTGAAAATTTTGAGGGGCCAATACTATTTTTTTCAAAAAACATATATAAAGCTAAAAAATTCAAACATATATTTATATGATAAACAACAAAACAATAATTATATAAAGCTTATATTGCAAAAAATTGCGTTAGGAGGGAAAATTCAAATTGTGATGATTGAATTTTAATATTTACTCTCATAAAAAATTAATTTTATGTCACTGTATGGCACTGTACCAGCATATTGGACCCATATAAAAAATAATGTTACCTTATATGTGCTGACGCGGTGTATAGTATAATGTACATAAGTTGTTACATCAGTTTGGCATTAAAAATTAAATGATAAAAATAATAAAGTGGATTAATATATATTTTTTTATCAGTAAAAGAAAGCATAACATTAAACAAATAAAAACAGTACAAAGTTATATGCAGAGAGAGCTACAAACCAACTAGAGTAACTTAAACAGAAACTAAACAAACTATTTCCTAAGAGAATAGACCAAAATACATCCTTCTTTACAAACAACAGAACTTCAACAGAAAAAAACACCATAAAAAGAAACAATAAAACCACATAATCCACAAAAACATATCACTCCTCTACACATTAAACTGTATTAACATATTTTTAGGAATAACACATAAATTATCCCACAAAAGATATTAATTTCTTAATATTTAATAATTGTTCTAGCTTAAGTTTAATGGCGGACTTATGAAGATACTAGTGAGGGCTTCATTTTCTTCGTTTCATATTTCATTTATATATATATATATATATAAGTTAATAAAATATAAATATTCTTTAAAAATATATTATTTAATAAAATATATATCTTAATGATATATATATATATTATATTTTCACATCTTTAATTTTTGTAGTTGATTAAGCTCCATTAATATAATTATTACTATTAAAAAATATATATTTAAAATCGTTATTTTTTTTAAAATTTTATATCTCTATACTAATTCCTTTTTTAGTCAATTTTTTTTTTATATAAAACACAATTATAAATTTTTTTTCAACTAATTCTCTCATTTTCTAATTTTCCTTATCTGTGTGATTTCAAAGACATAAAAATTTTCTTTGTAAGTATTTTTTAATTTTTTTATTTCAAGTTCTATAATTTTTTATATTATTATTTTATATATATTCATATATATGAATAGCAAATATATAATTATATCCATAAATTTACATGTAGAATTACGATTATATTATTTAAAAAATATTATCTCAATTCTCAATTTACTCTTGGTTAATTGTATTAGGGATAAAATTTTTTAAAACTGCAAATATTTTTATATTTTTTGCTATTAATTTATATTATTGATGTGTGAAATTTAAATACTAATAAGTATTGAATTTATTAGTTGAGAATGTAAAATATTTGGAAGAATTACGATTAATAAAAATCTAACTCAACATTTCCTCTGGCGTACCTCTAGTTTCTGCGTCCGCGGCTGCTTATTTCACAAGCATAATTTATAATTTTGTTCCTCTTTGGCGGGCTTCGGACCAGTGGCAAAATCCCATCCAAAGAAAACAAATTAGATATTTTTTTCAAGCACTGAGAGTGAAAAAATTAGAGAGAAGTTGTTGGAAAAATAAGAAGTAAACGAAAAAGTTAACTCAACTCAATTAAGTCTTAATTTTAAATTAATTAAAATTGGCTATATAATTTTTTTTTACTCAATACGTTCTGATAGATATAATATCATAAAATTATTTTATATTATTTTTTACTAAGTCAGTTTAAGTCTATCTCTGCTCTTCTTAGTCATGTCTATTTTAATTTATTCAGTTTTTTTAACCGTCACATCGCTATATCTTTATTTTACATAGTCAAACTATTTCAATTTATGATTTTTTTATTTTATTAATAGATGACAGCCTCACTTTTTTCTTTGATGCACTCATTGCGGATTCTTTCCATCATAATATGACCACACATTCATTTTATAATTTTCATTTTCGCAACATACATTTTACTTATATATTATTTTTTTACTGCCCAATACTCACTACTTTATATCATCGTAGGCCATATTATAGTACGGTAATTTTTTTTTAAATTTAATTAACATTTTTCTATCACATAAAACTCCTATAGCAGCTCTCCACTTTATTCAACCAGCTTTAATCCTATGATTTACATCTTCTTCGTAATTTTTATTTTTTTTTAAAATTAAATCCAAAGTATTTAAAATAAATATTATAAAATAATACTATTTCATCTAAAATAATTTCGCATTTTTCTCTATTCTTACTATTAAATCTACAATATATATATTCAGTCTTAATCATACTTAACTTAAAATATTTAAATTCTAAAATACTTCTCCATCGCTTTTAACTTTTCATTTTCACTCGTATTTATTTAAGTGATTATAAGCAGTTTTTAGATTATAAGTTGTTTATTTAAGTGTTTCTGAAAACTTAAATAGTAGATTATAATCTGATTTTAATCAATTTTTTAAAAGTTGGATTTTACTATTTTTTTTAAGCACTTATTTTTTAAGCAGTTTTGACCAAGTAAAAGACCATGCTATCCCTACCTAATCTTCAATATTCCAAATTTGCCCACCCTATACACTTTAGTTCTCATCAAAATTATTTTACGTTTCTTCTTAAATAAATTTTATTATTATTATTATTATTATTATTATTATTGCAAAATAAATTTTGAATTGACATTTAAAAAATTATTTTTATACAATAAATAAACCTAGGGACAGTTTAGTCATTTTGACAGTTTCTGCAATTAAAAACTGATTATAAGCTGATTTTACAGAAACACTTAATTGGTTATAAAATGATTATCAGCTGATTATTAACTAGTTTACAGAAACGCTTAATTATTTATTTTTAATCTGATTATAATCTAAAAATCACTTATTTACAATAAGCTGAAAAACTCTAGTTTTGAGAAACATTCTCTAAATTTATCTATTAATACAATATTACCAGAAAATATCATGCACCAAAAAAACCTCAAGAAATGTTACGAAAAAGAGAGTGAAAAATGTTACGGTCGAGATGTTTCCCACAAGCAAATTCATTGACAAGAGTTCACAAAATGTTACCGGCCAACTGTTTGAGCAGTACAATCACATCAAATCTCACCCTCTATTTCTTATCTTTCCCAAAACCCATTTCTAATACTCGTCAAAATCGAAACTTTTCTGCTACTTCTACACCTACTGCAACGTCAATCGAATCTCCCCTTTCAGGTATCTCTAATGAACTTTACATTGTATAATGTAACTGGGTTCGATCAATTTTAGTTAAAGTTTCGGAATTTAATTAAGAATGGTGGTTTAATTACTGTGTTGGAAAATGATTTGGTGGGTTTTGTTCTGGGCTTGAAGAAGGCAACGAATGCACATTATATTGTATAATGTAACTGGGTTCAATCAATTTTAGTTAAAAGTTTCATTAAGAATGGTGGTTTAATTACAGCGTTGGAAAATGATTTGGTGGGTTATGTTCTGGGCTTGAAGAAGGCAACAAATGAACATTATATTGTATAATGTAACTGGGTTCAATCAATTTTAGTTAAAAGTTTCAGAATTTAATTAAGAATGGTGGTTTAATTACAGGGCTGGAAAGTGATTTGGTGGGTTATGTTTTGGGCAAGAAGAAGGCGACGGAAGTAGCCCATTTGTAGGTATTTTAGTCCTCTTATTTTCTTATAACATTACTCCCATTTAGATTTTTGCTATTTATTCTTGTAGTTTTTATATTGTTATGGTTATCGTATTCTTGTAATCCAGGGTGTGGAAGCAAGTCGTCCAAAAAGGGGACACAGCAATAGATGCCACTTGTGCTAATGGCTATGACACCTTAGCCATGCTCAAAATGGTGGCTGATGGTTCAGGCAGTGGCCGTGTTTATGGAATCGACATCCAGAGAGAGGCTTTACAGAGTACCTCTTCTTTGCTGGATGAAACTGCTACATCTGAGGAGGTAATTCTATTCTAATATTTGTTATACATGATGTGTTATTACAGTTAATAGCTATAGTTTTAAAAATACCATGATGCTTGATGCATATGATCCAAAATTTTGGTCTTTTGGAACAGCTAAAACTAATTAAACTTATTGTTCATTGAGATTGTTTCTTTTAATTAGCTTGATGATAATTTTTGCAGAAAGAACTTGTCAAGCTCTTTTGCATCTGTCACAGTAGAATGGAAGAAATTGTTCCAGAAAATAGCTCTGCAAGGTATTCCTTGTAATCGTTTTTTTTTTTTGGCCTTTTTGTGTAGTTGGCAGAAATGAAGATATGATGTGCATTACTAAGGATATTGATTCTAAAACAATTTGATAAAATTGCGCCTCTGAAACTTTTCCTTTGATAAAATTGTGCCTTTTTCATGTAGTTAATTCAACATGGTTAGATTTACTCTAGGATCATCAACTACTTAAGCTTTAAACTGCTTCTTTTGGTTGAAGAAGTTTAGTGGCCATGGGTTTTCATAGGCTTGTTGCATTCAACTTGGGTTACCTTCCAGGAGGTGACAAAGGCATAATTACAGTTCCACAAACAACCCGGTTGGCATTGGAGGCTGCAAAGAGGGTTTTAGTAACTGGAGGGCTCATAAGTTTAGCTGTTTACGTGGAGCATCATGGTGGAAGTTAAATTTTTTGCTTTGATGGTTTCTTGGTATTCTTTTTGGCTCTTTGCTGTTTTGATGTTTGCTCATATTATATGGCTGTTATTTCTCTGAGTGCTTGACGCAAATGAAACTAGAGATTATTAGTTTGTTTATAGATTTGGTTGTTTTTGCATATATATATATATATATATATTCTGTATGATGCTGTACTTGGTTGGAGAATTCACCTTTTCATAATTTATGATGTTGGAATCATAAGCAGGGATCTGCAAGTTTGCTATTTTGTACGATTATTGTCATTCGAAACAAAACTCACAATCAATTTATATTGTGGCGGAGCGGCCACTATGCTTGCAGTACTTAGTGTTCTTATGAGGTTGACATAACCTGATATATCAACAAAACTTTCTTTGTAATGCATCATTTGTTTGCCTTTCCAATTGATCGGTTTACAATTGATGAAAACCTTTGCTTTGTCTTTTTCTTGTTATTTTTGCCAATTTCATTACTAGAGCTTAACAGATGTGTTGAAAGATTTATCTTTTGGTTGTACCATCCAGGGAAGAGTTTGAGACAGTTGAAACTTTTGCAGCTGGATTATCAGTTGATGATTGGTTTTGTTGCAAGTTCCAGATGTTAAACCGGCCTTTAGCACCCGTATTAGTATTCATATTCAAGAGGTGAAATCAAAGTGATGTTAATGATAGTGAACCATTTTTGTAACAGAGGAGCTTCTGACTTTGGTGTGTTAACCTCTCCTTCCATGAATCACTTACAGAATTGAACATCTATACTTGCAAGTTTCATTGCTTATTGAGTTTTCTCAGTTGTTTTACTTCGTGCTCTCTACCCTTTTAGACTCCCTATTATCTTGGAAAACTTAACTTTCATGATCCAATCTGGACAAAAATTTTATGAAAAATGAATGAATAAAATCACCTGAGAGATGAAAAGAGCCAAGAGAAATAATGTTGAGTTCAGGTAGAATTGAATTTTGAATAATGTTAAAACTAGGGGTAAAAAAAAGGTATACTCGATCGTGATGGGACTCGAACCCACAATCTCCCGCTCCGGAGGCGAGCGCCTTATCCATTAGGCCACACGATCTTAATGTTTCTTAAAATAACCTAATTAAAGTGATGCTATATCTCACTATCAATCAGTTATATCATGTAATTTTTTTTCATTGACTATTACATTTATAAAGGAAAATCGATATTAAATATGCATCTATGGCTGGATTATACCCTGGTGTTCTAAAACAGAAATAAATATCATCGAATTATAGAAAAAAAAGAATAAGAAATTCAATAACACTTCAAAAGAGAAGGAATACACTTGCTTCAAAATGATTGGACTAATAAAATAAATGGAAATTCAATAAACCAATACATGAATAATACCAAAAAACAGGCTTTAAAAAACCTGCCAAAACATCAAACATTCACCCAACATCACTCTCTGTTATTTGGCTACAAGCCGAATGAAACAATGTGAATATCCCATGTATCTTTCAAACAAAGAATATCAAGAAAAAGAATAAAAGGGCTTAACTAAAACAAGAAAAAATTGTATACTACTAGGAGCCTCTCAAGAAGAAGATGATGATGTTGCAGTGTTCTTGATCTTGTATCGATACAGAACCCTTTTCTTCTTGAATGCTCCATTCTCAATTGTAATCACAATCTTTCCAGGTTCTTTGATTGTGAAAGTATTGCGAAATATCCCTTCTTGTGAAACTATCTTCTTCCCCTTTTGAACAATTATGGTGTATGAACCTTCATCAGTTGGCACAAATTCTTCCTTGTAATCCACATCCCAGCCAGACACTGTCACGTCCCAGATTAAAGTGTTCCCTACCTGCACAGTGCACATTGCACATTGTTTGGTTATTCAAGTTCGAATAAGCACATGATATAAGACAGATTCGTTTACGTGATAATTCTTATAAAATAAAAACGTAGAGAAAAAAACTACATATTCAAAGTAAATACATATAAGTTCATTTATATGTCAAGTAAAAAGCAAGTTTTTATAACAAAAAATAGATTTTTCATAATTAAAATTTGACCATCTATCATATAATTTTGTGATAAATGTATCCTAAAATGTGTCTAAGTTCCTGTGCATGTATTATCTGCGTCCAAGTAAAAAATAACAATAAAAATGAAACACGTACAAAGCCGCGTCCGACGAGTGTCTATATTCAAGAAGTGTCCAACATAGATACTTTTATCTTATTTGGAGTGTGAGTGTTTCATTGTAAAGGGCCTTACAAGAAGCATATTAATTGTAAAAAGAAAATTTGAGAAATGTACATCTGTTGCATCGATTTCAATGGTTTCTTCTGATCCTGCCTTGACAACTGTTTCGTTAGTCTCATCTTCGACAGAGAATTCAGTATCATTCTCACATTTTAGCCCACCATACTTTTCTGGAATTTGTGATGCAGTAATGTACCTGCAGTTAATTAGACTCCTTAGTAGTTACAATAGCTTACACACACACACACACAACATATAGCCTTTTCTTCTTACTTGAGTAGGGTGTCTGTGACTCTGGCTGTGCGAGCATAAACAAGTTTGTTCTTGGATCTTTGAGACAAGGAAGGTGAGAAAAGAGCACTGTATGCGTAATACCAGAAGGGGACATTGATAAAGATCTACAAGAAAAATGCTAGAATTTTAAATATGAGAGACATCTCCCATTGGAAAAAATATATTTATCGAAGGATATTAAGTAGAAAGAATCCATAAAGCTAATGTTTAAGTTTTTCAATTGAAATGTGGTTTCAGACCCATGAGTGTGTTCTCTCGCTAAGCCCATGTACTCTTAATGAAATTGAAGATTTTGCAAAAAGAAAAAGAGAAGAAATTGGAAAGAATTGCTTACATTTTTTGCAACAAATTCAGGATAATTGTCCTGAAGAAGATCAACGGTTTTCTTTATTGACATCCTGAGCTCTTTCTTGGTGGGTAAAGGAGTGTTCTTGAGATCATTAATTTGAAGAATTGCAGAAACACTACCAGGATTGAAATCCAGCATTTGAATACTTTTTTCCATCAATTGAATCCTTCCTCTCAACAGTTTCTCACGTTTCTTTTTAAATGCTTTGCCATATAACTCATCATTTCCAAGAAATGCAAAACTATTGAAACATATTGGGTGTCCATTGCGATCTCTTCCTGCAAGATAGGCCATTGAGCCGATATCAGCATCAATATCTTCTTCTAAGATTGAATCGATCTTGTTTTCCTTTCTCCATCTGAGAATGTTTCTCAGCATCTCAAACGCATCACTGACTTTGAACTCTCTTGCCCTTAAGAACTTCAAAAGAAGAACATCAGTTCTATTATCTCCTTTGCTTGGCAGCAATGGCACTCCCCATATCGCAATATCTTTGTCTACATATTGTTGCTCTGCTGCCTCAACTTCAACTTCAACTTCTTCTCCTTTTTCTTTTATCTTCTTCTCCTCCTCCATCTTTTCCACTTTTTCTTCTTTGATTTCTTTTTCTTCTGCATTCCCTTCAATTGATGTTACAGAGGCCACTTCTTTTTCTTCTGCATTCTCTTCTTTCTTCTCTGTTTCTTTTTCTTTTTCTTTTTCTTTCTCTTTCTGCTCTTCCAAAATTTTATTATTCAAGATCGCTTCTTCAATCTTCGATCTCAGCTCAAACAATGCCTTCCTTTCATACTCTTTCAAATCAGATAAGAAATCACTCTCTTCCCTGAAAGAGTTACTCCTTTGAATTCCAGTAGGTGATGTAGCACCAATCTCTTCTTTATCATCAACATTTTTCTCTTCAACCACAGCAATCTCCTTCGTTTCTTGATTAGATTCTTCCTTCTTATCCTCAACTTCAAGATTCACAGTCTCCATAGCTTTATCAGCAACATTGATTGACAATTCCTTCTCTTGTGGAAGTTCAGAAGAGTTCTTCTCCATCTGGGGCTCTTCTAAATTCTCTTGTGCAGCCACAACAATCAATAAAGAACCAAAAACCAGAGAAATTGTTGTTGCAAGATGATGAGCTTTCTGGAGAAGAAGAAGATGTAGAGAGAAACTACGAGATAAAAACGGCAATGCCCTTTGAACTTAGACTAGAGACAAATACTGAAAAAGATTAATGATGGCCTTTCATTTCCCCCGTTTTTGCTGCTCTGTTCTAAATTTGGGCGTTTTGCTGGCAAACAGAGAACCTCTCAGATTAAAAAATGCTGAACTACTTGTAACTGATAGAACATTCAAACCCTCCAAAATAGTAATTACTCACAGTAATTTGCTGCCTTTACCATTAACGCTTTTCTTGGCTAATCTTCAGAGTAAACATTAGGTAACCACGTCATGGCCATGCATTGCTTCACGTAGTAGTAGAAAACGGCATGCAGTTTGAAGTCTTAAAATTGTTAGGTATGTGGATTTGCCACGTAAAAGACAGGACGTCAAGAAACCACAAAGCCTAAAAGAATTTTTCTATATTTTAATATTGAAAATTAACGGAGAAAAATAAGTTGCTTAGTCAAATTTTTCTGAATTTTTACTTTTAATTAGAGATTATTTAATTATTTTATAAAATTATAATAAATTAATAAAAGAAGCAAATAGATTAACTAGGCGTTAATGTTCAGCGACTATCATTTATTTACTTTTTTTTATTTTTAACTTTTTACGTCTTTTATTAGAAACCTTTTTAATAATTTTATAAAAATAAATGATAAATTCATATATAATAATAATCTCATAATAAATTTTATAAGAATCTAATAAATTTATAAAATAATAAAAATAGGAAAAATTAAAAATATTTTAAAAATCGAATAAATTTTATAATTTTTTTAAATTTTTTCTAGCAATTTTATAAACAGCTCAGTGATAAATGGGCAGAAAAGAAAGGGAAAAACAGACATAAAAGAACTGCAAATTCTTCATCAGCTTAATAATCAAGATGTCAATTGCCCGTAAACTCTATAAATTAATTTTCCAATATTGTTTAGGGAATTAAATGCCTACACCATTATGTACTCTGTATACCTTGACAAATCCATGCTTCAATTCCTTCCTAATGGAGTTTTTATTTCATCAGAATGTCAAGACATCCTTTTCAAAGCTTAAATGACTTTATGCCAATGTTTCAGATTACAAGTAGTTCAGATAACGAAACTTTCCAATGGACATTTTGTAAGTTTGCAACTCAAAATTGATAAAGAAAAACCAATGGCACTTTTGTTACTGGACTGTTTTAGATACATTCTTTTTCATCATAATCAGAGAAGTAAACAAGGTAAATCCTCAGGCCAGGCCATGTACATTGCGCCAAGCTTCCATGTTTATGAAGTATGAACAGGTGTATCAGGATAAGCACCCCATTCAGCCCAAGATCCATCATAGACTGCAACATCATGCTTCCCAAGTCGATGCAGACCCTGAAAGACAAGCGCGGAATTTTTCCTCTTTCACAAACGATCTCTACAGAATGAACTTTTGCAGTAGAACAAGACAAGATTCAAGCATTCTACAGCTACTTCCAATCAATTGGTAGAACAATTCATAAGAGTTTGGAAACAACTAACGGATCTATTCACTATTCCATTTATTTGTTCATCCGGCATAATGAGTACGAGATGTTACCATTCATTAGTAATACTCCGTTTACTTTTGCTCATGTGTGCGCCTGAGCGTTAAAGCGCATGTGCATGTGATACTAGACTAAAAGAGTCAAACTAAGCCCAAAAGCTGATATGTATCGGTAATACGTATAATAAGAACAGGGCTAAATACCAAAGCAAGAATGCAAGCAGTTACACCAGTCCCGCATGAAGTAACAACAGGGCTTTCCAGGGAGATGCCTGTAGAAGGAAATAATGTTAGGCAACTGACAGCAATCATCAAAAGTACAATATTAGTTCACTGGTAGATAATTCAGTAGAGACTAATTTAATAAAATTTAACAACTGGCCCTGCCATTAATCCGAAAAAAAAAAAAGAAAAAGAAAGGATTATATAGCTGGTGGAAGTGTGGCTCATAATACACTTGTATTTATTAAATATTTGATTGATTGCAATAAAAAGAGCCTATGCAAAAATTAATAGTTTGTCTTGGTGGTCTTGTTGATTACACCTTTAATGCAGTTACTTGTGTTAAAATCCTAGATTTCACATTTTGGAAATTTTCATGGACCTTAGGAAACAGCTTCAACCATGAGGTAAAAACAGGTTTTCCGGAGGATTTCTATAGCTGGCCTGCCAAGAAATCAGTTTTCAAGCTAACCTCAACTATACTAGCTGGCAGGCAGTTTTTCATTAACCTAATTCTGGTTATGAAACAGTGGTGAAAGTAGAGAAACTAGAGATGAGAGCTAAACATTTATTAGTACATTGTCATTTCGCTCTGCAACTTATTGCATGAAACACATTGAGAAACAGTAAGAAAGCAATTCTATGCAACATATGAAAAATGCATTTGACGTTCTGAAATTATATTCAGTTGGGTCGATGGTCATTTGAAATTATTGCAAGTTTGGATTCGAGTTTCAAGAGTAAATCATAGAAAATAGGCATGATATCAAATTCTAAATGATCAATAATTTCAAATGACTAACTATCCAAATAGACCCTTAGAGAATTCAAATGATTTTATGTGAAATAAGCTGTATCATTATTGATGGAAAAACAAACTTTTGAAAAATGGGAGGGAAACAAGAAATGTGAAAAATGAAGGATGGAAATGAAAAAAATGGTCCTCACCTTCTTGATTAAACTGTTTCTTAAGCTCATCTGTTGGTAAGAGTGTCTGTGAAGCATCTAACATCTGCAAATAAACAACAATTGTAACAATGATGGAAGGAATAATGAATAGAAACTGGTAAGCATATCATAACCTCATAAAATGCAGTATTCAATCTCAATGATTCAGAAACTATAGGTAGTACAAAGTTGATCTCTTACTTGGGGAAAAGGAATGCACTTGCTGCCAGGTACATGACCACTTCTTATTCCTTTTCGAGGTTCTGGTGCAGCTCCATCAAACCTACAAGAAGAGTAAATCTCCATCACATTTAAAAATGACTTTGGCTAACAATGAGATCTCATTAGCATTTTAAAAGATATGCTTAACTGGTTTACTTTGTGCACATTCCATTTCTAGATAACCAGCTTGGCCAACCAATTAACTCCTTGATCAACATTTTGACGAATTTATTCAATTTTCTTTGTTTTTAATAAGAAAGTTAAATTATATTGAACTCTAATATCTGATGTGTTTATTCTTTATTCTATTGATAGTTTAACCCATATCATCTTAGCATTATCTTTTTAGTCTCATGCATTTCATGAGCATAAGTAGTACTTAATTCAACCATCCAATCAAGTTTTGCCATTCAACTTAAAAGGTCAAATCCCATTACCTAGGTCTTTTTTGTGAAAGCCTGAGTTTGATAAGGTACAAATTCTATAAACTTTTCTTATTCCGAAAATGATAATACGGTTAAACAACGAAAATTATTCAAATCAATGGAATAACAAAATCCAGGTTGGGTATTTTATGGACTTTGATAATCCTATGGGTTTGAAGTACCTCAATTCAAACACCTTAGCCTGTATTATGTTCAAATAATGTGTAGCCTAACATTCTTGACCTCTAAAATGTTCATAATTCTTACATGTATTAAGTCCCAACTAATCACTTATCATTACACCGTTCCACATACAAGAGGAAAAAGAAGAGGATAGCTGAAGGTTGAACTCCGAGACCACATCTTCAATAAGTGATTCTCGGAATCACCGTAGGAGAGCATCTGAGAACCCTTCCCAGCTGGCTCCTTTATCGAGCCCCAAAACCAACGCTCTGCAACCTCGCTAAGGTAAAGGCTGACCAACTCCAGCTTGTTCTCTTCTGGCTCATCATAAATTTTGAAATACTTGGCACACTTCCGCAGCCAAGGCAGGGTTTGCTTCTCTTCAAAGATGGGTAAGTCCATCTTGGGTAAGAGTTGGTTATAGTACCCCTTACCGCCCCCTTCACCAGGAGCGTTACCCACAAAGAAGGCTTCAGTCTCTCGTGCTCTTGTACCCACAAAAACTTCAAGTTCGTTGATTCGAATGTAGGTTTGGTAAAATTCCTTTTCCAGCAGCGTCAGGGTCCTACACTAAGGGTTCTTTTCCCTTATCTTGCAGATTTTATAGAAGTTGCATCATCTGACCCCGCTGAGTCTCCAATTTAATCTGCTCACCTCTCAATTGGTCAAAATTGCAGTGTTGCTCATTTTGGATGGTCTGCAATTGAAGATTAACCTCGTTCTCAAGAGAGGTATTCCTATCTAACTCCTCTGCAAGAGTTTCATCAACTCCTGTGCCTCACCAACGCCGGAGTTTCTTGGTTTCTTAGTCATCTTGCTCTTTTTTTTTGTGTTTAATAGAGTGTCCAAGTCTCGTAAGGCTCTGATACCAATTTGTAATGAGAACACTAGAATTTGTGATAAGAATAGATGAGAAATAGATTAGAATAGGATAGAAGAAGAATATGGAGAAGAATGAGAGTAACAGAGGGAGGAAAATGATTTCTGATATTCCAATTGATGATTACTAAACATACATCCTCTAATAAGTGGCAAAATAAGAAAAGGCAAAAATATGATACAAGGAATAATTTGCTAATTCTCTGCTCTGCTGCTATTCCTACTTTACTGAAATACAAGCCATTCAGTTTTCTTTTTTTGTCCTATCTAGTAGCCAATCCTCAACAATCCTCAACCCATCATCAACCTTCAGCTATCCTCTTTTTCCTCTTGTATGTGACACACCGCCCACACAGAGAATGTGTCAAGAAACATCATCTTGAATATGCACAGTACAGCTGACTAGCAACACAAACTAATTATAGTTGAAATGTCTAATGCCCAATAATGCTAGCATTCATCTTGTTCATATATATCCTTAGTCATACATTTTATAGGTTTTCCTTGTCTTTCTAACACTCACCACAAAACTTCCCTGAGCCGCATCCTACACTTCCAAAATCTATAATACTATATCAAAGTCTGTATTCTTTACAATTTCAAATAAACCATACCCGTATCACAACATAACCAGGTATTTAGTTTTAAAAAGACCAAAAGGCATCTATTAAGATGGCACAATGATATTCATCATGGGAAGCAAATACCATTACAACAACAAAGTATGTTATTATAAATAATACCTGGCCTTTGAACGGGCATCTATGTGTTGGCGAGTCTTATCCTCAATGTTTTTTGTAACCTGGAAATATCCCAGAGTCACCATATGGCAAAGATATTAGTGTTGAAATTAGAAACATGCTATTAAAACAGCAATCTATGAAACTAAACCTGCTCAAGAGTCCAAACAAGATGTGGCTGAAACTTTGTCTGGAAAATGATTGGTCCAACCTGCAGTAGGGATATGTACATGAGATCATAATTGGTATAGAACATAATTTTTAATTCCGGAAGGAAATAGCTTAGCCACTTATAGTAACATCATATATTCATGAAGGCAAAGCCTTGCAAAGAAACAGCCCACCCCATTGCCTCAACCCAAACCCTAACAATCAACCAAGAAATAATACCTTTGAGAAGGTAAAGCTTGCACTAATTTGAAGGTAAAGCTTACACTAATTTGACCCTCCAACTGTAGAAAAATAATACCTTTTCTCTGCACACACATTAAGAGATCCAAGAACTAGCTTCTTGGGATTGCCTCACTGGAGTATACTAATTTGAGATTTTTAAGATGTAAATAATTTGAGAACTTACCGTCTGGCCCTGATATACTTTTTCTATTGCTCACTGGCAGCACTAGCTTTCAAGATGGTATCAGCAGAAGCACTGGATTCAACATCGTATTCGGATGCACGCCATCTTGGTAAGCCTCCATCTAACACCCAAACTTTGTCATGCCCAAAGACACTGAACATCCTTCTCGTTTGATCAAAGAAGAGAGGAAAAATATTAGATGAACTGCATAGTACTCGCATTGTACATGAGTTCACAGAAGTTTGACATATTTCAAATCCACAACTCACCACCAGACACGAGCCGCACTGAAAATACCCTTCCTATCATAAACAACTAATCCATCTTTATTCTCAATTCCAAGAGCAGACACAGCAGCTGCAAAAGCATCTTCTGAGGGCAATATATGTGGCAACTGATACAAAGTCATTGTTCCCACATGATAAGAGATAAAAGTGCAAAGAACTGATAATCTACCTAGCATGACAAAAGGATGGACCTAGCTAGAAATTTTTAATGTTGCTACATAAAATAGGGTATTTGCTATAAGATTTTCGTTTGGCACACATTGCTTATTACAAGAAATAATATCATATCTATCTTAGAGATAATTCATGAAGAATGGTATTAATGATGGCAATAAACCAAGACACAAGGAAAGAGGAGGAGGAGAAAAATACATAAAATCAAGAAGCAATGTACATATTTATTCTGTATGATCAGGTTCGTAGACATAGCAAATGACATGAGAGAAGATCTTACATTAGTAGTTCTGTCTGCTATCCCATCTACATCAAAGAAGACGGCACCGGGAATGTGAGCAACCTGTTAGTAGCAGAAGATATGACTAGAATGAATCAGGGTTAAAATTTGAAGTGGATCTGACAGCAAAACATAAAGGTTTTACAAATTTAAAGAATTGAAGTAACAGATTTTAAGTTTTTAATTTCCAAACAGATAATTATTCAACACTATTTTAGATTGTCTTCAAACCAATCAAAAGAAAATCACAATCATGACCTGATACTCTTGAATTGGATTCCTCTGTTCATCCGGCATGTACCAAGATGCATCCACTACCTGAATATAATAAAAGTACAGGGTGAAAAATTTGTACAGAATATAAAAAGGCATAACCAAATCACATTCAATTTAATCATACTTTCATAAAATCTTTAATTGGATAAAATAGATACTAGATCAATAGACTATGCATGGATATGTAAGTCACAATAAACTATAAGTAAGTCAACTTTTCACAAATAGACATTGTTTTGCTGGTTGGCCAACAGATCCAAAAAGTTAACTAAATGTGAGACAAAGGGCCATTCAACCCAGTGAAAATTTTTAGATTTATGGTGGAAGATAATTAAGGTCATTTTTTTTAAAAAAAATTGTAACTACGATAATAAAAACTTTGTTATTGTTTGTTACTTTCATGTTGATTTCATATTATTTTTTGTTATTAATTATTTTGTTTACTTAATAATTGATTTTATTGTATATGTGTATATTAATAAAATAATCATTAGAAATAAAATATTCTATATTAGAAAACCATATATAATTATAAGTTCAAAATTAAAAATTTATCTAATTTATGTGCAATGCACATGCAAAAAATACTAGTATTATAAAAGCTAGAGGATTTTTTCCTCTTAGAAATAATTTTCAACCGGGATAAGCTTAACACAGTTCCAAAATCACAAGAATTATAACATAGAAGAGGGACAAAATCATAAAAGAAGTCACTAATTCATACCCAAACAGCAAAAAGGGTAATAATAAAAGAAACACAGCACAGTGGAGCAAAAGCAGGTACCTTTAGATCAGGCTCCCGGAGATTCGCATGTAGCCAATCAACAGATACAACAGGCTCATTTGTAGATAAAGACCATGTAGAAAATTAGCTTTTCTAGCACCCACAGAGAAAGCCATGACTCGAGGATCCACCCAACTAGACGTCTTAAGTGATGTATAAAAAGGGTCAGCTCGTGTATGAAAAGGTCTCTTCTTAGAGTAACATAAACTAAAGTTCAGAAGGAAAGCTTGAATCTACCATTATACTTCCAATGATAAATGATATGAATTATCAATCTAATTACTCAACCAAGCATGTGGCCTAAGAAGTTAAGTATTTTAAAAAAATCATAGGTATATTATCAATTCATTTGTATTATACTGTCAGTGCTCAAATCAATTCATTTACAAAATTCTCTTCCAACTAACAAAAATTTTTAAATAATAATACAATTTGTATAATATAACACTTATAAATCCAACATTTGAACCAATCTCCAATATCTCCAATAATTCAATTACTAATTATAGATCAGATAACCATCATAAGTTTGTCAAATTAAATAAATATATAATACATTGTTTTATTTGATAATCATTCACTAAAATTTAAAACTTCATCATCTAAATACATATATTCCTTTCATGTTTACAAATTTGTACAATCTCTCAAATAACCAAATTAAATTATATATATACATTTTATAACTTATGAGTACAATATACAAAAGATCTCTATATGTACTGTAGGTAATTTTCTGAAATTCTTAATTCAACTTCTTAACTTGCTCAGATGTCCTGATACCTGCGTGTCAAAAAATAATTCTAACACGCTAAACAAAGTTTAATGGTGCTTGTATAAACATATTTTATCACTTAACATTAAAGAAAAATACTTATAGAAATATAGTAATAACACTTATTTTTAAGAAATATTTCAATATATTAACTAAAGTCAATAACAAACCAACATAATATTTTGATTACACAAAATAATAACTTTATACTTTCGGCATTACAACTTTTCTTTTTATGAATCATTTTATTTAAGACTTGCTTTCTCATTTGATAACATTACTCATAATACGCTTATTTTATTTTTCAATAAGTCTTACTTTTCAATTTCACATATAGGATAATTTCATTCAAGTTATAATTTTCAGTACTTAAATTTAGTATTATACTTTGGGGCACTTTATATCTTATATCATTATATACACTTTCAATCATTACAACACTTATAAAGTTATTGATTAATTCAATAACTTGAGCATTATATTTCTATTCCGTGCATTAGAACTTTCATTTGTAAACATCAATATATATATTATCAATAACTTTCATATTGTAACACAGTGAGTCAATTTCAAGTAATTGACTTATTTTATTATTTTGCATTTTTTCCATTATTCACAACTATCATATTCACATATTTTCAATTTAGATATCTTCATTAAATATAATCATACATATTGAACTCAGATCATATGTTTGGATAATATGTTAGTGTAGTAATTTTAATGCCAAATTTTAAGAATGTATAATGGCAATTATGCCTACTATCACTGATAACACAATATGTCCATTAATGGCACGAGGTGCCCATTATCACTATGGTTATCATTCCTTTGGTTATCCATTCAATCCAAAGTTAGATTTAAAATTAATATGATTTGAGCCAAAGTTAGATCCAAAGTTAGCCATTCATTAGTTTTGATTAACACTGAATTGTTTATATCATTTCAATGGTACAATACTTTTATCAACATTTAGTATGATATATATTTGTCATGTATCTAAAATTTATCACTTTTTTCCATACTTTTAATACATACACATGAATTCTTATCATAAAAGTAAGAAACATAAACATATTAGCCTCATACTAGGCTCGTATATCACAAAATACAAGCCAAAAATATTATCAAGATACTCCACGGCCGTGGCATCTCAACTCCACGCCCGTGGGATATAAAATGAAGCTGTCAAATGCCTTTGTAGACCCTCACGGTCGTGGCATTCAAGGGACACAATTGTGTCATTCAGAACGACTTTGTTTTATCAAAATTTTTAAAGAAACAGCCTCACTCTTAAACCCACGGTCGTGGCACTCAATTGCCACGCCCGTGGCATTGGTTTTGGGTCTGTTTTCGGAGTAATTCTTCCTCCAACAGTCCCGACTTCATTACCACGCCCATGACACCTTTAAACTACGCCCTTGGCATCCCAAAATTATGTATTTTACACTTTTAACTTCATTAGATACAAATATATTGAAGATCAAAGTTAAAAATGTATCAAAATTAAATTTTTGACATAAAAAGAGTTCATATCAAATAATTTACTAAAATTTTACTTAATTAAACTTTCAACTACCTCATATGGATAAAAACAATATCAAACCACTCAATTCTCATAAGGGTTGAATTAAGAATCAAACTCATCACATAAAGGTTATTTTTCACTCATCAATCTAGTTAATCAATACTTTCAAGAAATATTTTATTATAAATAACTCAATCAATCAATTCAAACATTAAAACTCATAAAAATTTATATATTTGCAAATTATAATACATAAGCACATACCTCTTTAAAATTCTTCTTTCTCTTTCTTTTCTCTCTTTCCTTTGATTACTTATTGATAATATTGTCTTTTCTAGCTTATTCTTCTAAAAATATATACTTATATGTGATTTTCTCTTATTCCTTGATTAACTTGATGAAAGAAAGAAGAAAATAGAGAAGATGGTGATGGTGGTGGAAGATGGCGTGGGAGATGGAAGAAGAAATGAAAAGTTTCTACACACATATATATATATATATATAGTTTAATCAAATGGGGAATGCTCATAATAACTATGGTGCACCCTTATTCTTAACCATTGATTTTAAATCAAGTTTTAATATGTAAAACCTTAAAAATAATTTTTTCAGTAAATTTTGAGATATATTATTCACTATTCCCTACTTATTGCATTTATCCATATTACTTTTATCACTATACATTATCAATTATCAATATTATTTAAAAAGTTTCATATTTAAAATCTTAAACATTACCAATTTTGAGTCATACATGTAAAAAAGAAATGCGAGAAGATTATAAAAGTCATAATAGCGATTTAATTCATAATTTACATTATCTTGAGAAGTATATCATATATTCATAATATAATAGCTAAATTAATTATTTTTTTAATATTTTTAAATTTCATAAAAATTGACGTTTACAATAATGTTTTCAAAATCATAATCAAATTATTAACCAAAGAAAGAATTGGAAAAAAAATCTTTATGGATGGTGACGTATGTTAATATATTTAATTATTTAATGATTAAATTAATTTATTTACTGTACACATGTGATTATTGTTTGTTCTTTTATTGATTAAGATAATTTATTTTTTAAAATTATAATTAAAGAGATTGAAAATGACGAGTCAATAACTGGATCATAATTATACATTGTATTGAAATTTATATTAACAAATTCTCCATTTTTTAAGAAAAATTTTATCAAAGCAAAATTAGTTTTTTTTTTCTTTCTAATTTTATCTTTATTATTCTATTATCACTACCTTAATACCATCATTTATATTTTTTTACATATTACCTTTTACTATGAAACAGAGAGTTTTCTCTTTATTATTTTTATTATTTAGATTTCAAACAGAGAATAAATTCAACACTCTTACATCTCGATAAATAATTTCACTCTCTGTTTAGATAAATAATGATTTCAAACGAAGTACAACCATCCTAAAACTTTTTAGATAAATTTATTTTTATATTTTATTAAAATTGTAATTTTAATAAATTTTATTAATTATGCTAATCAAATTTTGATTAAAAATATACTCAATTCTATAAATTGAAAAATATAAAATTTTAATAAAAATTTAATTTATATTAAATATGACAAATTCAAATTCGTAAAATAAATCGCATAGAAATTTAAAAATTTTATTTATAACAAACAATTATATTATCAATATATTAACACTTGTTCAGTTAATTGGCTATTTATTGCGTGTTTTGCATGAGTTTCACATGTGTTTTATATAGTACTTATCATAATATATAAAAATAATATTACTAAGATCTTGAGAGATATGATATTCATAATAATAATAATAATTAATAATTAAAGTGAAAATTTTAATATTTTTAAATTCCATAATTATCTTGACGATTAAATATTGTTTTCAATATCAGAATAATATTTGAAACCAAAGCGAAAAATTGAAAGAGAATATTTGTGGATGCTTTTTAATTATTATTTATAGGTCCACAAGTTAATATATTTAATAATTTGATAATTAATTTAGTTTACTGTATACTTGTGATTATTGTTTTAAGATCATTTTTTTAAACAAAAATTATTCATTTTACTTTTTACATTGTACACACGTGATTATTGTTTTAAGATCATTTATTTTTTAAATATAAATTATTCATTTTACTTTGGAAATTCATCTAAAACAATCCCTAAAAAATATTAGTGTATTTTGAACATCCCTTAATTTAATATATCTAAAATTAACAAAAATGACCTTCAGAGCTTAAAAAATAAAAACTCTCATCGCCCTCTCTATTCTCCTCCCTTAGCTCACAGTGTATTTTTACGAACTCTTATTTTTTTCTCCTCATCCCAAGATGCTGTGACCAAAAGATAAATAATATTGACAGTTATATCATTAAATTTTAATTTTATCCATCAGATTTTTTGTTACAATGAATTATTTTTTAATTTATTTATTTAATATTTGATAATAAAAATGACTAATTTTTTATTTTATTGAACTATTTGACAAGAAGTTGATCATGTAGTTTATATTTTTATTTATATGTTATTTTTCTCATTAGATTTAAATTGGCTATATCGAATTAAGTGTAATTGAACTAATAAAATTTCATTTATTCCGTTCAATTTTTTTTTTGTTTTAACTAAGTAGTGAACACTCCTAAAAATCACACACTGAAAAATTAGTACAAAAATAAGTTAAATAAGAGAGAAATTCAATCATTCATGCAAAATGAAAATGTCAATGCAATAATTCTTACATTAAATGCATTTAAACACGATAATTTAATGCATCAATCACTATCTTGAAAAAGATTCTTGTCTCAAAATAATATCTTCCCTGTATTATATAAGTTGTAAGACCTCGTTAGGCAATTTGAGTCTGTGAATATGATGAATTCACAATCTCTCTCGTTCCTGATGCCTTTCATGGTTGTCTTCCTCCACTTGATTCTATGGAGGATATGGAAGAAATCAAAAACTAGCAAAAACAACCCTTTATTAAACTTACCTCCAGGACCCCCAAAGCTGCCAATCATAGGCAACATGTGCCAGTTTATTGGTTGCCTGGTCCACCATAAACTCAGAGACTTGGCAAAGAAATACGGACCTGTCATGCACCTTCAGTTTGGAGAAGTATCAACAGTTGTCATTTCCTCGCCAGAGACTGCTAAAGAAATAATGCAAACTCATGATGCCATCTTTGCTCAAAGGCCCTTTCTTATTGTTGGCAAAATTATATTTTACGATCGAGCAGATATTCTTTTTGCACCATTAGGAGACCATTGGAGACAACTGCGGAAAATCTGTATATCTGCACTTTTTAGTCCAAAGCGTGTGCTATTGACCCGATCAATCAGGGAAGAAGAAGTAACAAATCTCATCAGATCAATTTCTCCCAACGCTGCAGGATCTCCTGTGAACCTCAGCAAAATGTTTTTTTCTTTAACATGTTCTATCATTGCAAGAGCAACCTTTGGCAAGAAATGCAAAGACCAAGAAGCATTCATATCAATTTCTAAGGAATTTCTGAAGATATTGGTAGGATTTAATCTCGCTGATGTGTTCCGTTCTGTTAAATTGCTTCATGTGATGAGTGGAATTCAGCCTAAACTTGAGAAACTGCATGAAGAATTGGACACCTTGCTAGAAAGCATAATCAATGATCACAGAATGTACAGGGCAAAGGCAAAGGTTGATGGTGAGGATGAAGCAGATGATCTTGTCCATACTTTGTTGAATATTCAAGAGCAAGGGACCCTTGATCTTCCTTTAACCACCAATAATGTCAAAGGAGTTATCTTGGTCAGTATTTTTTTATTTATTGATGACTTGTTTACTTTAGTTACACAAATAAGGTCTACATATAATATGACTTGACAGTAGGGTAAAAATATGTAATAAAACTCCAACTGAAAGATCAATCACTTGTTATTTTATTGTTTTACTAAAAGTCGATAATCTTGTTTTAGGACATGTTCATAGGTGGAATTGATACATCGGCTACAGTCCTTGAATGGGCAATGTCAGAAATGATAAAAGATTCTCAAGTGATGCAGAAGGCACAAGCAGAAGTTAGGCATGTCCTTAATGGAAAAATAAATGTCGATGAAACAAGTCTTGATCAAATGAAGTACTTAAAGTCAGTAGTCAAAGAAACTCTAAGATTACATCCTCCTGCTCCATTGTTAGCTCCTAGAGAAAATATAAAGCAATGCAATATCAAAGGATACAGCATACCTATCAAGACAAAAGTCATTGTGAATGCATGGGCAATTGCTAGAGATCCCGATTATTGGATTGAAGCTGAGAAGTTTTATCCAGAAAGATTTTTGGGCGGTCCAGTTGACTATAAGGGAAGAGATTTTCAATTTTTGCCATTCGGTGCCGGAAAGAGGATCTGTCCAGGTCAATCACTTGCTATAGCAAATGTTGAGCTTGCGCTTGCACAATTATTATACTATTTTGATTGGGAACTTCCCGATGGTGTGAAGAAAGAGAATCTAGACATGACAGAGTACTTTGGCACCGTGGTTGGAAGAAAAAATGATTTGTATCTAATTCCTATTCCATGCCATCAATTGGCTGCTGAATAGAACCCGAAAATGTGCCACAATATGCATGCTAGTCTCATCCACAAATAATTAGCGTAACAGACTTGCTTTGCATTTGAATTGTTTGGCTATCTTATTCGATATGAGCAACAGGCTAGTCTTCTATAAAAGATTATCATCTATTTTCTTGAGACCTATTATCAAATAATTAAGACTGCCTTAATATGTACATCTTTTAGTTGTGGCTTTTTGTCCCTTCAATGTGTTTTATGAAGGAACATATTGCCAATATTTTAAAATTATTTGATTTGGGATGTTATAATTTTTAGGACAATAATTAGCAACAACATTCAAGTATTTTGCACAATGACATAATTTGTTGAAGGGCGAGGAGCATATTATGCACTAAGTCTTTTTTTTTTTTTTTTGAGAGAAATTGATGAAAAAATATATAATAGAAATTTGATTTACCTCATTTTCTTTCTTCAAACAATAATTAAAAAAATAAAATGACAAAAAAAAAAAGAATACAAATAATAGAAATTCTTATATGGACATTGTGTATACACATCCTACTAAATAAAATAATTTTAATTTAATTATTTAATTTTAATTGACAGAATGTATATATATCCAGTCCATGGTAATTTTTCCCTAAAAATAATTTCTTTCTATTTTTCTCAAATTCTCTTAAATCTTTTCCCATTTTATCTATTGAACTCTTTCAGACCCTTAGCTCAACTCTAAAAAGCTCTATACGCTCAATAGCACAGCATTTAAGGCAAAAAAGAAACAGGCACCTGGAAAATCCAATCCCATTTTATCTTTTTTTTTTATATATATATAAAAATCAGCCAGCCGTTAATATATATTTATGTATATATTTAAAATTCATTCTTTTAATTATTTTTGAAGGAGAAACTCTGATCGTGCAAGAGGGCGCTTATGCCTCGATGGTGGGGCCTTTATGGGGAAGGGCCCAGCGCAATAAGGACAGCACACCCCCCACTTCAAGGGCACCTCTGTATAAATGAATCTCAAAATAGAATAGACGATTGAAAATCAATATGCGGCGATTATTATCACCATCACCATCATCATTGTTATTATTATTTATTAATTTTAATATATAATTGCAATTAAAATTTTCAAATTAAGACGTAGCTGACACAAGTAAAATCACCCTAAAATTTTAGATAAATTTATTCATTAAATTTTATATTCTATTAAATATATAATATTAATAAATTTTATTAATTTTTTTAATTAAAATTTGATCTTAAATATACTCCATTCCATAAAAATAAAAAGAAAAAAAAATTAAAATTTCATTTATATTAAATATGTCAAATGCAAATTTGTAAAATAAGATCGCATAGAGATTTTTTTTTTTTGAATAGAAAAGTAATATTAAAAATAATAATCAAGCATCAAAGCTTACAAACCAGCAAAGCAATCAGTAATATATTAAACAACTCTGGAACATAAGGTCTCATTCATGTCACTAGCCAAATAAAGGCCAATATCCGTAGGAGGGTTCTGAAATATATGCATCCCATTAGGCAACGTGTGTTCATAATTGGCTAATCGGTCAGCAACATGATTTGCTTCCCTATAAACATGGCTAATCTGGACTTCCCATTGTCTTTGAATTAAAGCCCGAGAACGATGAATCAGACAAGATAATCTTGAAGGATGAGAGACAGTTTGCTGTAATAATGAAACAGCAGTGGAGCTGTCCATTTCAACAAGCAGCAACTGGATCCCAATGTCCCAAACAATAGTCAAGCCATATATAATCCCCCATAACTCGGCTTCCAAGCTGGAACATGTGCCCAGCTTTGCAGCAAACCCCGTGATCCAACCACCATAATTATTTCTTTTAACTCCACCTGCCGAAGATGTTCCAAAAGGCAAAATCATAGAACCATCAGTGTTCAATTTATGCCAATTCAAAGGTGGCGGGACCCACTTAATGAAGATGAGGCTTCTACTCCTACACTGCTCCTTCACCTTAAGAGTATCACAATAATAGTTCACAGTTAAATTAACAAGATACCTACTACAATCAACCGGACGAACAAATGAAGGATCAAATATCCTTTTATTCCGCCAAAACCACAATTTCCAACAAGTGATTGCAAATAAAGAGTGTCATTCCACACCGCTAAGCATCACATTAGACAATAAATTGGTTTGTAGCCAAACTTGCAAATTTGCTTCACTAAAAAACACAGCAATGGGAACATTCTGAATCCAAGCGGCCCAAACTGTTCTTGCTGAAATATAGTCTCTAAGCACATGTAGCACTTATTCAGTTTCCATACCACATACAGGACAACTTGAGTCTTGAGAGATGTGTCGCCTGAACCGCTCACCATTAGTTAGCAAACAATCATGTCCAGCCAGCCAAAGGAAGCTTCTAACTCTTTGAGGCCCGTTCCAACTCCAAATCAGTTTCCACAGTAAGCTAGAGGAATGCTCACCAATACCTGCTAACATAATGTAAGCGGATTTCACCGTAAAACTACCGCTAGGAGAGAATTTCCAGAAAATCTCATCCTCAAATCCAGAGTTAATCGGGATAACAAAAGAATCAATCTTAGAGAGAACCCAATATGGGAGAAGATGTTCAAAGAGAGCCCATCTCCATTGTCCATTAACATCGATAGCATCACAGAGACGGAAGGAGGCAGCATTATCAGGAAGATCAACCAGCGAATACAAATGAAGTGAACCAACCTCATATAACCAGGGTGAATGCCAAAAGCTAATCTTCTGCCCATCTCCAACAGCCCAGCTGATACCATTAATAACCATTGGCCAAACCCGAAGCAGATTCTTCCATAACCAAGAACCACGCCCATAGCTAACCATATTCGGATGAAAGACATCAGATTGACTCTTTTGTTATCAATATATTAAAACTTGTTCAGTTAATTGGCTATTTATTGCATGTTTTGCATGAGTTTTGCATGAGTTTCACATGTGTTTCATATAGTACTTATCATAATATATAAAAATAATATTACCAAGATCCTGAGAGATATTTTCATAATAATAATTAATAATTAGAGTAAAAAATTTAATATTTTTAAATTTCATAATAACCATGACGATAAATTAATGTTTTCAATATCAGAATAATTAATATTATAACCAAAGCAAAAAAAAAATGAAAGAAAATATTTATGGATGATGACGTATGGCCTTGAAAATCAATAATTTGCTTTTAATTATTATTTATAGGCCCACAAGTTATATATTTAATTATTTGATAATTAATTTATTTACCGTTTAAAATGGAAATTAGTTTTTTACATTGTCCTGTCCTCCCTGAAATTCTCCTACTCTTCTAAATTTAATGATAAATGCATCTTTTGCTTTCATTAAACATATTATTTAAATATAATTTTAAATCACATTTTAAATATAATTTTATTAATTTTTTAAACATGAGTTTCTATGCAAACTTGTATTTTAAGTCTCTCCTAATATGCGAATAAAAATCAACCAAATCAAAATTTAATTAACTAAAAATTTTATGATTTCTAAAAATATAATTGAACTATTAAAATTAATGAAATAATAAAATATAATCAAACCAAACGGAATTAATCAAATAATATTAAATCATAAATAAAATAAAAATGAAATTATTATTAAAATAATAAGTATTATTAATAAAAAGTCATTATAAATAATATATTATTGCTAATAATTATATTTAATATATCAACATCGAATCAAAAATTAAATTAACTATAGTTGATAAAATGAAATTTTATTTATTCAGTTCAATTTTTTTTATTAATCAATCCCTCATTGATTGAAAATTAAAAAAATATATAAGAGCTAATATAGAGTAAAAAATTATTATTTAAGTGTCTAATGCTAAATATTATAATTATAATAATACCAAATATATCAATATGTGTTATATGTATTTGTATTCCATACTCGTCCATATTTGTCAACTTTCTCTATTCTAATAAGAATAATAATAAAAATAAAAAAGAAATGTGCCACGATACACATGCTAGTTGAATATCATCCACAAGTAAGTTGCATAACAGACTTGCTTCATATTTGGATTCTTTAGCTATTTTATTTGACATGAGCAACAGGCTAGTCTTCGATAAAAGATCATTTATTTTTATGAAACCTATTAGTGCATAATTGAGACTACCTTAATATGCACATCTTTTAGTTGTGGCATTGTCCCTTTTTATGTGTTTTATGAAGGAACAGGTGGCGAATATTTTAAAAATTGAAATTAGTCGATTTGGGATGTTTACATTTTCAGGACAATAATTAGCAACAGTGTTCAACTAGGTGCGCAACGGCATAATTTGGTAGGAGGGAGAGGAGCAGATCATGCACTAAAAGTTGCAGTCAATAAAATGAACCTCAAAACAGAATGGACTGTAGAAAAATCAGTATGCTGCTGTGCACAAAACTCCATAGGTTCAAGAAAACTTATTTAACATTGAGAAAATCAATCAAATAAAATGTAGTTGAAAGTTATATCTGGCAGGCAACAATCTTCAGAAAGGGAACCCTTCACATGTAGTTTATAGACATTTTGCCTTCGTATAGAGCTCCATCAATTCTTCAACAACATCCTTTGGGTGACACCAAACAAATGCCAAGAGCCTTTTTGTATGCAAGTGATACTAAAATTATTTTTAGGTATGATGCGTCAAAGCAATTAATTACTTAGTCCTATCTCAAAACCAATATAATATGAAATTAAGTCTATACATACAAAAAA
The DNA here is from genome assembly GCA_947685225.1 of Garcia nutans. Taxonomy (NCBI): domain Eukaryota; kingdom Viridiplantae; phylum Streptophyta; class Magnoliopsida; order Malpighiales; family Euphorbiaceae; genus Garcia; species Garcia nutans. The sequence continues at coordinate 12,454,811 of CANTUV010000029.1, read as the reverse complement.
AAAAAATGAAAATGTCAATGCAATAATTCCAACATTACATGCATTTAAACACAATAATTTAATGATTTTTAGTGGCTTTATTTTTCATTGATCAATATAATTATTATAGCAGCGAGAGTAAGTGGGGGGCAGAGGTATGGGGCTAAATGGTGGATAACATGTGCAAGATAAATTGTGTTCCCTGACTGATGAACAGAATGGAAAAATCTAAAAAAGGTATGGCTGTAATTACTCGGCCACTGACCCAATCTGTATCACTCACTATCTTGAAATAGATCCTCGTCTTGAAACATCTTCCCTGCATTATAGTTATAAAACCTCATTAGCCAATTTGTCTGTGAATATGAATTCACAATTTCTCTCATTTCTGATACCTTCCATGGTTGTTTTCCTTCACTTGATGCTATGGAGGATATGGAAGAAATCAAAAACTAGCAAAAACAACCCTTTAAACTTACATCCAGGACCCCCCAAAGCTGCCAATCATAGGCAACATGTTTACCGGTTGCCTAGTCCACCATAAACTCAGAGACTTGGCAAAGAAATACTGGCCTGTCAAGCACCTTCAGTTGGGAAAAGTATCAACTGTTGTCATTTCCTCGCCAGAAACTGCTAAAGAAATAATGCAAACTCATGATGCCATCTTTGTTGAAAGGCCCTTTCTCATTGTTGGCAAAATTATATTTTATGATCGAGCAGATATTGCTTTTGCACCATTAGGAGACCATTGGAAACAATTGCGGAAAATCTGTATATATGCGCTTCTTAGTTCAAAGTGTGTGCTATCGACTCGCGATCAATCAGGGAAGAAGAAGTAACAAATTTCAGTAGATCAATTTCTTCCAACGCAGGCTCTCCTGTGAACCTCAGCAAAATGTTGTTTTCGTTCATCTTCCGTCATTGCAAGAGCAGCCTTTGGCAAGAAATGCAAAGACCAAGAAGCATTGATATTGATTACTAAACAAGTTCTAGAGATATTCGGAGGATTTAATCTCGCTGACATGTTCCGTTCTGTTAAATTGCTTCATGTGATGAGTGGAATTCAGCCTAAACTTGAGAAACTGCATGAAGAACTAGACATCTTGCTCGAAAACATATTCAATGATCATAGAATGTACAGGGCAAAGGCAAAGGTTGATGGTCAGGATGAAGCGGATGATCTTGTTCATACTTTGTTGAATCTTCAAGAGCAAGGGACCCTTGAACTTCCTTTAACCACCAAGAATATCAAAGGAGTTATCTTGGTAGTATTACTACTCACCTATTAGTGACTTATTTACTTTAGCTATACAAACAAGGTTTACATATATAATATGACTTGACAGTAAGGTGAAAATATTAAATAAAACTCCAATTGAAATTCAACCCCTTGTTATTTTATTGTTTTACTAGAAGGTGATAAATCTTGTTTTAGGACATGTTCATAGCTGGGACTGATACAATATAATAGCTACGGTTCTTGAATGGGCAATGTCAGAAATGATAAAAAATCCTTAAGTGATGCTAAAGGCACAAGCAGAAATTAAGCATGTCCTAAATGGAAAATCAAATATCGATGAAACAAGGCTTGATCAAACAAAGTACTTAAAGTCGGTAGTGAAAGAAACTCTAAGATTACACCCTCCTGCTCCATTGCTAGGCCGTAGAGAAAATAAAGAGCAGCGCAATATCAAAGGATACAACATACCTGTCAAAACAAAAGTTATTGTGAATGCGTGGGCAATTGGAAGAGATCCCATTCATTGGAATGAAGCTGAGAAGTTTTATCCAGAAAGATTTTTGGACAGTTCAGTTGACTATAAGGGAGCAGATTTTCAATTTTTGTCATTCGGTGTCCGAAGGAGGATCTGTCCAGGTCTATCACTTGGTATAACAAATGTTGAGCTTACCGTGAAAATTGGATTAATTTTTTATTAATAAAATATATAATACATAAATAATTATATTAAAAATATTTTTAAAAAAATAAATCACAGTGAATACATTTAAATATTAATTTTTTTAATTAAAATTTTTTAAATATATAATTAATAATATAAAATATTATTATAATTATATTTAAAATAACTATTAAATAAAATAAAAAAAATATTAAAATTTAATGAAGTTGGGCTCCAAACATCAAAGCCATTAAATTCATGCTTCTTCACAGCACATTCCTCCGTTTCTTTAAAAAAAATAACAATAATAATAATTTCTTGATATGTGTGGACATTTAGCGTATGTTTGGACGGAGGTAAGTTAGTGGTGAAGTTGATTTTAGTTTAACGAAGGGCAGTAGAATATCGTAAAAGAAATTTAATCTAAATAATTTTCTTTTATTGTGTGAAAGTTTAAATGAAGGAGGTAATTTAATTTTTTTTTATTTTTGACAAAGAAAATGAAGATTAAAATAATTATTTTATTTACTTAAATTATTATTTATTTTTATTTACTCTTTTTTATTCAAAAAAATATTTTTAAAATTAAAAAAATTAAAAAATTAAATTTACTTTTCTTAACTTCTTTTGACCTTGCTATTTTTCCTACTAAATAAGAGAAATAAAAGAAATTTATATTTATTTTCTTCTTCTTTACCTCTAGTTGCTTTCATCCAAATATAGTCTTGTAATACATTTAGTTATATAAAAATTTTAAAAAAATTAATTATATAATTTTATTTGACCAATAATACTATATTTATTTATAAATGATCTATATAAAATAAAATATTAGACTCATTAAATTTTATTAATCAGTTGATAAAATATTTTTTTAAAAAAGGATAAAAAAAATATTTTACTGAAAAATAAATTGAGAGGTCCACGTATCAAAAGATAATTATATCCCTAATTTAAGATATAATAAAATAAAAAAGATATGTTATAAGAGTAATTTAGGTATTACTTAATCTTTTATTTAAAGTTAGATTACAGCCAAATAAATTAATATTTTTTAATTCATTTTTCTAATATTTTATTACATTTTTCAAATATAATAATATAATCTCTTTCACTGAAATATATTTTTTTTAATATATCTCTATAAAATATATACTCAGTAATTAATTTTTTTAATAATTTACTAAATATACTATTAGATTAAAGAAAAAAACTCTAAATTATTATACTTAAAATTAAAAATAACAATAAAAATATAATAAATAATAAATTATCTTCGAAAAAAAAATATTTTTAATAGCTAATTTCCCTTCTTCCTCTTGAAAATGTTCACTTTCTTTTTTTTTTTCAATTTTAAACAATTTATGTATACATATATAATTACATAATAGTCAATGTATTGGAGATATATATTACAACTTTTAAAAGTTATAAAAATTAAAAATGACGTATCATTTATTTTTCTCAGTTACAATTTTTTATTTCATAAAATTAATTAACTTTGTTCAATTCCAACACTCTCACACTTATAATTTTTATGTATTTTTTCGTTATTATTTAATGTGATGTATATTTGCTTTCAAATTATTATTATTATTATTATTATTATTATTATTATTATTATTATTATTATTATTATTAATTTTAAGATATATTTTCAATTAAAATTTTAAATTAGGACATAATCGTCCCAAGTAAAATCACCCTAAAACTTAAGACAAATTTATTCAAAATCTTTATATTTTAGTAAATTTAAAATTTCAATAAATTTTATTAATTTTGCTAATCAAATTTTGATTAAAAATATAATCAATTCTAACAATTAAAAAATAAAATTAAAATTAAAATTTCAGCTATATTAAATATGACAAATGCAAAATATAAAATAAAATAGCATAGAAATTTATAAATTTTATTTATAACAAACATTTATATTATTATTATTATATTAAAACTTGCTAATTTAATTGGCTATTTTCATAACGTGTTTTACATGTCTTTTATGTAGTACTTATCATAATATATAAAAATAATATTACCAAAGCAAAAAGTCAAAAAAAAAAAAAACGATGGAGACATATGGATATACAAATGAATAATTTACTACTAATTATTTACAGACCACAAGTTAATATATTTATTAATTATTTGATAATTAATTTATTGACTGTACATAGATGATGATTGTTTTCTTTTATTTATTAAGATCATTTATTTTTTAGATGGAGATTATTTATTATGCTTTTGTTTATTTCTTATTTCTTGTCCTCTCTAAATTTCTCCTAATCATTTAAATATAAAGGTGAATGCGTACTTTGCTTTCATTGAATTAACATGCACCATTAAATATTACTCTATCCGATCCAATAGATAAATTTACTTTTCCCTTTTCTCTGATTCAAATTATAGTTCACCTGTAATTTTAATACGTTAATATTAAATTTTTATAATATTTTTATTTAATATTATTTATTACACATATGACATATTATTAAAAATATATATAAAATAAAAAATATAAGTAAATTTATATTTTTTATAAAAATAATTAATAGTTCTTGATTTTTATAAAATGAAATATGAATATATGGTAGGAGAAAAGTATATAAATATAATTTTAGTTAAAATAAGAGAGAAATTTAATCATTCATACAAAATGAAAATGTCACTGCAATAATTCTTACATTAAATACATTTAAAAACAATAATTTAATGCATCACTCACTATCTTGAAAAAGATCCTTGTCTTAAAATAAAATCTTCCCTGTATTATATGTAAGTTGAAAGACCTCGTTAGGCAATTTGTCTCTGAATATGATTAATAATTCACAGTTTCTCCCATTCCTGATACATTTATGGTTGTCTTCCTCCTTTTGATACTATGGAGGATATGGAAGAAATCATCAAAAACTAGCCAAAACAACCCTTTAAACTTACCTCCAGGACCTCCAAAGCTGCCAATCATAGGTAATATGCTCCAGTTTATTGGCTGTCTAGTCCACCATAAACTCAGAGACTTGGCAAAGAAATATGGACCTGACATTCACCTTCAGTTTGGAGAAGTATCAACGGTTGTCATTTCCTCGCCGGAAACTGCAAAAGAAATACTGCAAACTCACGATGCCATCTTTGCTGAAAGTCCCTTTCTCATTGTTGGTGAAATTATATTTTATGATCGAGCAGATATTGTTTTTGCACCATTAGGAGCCCATTGGAGACAACTACGGAAAATCTGTGCATCTTCGCTTCTTGGTCCAATCCGTGCTATCGACTCAATCAATCAGGGAAGAAGAAGTAACAAATTTCATTAGATCAATTTCTTCCAACGCAGGCTCTCCTGTGAACCTCAGCAAAATATTGTTTTCTTTAATATGTTTTATCATTGCAAGAGCAGCCTTTGGCAAGAAATGCAAAGACCAAGAAGCATTCATATCCATTTCTAAGGAAGTTCTGAAGATATTAGCAGGATTTAGTCTCGCTGATGTGTTCCCTTCTATTAAATTGCTTCATGTTATGAGTGGAATTCAGCCTAAACTTGGGAAACTGCATGAAGAACTGGAAATCTTGCTAGAAAACATAATCCATGATCATAGTATGTACAGGGAAAAGACAAAGATTGATGGTAAGGATGAAGCAGATGATTTTGTTCATACTTTGTTGAATCTTCAAAAGCAAGGGATCCTGGAACTTCCTTTAACTACCAATAATATCAAAGGAGTTATCTTGGTCAGTAGTTTTTTCTTCATTGATGACTTGTTTACTTTAGTTACACAAATAAGGTCTACATATAATATGACTTGGCAGTAGGGTGAAAATATATAATAAAACTCAACTGAAAGATCAACCACTTGTTTTATTGTTTTACTAAAAGTTGATAATCTTGCTCTAGGACATGTTCATAGGTGGGATTGATACATCAGCCACATTACTTGAATGGGCAATGTCAGAAACCATAAAAAATTCTCAAGTGATGCAGAAGGCACAAGCAGAAGTCAGGCATGTCCTTAATGGAAAAACAGATGTCAATGAAACAAGTCTTGATCAAATGAAGTACTTAAAGTCAGTAATCAAAGAAACTATAAGATTACACCCTCCTGCTCTATTATTAGCACCTAGAGAAAATATAGAGCAATGCAATATCAAAGGATACAGCATACCTATCAAGACAAAAGTCATTGTAAATGCATAGGCAATTGCAAGAGATCCCGATTATTGGAATGAAGCTGAGAAGTTTTACCCAGAAAGATTTTTGGACAGTGCAATTGACTACAAGGGAAGGGATTTTCAATTTTTTCCATTCGTTGCCGGAAGGAGGATTTGTTCAGGTCAACCACTTGCTATAGGAAATGTTGAGCTTGCGCTTGCATAGTTATGGTACTATTTTGATTGGGAACTTCCCAATGGTGTGAAGAAAGAAAATCTAGACATGACAGAGTGCTTTGCCATCGTGGTTGGAAGAAAAAATGATATGTATCTAATTCCTATTCCACGCCATCAATTGCATGCTAAATAGAACCCGAAAATGTGCCACAATATACATGCTAGTTAAATATCATCCACAAATAAGTTGCATAACAGACTTGCTCGTATTTTAATTGTTTGGCTATCTTATTTGACATGAGCAACAGGCTGGTCTTCTATAAAAGATCATTATCTATTTTCCTGAAACCTATCATCACATCATTAAGACTGCTTTAATATGTATATCTTTTAGTTGTGGCTCTGTCCCTTTTATGTGTTTTATGAGGGAACAAGTAACCAATATTTTGAAATTATTTGATTTGGAATGTTATCATTTTTAGGACAATAATTAGCAACAGCATTCAAGTATTTGCACAAGGACATAATTTGCCGGAGGGAGAAAAGCAGAGCATGCACTAAAATTTGCAATTAGTAATATAAACCTCAAAATAGAATGGACTATAGAAAATCAGTATGCTGCTGTGCACAAAACCCTATAGGTTCAACAACACTTATTGAACATTTAGAAAATCAATCAAATAAATTATAGTTGAAAAAGTTACACCTGGCAGGCAACAATCTTCAGAAAGGGAACCCTTTATGCAAGTTCTTTCTTGAGGATTCAGCCAATCGCCTAACACCTTTTGCTTTTGTATAGAACTCCATCAATTCTTCAGCAACCTCCTTTGGGTGACACCAAACAAATGCTTTCAAGAATCGCTTTTCTTTCATCCTTAGTGCCCTAAACATCAAAGGCCCTTTGATTTGTGGACAGAGACCAATGTCCTGTATCTTCCATGCAAAAAGCACCCGTGGCTTCAATACATTCTCCAAATTACTAAACAGCAAATTTGGGTACTGAAGTACTATTTTTGCAGGGAGCCTCATCGTGCCAACAATAAATGTCATGTTCCTTTGAACCTTATCAATCGACAGTGTCAACAGATATGGAGAACGCCCAAAAAGACCCCAAACTTCTTCATCTGAAAACCCAAACTTTTCAAAGTTTGCCACTTTTTCACGGATGGTCTCAATCCTTGATATGCCAACAAGGGTAACTACATATTTATACATCTTGCAGTCCTTAGAAATCCCAGTTTTCCGTATATAATCCATCTTCTCATCATCAAGCGAAGTTCTTGGAATCAAAGTTGGCCGTGACAAGAGCATTGGAATCAATTCCTTTTTACCAACACCCACTCCTTCATATAGTGCAATGGCAGGCTTAATACTGTTGTGGAAGTCATATATCAGAAGTGAAGGATTCCTGATAATGGCCTTACGTAGAACATCCTTTGATCCAAACAATGTCATAAAATACTCCAGACGCTCTTCAAAGCAACGATTAATACGACAAGCAAGGAATCGTGGGCGACAATTAATGATCTTAACAAGGTCAGTTGAAGTGATACCGAAGCCTTCAAGTAAACTTAGTTTGGATTGAAGACGAGTAGGATCAGCATTGCGGAAAGAAGGGCGGCGTGACAATATCTTCAATATATCATCGTCATTACAACCCCATTTCCTCAAAACTTCTAGAGCATCCATGGGTTGCTCCGTGACATTTTGAACTTGGGCTTGACATATTGTCGAATATGTGGTGGTCGTTCTGGTAATGAAGAAAAATGCAGACTTTGTATCTGGGTTTCTTTGCAAATATAAAAATCTTTGAGATGTGATGAATAAAGAACATAATTTGATTAAGGACTGAGGTTTTTTAGATATCATATCAATCTACTAAAGTTGGTGCTTGGTGTGTCTATAAGGATTTATCAATGTTCTCAAAAAACTGTTATTTTTACCGAAATTCACAACGAATAGGAGAAGAACTAGATTCTAACAAGCAAACGTTGAAATGGGAGAGGCTAGATGAGAGCACAGCGCAGCTGAGAGGAAATTGGACGATTCGAAGCCCTTGGACCTTCAAGAGTTCTAGACGCCAAGGCAATGCTTACTTGTAAAATTATCAGAAAAAAAAAACAAAATTTATATTATTTTCAAATTTATTAGAATTTTTTATCAATTTATAAATTTAATATATTCGTTTAAATGTAAATCTAAGTTGTATAATAAGCCGAATTTGGATGGAACTACGTCTTAACGTGCAAGTTATTATAGATTTATCAGATCAAAAACAAAAAAAAAGTTATTATAGATTTATTATACACTTTTATAAAATTATCAAATATCAAAAAACATGTGATAGGCAAAAATTTTAAAAAATATATATATCTGGTGAGTAAAATTTTTTCTTATTTTTTCACCTGTAATCAATTGAAATGCGTGAAAAAGATAACTTTGAAATCTTATAGTATAATCAATTTAATATAACTGGGAGTCAATTTACAATGCTGCAGAGACAAGGAGCTATCTTGTCCAAATGATGACATGGTAAGTAAACCGCAGACTGCAGTGCCTCTTCCCTGAAAACCAGTGAAGACTTGAAATTGCAATATAGCAACACATTACAACTAAAGTGCAGGTATTGTTTTTTGCCAAGTAATTATATGCAAACAGTTAACCCCACTTATACACGGAGTCATTTTGTATATAGCCGGCTTCAAATCCAAATATAAATAAAAAAAGTGTAAATTTTATCACTTCTCATGATACGTAAATTGTTCAAAATGCAGCCGGCTGTACATTTCATATCATCAACAATAACAGCATTAAAAAATTATCAGATGGTTTGCCTCTTCTATCTGGTAAATTTCAGCTCCTCGTGCTATTTTGAAAAGCCAACATCTTCTGCAGAGAGTCTCAGTTTCACCATGTGAAATCTTTGCAATGGTGAGTCCTGGCAACCATGAAGGTGAGATATTCTGATTTAGACATATATGCACTTCTTCTTGAATTGCAGTCACGTTTTCATTGATTAGATGTGAACATCCCTAGTAGCATCAGATCAGATACTGCTAGCTTTGGCCTGCAGCTCCACTGAAGACAAATGGCAAATACAAATGGAACAGCCGGATTCATCTTGAAAGTAATATAATCAAACACAAAAGCTCAAAATCGAAAGAATATACCTGAATGCTGAAAAGAATACCTCGTTGAGTTGAAACAGAACTTTTCCCCACCATTTTCAGAGTCTAATTAGATGAAAGCATTTGGCACAGAATTTCTGTGCTCTCAAAGGAAATTAAGGCAGATCTTACCTCTGTCTATTCAAATTAGCTGTAAAAGTGCCACGGTCTTCTTTCTAGATTGTACAAGGCTGTATCCAGGAATCTTTGCCAGACCTTTCACTTCCAATAAGTTTCTCATCTTGCAAGCATTGTCCCATGCACCAGCTGCAGCATATATATTCGCTAAAACAACATAATTTGCCGAATTTTCTGGATCAATATTGAAAAGGTGCATGGCTGCTACTTCTCCAAGAGACATATTACCATAGACGCTGCATGCTCCTAGAATGGCACCCCATAATGAGGCATCAGGCTTAATATTCATCTTGCATATCATATTATAAGCTGCTTCCAACTGTCCCCCACGTGCAAAAAGATCAATCATGCAAGAAAAATGCTTAGCTCTTGGCAGGATATCATATTTATTAATCATATTATTAAAGTATTCCCATCCCTCAAGAGTCAATCCAGAATGACTGCAAGCAAAGAGAAGAGACAAGAATGTAATATCATTTGGCTTCAAACCTTCACATTCCATCTTCTTGTATAAAGCAATTGCTTCATGTCCATATCCATGATTTCCATAGCCAGTAATCAATGAAGTCCATGAAATCACATTTTTCTCCTTCATCTCATAAAAAGCACGGGTAGCATCTCCAATTTCTCCCGATTTTGCATACATATCAACCAGAGCATTGCCCGTGGCAATATCATAACTGGGTTTATACTTCAAAGCCAGAGCATGAATTTGTCTTCCCATGTTCAGGGATGCTATATTGGCACATATATTAAGCATTGCACAGAAGGTAACATCATCTACCTCCATGTGTATATGCTGCATTTCTTTGAAGAATTCAAGGGCCTCCATGCTATAATTACTGTTATGTGCATATCCAGTCATCAGTGCCGTAAAAGATATTACGTCTTTCTTTGGCATGCTTTTGTATAAATCATGAGCACTTTTTATGTTCTTGCATTTCCCATATGCATCAATTAGTGACCCATTCAAATCAATATGTGAACTAAATCCCAGTCGGATGATAATTCCATGTATTAGGCAGACTTTGACAAGGTCATTATACCTCCTGCAAGCCTTTAAAAGACTTCCCATGGTGAAACAATCAGGGAGCACACCTATTTAAATTTTAATATTTCAAAAGTACTAGATAATTCTGAATGTAAAAACAATGCAAAAAATATATATAATTATATATATATATATATGCAACAAGATTACAAGAGATAATTCTGAATAACTTTATTCTAGAGGACAACATTCAAACAAAAAGAAAACTCTGTGTGCTCTATAATTTGTGTTCATTTAAGTAACATATTTATTATTAAAGAAAGGCCCTAGGTAATTTTTTTCCCATCTTAAAACTATGCTGCATACACATGATTAAGAAAAAAGTGGCAATGGCAAAGAAAATCCTCTCCTACTATGGTACAAGCATACATATGATCTGACATATTCAAGAGCATCGACATTTTATTTTTTAAAGAAGAACAATAGAAATAGTATACCTTCTACCATCATTGAATAAAACATTCGAAATGAATCATCTGCAAAACCCTGAACTGCGTAGCCACCAATCATTCCATTCCAGGAGATCACATCCCTCTCAGACATAGTTCCAAATACATAGCAAGCATCCTCCATGTTCCCACACTTAGAGTGCAGATCAACCAATGCGCTTTGCACAAACAAGTTACCAAGAAACCTACTTTTCTGGATGCACCCTTGTACTTGCATTCCTATCTCCAAACACCTCAAACCCGTACAAGCCCTCAAAACACTACCATAGGTAAACTGATTGGCTCTAACTCCTGTTCGACTCATCTCTAAAAACGTTAACAATGCATCTTGGTAATACCCATTTTGAGTATACCCAGAAATTTGAGCTGTCCATGACACCACGTTTCTCGCAGTCATTCTATCAAACACCTTCCGAGCAATGGTGGTGTCACCAACTTTCGAGTAAAATATGATCAATTTTGTGCTTATAACGAGATTTGAATCCAACCCATTTCTTATAATCTGGCTGTGAGTCAAACAACCTTGTTGTAAGGCTTTCCTTTCGATGCAGAGCTGCAAAATTTTCATGAACAGAAAGGAACCGAAGGACTTGTGGAGATTGATGTTTCCCGCTTCCAGTAGCGTTGTTGATTTGCCTGGCGAATGGAACTGTTGTTTCAACAAAGTTAAGACGGAATGCATTGTAGTTAACAGTTTTCCCAAGAGCACTAATCATGAATTCTACCTATCCCTGCCACTGGAAACTCTTCTATTCTTCTTCATCTGGAGACGAAGAGTATTATTTAGCGCTCATTTGAGTAGTCCACAATTTTCATTACAAGTTCCTCATAAAACCTTGCCTCGCCAGAAACAATATCAATAGGAACTATTACAGGGCAATTCCTGCTGTATATGTCTTTCTCAATCCATTTTGTTAACTTTTACCCAAATTTTGTTCCATCCAAAAAAACTCAAGTAAATAAAGTACTTGGATATATACCTTCAATCCAAACTAGTAGAAATTAAACAAGTGAAATAACACACAAAATGGATAAAATAAAGAGGGGAAATCTTATAACATTGTATTCCTTGCTTTAGTACAAAATTGAATTTTCCACTCGAAGAAAAGACGAAGAATTGCCGTTTTCTAAATAGGCTCATTCGATCACTCCAGTCTCCAGATCTTGTCTGCCTCAATATAATATCGATGAAATGCAGAGCGAATGATGCGTTTTGCTGCTATGCTATAATGAATGTTATAACACAAAATATTAAGAAACTGTAAGAAAATATCACTAATGAGTAAACCCGCTGGGGGTAGTCCAGCGGGCTAGCACCCAACCCACTAGGGGAAGGTGCGGGGTTCGATCCCCCAAAATGTTTTCTGGGGATCGAATCTTTTTAAAAAAAAAAAAAAAATATCACTAATGAGTTCCTAAAATCTCATCTCTTCCTAAACTTCTTGGACTTCTTATCCTTGATGCCTAGATATTTTTCAATTTCATCCTCACCATCTCCTCCCCCCTTTCTCTTCTTGCCACCGGTTTCTTTAAGTTTCTGCATGCACAAGTTCAAAAATGGACCATATCAGCTGAAAACAATTACATAACAATTACAGTAGCGTAGGAGACAGTTTGCACATTCAAACCAAAAGACGACCATAGAAGAAAAAGATAAAAAAACACCTAACACTGAGATTGGGAAATTAAAGAGGAAAAAGAAATTAATGAGTCATGAATTCATTTGTCACACCTCTTAACAGCAATTAAGAGTAAATACATAAGAAGTGGATGATAATCATTCAATAAAAAATTGGATATAATTAGTTCCAGTCTCATAAGAACTCTTAATGATACAAGGATGAGTTGAGTTGATACCGTGTTGGTAATTCTTTTAGCTTCAGTGACACGCTCCAGCAAAAGCAAGACTTCTTCTTCCTCAGCAGGAAACTGGGGTAATTTTTTACCTAAAACACAATGAAATGCCTTAGTCTATAAATATAAAGCACATCCCACCCACCCACTCACCTTTCTCCAGAAAAATTGAAACATATATAAAAAAATAAGGGTCACCCAGCAACAATATGGCATGTTCAGCCTACCAATAAGTGTCTCTATCTGTAGATACCACTCCAATTCATATTGATTCACAAGCGAGATTGCCACCCCAGACCGACCTGCACGGGCAGTTCTCCCAACTCGATGGATATAATCCTGCCACCCATTGAAAATCAGAAAAATAAAATTTTTATGATAGTAATAAAATTCACTCATGAACTTATTTGTAGTTAAGTTACACAAGCACAACAAAAAAATATAGTAGGCCTGACCTTTGAGTTTGTGGGGATATCATAATTGATAACCATATCCACAGACGGAATATCAAGTCCTCTACTTGCCACATCGGTGCATACAAGAATATTGCACTCTCCAGCTTTGAACTTATTTAGGGCTCCCAGTCTCTTTGACTGTTACAAACATTCAATTACAAATTGAGGCTTATATTTAAGCAAAAGAGAGAGAGATGATGTCTATATCCACAAATATGTAAGATCAAATTAGCCAAACCTGAGTCATGTGACCATTAATTGGGATGGCCCTTAGACCAAGATTTCGAAGCACCGAGGCCAAAAAGCTAGTTGCATCACATGTTCGAGTGAAAACCATGGAAGTGCTCGCAAACATTTCCGTCAGGATATATACAAGATAGCAATCCTGTAAGCACAACAAATAAAAGTAAATTTGATATTAAAACTAACATAATAAAAGATACAAAAAATACAGGATATATACAAGATAGCAATCAGCTAAAAGATGCATTTCTGTCAGGATACATACAAGATAATCCATAGTTTGGAGTTTGAGTTGTGAAGCAAAATACAATTCAATGACCAAATATCGATATGTGCAATCGACAACTAGTATGCAAATTATAAAGCCCCACAAATCATCTCAAATTCAATAGGCATGATAAAGTTGGACATGGTGGCTCATTAAGTTGATTCACTATTGAACAGGACCCTAATACAGTGCTTGAGGCCCTGATTTACCGTAATTGCATGCAGACTTTCGGAGCATTAATCTCCTCAAAAGTTTTCAAGCATAACACAATTCTATAGCCAACGATCCACACACTGTAATGTCATTACATTATCTAATGAGGTTATCAGTTAAGTCTAAACGTAAATCCTTAATTTGTTCATAATTCTTCAAATGTTAAAGTATTGCGATTTAAGAACAACTTATTGCCATACTGCTTTGAATGCTTGAATTAGCTAAACACTAACACTAATATGTCACGTCTGACATTGCTCTCAGGCATGGAAGACAGCAAATAAGTCAATATAATAAAAATCAGAAAATTCATTAGACCTCAAACTTTTCCAACACCAATAGAAAAGCAAAAATTTACACACCCAGAACTATATGTCTGGCATAAATTAAGAATCAATTTTTTCCCTTTTCTACCATGATCAAAATACTATTATTCAGAACAAAAATTTCTTGTCTCATCCTTCAGTAAAGATCTTAATAGCCAGCCTTCACAGATTTATTATGATAAAACTCTTTCATGCATGCTTTTTCAAAACCTTGTTTTATTCAACAGCCTCAGATAAATAAGAATACAATTTAAGGACCCATCCTTTATTAAACTGATCTCCAAGAACAAACAAACACCTTCGTCATAACTATCACGAAACTCTGACCACCAATCACTAGTCACATTGTTTGCAAACTAATGTAGTCCCTAATTAACAGCATACTCAGAAGCAATCCAGCAACTGAAAAAAGAACAAACCTTGTGCTTAGCTGGAATAAACAGATATTGCTGCTTTAATGTGTCAACAGTGGAATATTTAGATGCTGCTTCTATCTGAAATAATTGGAGGACTCGCATGAGTTACCAATAGATAAATGAGCATGGAGAAAGAAGAAGATAGGCAGAGATGATATTACCATACCTTCACTGGATTTCTTAGACAAGCCCTTTGGAGCTTGCGCACCTGCAAAAACAATGGAACAACCTCACATCCTCATCCCAATTCCAATTCACTACAAACAAAAGCATCACATATACTACATACCTTTTTTGTCATCGTTGCAGAAAATAAATATGTTTTCCTTTCTCGGGGGATAGCCTCTAAGATCTCATCAAGCGATTTCTCAAAATCTTCATTCAGCAACCGGTCAGCCTCATCTAAGACCTGCTCATGCACACCAAACAAGAAACAACGTCAAAAAATTCAAATGGCAAGCAAGAAGAACCAGTAACATGGAAATCTTTATTTTAGCATTTTCGATCCAGGAAAACATACTTACGTTAGCTAGGCATATAAATGGTGAAAAACCAATAAAAAATGAACTTTCATAGACTATTAACAAAAGATCGTACCAAGTATTTCAAAGTGCGGAGAGAAAAACCTTTCGTGTTTGACAAATGATCAACAACGCGCCCAGGGGTCCCGACCTACAATGCAGAAATAAACTGTTTAGAAGAAGGAAAAAAAAGAGAGACAGAGATAAGAGAGACAGAGACGGAGAAGAAGAAGAAGAAGAATAAATTTTTGAACATCATCGTGAAGTGACAAACAGAAAAAAAAAATCTAAACAAAGAATCACACTAGCAAAATGTGGTCATATCTTATACAGTTTTACTAAAAGTTCAAAGTAATGAGCCAGAAAAATAAACACTTACAACAATGTGTGGCCGCTTTCCCAAGGCAATAGCCTGTTGCACCATATCTACTCCTCCAACAAGCTATTGAAAAGCGAACAGATACCTTACTTATTGGTCAACAAATCTAATAGCAAAACTTAAATCATGAAATTCATTATATGCATAGTATGTCCCATAAAGTTCAGCGTAAAGGCCTACCACAGCACATCTCACACCAATACCAGATCCTAATGCTTCAAACTGCTCTGCTATCTGAATTGCCAACTCCCTTAAATAACAGGAAAATAAAATATAAATATCCCATACATATATAAAGGAATTTGAATTCTTAAGTGAATAAAACAGAAGTAAAAAGTTTTGTTTCAGAATCAAACCAATGAGTAAGTAAGAAACCTTGTAGGAGAGAGCACGCAAGCAAAGAAAGCTTGTACAGACTTCTCTGAAGCTTCAAGAAGCGACTGTAATATTGGAAGAGCAAAAGCTCCTGTTTTGCCAGAACCCGTTTGAGCAAGACCGATCAAGTCTTTGCCTAAGAAAATTGTCAACAAAATCAGATTCCCAAAATGAAAAAATAAATAAAAATGAGTACGAGACAAATCAATAAAAGAATGAGAAAATAAACCTTCAAGCGCATGAGGAATTGCTTCAACCTGTATCTTCGTAGGGTCTTTCCATCCCAAATTATCACAAGCTTCCACTAGTTGTTCGCATATTCCCAATTCCTTGAACGTCTTCACTTCTTCTTTCTCTTCTGCCATTTTTCACCTTCTAATAATCTCCAAGCTGCAATTCAAACTTTTATACAGTAACAATTACTGCAGCTGTATGATGAAGGTCCAGGTGGAGCGTGAAAAAATATTGTAATAAATGGCAATCGGAACAGCCGTAAAACGACGGCGGCGAACGGCTAGGGTTTTAATAGATTTTTTTTTGTGCGCGTGGTGGAGAAGGAGAGTCTGATGCGCATAAAAGTGATTGGACTCAACCGCCACGGAGTGGCGCCACGTCACTAATTTAGTTGGAAATTTTACTTACTTTTAGAATTAAATAGAATTGTCTAATTAATTAATTTTAATTTGATTTGAAAATTAAAGCTTATACTCAAAAATTAAATTAGTAATACAAATAATAATTATTAATGAAAAATGAATTTGAGACTAGAATTTATTATAACATATTATTGATTTAATTTTAAAATTTTAATAAAATTAATTATTTTTTAATTCTATAATTTAAAAAATTAACAACAATTATTAAATTTATAATGTTAGAGATAATTAAATTAAATTTGTTTCAAATTTAAATTTTAAAGTGAAAATAATATAATAATTGATTTAATTTAAAGCCCAACTTAACCTTTAGCATTTTAATAATAATTTTTTAAAATATTTACAAAATTACTTAACAAATAATTTTTATTTTAAAATACTATAAAAATTAAAAATATTTACACTTTTATAAAAATTCAAGTAAAATTTTAAAAATATCTCACTTTCACTAAAATATATATATTTTTTAAATACCTCTTCCATCACTACAATAAAAAATTTACTTTAAATTTTATCTTTTTTTTAAACTTCACTATTAAATAAAAATATTCTAATAAAATAATAAAAATTAGTATTTTAAATTATTTTTATCATAAAAAAATTATAATTTTTTATAAAAAATAAAATTTTGAATTTAAATTTTAAAAAATAAAAAACACTTATAAAGAAATAAAAAAAAGTAAAAAATATAAAAACATATTAATAAAAATTATTAAATTTATTTTTAAATAAATTTTACATATTATATGCATAAAAAATTAAAAAATACAATTTTGATATGTAGATATGTAGTAGATATATTGTAAATATATTGTAAATGTGTTATAGATGTATTATAGATGTTGTGTGTATATTATATTTTTATTATTTAAGTTATGTATATTTTATGTAAAAATTATTGAATATTATATAAATATTGTGTGGATGTTGTAAGAATAAAAATAATAAAATAATAAAATAAATATTAAAAAAATAATATAGATGTATTGTAGATGTAGTTTGTATTATTAGATGTGTATTTTATATATATTATGTATATTTTTATTTTTATTATGTATGTTAAAAATATGACATTAAAAAATATATTTTTAAATAAAAAATAAAAATTAAAAATAATAAAAATTATAAAAATAAAAAATTATAAATAATAGAAAAAAAGAACATTTAAAAGATAATTTTGAAAAAAAAAAGGGAATATCATAAAATTGAAAAAGAAAAGCATTGAATGCGTAAACTTACAAACTAACAGAGGAAAATAGGTAAACAACGTAATTTCCTCTCATTTTTTTTAATAATTGTGAATTTGATAGAATTAGTAAAATTTTAAGTTGGAATAGATTCGACAAAAAAAAAAAGAACAAGTACAAAAATTACATAAAACTCAAGCCAAATTTCTTTGGGCCAATTTTAAATTACCATTTTTTTCACACGACACTACTATTTTGAATTTTTTCAATTTACTTTATATAATTGTTTTATTTTTATAATATTTATAAAACTTTTGCCATGCAATATAGTTATTTACGTATATAAGAAAAAGGTAATATTATGCGAGAATCTGATTTTATTCAGGATAAAATAAAACAAACAATAAAATATAATATTAAAACTATATTAAACACATTATTCTATTCGAAAATGTCAATAATTTTTCAATAAATATAATTTTGTACAATAAATTTAAGTAATATTAACACATATCAATAACTTCAATTATTTTAGATACGAAAATAAAGAGAATATATCAAT
Organism: Garcia nutans; assembly: GCA_947685225.1. NCBI lineage: Eukaryota > Viridiplantae > Streptophyta > Magnoliopsida > Malpighiales > Euphorbiaceae > Garcia > Garcia nutans. The sequence continues at coordinate 12,436,351 of CANTUV010000029.1, read as the reverse complement.
ATTATTTTTATTTAACTATGAGCATATAAAGTATTGTAACAATTTAACCCTAAGAATGTGGTCTAGTGGTAGGGATTAGTTCACCTTTAAGCATTCATTCGGATTCAATTCTAGAGATGTGTATGGAGCATCCTTAAATTTTGGGGCCAGCCATCCTGCCCTTTGAGACACCCATAAACTGGCGAACGGAGATTAATCTGAATTTATTAAGGATATCTCGCGATTAATCAAAAAAAAGTATTGTAACAATTTAAGATCATAATAATTTAAAAAATAAAAATACAAAAATAATTTATTCTTTTAACTATTATCACTTGAAGAAAAAAAATTACGCAACCTTTATGATGACTATGGCAAACTAATTAATGTATTATGAGTATAGTTCTATTATTTACCTGTGTAAAATTAAAAAGTATTAATTTTCAATTTTAGTAAATAATATAATTTAAGAAAAATTATAATCGAAATTACCAATTTATGACACATATTAAAAATAAAAAGCTAATTATAATAAAATATTATGGTAGTTAATATTTATTTTAAAATATTCATTATAATGATAATTCAAATAAACAATTATGATATTAAAAATACTAATTAAATAAAAATATAAAAACAAATTTCATAAAAAAAATGGAAATCTAAACTATAAAAATAATTTTATGAGTAACACAACAATTAAATATATTACATATATAATTATATCTAATATAAATAACACTAATTTTTTTTCATTGAAAATAATACAATATGATGTTAAACTCAAATGCCAAATATCCTTTGACTATAATTGAAAATAAACATATAACTATAGCAAAATTCTATAATCAAATAATGATTTAAAAATAAAAAATAATAGAATTAATTTTTTAAATATTATAATTTAAATAAGATGATGTAATTTGTTAAATAATTAGTAGAGATATGTACTTGATTTATTATAAAACTTCTCATAATTATATGTAGTTTGTACGACACCGTTGGATGTACGTTCGTCACCGTTTGAAGGGCTTCTAAATCTGTTCGTCCTCTATCATCGCGTTTAATAATTAATTAATAAACTGTCTGTCTCCTTCTTCAAGAAACTTAATAGCCTAAAAGCTGAAGCTCTCTGATTCCTGCTGTTTAAACTTCCGGTTTGATCTTCGAGCTCGAGGTAAGCTAAGAAAAACCCTAAAAATTTTAGAGTATCACTGTTGGTTGCAGGGTTTGATGACAAAGGTCCACAACTATATCAGGTGTTTCCATGTATCCTGTTTGGTTTTGCAATTTTTGGTGATCAGGTTGTTGAATTTCAAGTTGCTAGAGGCACTAATTATCTGACAATGTTGGAATTTACATGTTTAATATGATGCTCTGTAAATCTTTTGGGCCTGTTTTCAGAACATAGATATGTTACGGGTCGTGTCTGTCTGCTTGTTCTGTTTGAGTGTAATGTAGTTTCTCTGGGGAAGCAACATAATCAAATGTAGTGGGTGTTCAATCTCTTTCATTTGAACCAAATCACCCCTTATGTAGTGTGCTTTATCTGGAGAAGCAAAACTATCGGGCCACTTTGCTCTAAAACTGTTAAAGCCTAATTTTGGTTAAGCTAACACAATTTACAACCTTCTGGAATTTATTCTCTTTCCTCAAACATTTTAGCATAAACACATTAAGTTTTACTAAAAAGAACATTCCTTTGATTTTTCATATTTTTTATATTTTGCTGTAGGTGGACCCATCAGGTTCATATTTCTCTTGGAAAGCTTCTGCTATGGGAAAGAACGTTTCCAATGCAAAGACATTTCTTGAGAAGAGGTATTTGGATTTCTATCATCTTTTGAAGTAGATATTTTTTTGTTAGATTTGTAATAGTTGTACCAGCCCATGCTTGAATGGATTTTAGATCTGTGGAGCAGCATATCTTGGTGTGATGGAAAAGTTCTATTGCTTTTCCATGTATTGTTTTTAGCTTTGTGCGTTGCTGTAATGATACCTTTCTTTACTCTCCCTGTGTTACACAAAAAATGAATAAATTTGCTAAGGAGCTAATACTCATTAATTTCATGTTTCTAGAACAGAAAATGCATTGCAAATCTAGTTTGTATTGTAATACCAGGGATTACTTTGAATGTTTTCTTATAGGTATACCGATGATACGGAGCTTGATGATGCAGTCCATACAGCGATATTAACGTTAAAGGAAGGGTAGGCATTTACGAACTGTTCTTTAGTATTTAATAGTGATCTTACATGAATGGTGATGTTATTTTATTCCTTTTCCTCTTTTTTTTATAATTAATTTCCAAATTCTATTACTATATTATATTTGTCGTAATTTTTATCTTTGCATGAAATAAGTTCATAACCTGTTGATTGGGTATCTGTAGATTGAAATGGCAAAGAATTCTCTCTCAGACAGAAAGTCTAGTCCTAAATCAAATAGACAGAGAAAAAAGAAGTTCATATAATTTGGGCTTTGGCCTTTTTTGAGCTGGATATAAGAGGTCCAAACTTTCAAAGGGTATCATATTTTGCTTGAGCAGTAACATCTGGCATATAGCATGCATTTAACGTTAGGCATTAGTGATGTGTGTTTTGTGTAATTCTTGCTTTTAAAATTATTTAAATAAACATTTCTTGATGCATTTTCATAGGTTTGAATGGCAAATCTCTGGAAAAAACATTGAGATAGGCATAATTGGTGCTGACAAAAATTTCAGGCAAGTTGCCCCCTTTTCCCATTTTAACTACCTGGTTGTACATCAATGAAATTATAATTATGGTTGCTTCTTTCTTTTGTCTACTTATCGGTCATTATTGTTTCTTTCTTCAACTTTTTGGGTTGAAGAAACAAGGGTTGAGAGGGATGGGAAGTGAAATAATTGGCGGCACTAGCTTGAGGGGCTTGATAGATTGGGAATTTGTTCGAGGGTGAAACTTGGGTTGAGCCTACTGGGGCATGCTCAGATCTCTTTCTATTGTGTTTGCTTGACGGCTTCTTTAACTTATATATATATATATTTAAAAAAAAAATATTTATTTTTGCCTTGAATTGGTTGTGCATAGCGCTTATGGATTCATCTAATGATAGTTGATGATTCACCTACAGAACTTTCCATAGATAGTTGATAAGTTACCCAATCCTTTTCTTTTGTATGAAGGAATCATAACAAACATTGAATTTTGTTCTAAGTGGGAGGACTGAGGGAACCATAATAGTTCTTTTTTCCCAATTTCAGTTGATAATTACTTGGTGGCTAAGTTTTTTTTTTTCCCCATCTTTTACGACAGGGTACTAACACCAGCGGAAATTGATGATTACTTGGCTGAGGCGGAATAGCATGTTTCTCTCAGCAGAAGCTTGGTGAACTGTCAATTCGACTTTTGTTATGATAGAAATTACAAGACATTGATTTTGAGCTGGAGCTTTTTTATCAAGTGCTAACAGAGACTATTGTTTGAAGTTCTATTGGCTGATAGAACCTACCGGTTTGAAGTTCGTTGCTTCAAATCAAGTAAAAATTTCCTTTGAACAAATGCTTATTCCTACCCATGCCTCCCTCACACTGTTCAGTTCTGCGACCAAATGCTTGCTTTGCATTTTTGAGAATTAAATTCACAATATCAAATTTGCCTGCTAAAAAATAATTAAATGTGTGAAAGCATCAAAAATATCACCGACTGAAAAGAAAAAAACATACAATGTTTCGTTGCTTCAAGTTTGGCTCTATTTGATAAAATAAAAAAAAAGTTTGGTTCTATTAAAAAAAATTACGCTCTCCGCTAACTATTTTTTAATTTTTTCACATGTTTTACTAGAAATATTTTTATTATTTTATAAAAGTGCATAATAAATTCATAATAAATCTATAGAAATTATCATGCATAAACTTTAGATATAACATATGAATCTATCTGATGGATTAATAAAAAATTCTAATAAATTTGCAAATGGTGATAAATTTTTATAATTTTTTAATTTTTTTCAATAATTTCGTAAAAAATTCTAAGAATCAATAATGATGACATTTTTCCTCAACGCTCCTAGAATTTATTGCACAAATTGACTTCAGTAAATGTGTATAACTCATGAAACCCATATTTTCTTCAAAATAAATCACCAATAGTCAGAACAAGAACAATCGCCTCCACTAAAATGGTGGAAGCGATAAGGGACAAGTAATGTGATTTTCCTCCCTAAAAGTCCACTAACAAACTTGCAAACAGAGTGACAATCCCCACAAACACGAAGGTTCTTGAAAATTTTTACAGTTGAAGATTCAGGAGTATTAATCAAGCCAAATGCAAGTGCAAGTCTCTCACTGTGGTTCCAGAGACTGCTCTTTTTGTTCTTCATCTGTATCATACAAGGCATAGCTTGTATCAGGAACATAACCTGCTTATTTAATCATTTCTTAAGCTCTTCCAATTTTGCATATATCTGACTGGTCTGTGGATGGGATTTGTCCCCCATTCCAAATGTACTGATTTTATCCTTCAACTTCACCCAACTGCAAGCAGTTTTCTTCTTTATTTTATTGGATCCCATTTGTCTCCTGACAGTCTCTACATCATCCCATCTCCATGTTGTTGCACAAACATTTGAATAAAGAACATAAGCAGAATCATCTGATGGATCTAATTTGAAGAGATTTTCTGCAGCTTTCTTTCCAAGCTCCATATGATGCTAATAAACTCCGCCAGACAAGGTCAGTTGGCGGAACTGGCATTTCATCAATGAAATTTTCAGCCTTGGCAAGTCTTCCTGATCTTCCAAGAAGATCAACGATACACACACAATGTTTAATTCCTGCTGGAATACCAAGCTCCTTTGTCATTGAGTGGTAGTATGCTAGACCATCATCCACTAAGCCCCCATGACTGCAAGCAGAAAGAAGAGAAACAAAGGTAACATAGTCAGGTTTTACTCCCCATTTCAACATTTCATGAAAAGTTTCCTTCGCCTTCTCGAAACACCCATGTCTAGCATAAGATGATATCAATATATTCCACGATAATTGTGATCGCTCCTGTGGTTGAGGAATTATTCTTATCACATCATCCAGTTCTCCACATTTTGCACACATATCCATTGTGGCATTTGCGACAAAGGAATCCGAGTCCAAACCGAGTTTTATTGCCAGACTTTGAAGCTGTTGCCCTTCCTCCAGCATTGCCAATGCAGCAGTAGCAGCAAAGCTTTCAGTGAAGATAAAGTGATCCAAATCTACCCCTGCATGTCTCATTGTTACAAGAAGTTTCAAAGCCTCTTCGACATGGCCATGATGAGCATTTGCAGCCACAATTACATTCCATGCTACAGCATTCTTATTAGTTAATTTGTTAAAGATGAAGTTACTAGAATTAAGATCACCACACCGGGAATACATTGTGATAAGTGAATTCTGTACATATTCATCAGATTCTAATCCTCTCTGAACTATATAAGCATGGATGGGCATCCCATGTTTCAGTAGATCATTTTGAGTCAATAAAGCACCAAGAATATTTGCAATGGTAATGTAGCTTGTAGGTATACCTTCTTCTCTCATCAATTTGAAGGCTTTTACTGCTTTGTCTGGTTCTTCATTCTCTGCATGACCACCAATAAGTGCATTCCAAGTCACTTCATCCTGCATAGCCATTGTTTGAAACACCTATTCTACTTCAACCATCATACCGGATTTTGCATATAGGGTAACCAGTGCATTGCCAACAATGAAATTTTCATGTAAGCCCGTCAGAATTGCAAGGGGATGAAGAACCTTGCCTCCAGTAATGAAATCAGGGTCCGAACATATTTTCAAGAAAAGATTTTCAAGGCATCTAGGCACTTCCCATCCTGAGCATAGCAGGCAATCATAGAATTCCATGAAATCAAATCCTTCTCAGCCATTCTGTGGAATACCAACTCTGCATCTTCAGATATCCCAGCACCACAATACATACCTATAAGACTATTGCATGGGCAAATGTTCGTATCCAATCCAAAATTTACTGCTAGAGAGTGAATTCCTTTGCCCCATTCTAAATTATCCACATAATTACAGCCTGATAACAGAGTTGAAAGCGTGGTAGAATTTATTATATTATGAACATGCCCCATCCAATGGAAACATTTTAGTGATTCTTCACTAAGACCATCATGCACATATACTGAAATCATGGAGTGCCATGAGATTGTGTCAAGTTCACTAATCCCTCCAAAAATATAGTAAGCCTCTTGCACTCTACCTAAACTACCAAACATTGATATTAGAGAGTTTGCCACAGAAACATTATTTTCTAATCCAGACTTCATAACATGTCCAAGAATTTGATGACACGAGAATTCATCCTCAAGTGACCCACAAGAACTAATTACAGTAGCCAATGTGTTGTCATTGCAACTTGGTCCTTCACACCTCATTCTTGAAAATGCATTAATCACTTCCACTGGATCTCCAAAATCCGAATAAGCAACCATCATGGCAGTCCAAGAAACTAAATTTTTATATGGCATCTCCTCAAAGAGCTTTCTTGCAATAAGAGCCAACCCATAAGTCTCATAAAAATGCAAAAGCGACGTACCCACAAAGACATCATACAATAGGCCAAACTTCACAGACAAATTATGGACTTGAATCCCTCCACTCAACATACACCCTGACCTATCACATGCAGCTATCAAACTGGCAACCGTGAACCCACTGGGCTTAATGCCACTACCCCTCATCTCATTAAAATACCCAATTGATTCCCAGTATAAACCAGCATGAAGGAAGACAGAAATCATATGGTTCCAAGAGGACTCATTTCTTTCACTCATTTTATCAAACACATAACAAGCAAGAGCTATACGGCCAAACTTCGAGTACATGTTCGTCAAAGTATTATTACAAAAAACACTTAGATTAGCCACGCCCTTAATGCAAAGGCCATGTAAGGCTTTGCCAGTGACTTCTTTGGTAATTTGAAAGAACCCCTTTCGATAAAAAGGGGAAATTTCTGGGTCCGGGTGATTTGAAAGGGAAATTAAACCTTCATGATTTTCGTATATATTTGTGGGCTCTTCTATTTCTATGCATGGTGAAGAAACAGTTGAAATGGGTCTTGGATTTAAAGCGTTTTGGTGTGCAAGAATGCTACATAGTGAGGATTTGGATTTAAAAGTAGAGAGTTTCCTGCAACACCTAGCCAGCTCCGTGTTTGTTGGGAGACTATTTGATAAATTTAAGGTTTTTTAAGGCATCAGTATAGTTTTGTCTAGTGTCTGCGGTACGTTCCTTCTTGTTGCTTTTGTGTATATCTAAAGCTTAAAGGAAATAAAACGAACTAATATTGAATTTTGATTTTACGATACTTCATATTTCTCATTTAAAAAAATAACTGATACTAATTAATTTTAAGTTTTTAACTATTACGCATATTTTTTAGGAATTTTTACAAAATTGTCGAAAAAATTATAAAATTTATCGAAATTTTCAAAAAATTTTCAAATTTATCCGGTTTTTTTAATTAATTTATTAAATTCGTATATACACATGATAAGTTTTGTATTATGAATTTATTATCTATTTTTGTGAAATGAAAAAAAAGCACTCTTATTAATAGGAAATGTAAAAGTTCAGAAAAATCTAACGAGGGACACAATTTTTCCTATTTTTTCTAGTATGTGAAATTCTAGCCCTTTTTAAGTCTAGAATTTGATATTCTAGCCCTTAAAACAAATTCTTATCACGATACATTCAGGGGCAAAACCAAATTTTTTAGTGAAAGAGAGCAAAATAAAAATACCATATATATATATATTAAAAATAATATAAATTTAAAGAGGGACAATATAATAAAAATATTATATATATATTAAAAATAATATAAATACCGTATATAAATACATGTATATAAAAAAAATTTTCAAAAAAGAAGAAGGCAGCTGCCCCCCTTCAAATACACGTAGCCTCGCCAGTGGACATTACATATAAATCATTTCAGTGTGAGAAAAATGAAATCACAAACTATATTTTGTTGATAATATAACAAAGATTTCATAAAAATAACAACTAATGAAAAATCCAATTGCAAGGTTCATAAGGTTTAATTTATTTCATAGGCTATAGACAAACAGTGAAAATTGTTACAAGCAAGGACTATTCTCAGCATTTCAGTGCAGCCTCTGAACAATTCATGGAAACACTAAACCTCCTGCAACTCTCAATTATCCAACAAAGACAAGCTTCCTACCAAAATGGATAGGTAACATGTACAAAAAGCAAAGCAAAACATGATAAAAAAAACTCCCAACATTAATATTTCTTGCTAGTTTTTGAATGACCAGTTATGGGCACTCCGAGGCCCCTGTGAAATGCCTTCATAGTATAGCGAATCAAGCTCCTGATTGTTCCAGTCCTTGACAAAGTCTGAGAACAATTTGCGCGCAGACTCAGATGAAAGATCAGAGAAAAACACCTTCTTCTCTTCCCTAAGCCAGGTTGCGAATTCGTTGTTCTTAGAGAAGTAATCATCCTTGGACAGCTCTTGGAAGTTCTGTGGGTAAATTATCAGCAAAATCATTTTTTTTTTTAAAGTCAATAGATAAATTCACATATGTTCACCAACAAAAATCACATCCAGAAATATCACTCTTCATCACTGAATGTAAATTACTGATCAAGGTCTACCCATTTGTTATCTTCTATGAATGCATTCCCAATAAAATTACATTGAATATATGTGAACGCATGCAAACTTCATGCTTTTTGCAAACTATTGATATCAAGAATTTCCATACTAGGCAAATTCTTTGCTGCGGAACTATTACTGCAAAGTCTGCCTCAAAGATGGAACTAACACATGCAATAAAGGGACATATCCGTATCACTCTAGGATTACTTATCTTGCACTTTTAAAGTAGGATTGTCTTTGCTTGGCCTTGCAGCAAGCATACCATCATTAAGCCAATAAAGAGAGAAGAATAGAACTTAATTGTGGACCAATATTGAAGAACATGTCATATAATACTCCATCTAACAAAGAACTCTAAGAATTTAACTTTTGTCACTGAAAAGCGAGCAGCACAATATTAGATATTAATAAATGTTGAACTTAATGTCCGTTCAAGACAGAATGTATAATTTACAAATAAGTCCCACTGAGTTCAAGCATAATAAATCTCCATAGATTATTCCAAAAACTCTTATTTAGGATAAAACTTATGCTTATACCATTGAAGAAAAGTGGAAAGGATGGTAACTTATAACATTTCTATGTACCAAATTATTGCAACTCAGAAAATAATGAATGAAGCTACATCATATGCATCAGAGAAAGATGGCAAAAATACCCTGTCTGATGGAGCAACTCCAGTAAATGGATTGTTTTCCAGTTTTTGAGCATTGCATCATTAACAATGATATCGTACTAATTAGTATCAATTATATTATATGACATTATTACGTGTTGAGAATTACATCATCATGATCAATAAAACACCTTCCTATCCAGCTTGAGAACCTCTTTTTTTTTCCCCCTCAGGGGAGCAAGCTGGAGGGAGGGGAAAGGGAAGTTTGGCCTTCAGAAGGAAGGCGTTGGGTTGGGATTGTGAAACTTCAGTAAACATTCTATAAGATTCATCACGGGTAGAGCCATAAAATGAAAGAAAGCTAATATCCAGAATATGAAAAATCAAAGCTCAATCCAAGATTTACAGTGCAAGATAACATACCGAGCTATGTTTGCCTTTGTGGTGTTTACCTCTGTGCTTATCCTTTGACTTCTTTTCTGAGGCAATAATAGCTTGTCAATTTGATAGAATTATTTTACAAGAATCCTCATTCCTAACTGAATAGAGCAATGACCAACTATTAGTATATATCTACATGAATTTCTAGCAAGTAGAATTGATAATTTTGCAGTATGGTTAAATTGAAAAAACAGACCCAGTTAAAGAATCATTCTATCTTAAACATTGATGAGTGAAAGCAAAGCAATCAACAAGAAAATACAATGGCAACTATTAATCTACATGAATTTCTAGCAAGCAGAATTGATATGATTTTGCAGTTGAAAGAACAGACCCAGTTAAAGAATCATCCTATCTTAAACATTGATGAGTGAAAGCAAAGCAATCAAACAGGAAAATACAATAAACCCAATACATAAAAATTAAACCTTTATCAGACTGGTGCTTGTGAGACTTCTTCTCCTTTCTCTTCTCTTTCTTTTCTTCTTCGCTTCTGTGCCGTTTTCTATGTTTCCCTTCATCTGTAAATTTACAGACTTTTTCTAAGGTGAGTTTCCAATTACAAAGAAATGAAAAAGGGTAATTTTATTATCATATGTTTTCCAAAATCTTCTGGAGAAACAAACAGAAAAAGAGCTAAAATAAAGAACAAATTAAGAACCTTCAGAGGCAGATGAAGTGTAGCTTCTCTTCCTGCTTTTCTTCTTCTTCTCTTCGTCCTTGGATTTCCGATCGCTTCCCATTCTCCCCGTTCAATATTTTAGAGAGAACATCACCTGAATTTTTTACAGTGCATCGATTTATATTCCCTCCGAGTTCCCGTCTGCATAGGCACAGCCCGGTGAGTTGAACTCGTTATAGCTGAGTTGGAAAATTACAACCAAACCCATTTTTTATATTTTTTTTTTCTATTTTTACCATAAATATTTTACATTTTATGATAAACCTATAATAAATTTTTAATAAATTATATAAATATAATAATTTAAATTTATTATTTTTATAAATTTAAATATATTTTAATTTTTTTATTTATTCTAGTATTTTTATTAAAAAGGGTAAATTATATTGAATATCGTTTTTAAAGTTTAAATTTTCAAAAGTACAATCAGTCTAATTTTTTTTTAAATTATGGACGCGTGTTTTTTTTTTATTTTTTACATTGTTTTTTTCTTTTTTATTTTTTAAATTTTTATTTTTATAGTTTTAATTTATATTTATATTTTTCTATTCATAAATATTTTTTTATTTTTATATTTTTACTATTCATTCAAAAATATAAATATATACATAAAATATCTACAACAAATTTATAATACACATAAAATAAACAGTAATATATCATTAATATATACATAATATATCCGTAATATATTCACAATATGTATATTATAATTAATTAATTTATAAAGACTAAAAAATATATATCTATAATATATATATTATAATTAAACAATATATAAAAAGTATACAATATATAAATAATAAATAATATATATATATAATATATATGACATATATGCAATATATATAATATATTTAAAATATATAAAATTATATTATAAAATAATATTTTTAAATTTTTTTTTGAGAAATTTTTTTTAAAATAATGGTATTTTGTAGTAAAGGTATTTGTTTTTATAAAATAATACTGAAATAAGCTTAAATTTTATATTTTTTAAAAAATTTTATAATATATCTATAATATATGTATAACATATATAAAATATAAAAATATGATAATGTATAATATTTTTATAATTTTGTAAATTTTTAAAGTATTTTTAAAAATTTTTTATATTAAAATTTTTTTTAATTTTAATTTTATTAGTAGTTTTGTAAGAAGCCTTATTAAAAAGAAAAAATGATACCCTCCATTACATTTTTAAAAATTTTTACTTTTTTTATTAATGGTATTTTAATTATTTTATTATAATCTTATAATAAATTGTGTAAAATTTATAAACTCATTATAAATTCACAATAAACTCATTATAAATTTACTGTAAACTCTTTATAAATTAATAAAAATTTAATATTTTGATAAATATTTTATAAATTATGATATTTTAGTAAATATTTTATAATTATGAAAAATTTAAAATTATTTTTAATTTTTATTATATTTTTATCAGAAAATCCTATTAAAATTCCCAGAGAAAATTGAAAGAACCCCAGCCCAACAAGAAGTTTCGAGCTTGGGCAAGCGGAGCTAAGGCAGCTGACATTAGCGTGTCGTTTAGTCAACCGTAACGTCGTCCTTTTTCTTAGGAAAAATTATGTTTGTACCGATTCTTTTTAAATTTTTCTCTCTTTTATCATAAATTTTTTAATTATTTTGCAAAACTAAATAATATACACATAACAAATTTATAAGATTACCATTTATCATAAATTTATAACAAAATCATAATAAATTATATATATTATACAAATACATTAACTTTATAATTTGATAAAAGAATTTGATAAATTTAAAAATATTTTAGAAATCTGATAATTTTTATAATTTTTTTAACAATTTTATAAGAAACCTTTTACTTGAATCAAAAAGTTTCATTCTTTTAAAAATATTCTAAAAATAAATTTTTTTAGAATTATTTTTTTAAAAAAATCCAAATTCAACTTTTAATTTTATAAATATTTTCTTTAGGATTTTTATATCTAGTATATTTTTAATACATAAATTTATATTCCACTTTCATAAATATAGTATATATTTAGCATATTAAAAATATATTAAAATAATTATATTTTTAAAAAATTGAAAAAAAGTGTAATTTTCTGAAAAAAAAAAAAGTTTAACTCTATGTTTCAGATTTTAATGACAAGTATTGATGGGTTTAACCCGAAAGTTTTGTTTGAATAAAAAGAAATGAGAATTTATAGATATACATGTATAAACATCTTTAGAATTTTTATTGAAACTTAATAATTAATTAAAATTTATGTATTAATAATGAATTTTAATCAAAATAGTATAAATTTTAAGTGAAATGATACTGATAAAAAGAGTAATGCACAATTAGATATTGATGATTTTTCAAAGCTAACTTAAGCAATATTTGCCCTTTTTTCCCGAAAAAAAACCCTAGTGTAAGTTCAAATTAAGTTTCAAAGAAAAATAATAAAATTGTATCATAAAAATTAATAAAATTACAATTTTCTCCGTATATCTATAGCAAGAATATTGTGATGTTATAATAAGTTGAATTTTATAATAGATTAGTAAAATGATAAACTTATGAAATAAAGATGTTACGATCTTATACTAAGTTGAAATTTATAACATAATATTATTCAAATTAAATCACATTTCTTATTAGAAACGTTTTATAATATTTACACTCATATAAATAAGTCATTATTATATATAGCTAGGTACCATTCAATTATGACTTATAAATTATTTACTTTATAATTTATATATTAATTATGTCAAGAAAATTACTTTATATTAATATAGAATTGCAGAAATTTATCAAATTTAATTTCCACCAACTATATCAATGTACATATACATAATATATATATATATATATTTAGCAATACAATAGATCAAACTTTTAAAACAATAATATTTTGATTGATTTTGCACTTGAAATACAAATTAAAATATTTATTTACACACTTATTCGAATCAATAATTCTTATACTATTATTTATCTAATTAAATATGCATGAATTAGGAATTTAATTTTGATCTGCAGCCCATTTGCATAATAATTCGAAGAATCCACTGCAAAGAAAATCAAATAATAAATTCACAAAATAATAATTAGAATTTCTCAGCAAGAATTAAATTTAATAGCAAATTATTTAATCAATGAAAAAATTAAAAAAATAATAATAATAAAAGAGAGAGAGAGAGAGAGAGCTCTCTTCGGACCAAAACCAAAAAGAAGAAGGTAACCATCGACTCCCAGTTCATGAAAACCCTTAAACTACGCACTTATCTCTAGGGCTGTGCATGGTTACTTCTGGAACCGCCCCAGAATTGGGAATCGGATCAAAACCAGTACTGGACCTGAAAAAGAACCGGTTATTTTGGAACCAGTCCGGTACCGGTACCGAAAATTATAATTTTTGGTACTAGTTCCAGTTCATCTGCTAGAACCGGACCGAAACCGGTACTGGAACCGGTACCGAACCGGAACTGGAAAAATGAACCGGTTTCTCTAAAAAAATAAAACCACTTATAAACATTAAACAACTAAACTTTTAGGTCAAAAATATTTTCCAATTGCTACTCATTTATTCCTATCTCTTGCGCAGCCGCTTAACTCCTTTCATTCTCTCTTTTGAGCCGCCTTGCCACTGCCGTTCTTTCACTTTCATGCTCAACTGATCATCTTCAGTCGCCTTCTTCGTCCCTTTGTTTCCGTTTTTCAAGTCTGATTTTTTATTTTTTTGAAAATGTCTCTTTTATCAGTTGATTTTAATTGTATTTGTGTTTGTGTTCTTGGATTTAGCAGTTAATTTTATTTTGACATGGATTTTTTTTTTGATTTAATTTTGGTATGATATTTAGTAGTTTAATATCGGTAGGTTTCACATGAGGGGTGTGAAAATAGAAAAATATGAGTGCAAGAGCAGTAGGTTTCACAGGGGGTTGTGAAAATTGAAAAATTTGAGTGCAAGGGCAGTAGGTTTCACAGGGGGTTGTGAAAATTGGAAAACTTGAGTGCAAGGGCAGTAGGTTTCACGGGTGGTTGTGAGACAGAGTACATTTAGGGTAAAAAAATATTTTTTTTTTAGACACAAACCAAGCCGCCCCTCCCTTCTTTTTCTCTCATCGTCCTTAACCAGCTCGTGTTCTACTCCACGCAGTCGCCAATCGGTGCCTGACCCAACCAAACAGGTGGTAGAACTTTGGATCAATTTAGAAGTTCTTTATTACCTACGACTGCTAAAGTGTTGATATGTTGTCAAGATTGGTTAAGACAAGCATCTAGGCCTATCAACATTGAAGAAACCATTGAAGAACTTGAAAGTTGGGAATCAGGTACGATAAATGTTTAAAAATATTACTTTTATTTATATGAAATGTATGTATGCAACTTCAAACATTTTATGTTATATGCATAAATACTTATGTATTTTTTTTTTTTTTGCTATTTCAATATGTTTAGAGATTAGAAATGATCCTGAAGTTTTGGAGAATATTATTCCAAGAACTGAAGTAGATTGCTAGATATTTTGACTTCTACAATCTACATGGTATATTAATTTTTTTTATAATTAAATTATGTTAAAATGTTAAGTACATGTTAACTAATTACTAATTAATTTATAAATTTTGAAATGCAGATTGTGAAATATGGAGGGCCATATGGTTCATTTGGAATTTTTTTTAATTTTTTTAATTATGCACAACTTATTTGTATGCTTACGGAGCTTTCAAACTTATTTTCTTTAGACTTAAGTTCCTTAATAGAGCTTTTGGAACTTCTTAATGGTGGTGCTTGAGAACTATTTTAACAATTTAATTATGTTGCTTGAGATAATTATGTTAACTCTTTAATTAACAATATAGATTTGATTTAATGATAGTGATTTCATAGGTTTTTTTTTATAATTGGATTGATTATACAAAGTCCGGTTCTTTTTTCAGAACCGGTACCAGAACCGTACCTGAAGAACCGGTACCGTTAGTACCTGGAACTGGTATCAAAACCGGAACGGTAACTGGAATAATACCGGTACCGGTTCTAGGTACCAACGGTTCCGGTACCGGTTCCTCAAAAAATAAGAACCGGTCATTTGGTTACAGTTACCGGTTCCTTCAAAGGACCAGTACCAGAACCGGTCCCGCACAGCCCTACTTATCTCTGCTTATCCTGGGCACTTGAAGGTATTCATGAACTAGCAGCTGTGGTCTACCATTTAAATCTCATTTCGGAGTTTGATCTGAAGAAGAGCTCTGTAACAAACCCTTTTTTTTTAGAAAAATAGCTAAACAAGAGGTTCTTTTTTATAGCCAAAGACGGGTGTTGACGATGAACTCTGAACCGTTGAATTTAATGGACGAAAGTAATAGTTAATAAAAATCTACGACTTGGATTCTGTTTGTCCAGATATTTGATGCATTGTATTTGTATATATACCTCTGCCAAATTCACTTCCCATATTCATAACAAAATCCTTTTGATTTCTTTTTTTAATATTTTCTATTATCTTTTTTTTTTTTAAAAAAAATTTGTTAATTTTTCTAACTATATCTTTTAAATTGAAACTCATAAACTTGAAAATATTTATTGTCTTTTATTTTTTAAAATTTTATTTTGTAATATGTTTTATTGGTTTTTTAATAAACGAAATAAGCCTTTATTTTGGTAAATATAAAATATTAATTTTTATATGTAAATATAGTAATAATCTAATAATATGATCACTTGATTGTCTTTTATTTAAATATCTGTAACAAACAACCATGTCGTTTTCTTAAATTGGATGAGTATATGATTTTTTTTAATAAATATCTTTAAAAAATTAAAATTAAAATGAAAAAACGAAAAGTATATATCTTGACATTATAGGAATTGAAACAAAATATAACTCTATTAAAATTTCCATTTTTTTCATTTTTTATATTAATTAATTATATTTATAAAGAAAAAATATTTTATAACTATATTATATCTAAAATAACTGCTCTAAATAAATATTTTTATGGAAGTCGTGGGAAAAAATAAAAAATAAAAAATTTTTATAGGAAAATTCTCCATTTTAAGATTAATTTTTTAATACACATGTATAAATAACATCAACAGGGAATTCATGACATGAACCGTTTCTATAATAGTTGTTACATGCTTACATCACAAAAACATGCATCTTTCTTAGTTTGGATGTTTATTATACTTACTTTTTTGATATATAATAATAATAATAATAATAATAATAATAATAATAATAATAATAATAATAATTAGCTATTATCAATAAGTTGATAAAATAAAAATAAAAAAATAAATTTATTATATTTTTAAAATATATTCTGATTTATAAAAATTTATGATTAATTTATCAAAATATCAAGTTTATATAAAATAACTAAAATATTTTTAATAAAAATGAAAAGATGTTGTAAAAAACAGTGGAGGTTTTAATTTTTCCTATCAACAATAATAAACTCCAGCCGGCTCCCATTGAGGCCTGATTTGAAGTTTATAATTTGGGCCGAAAAGACTGAAGGCCCAAAACAGTATTGCAGTCCATACGTGGCAAAAGTTCTCTGGCCAAGATTCTTTAAACTTTATTAGTGGCACAAAAAAAAAATAAGTTTTACAAATTTGCCAAATAAAACTTCATAATATTACACATTTACTAATTTAGAAAAAAAAAACATTACAGAATTTATTAAATTTTTTTTGATAAATTTACAAACTTACTAGATATTTATAATATAACCAAAATTTATTATAATTAGTTTATTATACGTACGATAAATTCTATAAGTATATTATTAAAGTGTTATGAATTTCCTATACATTTCTTTTGTAAAATGGTTAAACAAATCATAAAAAATTTAAAAATTTTAAAAAAAAATCTGAGAAAAGAATATAATTTCCTCAAAATGTAATTCCTCCTGAGAAGCAAGCCAATCAAATTTCATTTTATTTTTAGACTCTTTACAGTCTCCAAAATGCAATTATTAGAAAATTTCAAATTTTGTGACAATTAAAAATTAAAAATTTAGTTACAATGTTAGGTTGTGAACTACGTGTAGAATTATTGAATGGTTTTTCATACTAATAGTAGCTACCATTCATTCAAAAATAATTATGATAGACTATAAAATTGTGAATTTAATATATAAATAAAATTATTAGTCAGAAAAATTGAATATTAAAAAATTTATAATTTTCTAAATTTAGATTTAGTTTATACAAGCAAGTCTCATTAAAAATTATTTGAGTACAACCATTATCACATTCAAAAAAATTTGACCATTGTTTTTTTTTATATATAAAATGGTCAAAATTTAAAGAGATGCGGCTTTGAAAGATATAATTTGTGCAGTCGATTGTCATTGAATTTTCTCTACATCTGTAATCCATGATTGGACCCTCCCTCCTGTACATAAGGGTTGACTTGACTTGTTAAGATTCTTAAGAAATACTTTAAATTTTTATAAAAATAAAAATAAAAAATATATATAATACAATTCTAATTCAATTTAAACGTTCTATTTATAATAATAAATTAATTAAATAATAAAATATTTTTTATATTCTATAATTAAAGAAATTATAAAATTCACCTAAAGAATTATAAAATATATTTTTATAAAAATAACGTTACTGGAATATTTAAATAGAATCTAAATAAAATCTTATTAATTATGTGTTTACAACAGTAATTTGACTTGATTTTTACCTTGAAAGATAAAGCAATTAAACTAATCATTACTAATTATTATCAAAATTAGATGACTAAATAAGCGCTGTAGCTGGATATTCATGAAATAAAGAGAAATTAATTACAATAATTAATATTATCCTTACTATTTTATTTCATAAACAGTGATATAGAAGTGAGAACATAGACATGGCAGGTAGAAATTAGGAAAAAAAAGACTTTGTTAAATTTTGTTATGAATGTAGATTTGGGTTTAATTTTTTTAATATATGGTTATAAATACTAATTTTGAAAGTTAGTTGTTAAAATTGAAAAACTTATTTTAATATTAATTTAATTATTTCACAAGATAATTTATTCTGATATCATATTAAAATTTATTTTAAATGCCAATTTGAGTTAATTTTTTTAATATTAATTTGAGAATACATAAACTAGCTATTAAATTTAAACAACTCATTTTTTAATATTTATAAATATTGATATATATATATATATATATATATTTGTGGCTAATGAAGCTATATATAAATCTGTAGAGTGGTCAGCAGATGTAATAATATATATATATATATATATATAATGAAATAAAGTGTTAAAATTCAAAGGTTTTTGGTTGGATTCTCAAACACGGTGGGAAGACGAAGACAAAATTAACCATTAAATTAAGGCAATGTAGACAAATGAGATAGTTGTATAATAAGTTCAAAGTTTTTTTTTTCTAAATTTTTTTTGGTGTGTTTTCACATTCTTTTCAAGATTAGTAATTAAAAGACAAAAATAATGTATATATATATAAGAGTTGGTTAAGTCAAAGCAATTGATCACCTTTTAATTTGATAGGTCACCTGAATAAAAGGAAAATAATAATAATAATATCTCTTTCAGTGACAAAAACTCAAACTTGAGATCAAATTTTTACAATACATTGTACTTTGTTTGGTTAAATTTGTTCTACCAATATATTGACCTTTTTTCTTCAATTTTCTTTGCTATATAAGTATGTGTTAAAAAAAAAGAGTATATGTGTTGATATTATTATTATTATTATTATTATTATTATTGGGCTGGATAATTTGCCTTTTTCACTTCATCTAACTCTTTAAGGTCAATTTAGAGTCCTTGATAATTGGCTGCATTTTGAATTTGCGAGATATTTTACATTGGAGGTTCAAATCTATGATGAAATATATATTCTCATATTACATATTTATTATTTATTTATCTAACTATATTCTTAATTTCAAGTTGGTGAGGAAATAAAAAAAAAAAAGAAATTTTGCCAACCCACTAATTATATTTTTTCAAGCTATCACTTTGACTACTAAAAATTTTATTTATTCACGATGGCAATGTGATATAAATTTTACTCGAGCCATGTACTCATAGTTGAAATTAAATCAATTATTTTAATCAAATTTAATTTAATTAATTAATTAAACTAAATCTAATTAATACTTAGATTTGAAAATTTTGTATTGTTAAGATTATCTCTATATCATTAGCCAATGATCTCTTATTTAGATGACTAAATATGAGACACCGAATTTAGTTATAAATTAAGGTTTAAGATTTGAATGTCAAAACCTGTTACATATATATAACTGCAGTTATAACTAGATATTCTAAATGTAATGATAAACTAATTAAATTGTAGTATATCTTTTATATAATAAACTAACCGTATTTAAAAATTGTATTTTTAAAAAAATATCATTATATATCATTATTTAATTAATTTATTGAGAATGATTGATTAGAAATTTATTTTAGGGTTTGCAACTAATCAATCAAATTTTTTTTATAGAGTTTTGTGTTATGAAAATTAATTAAATATATCAAGTCAACTTCTCATCAGGTCTTAACACACTAAATTATTTAAATTAATCGATCAAATGAATTTTATCATCTTAAATTTAATTTTAAAATTTTAATAAAAAATTAAATTTAATATCATATATATACATATTAAATTTCGTAAAACATAATCTTATTTTAAGGCACCAGTACTTGATACAGGATGGTCAATAAAATGCTTATTTTATTCAAGACACAAAATTAATCTTGTTACAGAACTTTTTTTTTTTAATTTGGGCAACCAATAAGAAATTAAATTAAAAAGGCACCTTTTGGCTTTAAATGAGAAGATATCATTAGGAGATATGGTGGATTTCTGTTCCTAATAAACAAAAGAGGAATTGATTCTAAAATGGCAATAACTTGTAAATTATAAAGAAATTCGATAATGATCAATCAATGCTACAAACAGGTTGATAGTGTAATTTGGGGATCGAAATGAGGGTATCCAAATACAGGTGTCAAATTTTTGTTGTATAATTCAATCAATTCCTTAATATTAACAAAAGAATACCATAAATAAAGCATATACATTCAGTTAACAATGGCATGGGTGATTCTCAACCCAAAAAAAAAAAAAAAAAGAGATATGGGTGATTAGTGTTTTATTTATTTATTATTAATTGATTAGCTATATACATGAGTGTTACTAATCCTTTTTCATATGTATATTATATATGTTGAAATCTTCCCCTAAAAAAATACCATCTTGTGATATAATCGAAATTTCCAAGAAAAGAATCGTTAAGATTTCTATCACTTAATATGTTTTTAATGTAATGAAACACATTCTTAACCATTAGATTATTATTCCACACCTAAGTGAATTATAAAATAGAGTTAAGTATTTTATTTCACTCAATAACTATTTTTATTTTAGTAGCCTATTTTAAAAAACTATTAATATTTAAATTCATGATTTCTTATATTATGAAACATACATTTAAGTTATGTTAATTATTTATTTGAAGAAAAAACTTATTTTTAATAAAATTAATTATAATTTAAATTTAAATTTCTGATTTTTATGTCTTAAAAATAATTTTAGTATTACTTAAATTATAAATGATGAAAATTTACACCCTTTTTTTTACCCCGAAAGCAAGGGATTTCATGTCTTTTTACCGCTAGTGATTAGTGACATTTAATCATAAATACATTTGTGGTGTATATTCAACCAACAGAACAGGTAATGGATTAATTAAAGGAAAAGGGTTTTGTCATGCAAAATCCTATAGAATAATAATTCCTTCCAATAATTAAGCAAAAGGGATTATAACAAATATATAAAAAAAAAAAAAAATAATAAGCGTGGAACTTTTAGAATTGAATGAGATGAAATCGAGAGAAGATCGAGTAGAGAAATGGCCTAACAACAACAACTAGGGACCATTTTGGCACCTTTATAATTAGATGGCTAATTAGCTTACGAAACTCTATAAAAAAAATTTGATTGATTAGTTGTCAAAATCTTTCGTTTACAATATTGCATTATATTATGTGGTGTAATTACTAATTTGATAAGTATATATTACAAAACGTTTCAAACTTGCTTTCCTAGTAAAGCTAGCTGTGGCTTGTAATGGTCAACACACAAAATCAGAAAAATATTAGAACCATATTGGCATTAATTTTCCAACCTTGGCATTAATTTTTCAGAGAAAAATCACTATTTATTATTATTATTATTATTATTATTATTATTATTAAAAAAAAGTTTAGTTTAATTTACTTTTGGATTTAAAAACAAATGGATGATCTTTAAATTAAATATAATAATGAAATGATAATTAGTTGAATTTCAAGAATTCAAGAAATCAAGAATGCAGGAAATTCAAGAATTGAACGTGCAAGATCAAGAATTGCAGAAAGATAATAATAATAAAAAGCCAACTGACCAGCTTGTTTAGGAAGTGCTCTCCAGTTTTCATGGCCATGTTTTTGAATGAAAGTGATGAGTCTCAAGTCCTCTGCAGGACTCCATGGACCTTTCTTCACTTGGCTTTTATCACAGCAAGGAGCTCTTCCTTTACCCATTTTCACTCTCTCTCTGTTTCTCTCTGAAAAATTGTTATCTTTTTTACTGATATGTAAATGCAGATTCAGTCGCATATACAGCAATTCTCTCTTTTATAATGAAGAAGAAGAAGAAAAAAAAAGAGAGGTGGATAATGGCTAAGTTACATGCCACGAGGTTCATGCCATAAAATAATATGCTAAATGGAGCAATAAATAGAAGGAAATCCAGAAAAGATTACTAAATATCTATAATTTGTTTACTTTAAAATAAAAAACAAATGAATGAATAAATAATAGTCAATGAGTAAAATGAGACAGAAGAGTTTTTTCTCCCTTAATTAGAAATTTCGATATAGAAAATTTTTAAAACTGGAGAGAGGGAGCGTCTTATCTCTATTGGAAAAGTCGCAAATTTAAATTAATATATAATATTATAAAATACTAGATAATTAGAAAAAAATAAATAATATTCAATTGTCCTGTATAAGTACAATATGCCTCCCCTCGGTATAGTCCTACTTGCGTCAGCTCTTTCTCACTTGCACTTCCGTTTCTGAAATAATTATACAGTAAAATTATTGTATTACAATAAGTCAATTAAGATTCAACATGTGGCAATGTTAAATCAATAAGTCAATAGAGAGTCAACACCATTGCCACATGTTAACTCTCTATTGACTTAATGTAATACAACAATTTTATTGTATAATTATTCCCGTTTCTGGCATTTGAATTTATTTCTACTGAAAACTTGATTTAATATACAAGCTACCGTACTTGTCAATTTGAAACTATAATCTTGGCCGTCCACTTGGCTTTGGCCTTTAATCATAATTAACATCACTTTTCAATTATCATCTTCATTACGTAATCTTCTTTTTTTTAATTAATAAATAATATAATTTGAGGAAATTTATCGTTAGGTTATATTTCAGCCTGCATAATTAATTACTTATTTTTATAAATTCAATATTATTTCAAATTAAGTATGTTTTTAAACTAATAAAGCCAAAAATTAAGTGTTTATCTAAATTAAAAACTTAAAACTTGGTAATTTTATAATTTTAAAAAAAAAACTTTGATTTAATTTTTTTTTTCAATCCATATTTTGTAATACAACCAAGATTTGTAATTTTATAGTATGTTATGGCCATAATTGGAACTATATGCATGCTTCTCCAATTCTTATTGTGACTGCTATATATCCTGGCAACTTTGGTAAGTTTTAATAGGATTTCTTTCATATTAATTTTGATTTATTTATAAATTATATTTTATCATAAATATAATTATATATTGATCTTGAAATACATATTTTTCCCCTCCAAATTTCTAATTATATATATATCTCAATAAATTATATGATACAACTGAAATTTTAATTAAATATTTTAATCGAAATAGCAAACTAATTGGATAATAATATGTATCAAAATTATATTATATATTTTCTTCAAGGGAACCTCACAATTTATCTAATTATAAAATATAAAAAATATGTCATTATTACATAGGATTGTTTTATGTAATTATTTTATCTTCTCAATTTATTCCCAGAACTCCCCAAACTAATATTGTTAGATTAATATGTTTAGAAAAGGAAAAGGCTATAATTATAACATTAATGTTCTTAAAATTTTTAAATATTTGCTATGGTACGGAACTCAATTTTTTTTAGGGAGGGAGAGTTATTATGGTGAGTAACTTATTTAATTTCCAACATGTCAAAAATAATAATAAATTTAGCTATTATTTTTTTTAATGGAAACAGATAATTCTCATTAATAAATGGCTATATATATCATATAATAATTCGATTTCTGTCTTTAATGAGTTCAGTCTGATTCATTATTTTTATTAAAATCTTTATTATCAAACCTGTATTTATAGAGAAATAATATTAATTTAGAGAATAAAACAAAAAATTTGAGAAAGTAGCCATTACTTTCAATATATAGTCTCTCAACAATAAATATAAAAAAATATTAATGCGTATTAAGCTTTAATATTTGGAAATATTCATTATATAGTTTATTAGGTAATCAGAGGATTAAAAAATATTGTTTTATTTTTATTTATATATTAGACTATTTCAGACCTTTGAAGTACGAAAAATATGTATTAGAAAATTATAGTGTTTTTGGTATTTTATTTTTCTTTTTTTTTCAAAAAATTTAAAATAAAATTATACAGAAATTATTCATTGTATTTTAATTTTAAAATAAAAATAATTATTTTTTTCAAATAATATATTTTGATACACTATTATTAAAATTTATTCATAATTACGTGAGTTTAATTTATTATTAGATTCATCTATATTTTTAAGAGATGCCTTGTATTTTGGTTTTCATTAATAACAATACTTTATTGTTAGAAAATCACACATAAAATATTAAAAGATATAAATATATATATATATATATATATATATACTAAAAATAAAAGTATATATATATAATTGATTGATGTTCTCCCAATAAATAATAGATTCATGCATGGTGAAATGAGTAATTAATTATACAATTGAATTTTAAGAAATTATTTTATGAATTAATTAATAAATATATGTTGCAATCAAATTGCCTAGGATATGCATGTGCACACTAAACATAATAATAATAATATATGACAAGTCTACGAGCCTAAAATTAAGCTCTTTATATTGTAAAAATTGGATGCTAAATCTCGTTCATCTAGTCCAGGTGATCGAATTTTATTTATTTATTTTTACAAGAATGACAAATCAATCAGAGTGATACGAGTTACATTATAATGAATAGTTTATTCTAATGATTTTTTTAAATTTATGAAAATTTTTTATTATTATCATAATAATTAATAAGCATATTAATAAATTTAAACTAACATAAATTAAAATGATTCAGAATGATTTTACAATTTTATATTTTTTCAAATGCATAGGCTATACAATCGGTCTGAGTGAAAAAAAAAATCTATATAATGAATCTCTATAAATTTAGAATTAAGATTTTTATTGAGTTAAAGTTGAATTTATAATTATAATAATTAATAAATGATAAAATTATAATGATGTAAGTTTTTTTTTGTTTTTTTATCGAATTATATATATATATTAAAATATAACTAATTTCAATGACAGGTAATCGAATTGATTAATTAACAATGATTTCATGATGATAATTTTATGTGTCAATGCAAATAACAATTTAATTTGGGTTTAAAGTCGTTAACACGTTTTAATCTGATACAAAAATAAAGAAGACGACGTCAATTATATATATATACGAATTTTATGAAGCTAAAAAGGACAAAAACAGCCGCGAAATTAAAAATCGAGCGAAGAAAAATAATTTTTTATCAAAAATTAAGTAAAAAGGTTAATTTTTTTAAAATTATAGGTGAATTAAAAATAAAATTAAATATTTAATATTATAATAAAATTTAAAATTTTATTATAAATTATTATTAAAAAATTTTAATTAAAATTTTTTATTATTTATTAAAATTTAAAAATTTATTAAATTTATTATATATTTTTTATTTAATTTTTGAATCTAATAATTTATTTATAGAATTTTATTAAAAATTAAAAAATTAATATTTAAAAACTTATTAATAAATATAATTATATATATTTATAATTGAAAAGAATATATTAAAAATATATAATTTTATAAAAGGGTATAATTTTATATATATGTAATTTTAATTTTATATAATTTTAATAATTTTAATTTAAAAGTATATAATTATATATATAATTTTAAGATATATTAAATGAATATAAATTATTAATTATATATACATAATATTATTTTATAAAATTATATATAATATATAATAAAATATATATATTTAAAATTATATATATATATATATATTAAAAGGGTAGGGGAAGGAAGGTCAGTCAACCCCATTGACCCTTCTGTGATTTTGCCGCCGGACAAAAGTTAATATGACTATAAGAAAATTAATAAAACAGAGAATTCATATGGTTGGTTAATTTGTTTATCAATTAGATTTTAATTTACTGGTATTAGAAATAATTTTAAAATCAAAGATTTTAATTAATTTAAATTTTAATCAACTTAATGTGGCATTTCATTTAAATTTTAAAATCAAAATCGAAATGACCATTTATTTTTTTATTTAGTTTGCTCTGAAATTAAAATAAAACTTTCTTTATAATTGTTTGGATTACAATAAAATAAAATTGAAATCAAAATTATAAAAAATATATAAAAAAATTAAATTCATTATATTTTATTTTAAAAAATTAATTTAATTGTATAAAAAATAAATTTATTTTATTTAAAAATTTTAGAGATATTCATAATTAAAAATCAAATTTATCAAATTTATTTTCTTCTAAAAATAAAAAATAGATTTTGATTTTATTCTCTTAAAAATAAATATTTTTAATTTTTTATTCTAATTAATAATCAAACTGATTAACAGAAAGTACAAAGAAATCACTAATTTTCTTTTATTTCATCTATTTTATCTAAATAGATATCAATAATGGGAATCGTTCATTCTTATTTCCACCTCCAGCCAAATACCCCCTAGAGAATTCTATAGTTTTTAAGTAATGTTTTTAAATTTATGGATCATAATGCGTATTAGGCAATAATAACAATGTGATCAAAATTAAGTAACTAAGAATTCATTATTTTAATCCTTTTAAATTTGATTTCGTTTATTAGTTAAAAATTTAAAATTTTAAAATAATTAGGGATTTTTTATAAAATTATTAGAAAAAAATAAAAATTATAAAATTTATCAATATTTTTAAATTTACAATTTTTTATCAACTTACAAATTTTCTAAATTCATATAATATTAACAAAATTTATATGTATGTGTATATAGTTAAAAAATAAAAATAAAAATAAAAATATTTCTATTTAATTAATAATGCTTTTAATTTTGAAAAAGCAAAAATAAAAAAAGAGTAAAATCTGAACTTAATTAACTTCATATTATTGGAGGTTAAGTATTGAAAAATCATTGAGATCCACCGAGTACAAATTAACTAAGTTCATTAATGAGCAAAGTTATAATATTCTTAGCTGAAGATGGCTTTTTACCTAAATTTCTTAATTTTTCCTATATCTCCTTAATTAAAGGCCCCATATTTTGACAATCTGAATTTTTTTAAAATATACATTATTCCATATATATTTATAAAAAATATATATAAATTTTCAGTTTAATCTTCAATTTAACTATTGCAATTAATAAATAATTAATTAAATTAATCACAAATTTATGTTTTAACCTGAATTTTACGTAGTTATATTATTTTTTATTTACATTATAGCAAGTGGAATTTTGCGAGATTCATGATGGCGTCTCTATATATAATTAATCTTGGGATTTAATTAGGTCATCCGCCCAAATTAGTGCCTTTTTTTAATATCATAAATAATTTTTTTTAGGGCAAAGGGCTGTCCCATGCAATCTTTACAAGACTCATAAGCCTAACCATTTGAGAATGACAACAATTTTTATTTAATTAATTAATTTAAATTACATAATAAAATATAGTCTAAAAATAAATATATATTATCCAAATAAAAAAACTTAAGCTTGCAAAAGTCAGATAATGAAAAAAATTATAGACGGATAGGTCAAATTTTTAAAAAAATTAATATTTTTTTAAACTTAAACTCGATTCAGTGTTATATTTATAGACAATAAATTTAAGATCGATTCTCATTCACACTAATATTCAAATTAATTAACATAAATTAATAAATTCCTATGTTAGTGAAACTAACAATGTTAGGGATTTTACCATTTGGTACCTAATAATTTTGACATATGTATATATTAATTTTTCTCTTTGGTAAGTATAGCTTTCACTAACCATATAAGACCTTTGATGACTACCAAACTCTATAAAAATGTGGTCTAAGATAAACAATTTTAAGAAAGAGACATTCATATTATTATTATTATTATTATTATTCTGACTTTATTATTATATTTTCGTATTATAAAATCATTAATAATAATTAAATATATATATATATATATATAATAACATGTGTGCATGAGCATGACGACTAGCTTATGTCTGAATTAGGGTACAGTAATGTGTTGTTGTTTGACAAAATTTATATAACAAATTTCAATTGTAAGAAGCCATTACACGAGTGCTTGGATTTTTGCTGTGAATGTAAGAATTTCAGTTTGACAAGAATAATTCACTACTTTAATATTAATTAATAATTAAATAATTTAAAGGTTTTTTTCAAAATTAATTTAGTATATACTCACTCCGTCTCATTTCTATGATTCAATACTTATTTACATATATATAATGTAATTAATTTAGTTTAAAATTGATTTTTTTTCCTAATATATCCAGCTCATTAAATATAATTATTATGGTGAGAAAAAAAGGTATAATAATATAAAATAATGGCTTAATTTAAAATAAGTGAATTATTATTTAAAACTTCTAAAAATGATATAATAAATTATAGAAATGGGTCAGAATGGATAATATTTATATATTAAAGCTAGCTTATTTATAAAATTTCTCATCATGCTTTAAATAATTCGCTTAAAAATTAAGTTCATATGAACCATTTTATCAACTTTATTACATGATATTATATTTTTATAAGTTTTAATTAAAAAATTTATATAAATTAATATATAACTTTTTTATTTTTTATGACTTACCACTTTTACAATAAATTTGATTAATTTATATTTTTTTTAATTTTAATATTTAAATTTGTTAATAATATATAAATTCAAATAATTATAACTATAATAATATAGTTTAAAATATTTTAATTATATAAATTAAATAAAAAAATTCAAAGCTTATGTAAAGCGCAAGCATGCATGCAACTAGTAAACATTAATAAATAAAAAAACAAATAATTTTGTTCGTATTTGTATTGCATTTTTCTTTCATAGCAGTCATTTCAATGAATCCATTTCCCTTGTATTTTTCAAATGAAATGACTTTAATCTTTGTCTCTTAGACATTATCTTTTTGACATTGCAAATCTATACATACATATATACATATATATGCAAATATATACTATATAATAAATAAAAAATATATAAATGAATTTGGACCAAAATCTACCAAAATTTATATTGCTTCAATTTCCAATGTTGATTATTATTATTTTAGTGTTATTTTTTGTGTAGAAAGATACCATGAAAATAATGCACGTCATATATTTTGTTTTTTTTTTCTTTTAAATACATTATAAGATGTCAAGTGAATTACGTGATAATTAAGAATTTATAATTTCTTAATACAAAAAATGTCAAATCTTTATTGTTAATTTTAAATGACGATATACATTAATTATTTTAATTTATTCTCAAACCGTTTTATATAACATAAAAAAATAATTATTTAAGTATTTAGCTAATTAATTATAATATAGAATGGTTTAAGACTATCTCAGTTATTACAAATTATTTCATATTTTTTTATTACTAATCAAAATATAATTATCCAAAAATATTTTATTGTTTTATTCATTCGTCATTATATGCTTAACAAACCTTTGTATTTTATGCATAATTTATTTTTCTCACAATATATACCTAATTTAATAGACTCGATCTAAGGGAATTGGAAAAGTAATTTGATGCAATAATTAATTAATATATAGGGAATATTCTAGATAAAAAGAAATTTCAAAATAAAAAAATGACCTTTTTTCATATTTACATATTAATTAAATATCTTATAGTATAAGTGATATTGAAAATTTTTGGTAAATACTTTGCTAAATCAATTTTTGAATTAAATATCACAATGAAAACGATATTATGGCAAGAAACAACAAATTGTTTGGTGAACTCTTAGGCCTGCCAAACTATATATTATAATAAAAGAAATTAATTTATTTATTTGGTAGAGTCAAATTCTCTGTATTTACATTAATCCATTTTCTTAAAATCTAAGCATACATATTAATACATTAAATACATTAGGTTTTCAGAATAGTATGAACTTGAGTACTTTTTTGAGTTAAAATTAGAGTACGTTTCAATTATTGTAAAAGCAAAAATCAATTGAAATCAGACAAAAAATTCTTAATATTTACAATAAAAAATCTAATTATATTTAAATGGGCGAAAAAAGAGACTTAATTTTATGCTTGACACTTTTGCATCGTTTGAATTTGAATTTTATTATCTATTTTTAGTACTTCTTCATCATTTGGATTTAAATTTTTCATTATCTACTTTCTTAATTTTATTTCAGACAAATTATGCCTAATTAAATTCAATAAATCAAAATTCTTATAGATTTTTTCTCTTTTTTAATTTGAGAATGGCCTATCATCAATTTATTGATATGTTGTAACTCCGTCCATCTTTTTTTTTCAATTTTATATATTTTTATTATATAATTTATCTTCACAATAACTTTTATAATAATATAGATATGAAACAGAGGCAAACAGGGGTACGAATAAAGGTTCAAAAGGAAGAATGAATGAGGTGATCAATCATCTTGATGTGTGTGTTAAAGGTTTGGTCGATCGAATTGAAGATTATCCTGCAATCCCAGTTGATCAGCTTGGAGCAACAGACTTGGTCAATCGTCTTGATGATAAGGATACAAACTTGGTTGATCAACTTGAGGCTAACACTACAAATCCGATCGATCGAATGGAAGTTAATGGTACATATCTGATGAACGAAAGGTCAAAACACATTCCTGTAAGCTTCCACAGTGAGCAATGTTCCAAACTGGATAGTGAGCAGGATGCTTGTATGCAATTTGTGACTAGTAATACTGAAGATAATACTATGTCGGAGTATGAAACACTCCACTCTGATGATAATATGGCACAGGATATCTTCCATAAACAAGTTGATGTTATTGTTGATGCAGATGGATTTCAGAAAGTTCGAAAGAGAGGAAGACCTAAAGGTGTTAAAGGTAAATCAAAAGGTGCTATTTTATCTCAAACTTTTAACGAGCATCATATTTCCCAATGAATTTGCTTATTTGGAATGCTAGGGGAATTAGATCATCTCTAAATCGTTTTCGTCGTCTTTGTAAGAATCATAAGCTTGGTTTGATTATTTGTTTGGAACCTTTGGTTAATAGGAGGAAGAATAAATTTTATGCAAATAAACTTGGGTTTCGGGATGTTGTTTCTTCTAAGGATAATAAAATTTGGATCACGTTGCATGCTCATCAATTTTCTTTGTCTGGATTTATGGATTACTCTCAAGTTCTCTCTTGTGAGGCTATATATCATGGTTATGGGTTGAAATTTCGGTTGTCTGGTGTTTATGGTTATCATTCTAGAACTACTCGCCAACATTTATGGAATTCTTTTCATACTTTGTCAAGGTCTTGTTCTTCTCCTTGGATTATTGGGGGGGATTTTAATATTATTAAGTCTCCTACGGAATATAAAGGGAATGAGATTCCTGATATGTTGAGTATTCAAGATTTTGTTGATTGTATAAATGATTGTGGATTTGTTGAAGCTCCTTGCTCGGGGTCTGATTTCTCTTGGACAGGTGTAAGATCTAATGGTAGAGTTTGGGAGAAACTTGATCGTATTCTGATTAATGATGTTTTTTGTGATGCTTTTGATGTGTTTAATACAAGTTATTTGAGTAGTACTACTTCAGATCATTCTCCTATGTTGTTCTCTTGTCAATCTGTTACTACTCAGGTTCCTAAACAGTTCAAGTTTCAACATATGTGGATCACTCATGATTCTTTCATGCCTTTTGTCAAACGGCATTTGCCACTTTTCAATAGAGGGGGTATGAAGGGTCTTTTTGCTAAACTTAGAGATCTCAAGCAAGATTTAAAAACTTGGAATCGGGAAGTTTTTGGCAATATTTTCAATGGGATTACTAAGGCTGAATCTGAAGTGGAGGAAGCTGAAGCAGCCTATGTTCTTGACCCCAATGATCATAATTTTAATTGTTGGCAGGATAGGCAATCAAACTTGGTGAGATTACTTAAATTGGAAGAAATATATTGGCAACAAAAATCTCATATTGCTTGGATTAAGGATGGTGAGAGGAACACGAAGTTTTATCTTAATTTTGTTAAGATACGCAGACATCAACATTGTAACTCTTCTATTGTGAATGCTCAGGGAGATCGTCTTGTTAATCAGGACTCGATTGGTCAGGAAGCAGTTAATTTTTACACTGATTTATTTTGTTCATATTCATCTGCTTCTTCTGCTCATATGGACTATATATTATCTGCTATTCCTCCATTGGTTACTTCTTTGGATAATGCTAACCTTGTGGCTATTCCTCAGATTGTAGAGATTAAGGCAGCTGTTTGGCAACTAAACCCCAATAGTGCTCCTGGTCCAGATGGTTATGATGGATTTTTCTTTCGTCATTGTTGGGATATTGTATGGAAAGATGTTTGTAGTGCGGTACAGAAATTTTTTCTTGGTATTCCTGTACCTTGTGCTTTTGGAAGTACTCAGATTATTTTACTTCCTAAAAATGACAATCCTTCTTCATTTAGTCACTACAGGCCTATTTGTTTGGCGAACTTTGTAAGTAAAATTTGTACCAGGATCTTGGCTAATAGATTCTCAGATGTTTTGGACAGGCTTATTTCAGAGGAACATACGGGTTTTGTAAAAGGGCGATCTATTCATGCTCAAGTTATGTTAGCTAATGAGCTCATCCATGATATTAACAAAATAACTTGTGGACACAATCTTGCTATTAAATTAGATATGGCTAAGGCTTTTGACAGGGTATCGTGGTCTTTCCTTCAGGCTGTTATGGGTCGATTTGGTTTTTCCGGTTCGGTGTTAGGCTTAATTATGAATCATCTTTCTGCTTCAAGATTTTCAATTTGTGTTAATGGTATTAATTATGGGTTTTTCCAGCCTAAAAGAGGGGTGAAACAAGGTGACCCTCTGTCTCCTCTTATTTTCATTCTAGCTTCAGAGGCTTTCTCCCGGGGATTAAAGGCTTTGATTAATAATCGCACTATTCTTCCTTATAAGCTTTTTCGTAATTGTCCAGTGGTTTCCCATTTAGCCGTCGGGGATGATCTTATTGCATTTATTAATGGTGATAATCAGTCAATTCGAGAATTTACAAAGTTTCTGCAGACTTATCAAGATGCTTCTGGCCAGCTGATTAATTTTAAGAAGAGTGCTTTTTATTGCTCCTCTTCAGTGGGAAGGGAAGTTATTAATGATTATGAATCATCTCTTACTATTAAAAGAGGTACTTTCCCTTTTACATATTTGGGAATCCCTATTCATCAAGGCATGCATAAATTGATTCATTGTCAAGAATTGTTGGCTAAGATTGATTCTAAGCTTGTTGGGTGGTTAAAAAGATTTCTTTCTCCAGGTGGAAGAGTAGTCTTAATTAACCATGTTCTAGCTTCCTTTCCATTACATATGATGAGTTCTTTACTTATTCCAAAGCCTGTGATTGATCTAATAGAGCGAAAGTTTGCTAATTTTTTTGGGGTTCTAATAATGAGTTAAGTAAACATCATTGGCTCAGGTTTTCAAAGTTCATATCTCCGACTAAGGAAGGTGGATTGGGTATTCGGTCTCTGCATGTGGTTCAGGAAGTTTTTTCCCTAAAAATTTTATGGATGTACTGGTGCAAGGAATCTCTATGGGCTCGTTATATGCATGGAAAGTATGACCGGAAAGGTGATATGACATTTCTTCCTGTTGACTCTCATGGTTGGAAGCGAATTTGTCGGGCCTATGACAGGTACAAAAATGTTGAGATAAAATGGTGAGCATTTGTTTGACCGATTTTGGGACTCTGATTTTCACTTTAAATTTGGCGAAATTTACGATGCCATTCGCCCCAAGAAAGATCAGTCTTTATCTTCTACATCTTTATGGGATTCGGCTATTCCTCTTCGTTTTTCAGTTTTTGGATGGAAACTTGAGAACCGTGTTCTTCCTTTCCCTGATAGGTTACAACGTATAGGGGTTCATTTAGCTTCTGTTTGTCCTTTTTGCTTAAGGGATGAAGCTTCTTCTAATCATGTTTTATTTCGATGCCTGTTTAGTAGCAATATTTGGAAGTATTATAGGGCCCAAATTATTCCTCATGACAGGAGCTCCTCTATTACTCTTTGAAGAGAGCTTATGAGTTGGTGGCTTAATGCTAAATCATCCAACCTAAGAAGCAGACTTTGTCGGCTTATCCCATTGATTATTTTGTATTCCATTTGGTTGACTTATTGCAGGATTTTTTGGGGTGGTGAAACAGTGGACTTTAATTCAGTTCATTTACTTATCTCAAAGACTTTGTTACATTGGGGGGTGACTTTCTCATCATTTAAATTTGCTTCTCATACTACAACTTTTAGAGATATTTTACCTTCAAATTTTGGGAAGAAGGCTGTGAAACCGAAATTGGTATATTGGGTTAAGCCGAGAAGTGGTTTTGTGAAGTTGAATGTTGATGCTTCCTATTCGGAGTCTTTAGTGTCGGGAGGAGCTTTGTTGCGTGATGATCATGGTAATTTTATTATTGGTAAATGTTTTATTCTGCAGGCAACAAGTCCCTTTAATGCTGAGGTTCAAGCCTTATTTCATAGTCTTCAATGGATTTTTTCATTGGATTATAAGCGGATTGTTGCTGAAGTTGATTCCATGCAGGTGGTTTATTTTGCTTTACATCATGGCCCTGTGCCATCCTCATTAGCTTGGCTTATTTCTCTTCCTGAATCTGTTTCTATTGTTCATATTTATAGGGAGGGTAATCTAACATCTCATTATTTAGCTTATTATAGTCGTGTCAATAGAGTGTCTAGAATTTTTGAAAATTTCAATTCCTTGCCCAAGTTTATTAAGGGCTTTGTATTGACTGACAATATTTTTTCTCATTTGAGGTATTAATAAATATTGCCATGGTACCGTCCACCTTTAATAAAAAAAAATTAGATATGAAATTTAATATTTTTTTATTTTATGGTATTTTATATTTTATAATAAAATTAAATACAAATTAAATTTTATTATTAAATTTTATCTTTTTATTTGAAGATTTTATATTCTTTTTCAATAGAAATTAATTTTTTGTAACGCAGATTGTCTATCATTCTCTAATAGAGATACCATTCTGATATAAAAAGTAATTATAAATGACATATTGAATGAATATCCCTCTGAAACTCATATTACCCAAAATATATTACCATTATCTATTATTTTCTATTTTACATAAAAAAAAAAATACAGGCTAATTGTACTTATAGCATTTCACTGGCAAACATGGGGCTTTATCAATGTATAATAATTTCTTCCTGCTAGAACATCTACTTTAAATTAAAAGGTGAAAGAGAGAGAAAAAAGGGGATTGGAAAAAAAAATGAGCAAGGAGATTATCTAGTAAACATAAACACAGTAAACAGCAACTCAATGGGAAATGAACAATTTTATGCCCAGAAAATGAGCTGAACAAGTGAACATCTTTCATTTAGTATCCTCAACATTTATCCACACATCAGAGGCAAAATGACTCGGTAACTAGATGTTTTCTGATCAATATAAACACCATCTAAAAACTACCTCCCCTCAGGGCAAGCACAAGATGAAGCACAGAGCCACCCTCAATGTTGTAGTCACGAGCCGTCTTGTCATCTCCGAGTTGCTTGCCAGCATAAATAAGCCTGCAACCAGTAGCTTATGTCGGTAACGGGAACGATTTCATATTAAAACATCACATACTATTTAACTGAAAACATAAAAAAGGTGGCATAGTAAAAGTCCATGCGAAATTAAAAAGCCGCTG
This sequence comes from Garcia nutans, assembly GCA_947685225.1. Lineage (NCBI taxonomy): Eukaryota > Viridiplantae > Streptophyta > Magnoliopsida > Malpighiales > Euphorbiaceae > Garcia > Garcia nutans. The sequence continues at coordinate 12,400,641 of CANTUV010000029.1, read as the reverse complement.
CATTACTAATTAAGCAAGGATGCACTGAATTGTGACGAGTCAACTAAGATTACTTGTATTTATATGCCCATTTTATATTAAAAACATCACATGCTATCAAACTCAAAGCATAAAAAATAGCAAGGTAAAAGGAAAAGACAGTTCTATTGCCATAGAAAATTAACAAGCTACTGCATTACTAATTATGCAAGGATATACAGATATTGCCACGAGTCAACTAAGGTTACTTGTATCTACATGCCCATACTTACATACCAAATTAATATTGCTTTTTATACAATAAGAACAAACAAATGGTTGTTATTTGTTTGGATGATTGAATTAGGACAGCTGAATGCTGAAGGCATAACTAAAATTCAATATCATACAAGCGACAAATGAGACATTATTCTAATATTTCATAAGATAAAATATCAAACTAATTACCTTTGCTGCACTGGAGGAATGCCTTCCTTCTCCTCAACTCTTTCCTTGATTCGATCAATGGTGTCAGTAGGTTCAATGTCAATTTCAATCTCTTTACCAGTAAGGGTCTTAACTTTGATCATAGTTCCTCCCCTGAGCCTCAAGACCAGGTGAAGTGTGGACTCCTTCTGAATGTTATAGTCAGCAAGAGTTCTGCCATCTTCCAATTGCTTACC